>OY829328.1:42872101-44072101 GCA_963691655.1 Toxonevra muliebris | reverse complement strand
ACTTTTTGTTAACATTAATTGAGTTATACAAATAAAGCCGTCGCATCAAATATCGAAAATGAAATGTTTTCAGTGTTTTGCTGTCCAACTATAAATTTATGCAGTGAAAAGTAAAAATACAAAATTTTAAATACATACGTAAGAACGATTAAAATTGTTGAAAGTGCGTGTGTGAAGCTCAATTTGTTTTAGTGTTCTCTTAATTCTACTTTTGCTTTTTTGCAAATTATAAACGAAACAGTTTGATGTTAATCAATCTGTAAGAAGTTCTCCTTCGGAAGACATTTAACCATCACCAGTTACAATCATTCATTTCTCACCGTTAATAAGCATCGTTGAAAACAAGCCTTGTGTCATCCCAAAAGACGCACATGGGCGTCTGCACCGAAGAGCGCCCTGTGATGCATTGGGTAAGTTGCCAAACAAACTCAACGTTTAAATAAACCTTGCCATGATACATAAAGGGTGAACACACCAAAACTGTGACACTTAGAAACTACTACCAGAAAAAAACAAGATGGCTTTGAAATTTAATTTTTTTATTAGCATACTTTGAGATTTAAATATAATTAAAATATTAGTTGTTATTTGCTCCATATGCAAGTGATTGGACTTTTCGTCACACACGCCCTATCATCTTTTGTGCGAGTGCATCATCGATTTTCGCGTCGCCCACAACCACTTGGTTTCGAATTCTTCAATATCTTTTACCAGTACACCTGTCTGCTTCAATATTCCTCAATAGGACGCAGCTCTGGGCTAGGGTAGCCAGACGTACTGATTTGACCACTACATGTGCTGATTTTTTTTTTTTAATACTGATTTTTTTAAATCTCGAAATCAGTACGGAAATGTGCTGATTTTAATATTTTGTACCGATTTTTTTCAAATTAGCCAAAATTATTGGCCCGGGTAAAGTTTTACATTTTGGGGTAACTTTAAAATTTGTAATTTTTGAAGTTTTTTTTCGGGATCACTATTTTCTTTGCATAAAAGGTAATTGAAGAAGTTTTAATGCTATTTTTTATTAATCAGCCAAAAGACAACTGAATTTAACTTCAGTAAGCAATCAAATATTCTTTTTTTTAACTTGATCGCGTGTATATCTTTAGAAAGCACATGGTTGGCCTCGCTAACCACCATGACTGTACTGTCTAGTTTACCTCAGAATTTTGTCACTTATTTCGCAATAATGTGCAATAATGAGCAAATTCAAGAATGGAGCTGTTTGGCAATACACAATATGCAAAGTTCCTCTTTGCCACCGAAGAGTCAAAACTTGCGTTCAAAGTTTCCATAAAAACCTTTAAGATCATATGATACGAAATCAATATCGTCTATAGACGATAAAAGGAACACACAAAATCAGAGAAAAAGTTTCAGGGCGTTTACAACACTATATTACATTGAAATTACTAATAAAAAGCATTAAAAACTGTACTGATTTGTACTGATTTTCACTGATTTCCAACGTCTAATGTACCGATTTCAAGGTTACAGTCGCGAGGTACAAAATCAATATTATTTGTATTACCTTGTGTCCGTCCAGAACAGGATTTGTTGCCATGCTTCTTAATAAATGGCAGAAGATGCTTTTTAAGGCACTCATCATGATAAATTTGAGCGTTCATAGTCCCGGATGTGGTGAAAGAGCTGGTTTTACTCTCATAGGAGAAAATGGCTTCCCAAACCATTAATTTTTTTTTTTTTTTTTGAAACTGGGACTTCATTTTCAATTTACAGCTTTCGGGGGCGTCTTGACGACTTGCAGCAGAATAAAAGTCCTGCCCAGCTATATATTTGAAATTTTGAAAGTAACGTAAAGTGCCCTATCTTCGGACAGCTAAGGCCACACCATCTTTTTTTTAATGAACTAAGCTGCTGATACAGTAAATCTTCGAAATAAAAGCACTAATGGAACTAAAATATATCAATGAACAGAAATAAACTAAATTTTCTAATATTTTTATTTATAAATTATTTTAAAAGTGTTGTCATGCAAAACGCTAAAAATGCCCTAAGTCCGGACACCAAAAACAGTTTTTCCTAAGTCCGGGCACGATGGCTTTTTACAGAAAATTACACTTTTTATTTAAAAAATTTGCTATGATTAATGATTTTTTGACAGAAATTAAAAGAAAAATTATTCAGTAATATTTCTGTAACCAAATAATGTAGAACATTTAAATATTTTTGTTTTAATCTTACTTTTATAGTTTGACCTATTTGGTTGCTATCTTTCAAATAAAATTAATTATCTAATTATATTTTTACTCAGTTTAATCAGTTATAATACAAAAAAAATAGTAATTTAAAAAATAAAAAGGTAAAAAATAAAGTGAATCCATTCAAAAAGAAAATAAAAAAAGATTACTGATTTCGCTACTTTACATTAATATTATTTAGATAAAATTGGGTGGGGTAACTGAAAAACAAATCAAATAAATACGTAAAACTATCAAAAGTATTTTTTAAAATCATATTTTTATCGATCTTAGGTTATTTGGTCTGCAGATATAAGAAATAACTTCTTTTAGTGTTATTTTCAGTTAAAGTTCTAATTTTTACGCAATCCTATTGTGAGGTCATGTATAAATACGAAGCTTCCTTCTTATGAACATCAAAAAGTTAATTACTTTTATTGGTGTGGACCAGTGTTGTCAGATTGTGGAATTTTCCCCATAATTTGGGTACTAAAATTTGATTTAAATATGGGTTTTCAAAGAATTTGTGACAGGTAGAAAAAGGGTAAATTAAGATTTTCGCAAACGAACTTGGGATTTCTGAACCAAAGGCTCTGACTACACCAGTGGCGGATACTGGAAACATTTTGGGGGAGGGAGGGGGTGGGGAAAATAAAAATTCTCTATATGAACGAAAACGCCAAAACGCGGGCTGGAGCGTTTTTTTTCCTCGTTCGTGTATCGTTTTTTTTTTTGTCTTATTCATAAACTCTATTTCGATGACTAACAATTTCAAAGGTATGGCCATGTGAAAACTTACTGGTACGTTACGCATTTAGGGAAACTCTGTTCTTGTAGCAAAGCATTTCACAATTTTTATGATCTATTTCCAAGGTAAAGGAACGTGAAAAATATAACAATAGGATACATTTATTCAGTTTTCGGTTTTATATTGGTTTATAATGGGTCTCGAGAATTAGTAGAATTTTAAGAATAATTTAAGGTCGCTGATTCCTACCCTGTATTCAAATTTCCTATCTGGGATTTTCTTTATATCGACCAGAAACCTATAATTTTGTTTTTTTTTTCATCAAGACCACCATTAATGAGTGGGTCGACTTGACCCACAATCGTAAATGGGAGGACCTGATGGGCTTTAGACAGGCAAAGACCATGTTGCCTGTTATCTCGAAGCGTCTAACAGACTTTCTGTTATCACTTAACAGAAAGAGTTGTAGGCAGCTGATCATTTCTCTTGGGCCAAACATTTGCATATGATTGGCCTAGGAGCTAGGGAGACGAACACCTGAGCTCTCTAACACCGCAGGATCTGCTAAGATCTATCAATAAATCTGGTAGATTTAAAGAATAGCAAAAGGGAACACAGGATATAGTACAATGGACGTAAAACTTGTCTGAGTGCTGTATTCTGGAATACTTCTTTTGTCTGTTCCAACAAAAAAAAAAACAAAAAAAAAAAAAAAAAATTATGTTCGCCTTTTTGTCTGTTTATTAATTTTTTAAGTGTTTGAAAATCTTTGTATCCGCCCCTGGACTCCACTGGTGTAGACATGGAAATGTTTTAAGCCTGCATTGTGCTTGGTATCTACGGACAATTTATGCCAATATTTCCTGATACCAATATTTTCTACTCTATATTCTTATGTGATCTTCTATTTGGTATACAATACAAATAGTTAATTTTTGCCTCTTTGAAAAATAAATAATAGTACATATAAATACGACTCTGTTAAGTTTATCTGAGTTTAAATGTGCCAAAAAGTTGACAGGATTCTGTTTGTGCTTCGTTTGAATAAACAGGCTTTATAACAGTTGAAAATTTTTATTGAAAATGTTTCCATTTTAAAAAAAATTTCCCATAGTTTTAATTTGCAATTGATAAACTTGCAAACATTTGATTCGATGGTAATATTTTTGGTATCGTTTACTTGATTTCGATATTTATGAGTACACGATTAGTCTTTTCAACAAGAGCGTGTACAGCCTAAGTACTTCAAAACATGCCCCAATAAACAAAAAAAAACATTTTTTATTTTTAAACATTTCTTTGTTCAATGCGCTGATATATCAATATACTGTCCAGTTACCAAAATTTTGAGTAATTTCGTGGTAACACGAGGTCATATTATCTCTAGCTTTTCTGCGTACGATTGCGGCAAACACCGTCATTTTGACTTAATCTGTCGTTTCAATTGGGCAATGCTCTTAGCATTTTTTCTGCTCATCTTAAGCTTAATAATTACTGACAAATTTTCAATGTGGTTAGCATCTAAAAATTGAGAGGCACAGTCCAAAATTCTTATCCAATTTTCCTCTTTTCACTTACTGCACAAACGACTTCGATGTTTAGTGTCCAGCCCTCTTAAAGCACTTAATTTCGATTTCTTTTCCCAAACCAGTTATTGGCAGAAGATAAGAGTCTATGCTGGTATAAATGAATTATGTACTGGATATCCAAATTTCTCGTAAACATTATTATCCTGTCGAAACTCTTTTTTCAAAAGCATTCCCAAACATGAGTTTTCCTGGATGCTTAACTAATCTCAGAACCATCTTACTGCACTTAACGGACAATGCACGTTTTATGGTACCTGTGGTTCATAAAAAAGATTCATCTGCAAAGGCCTCGACCTCGATAGCCTAGTGGATAGTGCACTAGACTTTCATCTGGGAGGTTCGGGTTCGATTCCCGTCTTCGTCTGGTGGTTAATTTTCATTACTTTCTTATATTCACTATCAATATGAAGTGTATGAGAATTATAAGATAGTGTACAAGTACACACATTGGTTGGTAATGGCAAAACCACCAAGCCGATAAAAAATTGCCACACCGCCGTTCGGAATCGGCGTTAAACTGTAGGTCCAACTATGTGGTATCACAATGAGCCGTTCAGGCCTAAGTGTGTCTCTCGACAGCCACTCCAACCTAACCTAACCTAAAGGCCATATCGCTCCAATCATTATCCATATGTTCGACAGCCCACTCCTGCCATTTTTTTGTTTGTGTTGCATTTAGTAAGAGTTTGGTTATGGTAGCTCAGAATTCAATTTGGAATTCATTTAAACGACTATGGATTACACTAAGAGATATATTAGAGACCTTCTGCGCCAGTTTTTGTTGAGCAGCTTCAAGTGTAATGGCAGAATTGGCTTCAAAAACTCATGCTATCACCGAATCCTGCTGCTGTGATGTTACTCTAGAAGCACAATGATTTAGTAAGTCATAAACATTCTGGTGTCTTAAAAAAAGTTGGTTCCATTTCTTTACGAATGCCTTCAACTTCTCAAGATATTTGCAGCACCTTCCTAGGACATTTTGGATGTGAGCAAGGAATGGCAGCTTAAAAAGTTTTGCATACACGGAGTACGATTGCTTAAATAACGAAATTATATTTGCGATTGTTTGAAAGGTTATACAGCGTCATTCGCAATGAAACGTTGAATGTTGAAAATAAAGTTCAACTTGATACTTAAAGTTGTTTGTACAATTAAGCCGTACACGCTCTTGTTGAAAACACTGTATAATTTAGCTGTGTCGAAAGTGTTATTTCCGAATTTCTCCGCATTAATTGTTTTTTCCGAAAGGCATCACTTGAAGAATGACATAAAGGCGTTCTATTAATTTTTCGTCTACTCCGGTTATAATGGGACTACGAAAAATTTTTCTAGCTCAAGTTTGACCAAGTTCATCGCGAAATCTCTTTTGAAAAGTTTTTTCATTTCCTACGTTTGCTTTTTGTGGCCTTCGCAAATACTAGCCCTCTTCTGAAAACCAAAATTATAGGAGACATGAAATATAACCTCCATAAATCTAATCCACGTGTGCAACGCAGAGAGACCATCATTTCCGGCTTGCACAATATGTATTCAAGATCATTCATTCCCCTACACAAACAGTGCAAACATCACTTGAATTTGTATGTGATTGCACTTGAGACACTTTGCCGCCAATCATTGTTAGATATAGCTTGTGCTTTATTGTCACTTGCTGTCCATCAATATCAATCAGTGATGGACGTAATGAATTCATTTCGGCATTAATCCCCTCAACAAACAATCTCGTTTTTTCATGAGTTTCCCTTGCGAACTCTATTGAAATTGGGCTGCAATACCTCACAGATGAGCAACCAGGACTTTCCCAAATCGTTTCTCTTCCACTCTCATCACCAAGTCTTATTGGGACCAGAGAAAAAATGATAAATTTGCATCGGAAACTATTGAACTTTCTGCTGGAAGAACTTGTTTGTACTGGCTTTGACCAGAAAATCCATTGCATCCCCATTTAGTAATGAGTTTTAAACAATTTAAATTTTCTTTTCTAATTGACTCTATGTCCAACAATCGTATTACAGTGTGATCCAAAAGCGCTTGGAGTTTATCGTGAGGAAGCACATATACTTTCGGTCCGAAAATTGAAACTGTGACACGAAAAACACCGGTTTTATGGTGGATTACTATTAGAATGAATCTCTTACACTATTAAAACAAAGATGCAAAGAAAAATACATTTGAAATGGTAATTTGGAAAAGCTGTGATTGTGCTTGTGACTTTCACTGTGCTGCTTTCAATTTAGAGGAAATCCAAAAATATTATGCTGATTTTTATAATATGAATTGAATGCTTTATTCTGATGAAGTTCTGTCTCTTTCTGTAGTCGAAAAAACTATTTGAATGCATTTTTTGTATTAGTGAGTTCAGCACTTTGTTATAACTACGCCAAAGACAGTGAAGTGATATTCAAAACGGTTTAGGACCAATAAACATGAAAATATCTGAAGTCCTTAGCTACGAACTCGATATGAAATCAGCAAAATTCAAAGACAGATTTCTCCTAAACTATAACCAATCCAGCCAAAGGGCCGATGGTTCTGAACTCAGTACACCCATATGAAAGTCGCTCCCTAGGTACCCCGTTTATCTCTATTTTTGAGTACCAACTTCAAGCACAGTTCATTCAAATAAAAATTGTTCTTAAACTATGAATAGTGGTTTTTTTTATTGTCGATTTGATAATCGAAAAAAGTATTAAGCGCCATAAATGAAAATGCTATGCGTAGTGGAAAAACGTGTTATCATTAATTTGGTTTTGGATATGAAAAGTTTTCCCACTGAAAAAATTTTTAAATCATTGTTTTAAATAATTTGGCAATTTATATTATCACAATTTCTTTGCTTAATATAATCCTACAGCTGGAAAAAAGTATTAAAAAAAGTTCCAATTCTATTAAGAGCGTTTTATTTTTTTTTTCATTCCTGACAAATTAAAATTTTATTCGCGGCTCAGCTTCAATTACCGACTGCATGGAATGTATGTAATAACCAGGGAGTGGGTTTTGTGGACCTAAACACTAAGAAAAAGGCAAAATAATATTGCAAAAAGGCAGAAAAAGGCACTAAAAACACCAAAAAAAGCCACAAAAAAGTCTGGAAGTTAGTTATAATATAAAACTTTTTTTAGTATTTAAAAAAAAATGCATTCAAATGCTTTTTAAAACGAAGTTTTACATCTATCGATATGTAGACATTTATATTTGAAGTCCTTGGCTTATTTAAAGGAAATCTTTGTTCGTATAGTTAAAGGCATTAAAGAGCTTACTTACATAAAAAATTGATCTTTCACCCCAAAAAAAAAAAAAGAAAAAGTTTTTTCTGAGCTTTGTCTTATAAAAATAAGACTCTTAACTAATTCAGTGTAGGGACTGTAGAAGCAATAATGTTTGTTAAGCAAATTAAATCAGACTTTTAATAAGAGAGACTTATTTTATGTTTATGTTCTCACTCGTATACCTAGTTGTATATAATTTTATACATATGTATGTACATACATTTGACGACCTCGATAGTCTAGTGAGTAGTGCACTAGACTTTCATTCGGGAGGTTCGGGTTCGATTCCCGTCTTCGTCTGGTGGTTAATTTTCATAACTTTCTTATATTCACTATCAATAAAAAGTATATGAGAATTATAAGATAGTGTACTAGTGCACACCATGGTTGGTAATGGCAAAACCACCGAGCTGATAAAAAGTTGCCACACAGCCGTTCGGAATCGGCGTTAAACTGTAGGTCCAACTATGTAGTATCACAATGAGCCGTTCAGGCCTAAGTGTGTCTCTCGACAGCCACTCCAACCTAACCATATACATACAAATTTTTATTTTGATGTTTTTTAAATAAAAATAAAAAGTACAGGTAGACCTCGAGTAACACGGGTGTTACGTTACAAGATACAAGGAACCAGCGCAAAAAGTGGGGTTCCGTTCCAAGATCTTAAAAGACACCCAAAAAATTTTTGTTTTTGATTTTTAAGACATTTTTTCAATTGAAATTATAGTTATACATACATAACGCTACTTTAATTTGTTAATTGCTATGATAAAGCGTGCTCTCTTTCATTTGTAACGAAAATTTTGAAAGCATACACCAAAAACTTACGATCTGTTCTTTTAGTTTAAATTACAAATTATAGACGCGGTACTCTAAATATCAAAATGTTTTTGGATTCTCCTGTAATATTCTTCAGCTTCTCCATAAAATGCGTGTTAGGGCTTTAAGGTAAAATTAAGGTAACGATACATGCATGTGTATAAACCAAACAGCACAATGAGTAGAAAAAAAAAATTTCCTATACAGTGTTAGAACGAGGTTTTTAACGTAAGGTACCATATCAGTCAGCACAACCAGAGGATGTCCACAGGGAGGAGTATTATCACCTCTAATGTGGAGCCTGGTAGTAGACGAACTTTTAATGAAACTCTCAGAGGCGGGCATAGACTGTCAAGGGTATGCGGACGATATAGTCCTCGTAGCCAGAGGGAAATTTGAAGAAACTCTCTGTGACATTATACAAAGAGGGCTAGGTATTACTAGGAGATGGTGCAGGTCGGTAGGGCTAAATATTAACCCTGCAAAGACCACTATAGTTCCATTTACCAGGAAAAGATCACTCCCGCGCTGGAAACCGATATCACTAGCTGGGGAGATTATTGAAAAAAAGCAAGAGGTAAAGTATCTGGGCTTAGTATTAGATAGTAAACTCACATGGAAAGCGCATGTTGAGGCAGTGACAAGTAAAGCCACTCGCGCTCTAATGGTATGCAGAAGGCTAGCAGGGAAAACTTGGGGATGTAAACCAAGTGTACTGCGCTGGATGTACACAATGATGGTAAGGCCAATCATTACATATGGAGCATTAGCGTGGGCATGGAGAACTCAACTAAAAACAGCAAAAGCTAAATTGGGGAAAGTTCAAAGGTTGGCATGTATCTGTATAACAGGAGCGATGAGAACATGTCCGACTGCTGCACTAGAGGTACTATTGGAGCTCACTCCATTACACCTCGTGATAGAGAATGCCTCCAAGGCAGCAATCGTAAGAGGAACAAGAAATAAAAGGTTGACGAGGAGATCTATAGGGCTTAGAGACCGAGATAACCCGGCGAAAGACAACTATCTCTTGGACTGTCCCCAGGACAGAATGGACAAACAGTATAGTTTTGAGAAACACTTCGTTGCAAAACTTAGTAGTAAGAACGAATGGGAGGGTGTAGAGTATAACTACACACTCAAAGAACACACGATTAAGTGGTATACAGATGGGTCACGTACCGAGGATGGAACTGGGGCAGGAGTATTTGGGCCAAGAATCAAACACTCTGAGCCGATGGGGAAGTATCCTAGCATCTTCCAAGCTGAAATTCATGCAATTAGCACATGTGTGCAATTCAACCTGGATAGACAGTACAAACGGCAAGATATCGCTATCATGTCGGACAGCCAAGCAGCCATTCGAGCATTATGTTCCTTTGAGATCACCTCTAAGTTGGTGTGGGACTGTTTGAGCAAGCTCAATCACCTGGGCAATAACAACAAAGTCGCTATATGTTGGGTCCCTGGACACGCAGGAATTGAGGGTAATGAGCAGGCAGACGAGCTTGCAAGAAAGGGGGCAGCAACCACTTTCGTGGGACCTGAACCCTTCTGTGGAATAGGAGATAGCGTAATCAGGGAATTACTCAGGCAAGAAGAGAGGAACAAGAGGCAAGAACTCTTTACCAATCTTACGGGACTGAGGCAATCCAAAGCGCTTTTAGGTAATTATAATAAGAGTAGATACGCATTCTGCATTGGTCTCAACAAAAACAGTTTGCGCATATTAGCTGGTATTCTGACTGGGCATTGCGGGCTCAGAGAACACCTTTGCAAGATAGGGGTTGAGCAAAGCTCAATTTGTAGGTTTTGTAATGAGGAAGACGAATCATCAGTACATATTTTAGCTCAATGTGGAGCACTGATCCACAAAAGAAGGAAATGTCTGGGCATGCACCAAGTGCCCAGTACAGAACTAGCATCGCAATACTCAAATTCTTGAGGGAGACTGGACTGGATGAGGTACTCTAGGCAGATTAGACTAGATAGAAAAGAGGGACCTACAATAGATCTTATAAGTCGCGGTACAACGACAGAAACCTCTATAATACAATACAATACAATGAGTAGAAAAAAAAAATTTCCTATACAGTGTTAGAACGAGGTTTTTAACGTATTATACGAAAATATGTCGCAAAAAGTGAAACGTATTCGAGCGAAGCCGTACTATAAAAAGTACGTGTTAAGTGAGGTCTACCTGTATTGTATTTTGATTTGCAACTTTATACTATTATTACAAAATTGAGAATTTGCTACTCTTTTAAATTTTTATTGCAACTTTTTGCAAACCCTTTGCAACACTGATAATGAGTAATGGACGAATAATTTGTCAATCCATGCACATTAGAATACCAGATAAGAACCTAGGCAAGCGTAATTCTAAAAAAAATAAGCATTGGGCGATATTTTATATCTCAATTTTTTTCAGGATTGTCACTTTACCACAATTGTGATAGATCTACTACATTTTTAAAAATGTTTGACTTCTAAAACTTTTATCATTTAATGATAAAAATCCAATACTATTTTAAATTTGTTACGTGTATTTAAAAACTCTAAGCAACGACAAGGAATTAAATTCTGTTTTGTTCTTTTTTTACATTTTTTTGGAAAAAACATAGGAATGCTACAAAAAATATAATTAATTGATTTTTGTTTTGTTAGGTAACTGGACAATTTTTTGTTAATAAATTGAAATTAAAATTGGAAAAACAAAAAAAAAAAAAATCTGCCACCTAGTTTTCAGTAAAACTTATCACTATTTAAATTTCGAACTAAATGAATATTAAAGTATATTATGGAAATTATTATGTAATATAAAATTTGTCATGTAGAAAATTATTAAGGAAAAACTTAAAAATGATTAGTTAAAAATATAATTTCTCATCACATTCTCGTTCCAGTGACTGTGTTTGGTTGCGCTACACCCACGAGTAATTTCGCGTCGGAGGGCGAAGTTCACGAAAAAAAAATGTTTTTAATGTTTTTATCATTAGCTATATGTAAATATGTTTTATGTTCATCCTAAAATCCTCTACCCTTTCGAGTACAATAGAACAAGTTTTATATTCTTAAAAAAAAACTGATTTCCAGTTTTAATTTTTGGAAATACATCAACAACAACTGATTACAAAGCGAACATGTCAAATTAAACAAACTGAACATAAAAAGGGGAGGGCATCTCCTTTCTTAAGGCTACCATACGCCGTGTTTTTCATTCAGTCTGGTCCTACCACTTATTTGCTACGTTCTTAGTTTAAGGTGTAATCTTGCTTTACAAGGCAAAAAAAAAAATTGAATTTTCAATATTTTATTACTCAGTCAATTTAATATTTATGAACTTAATTTTTTTTAATATGATACTACATTATTACAGAGTATAAAAAAAAATTTTTTTTTTCTTTATTCATCTTTCCTCCAGAGGGCGTCTTAGTCGAAACCTACAAAAAGTAGACGGTGCATGGCGGACAGTTAATCTCAGAACTGGCTTATCTGAAACAAAAAAATCAAACGGAATTGTTTAATATACATCTAGTTTCGCAAAAATCAACCAGATTTAGTGTAAGAAACAAAAAAAAAAAACAAACTCAAGTTTTCCTCAAAAAATTTTTTACCGTGAAATTCTGGTTGATTCCTGTGTAAAACACTCACACAAACACAACGCACCAAAATTTTTTATAAATCGGTCTAGTAGTTTCCGATATTAACTGTCCGCCATGTAAAAAAAAACTCATTTCGAGAAAAACGCGTTTAAAATTTTTTTTTGGGTTTTGAATACATGTATATAGATGTATATATTTATATATAACTCAAAAAATATTAGATATTTAAAAAAAGGCTATATTCTAAACAAACTAAGGAAGAAAATTAATTTTTAAAAAAAATTGATTTTTTCTTAATTGTAAAGTGAGATTATACCTTAAATTTCTATATTCTAAGAATATACAAAGTAATTCCGTCCCGATGGTCAGCACGAAAGAAGATGATATGATAGGTCGAGCGAAATAAGAAATCTTGAAGGTGTGGAACCTATTTTCAGCCGCTTACGGGCTATAAAGTCTTGTTTCAGTCTTTTTGTTAAAGCACTTTAAGTTGACAAACCTAATTTATATTAGGTGTAATACCATATCTTAATTTCTTGGTAGAACAAACTTCACCGTTTGTACTAAAAACTTAAAGTTCTGCACCATTCTGTAGGAACTTTATCGGTTTTAATTAGTTTTTATGTAAGTGTAAATTAATTGCTATTGAACATTAGTCTGAGAGTACCACCAAACAAAATTTTTAGGTAAATACTAAATTACTGACCATTTCAGTACATCTTTTTAATTGAGCTCTGTAAAAAACTTTTTTACAATTCGTGATTGCTTAGTTAATTTTATTTAAATTTTCCCATATATTACAGCATTAATATTGATGTAGTTTCTTAATAAACTTTGAAATTGAATTTCGATTTTTAATTTTAATAGGCAAGGAATTAAAGAATTTTATGCCTTTTTAAAACAGAAAATTTTGACTACAAGCTGAAGTAGAATTTTGTAAACATATTTGATTGACATTTCTAAATTGTCTAATTTGGTTCGCTTTTTTATATCTAATTGGGCCATTTCAAGCCCCCTTGAGTTATGCAACGGTGGCTACGAAAAACAATTTTCTCTAACCTTACTTATGATTTTTTGTTGACACATTTTTTGACAATCAACATTACTTAAAAAAAAAAAAATGTTGGCATGCATGAAGTTCCATATTGTTTAATTACTTGTAATCATCATATATTTTCTTGATTACTTGTATCACACATCACACTCCTTTGATTGCGTTTACATGTAATCATAATCACAAATTTGTTGATTTCGTTTACAAAAAATTATAATCAAACATTTTTCGATTACGATTGCATTATGGTTATGATTACAAGTAATCAGAATTTGTTATTAATTGATTACGAAGTAATCAATACTTGCACAGTTGTGGTACTTACAACGAAATTATAGCTATATTTCGGGATTGGAGTGGATTGGTTGTAAAAAAGACTAAATTATACAGAAAATATATCGGTCTCATAATATAAAGTAGTTAATCTGCAATTACTTGCAATCTTATAAGTTATGGCATTCTTTTCCGAGTTAGGAGCCGGTATTACTAGGCGTGCCATATTGGGCATATAGAAAGAAGAGCAAGTTCTCTGTCAAAAAGTTCAGGCTGTGGCTAATTTTATAAGAAAGAAAGAATATGGAGACGTTGTCGAAATGAAAATAAAGAAGGGGATACAAAATGTGTGTGCGACAAAAGTGGGCCAAGTGCCACCGCAACGAGAAAATATTTTAAGCCACTAACAAAGCGTGGTTGTTAGGCAAAATCCGGTTCGGAGTAGAGCTTAAAAAGGTATCTCCGGGTAGGCCAGCGAAAAATTTCGAAGACTGTATGGAATCGGCAAAACGGAAGAAAGCGTGCAAACTTGTGGCATCTACAAGCAAGCAAGAGTTGGCTTACGCCACCAGACAGAGTATATGTATACGAGGGCGGTCAAAGAGATGCAGCGGATATTGTAAAGCATGTATCTTCGTGCTCGCCCAAAAGAACTGCAAGTTTCAGAGTAAATTGCCGAAGAAAATGATTCCCAATAAAGCGCTCGCACTCTTTTTTGACATTAAAATAACGAAAACGCAATACAACCTTGTAAAAGAACTAAAGATTTCTACGCGGAAATATATTCAAACTACAATAAATAGCTGGAAGCCAAAAAACATACTATCCTGCTTTACTGATGAAATAACAGCAGAAATATCACTACAAGGATAAGTAGACCATACCGTAGACAGATTGGGTAGTGCCCAGGTCCTGAACCATATCAACCAAAATTATACCATTTCTTAGATAAAGACATGGTTCAAGTGGGGACGTGTGGGAGCTGCTGGGCAAAGCCGCTACAAACAACAATTTTCAAATAAAGACGATAACGATTCATTTTTATTTTCAATTACTATGGTTCCTCTGAAAATTATCTAGTTTATACGCATGGATTAAGTACTTCGAATGCCTGCTCCACATTCCTTACAAGATGGATACAAATAAAAGGTCTGTAATAAATGCAGACAAGGCAGCATTCAATACACGTAAGAAGCTGATACAGGAAAAAGTTAGTCGGAAAATGGGCCTATCAATCGACATCTTAAAACCAGGATGCGGAGCGACCAACGACGGAAATTCGACAAGACAATTCTTTCGGCATCCTTCAATAGATCGATCGATGAAGCATTGATAAAGAGATTCTACATAGTCCTGACAACGATAGCGTGCGGCCATGAGATCGATAGCAGCAAGTTTCAACCAACAGCACTGCCTGGATACCACAGAAATATATGTATCGCTAAAGCCATGGTATAACATGCCACAAAGCGTTCACAAAATATTAAGACATGGTGGAATCCTGGTTAACAGCTTAATACTACCAATTAGACAAATGTCGGAAGAGGCCCAGGAAGGATGCAATAAAGATTCAAAGCACATCCGAGAATACCACTCGCGTAAATTCAGCTGACAGCAAACCATGAAGGACATGATTCATATGCTCCTGATCTCGTCGGATCCGCTTATAACGAGTCTAAAAAGAAGAGGCAGAAGAAGTAGTTGCAATGTTAAAAATACCACAAGACTCAGGATCTTTTCAGATCAGTCATGAGTCCAGTGATGAGAGCGATCAAGTAATATATTTCATATTTTATTATTTATTGCTAATAAATAAATAAAAATTTAATTAAAAAAGAAAATGTGTTCGTACTCAATTTAGGCAAAGTAAGCCTTTTGTATGTAATCATGAAATATGTACGAATGTGTCATGAAATTAAGATATTTACACGATGTTCATTTTGTAATAATAATAATACCATGTCTATTTTACCATAAACGTGATTCTATCTATATTAATGGGAATGTGAATGGGAATTGTACCAAAACTGGGAACTGTAACCCAAAAAATCGTCCTATGTGTTATCTCAAAAAGTTACAAACTGAAAAAAATTAATGTGATTTTTGTATTCAGCCACCTCGACATAGAAAACATATTATGGTTCATGTAATATTTTAAGTTTGAAATTTGTAATCCACTATAATCCAAAAAAAAAATGTTGTTTACGCACAGAAAAAAGTATTAAAAGGAGAAAAAATTTTATTGCAGTCAGTTGGGCATTACCATAGCTATAAAAGAAAAATATTAATGCTTAAATTATTTTTAAGAAATTTCTTAAAAAATATTTTTTTATAAAGTTGTCAAAAAACTAGACATTTTGCGTTTAATTGCATTTGGCAACGGGACAGGGACAAAACTTTCAAAAACGGGACAGTCCCGGTGAAATCGGGACGGCTGGCAACTGTGCCTTTAAGTACAATCTTCAAGTACACTTCACTATGCCATTCCTTGGAGGGTACAGCAAAGTTGCTCTTGAACAAAATACGTTTGATTACGAGAGTCTAAAGACACTGCTATTGAAGGAATTCGGCCAATCCATAAGTCTAAGCTAACCATAAGTGGAGTGGGAATCATAATGTAGTGGTCGCAGTATATTTGAACCCATAATATCTATCTATAGCAATTTTAAAAACTTTAATTTCATGTATTGTTTGTTCAAATAGAACTGCTGGTTCGCCATTTAAGTATTTATAATTATGTGGACAGACCTTCCTTTTTTAAATAAAAAACCCCTGATGATATCTCGAAAACCAAACCAAAGAATTTAAAATTGTTCTGATTTTCGGATTTAGCAGGCAATTTTGTGTTCAATGTGCAAAGATTTTTTCTTGGCTCTCAGTTTTTCATAAAAATTTGAAAATAATAATTTCAAAGAATTACTCACAATAAATAAATTCAATGATGATGTTTCCCTAAACTTGAGACAAACCAAAACTGTATTTATAGCTGTGTTTATGGCAGCATTGATTAAGTAATTTGTGATTTATCTCTAGCTAAGGTTACAAGTGTTATCTGCACAAGACTATTCCTTAGAAATAACTGATAACATGTGGCGTGCATTTTCGAAGCCCTCAATCAATGAGAAATACTACAAATATATGTGTGTGTACATATACATATATACACAGTAAGCACTCGCTAATCTGAATAGCAATTATTTCACAAAAATTTTTATGCATATGCATTGTGCTCACAACTATCGGGTTTTTATTTTTTCCTTGTCGCCGCTGCTCCTTCGTAAGATGAGCTGCAAAATCCTTTACTTCTAGATCACACGGCACGAAGAACTAAACCAGCTATTTCCTATGGATTGTTCATGGCTGAATCAAAATCTAGCAACAGACTTTTTTTTATTTACTATATCAGAATATCGAGATATTCGAACCTAAAAGGGAAATTTTAAGTCCAATTAAAGATGAATTTATAAAGTATAGTTTGAATGCTATAAATACTTACTAAAAATATTTTTCACAGTATTTATTTATTTTTAATAATTGTGATAGTTAAAACGAATAATATAAATGTTGAAAACTTTCCAAGTTATCATATTTCAATAAATTCACAATTCAAGTGCGGAAAAAATATAAGAAATCATCTCAGCATAACGATTTTTGACATGAATCACTTTTAGGTAGTGGAAAAGAAAAATTATGTAAATGGACGTGATCGGTCAACTGCCACGCCCACCTCCTATACAACAGTAAAACTGAAGTAACTCTAAAATCTGTTACAGTCAAGATACTGAGATAAATATCATAAAAAACAGTTTTAACTGTTTCAACATTTCATTTTAATTTGTATTTTCACAAAAAACTTTCAATCTCTTAAAAGTACACTGATACAACAAATAATCACATTTTCATACAGTTTTTCCCCGATATGCATTTAGTATTTTGTTAATTGAAATGGGGTCCGCAGCTATCCGTTGTTTAGATAAGAAATTATATTTTGCATTTTTATATGCTAGAATATATCGCACACGAGTTAACCTGAAATTTAAGTTTCTAAAAACCAAATTTTTTTCCGAAAAAAAAATTTTCTCGTTTTTTTCTATTTATAAAAGGACCTAAATAAAAAAATGGTTTTAAGATTATAACTATAGTTAAGCAACAAAAGCTTCAAAAACGCTTCAAAATGTTTGCTAGCACTTTGTGTCAGCAACTTCGACACCTTATCCACAATTATTTAATGAACTAATCTCTCCAATTTTTTTAATATACTAATGGAATATTTATGAATAGAAATTAAGAAAAAAAATTGATCAAAAAAATGATTTTTTTTCGCAGTCAAACCACTGTGCAATGTTCCTGACAAATTTAGTTTATACAAGTTCTATGTTAAAACTTCATTATTTCATCATTAATTTTACAACCAAAGCGAGTAAAATGTGAAAATACAATAATTCCCGTTAGGTTTGATAAGTTGATTTTTTGTATGCTGACGAGGAAAATTTCAAGGAAACGGACATTTTTTATAACACTTCGTTTAAATCGAACCGCACTATTTCCATGACCAAAAATATTTTTTTTAGTTGTTCAGAGTCTACCGGTGAATTGCTTAATTTAAAATGGTTTACAACTATATCATGCTTCCCTTCTCAGTCAATACTCAACAATTCTTTTTTAAATGCAAACCGCAGAAAATACACCGTTGCAACCGCACCAATTTATAGTCTTACAATTACTATTCTTGAAACACCACATTTTCATTCTGAAAATTAATATAAATGAATGAAGTAACAAAAAAAAAAAAAATTGAATTGTTTTATTTAATTTTTGCCTTGTATATTTTTGAGCATATTTAGTCATTTTTCCTGGTTACATCTATACATTTATTAGTGTAACTAATTTTTATTCCAGAAGATCCAGAAGTGCTACGCTATCATATTATATATCAATTTAAAGAGTAGTTTAGCCAAAAGTTATCAGATTTAAAATCGGTTTAGCCAATTCCAAAAAATTTGCGTCGGAAGTTCTTTCAAATGCACTCATTGAACAAAGCATTGCATTCATCGTTGTAAAAATCATTGCTTAAGCGGGAGCAAATAACAAAAGAGAGAGAGAGAGAAGACATGAGTAACGGCGTTTCTCAGAATTATCTAACGAATTATCTGCATACACAAGCAAACATCAACGAGTGGTTTGGTTCTCTTTTGATATTTTTTTCATCAAGAAATTTCTTGAACAAAAAAAATAGTCCCAGTTACTGGGGCCTTACCGACTAGTATAAATATATACAAATAATTTCATATTCTTGAATTTTTCAAACATATTTTTGTCTACTCTGTAAATAATATAGCATACGTGTCATTCCATATGAAATCGTCTTAAAAATAAAAATTTCGTTGCTGCTCTATTTCAGATCTTGCTCAAACTTCGTGAGAATCTTCTTTAGGGTTCCAAAGAAGGAAATCCGACGTTAAAAATTTTTCTCATGCTCCACTTCGCGACAGCGCAAATTATAAAATTGGAAAAGTGTCATTTTAATGCTCCTGCTCCTTACAAAAAATAACGGTACTTGAAGTTTATGAATTTCAAATACTTGCATACTTTAGGCTATCAAATGGACGTGTTTGGGACGAAGTGCGAAACTGAAAATTACATAGTATTTAGTTCTTAACCCGAACTTCAAAACCCTCGTAAGCTCGTTGTGTTATTTTCATAGCTTGCGCGTGTATAGCCGTTTAAAGTAAGCAATAATATCAGATTTTTTTTGTTTTTGAAAAGACATTTTATTTCGGATTTCCTCCACCCTAAAGAAGATTCTCACAAAGTAAGATCCAATGGATTTAAAAATTTTAATTACCGATTACAATTCCTTGTAATGGAATTGAAACTTTTATCAATTCCATTACCAAGGAATTGAAAACATTAAAGTACCAATTACAATTCCTTGTAATTGGAATTGGGATTGTAATGTAATTGAATTTACCCAGCTCTGCTACTTGGTTAGTTAATGGATTTTGTTCTATATAGGCTCATTTGGTTCAGAAGTATTTTGTTGTTACAGCACTTTGTGGTAGCCATTTTGTTTTTTTTTTGGTTTGGAGCACCCGGAGGACTTCTATAACACCCGCCGATGAAAATTTCGATTTTTTTAAACGCCATCCACAGAAAAACTATTGGACCAAATTGAACAAAAAAAAAAAATTTCAAAATAATTAGATGTTTTTTAAGATAAAAAAAAATCAAGTCTCTATCTATCGTAGTTTTTTTTTTAATCAATTTCAAAGTTTTAATTGCTTTCGACTCAAGCAATGGGCATGTCCCCTTAATTTTTTCTTGTATCTCTACTAATTTGTAAGTAGCCTTATTGCATTATTAAAAAAAATGACACAAGGGTTTTGCATTTATTGATTAAGTCGTTTAAATTTGCAATTCGGGTTTTGCAATCCATAACAGCCGAATTTAATGTATGAGCAATACAGTAGTGGTTCCGTTTGCACAGATGCTCTGATACTGCTTTATTTTTATATCCGCAGCGTTGTTTGCCACTAACGTAAAAATTTTCCATTCGTTAAGAATAACTTTTAAAAACCCAGCAATATATGCAGCCGCGTAGCAGTTCATCAATTCGATTGTGTATAAAACTTAGGTGCACAATTTATATTCATAAATATAGTGATCAGTGCTGCCGTTTTGAAAATTTTAAGGGGAGGAATTTTTACTTTTAAGAGGAGGATTTTGCTTTACAGGGGAGGAATTTTTTAAAATGTCTTACAAGTTTTCAAATAAGTATTACTTAGAATATAGAGTCTTAGATAATTGCAAACAGTTGCACTAATGTATAGAAATTTTATTAGAAAAAAAAAACATTTTTTTATTCACAGCTGTTACAACTTCAGTCATACTTAAAGTTAAAAAATTTATGAAAATAAAATAAATTCATATACTTAAAACCAAATATTCCTTCTTCGGAAACGAACGGTAGTATCAGTAAATAATAATAAAAAAAGAAATAATGATTAAAAAACTACGACAAACTTTTCTTCTTTCCTCTCAAATCCGGGTAAAAAAAATAGAATGTTATTTGTGGTACTTTGAACCAGCATAATCGAAGGTACCTAGAAGGAGGCATCATTTTTTTTTTTTGTAGGTTTTCTTACCAACCATTACTGTATTAACAGTTGCAAGCAATTTCGTTTTTTGTCTTTAATTAGATTCAACTGAGAAAAAATTATATTTGCCGCTGTACTGCTATGTGGAAAACTTAAAATTGCGCCAATAAATTTGTCCAGTTTTGAAAGCATTTTTTCTTTTAAAGCATTCTTTAAATGAAAAATTTCACACCAAAATTCTTCCAGTTCCAAATCTAATATATATATATAAATTCATTACTAATTTATTGATATTTATTAAATATCAAACTTACCTTTACGCGGTTATTCTACTATTGATTTCAATTGTCAAAAATTACAAGCATTAACACAAAAACAAGCAAAAACTTCTGCAAATGGAACACGAACTTTTGATCCATTACGGTGAAATAAGATTTGTTTCCAATTTCCATGCTTGGAAGAATAACATTTGTCAGTTTCTATTTGGAAAAGCGTAACTAGCATTAAGCACAGTGTATTTAACAAAATCTTAATTTTGTTGTTTTGTTGTAAATCACAGCAAATCATCTTTACCAAAGCTTTTATGACTGAATTCCCCTACATTTTGGGTTGGAAGTTTCTTTTTTTCAAGGATGCGGGAGGTTTTTCGTCCACGTTTTTAATATTGGTAAATTGGATTTGAAGTATTATTAAAGTTTATGAAGGTTTTTACATATTTTACAAGAAATGTTTGTTTTTTCAGATGAAATATTAAAATATTGCCAAACGTCAGACTCTTTGCCCGCCTCCATTTTTTATTGCGAATTTAAAAATGACGCTATATTGACATATATTTAATATTGTTCAATTTTATCAATCGATTACTCGAGTAACGAGTACATTCAATTACAAATATTGTATTTTTATTCCAGTACAATTTTTTTGTTTGCTTTAATCGATTGTAATCGAGTAAAACTCTACTCGATTCCCATCTCTAATGCAGATACTGCAATGACTCTGTCACAAAAGAGAACACATTCTTTATTATTGCTCAATAGTTTGACTAGATTAAGTCCAGTCCAGAAATCGAAAAAACAGTTTTTTTCACGATTTTTTTTTTTTTTTTTTTGGATAAATTGATCAATGAAAACAAATGGCTAATGATATGAGTTCTTTTATTAACTATTCAAGATTCCAAAATTTTTTAGGAGCATTTGAAAAAAAATAAAACAAACTCTTAGTCTATATGAGTACGATTATTGACGGAACTAGAATTAGCGATTTTGCATGTATAGAAACAAAATGGAGGCTGTTTAAAAAAAAGAGTCCGAAATTTTACCATTTTTTGGGATTAAATTTTCGAATATTTTTTCAATAGTTTTATTTATAAATTATTTTAAAAGGTGGTGTTATTCAAAACGCTAAAAATGCCCTAAGTCCGGACACCAAAAACAGTTTTTCCTAAGTCCGGGCACGATGGCTTTTTACAGAAAATTACACTTTTTATTTAAAAAATTTGCTATGATTAATGATTTTTTGACAAAAATTAAAAGAAAAATTATTCAGTAATATTTCTGTAACCAAATAATGTAGAACATTTAAATATTTTTGTTTTAATCTTACTTTTATAGTTTGACCTATTTGGTTGCTATCTTTCAAATAAAATTAATTATCTAATTATATTTTTACTCAGTTTAATCAGTTATAATACAAAAAAAAAATAGTGATTTAAAAAATAAAAAGGTAAAAAATAAAGTGAATCCATTCAAAAAGAAAATAAAAAAAGAATACTGATTTCGCTACTTTACATAAATATTATTTAGATAAAATTGGGTGGGGTAACTGAAAAACAAATCAAATAAATACGTGAAACTATCAAAAGTATTTTTTAAAATCACATTTTTAACGATCTTAAATTATTTGGTCTGTAGATATAAGAAATAACTTCTTTCTGAATGATTATGGTTGATTTGCTCGTTGCAAAAGTTAATGACGTAGAAAAGGGACAAACAGGAGTCCAGCACACTAACTAGCGTTAAATCAAATTTAAAAAAGTTTATGCAAGTAGGTAATATAAAAAAAATTAAAAATGAAAAGTTTAATATATGACAAAATTTTCTGTATTTCTACCAAAGATTCTGGAAAAAGGAAATACCTTTCCCTAGGACGAGCCAGAGTTAATTCTGCTAACATATATTTAAATAAATACACATTTAGTAAAATCTCTTTTCATTAAACTAACTTTTTTGCAACTTAAAAATAACACCGCAAACAGTGTCCGAACTTAAGGCAATACTTGTATTGCAGCTTACCTAATTCCAGACACATTAATTTCTTGTTTCAAACAAAAACAAAACATAAATTTCAATTAGTTTTTGCATTTTGTTATGGCTAATAAGTAAATACTCTGGGAAAAAAGTAAGATATTTACCATAAAAATTCCGGTTTCTTTTTTAAAACTAAAAAACTAAAAACACAAATTTAAGGATTTTACCTTAATAAAATAGTCAAGAATGACTTTGTGCCACAAATTGTTTTCAGAAACTAAGCACATAAATGAAGCCTTTTTGGGTTAATGGCGATTTAAACACACAAAATGTAGCTACACACTGGAAAAAGTCGCAGGATTCTTATGTACCTTTTCGAAAAGATATTCGCTAAAATTTAAAGTGTCCGGACTTAGGAAGTGTTCGAAGATAGGGCACTTTACGTTAATCTGGAAAAATGGGTGGAAAAAAAGTTATGTTATGAATACATAAAGAGACACTACTGCGATGCGATCGATTATTGCACAGTGATTCGTGAAAAGTAGAAGGAATTCCATACATTTTACTGGGCATCTCAAAATTAAAATGGTCAAGTAATCTTTACGAATCATTAGATTTCCTTTAAAATGGCATTCAATAATTGGTGCATATTTTACTATAAATGCATATTTTTGGGTAACTGTGCATATTTTTGCATATTTTACAATAAATGCATGTTTTCACATATTCTTTATTTTTTTTATTTACATATTTTAAATAATTTTGATAACTTTTTAGTGAGCTGCGAAAAAAATTTCAAGTTGACCAGCATTTGCAAAGCCATAAACATAAAAAATGAATGAACGCGTCCGGAAAAAAACAATACAGCCTTTGACTACTACCTCTGCAGCGGCAGATCTTAAAATATTTAGTTTGGATTTATGGTTTTACTTTAGCAGATTTTCCATTGTATCTTACAATCCACAGTTAAGATATACCACCTTGATCAAAAAGTTCCCGGAATTTATTCAAAAAATTAAAAATACGAGTTTATTCATCTAAATCTATATTGTCCCCTTCAAAGTAGTCCCCATCGACTGCAACACACTTATGCCAGAGCTTGATCCAATCCTCGAAACATTTTTTATATTCGGTTTTCGGTATGTCCATCAGTGCTTCCTGCGATTTTTCAATTACTTCCTCTCGGCTGTTGAAACGCATTTCCCGTAATGGTTTTTTAGCTCGATTGAACAGAAAGTCACAGAGAGCCAAATCAGGTAAATTCGGTGGCTGTTCGATGGTATTTGTTGCATTTTTCGTCAAAAAATTACGAATAATGATGGCACTGTGCGACGGTGCGTTATCATGGTGCAAGATCCACGAGTTTTCGGTCCACAATTCTGGTCTCTTTCGGCGAATTGCTTCACGCAAACGTCTCATAACGTCCAAATAATACTCTTTGTTTACTGCCTGGCCTTCTGGCAAAAATTCATGACGCACTACACCGTTTTAATCCATGAAAACCGTGAGCATTGCCTCCTTTTTTGACTGAAAACGACGTTGTTTTTTTGGTCTCGGCTCATTTGGTGAACGCCATTCACTTGCCTGATGTCTGGATTGCGTATCGTACTCATAAACCTACGCCTACGTCTCGTCTCCAGTAATGATCCTTTTGATGAATGTGGGATCGGATTCAGCCTCGCAAATCATGTCTTTTGCGACGTCAACACTGTCTCTTGAAGTCTTTTGGCACCAACTTTGCTGCTACACGTCTGAGACCCAAATCATTAACCAAAATGTCTTGGACGGATCCATAGGCAATGTTCAAGTCCTCCACTATCTCTCTGATGGTTAATTTGCGGTTATTGACCAAAATTTATTTTGCTTTATCAATGTTTTCGTCGGTTTTCGATACCGATGGTCTGGCACTGCGTTCATTATCTTCGATTGACTCACGACCACTTTAACCGCTCGTGCCACTGGTAAACGACCGTTTTCTTTAGAGAATCGTTGCCGAAATACTTTTCCAACATTTCGAACGTACATTTCGCGCACCACTAAATCCCCTTTTTTACGCAAAATTTAATACAAGTTCGTTGTTGCAAATTTAAATCCATTTCTAAAATTGTAAAAAATCGCCAACACACATAGAGATAGATGTACTCTTGGCTACGTAACTTTTGCAAATGTCAAGCTATGACGCTAAGATTTAGAGGGAATATTAACAAGAGATGTACCAACTTAACATAGGAACGATGGGAGCGCCACACGATGGTTATTCCGGGAACTTTTTGATCAAGGTGGCATTAATGAAATCATTCCTCTTGAAACGTCACTGCGCAAAACTTATATCGGCCAAACATATATTCGTTTATTAAAAGAAATTAAGTTCGCCCTAAAAACCACTTCTTATGGGTTTCCACAGATATGTAAATTTGGAAATTAATGAAGAAAATTGTTCTAGAAACAACTATTCTATAAATGAATTTTGTGCTCCTATCGTCCGTCTGTTGATGTAGAGCGGTCATTTTCTTTATACACACATTTTTTAAGACCTGATCGGGAAAGTTTTGCATTTCAAAAAAATTATGTTGTTTACGCCAATAAAACAATAAATTAAGAATTTTTATGTTCATTTTATATTTTTGTTGCTTTTTATAAATTTATTTTATATTTTAAAATGAATTGTTTTAGTTCTTTGTTCTTTGTTAAATTACGTGCAATATTTTTGTTTTTTTTTACCGAAAATATGCAATTAAAAACGAAATATTTTTTGTTTTTAATTGCATATTTTTTGCAGTTTCAGTTGCATATTTTTAAACTTTAAGTGCATATTATATGCACATATTTTCGATTTTTTAGTGCATGACATTCCTTGCCCTAGTGATAAGTATAGGTATAAGAAAATGCAATTTTATTTGAAATTTTTAAACTGGTGAGCCCCTTAATTTAACCCTCTTAAAAAGGTAACTTTTGTTTTTGAATTCCCTTCAGAGTAATTTTAATTCAGTCAAGACGACCTCGATAGTCTAGCGGGTAGTACACTAAACTTTCATATGGGAGGTTCGGGCTCGATTCCCGTCTTCGTCACAACTTCCTAATACTAATTATCAATATGAAGTGTATGAGAATTATAAGATAGTGTACTAGTGCACACCTTGGTTGGTAATGGCAAAACCACCAAGCCGATAAAAAATTGCCACACCGCCGTTCGGAATCGACGTTAAACTGTAGGTCCAAATATGTGATATCACAATGGACCGTTCAGGCCTAAATGTGTCTCTCGACAGCCACTCCAACCTAACCTAACCTAATCCAGTCAAGAAGTTATTATAACCACAAAAATAGTTCAATCAACTCAAAAAACTTCAAATAACTCTTTTTTTTGTTGTTGATTGCACATAAGTAATATGAACTTCACAAAAGTTATATAACTCGCTGAAAATGTTGGATTAACAGCATAATTTTTTTCGGTGCACTGCCTTGATTACATTTATATTTAAACAAAAAACGTTTTAAAAAGCATATTGCTTACATATCTTGAATTTATTAAAATACAAAAAAAAATTATTTATATATTGATAATTACAGCAGCAGAGCGCAAGATTTCTTGGGCCAGGTGCAAGGGAAAAAAGTCCTACTCCACCTGTAGCACATCAAGGGAGCAGTCATTGTGGCAGTGCTGCAGGTGCGAATAACAATCGTCTACTTTATCGATCGTGCTCCTCATGTCCCGATATTTGCGATCACAGTACAAAGCCGTTTGGTACCGCATACAGTGAGTCTTTTAGAAGGTGTGTTCCATATTAAAATTATATCCATGCGACCATCCTTTCATTAATAAATTGGTTTTTTTTAGCTATGAGACGGCCGAACGTGCAACATTCAGTGAGTCAACTATTAAGTATTCGATCAGCAGAAATCGAACGGATTGTCCGGAAGTGAGTGATGAAACTACTTCTGGGATATCTTTCAAAACGGAACCGTATGGACCGCCCAGTAGTCCAGAGTCAACAAGTGAAACGACTCTACCTTGTAATCCAAATGACTGTGCTGGCTGCGGACGGCTTATACAAGTATGTATATTTCTTCAATCATTCATAATACTCTGATAGATTTTTTAACCTTTTCGAGTTTAAATCTTGCAATAAATTTCAAAGTTACTTATCATCACTTAATCAAATTAAAACTTTGCACACCAATTACTAGACACAAGGAAAAAGTATCGATTATTTTGTACGCGATAATTTTATACAATTTTTTTTTTAGAATCGATACTAAACTGCTAGTATTGTTTTGAATTTTTGCAAAGAATTACTTTTTAGTTTTTTTAAAAATTGTTTTTTTTCTTACATTTGTATGAATATATTTACATTATTTATTTACTTATTTGCTAGTGTAACGTTACAAAATTTATAATTATCACTCAATTTACCGAAAACGGCAGAATATATACCTTAATTCTAGAGTAATCATTAGACCGTAAGGTATGGTATGGCATATTTTCGAAGGAAAAGCTAACACCAAAAAAATCCTTTAACCTTCGGATTAGTGGCAAAGCCCCTGGGGACCTTTTTGGTTTTTAATTGAAAATTGCTTATATATCCGCCAAGGTAAGGTACCCTAGACCGACAATGTATTCCAAGAATATATTATTATGCTACGTTTAAAGCCATTTGCAAAGCGATGCGTGGATTGGTTCAGGTTTTATGGCGGTTTTTATGTGTTACGGGCGCGAATTAGTGATAAGGTCCCCTGGGACCTATCATAACACTGTGCGATACCAAAAATATGAATCCAAATCTCTCAACGGTTTCTAATAGCACTAGGCCCACTTAATAATATTGCCAATGCGTTTTGCTACTTTAGGTCAAATAAACGATTTTTTCAAGGTCATAGTCTGCAATAGAGGTCATAAATATAAATTCGCTTAACTCATAAACCACAAGGAATTCCGTATTGATGTTTTCGGCAAAATTGGGTCTCTAAAATAGGTCTACAATATTGCAGAGCACTCTAGTAGCAAAAAGTTATCACAGGCCATGGAATTTGAGACTAAATGCAAATTCGTTTAAGTGTAAACAATAAACATGTTCTTCTTTTACCTGGCTACAATTTTGCTGCACATAGGCAACCCCTAAAAATCAACTTAAACCAGTAAATTATGCCTCAAAAGTATAAAATTAAGAAATATTGAGCCCATATATACAATGACTCACATAATTAATCAGAAACCACTCAGGGCCTTTAACTATTATTTGATTTCTTGCATTTATTCATCGAGCAATTTGCAAAAAAAAAAATATTGGAAGCCGAGCCACGAACGCTCGCATAACACGTTTTCCTCACATTAGAAATGCTATGATTGGAGTAGTTATCACAAGCAAACAGCTAGTACAAGGACGTGTACCTCAATTTGCAGAGCGGTCCAATAAACCTTCATGCTTTTTGTGTGGTGAGCAGAACAATCATCAACGAAAAACAGAGATTTTTGCTGCAATTGTGAAAAAACGATTTGTATTAAACATTCAAAACAATTTGCATAGGTTGAATACTTGTATTTTAGCCCCAAGTATAGAGCAACAAGAATAACAATTCATTTTAAAATCTAATTTTTTTAATAAAATAATGTATAAGCACAATGAACAAACAATATTCGTATTTTTATTGATAATTCAATTATGCCCAATGATTTAAGTTCCTTAAATGAGCATAAATTGATGTAGTCATATGAAATTTCCATACAATCGCTCATAGGTCCCTACGAACCTTACCTCTTTTTTAACGGAAAAATCTTACCACTAATCCGAGGGTTAATATATTTACATTGTTCATAAAGTAAACACAGCCATTTTACAAGTTATTTTAAAAATACAAATTGAAAAATTTTCGAAAATTCTGATTCGAATTTTTTGATTTCGATATTTACAAGTACTCGATACATTCCATAATGTACTTTATCGATACATTCTATGCGATATCATGTCGAAAGCTGTCATTCGCGAATGACAATGTGAAATTTCATTTTGCCATTTCTAGATTGTTCAAAAAATATTTAGATCAACTTAGAATACTATATATGTAAGCAGTGGTAAATTATATTTTAAAAAGCTTTGTTTAGCAAAATCCAAACAAGGTTGCATAAGAAACTAAACAAACATGTTCACAACTAAATTAGAGCTAATCCCAATTACGGGAAAATAGATTTCAAAATGTTGCTCTACCAAATATTCACCATCAACTTTGAGTACACTTTTTAGAACTCCATAGCAACACTGTTGCAAACGAAATTCACAGCTCTTTCGGAAGAAAAAAAAAAAACAAAGTGAATCGAATCGAAAACAATATTTTTTTTTTTTTTGAGCTGCATTTGGACCGCCCAATTGAACGAAAAAATCTTTATTCATTCGGCCGGTGTAAATGGTGCAGCGTTAAACCAGGGTTGAACATTGGTTCGCTGCAAAATGGTCATGAGCAATGTTCAGGCGGTGTAAATGATTGTTTTGAGCCTAATAAATTATAATAAAATCTTCCTTTCCTTCCTTTTTATTTTTGTCTTTACTTGCTAGAGTTCCATTTGTATTTTTCTGAATTTTCTGAAAAATATACGCAAATTCGTTTCCCAAAATCTCCTGTAAATTGTTTACATTCTTTAAACGGAAAATCAGTCTGTCTACAGGCAACTAAATAAAAAGAGTAAATTAAATTTTAAATCGATTTTTATCGAAATGATATTTTTAACTAGAGCCCTACCCCGCCGCGTCACGCCAGCGCCGTTGGTAAATTATAATACAAAATTTTCCATGCCGCCGCCAAAAGGGAAAAAGGTAAGCAATGCCGCCGCCGCCGGCAGCTTAATGATATCCATTCGAATCCCAATTTAATATTTAAAGCATTTTTTCTGCAAACGTTTTATTTTCTTCAAGTGTGGCACTTTGTGTTTTTCTTTTAAAATCAGCATTTTTAAACTATAATGTTATTTTTGTGCAGAAAAAGGTTTGGCTGCTGGTAACTTGGTTTCAGCTTCGCGCATCCATTCTTAGGGCCCTGTTCTGATTTTCGTGCGAATACGAAATCGAAAATGAAATTCATTTTCGTACGACAGTGATTTAGTTGTTCTGACTTTCGTACGAATTTGAAAATCAATACTGACATCTTCGAAATGTAAAAAAAATTTTCGAAATAAGCAAACTGTCATTTGGTTGTGTGAAATTGTGTTTTTTTAAAAGAAATATTTGCAATAAATTGAAATGGATGAAAATTTATTTTACTTATTCATAGAAATGGAAGAAGAAGAAAATTCCAATGTGGAACAGCATCTGAATTTAAGAAGAAGATATCGAAGGCTTATAAGGGATAAATACATTCCCTTGGAGCATCTATCGCGATTTCGGGAATAATTACTTGTGGAGCGCCATATGACCTAATTTCTTCTCAAACCATCTACTGCCTTGCCCAGTTAAGTTCGCTACACTTCCTTCCAGAGGGGAAATCTACATGAGTTTATTTGGTCCTCCCCCAGTACGCTTCATTTCTTGCCGGCTGCGAATAATTTTTTTTTAATGTTTCCTCGGTAGTCTGACCAAACTTTTTTCCATCCATTGACGTCGCGACATGGTGGCCTCAAACTGTTCAGCTCAGCAACAAGTCTTACCGAATAAACACCAATTTCGTCACCATAGCCTTTTGATAATAGCGCCATTTTCGGGTTCTTTTCAATAAAATCAACCAAAGCTTTAAATTGTATAGAATTTGTACCAAAAAATTAAAAAATTGTTTTTTGTACTAATTTATATTTATAAGCAATTAATTTAACTTACATTTTTGTGAAAATTCCAAATTCGTTATCAAAAATGCAACCGAAAATAAAACTGTCAAAATTCGTTTAATTTTAATTTTTACCGAATATCAGAACAGGGTGTTTCGTATTTGATTTCGCTACGAAACGAAATGAAAACGGAATCGAAAATGGTAGCACCAATTTTAGGGAATTCATACGAATTTAATTTCGTACGAAAATCAGAACAGGGCCCTTAGGCTCTTTTTTCTTAAATTGTGTACGCCAGGTTTTTGAGATATAACCATTTGACAATTCTGAAAAATTCTAACTAGTCAAAAAAAAAAAGAATTCTGAATTCTAAACAATATTTTAGAAAAAAAAAATGTATACTCCATCTAACTCACAATAACTTAGGATACATAAACCAGGACAAGTACAGCCTGTATTTAATATAGTTTTCGTACTAGATTTATATACGTTTTCATGTAGATATCCTTATGCAAAGTCGAAAAATTTAGACTTTTTAGACTCTTTTTTTTTAAATATATTAAAAATATAAAGCCAAATAGAGGATAAAAAATATTGCACTGTTTACCTATAAAAAAGTACGTACTCTTTGTGCAAATAGTTTTCTCTACTTTAGCTCTCCTACTTTTTGAATTAAATTTATTTTAGCACATTTTTGACTCAAAGATGTTTTAAGTTTTTAGTGCCTTTTTCTAAAATAAAAAAAATTATTAATTTAGAAAAATGTCCAAGCGCATGTAATTTTTTTGCCAAATCCCACGCAATTTTTGAGTTACATCGTTTGTACAATCGTTTTCCGTCAAAACAATCAATATCATCGTGATCAAAGCCCGCGAATTATATAGAAATGAATGAGGTATTTGACACAGTCGTCGAAATCATTTTATTTCTATTTATCCATGCAACAGAATGAAACACAAACATTTGAGAAGCTCCAAATCAAAAAATGATAAAAGCACTAGATCAGTGTATTTTATTGAGTTCTTTTTTTTTTGCTTTTCATTTCTGAAAAAAATGTGTGGAAAATGTGACGAATTAATTACTAATAGAATTAAAATCAGTTTTTCGTTGCCTCGTTCATTATGTTCAAGTTGCATTCAACACGACAACACTAGCTGCAAACGTCATCTTGTAGCTGTAGCATCCATTATGTTGGAAATTTAAGTTTTATAAATCTGATTTTCAAACTTGCATAAAGAGAACAAATACTGGTATCGGCGTGAATCGGCGCGCCCCCAGCCGCTGTTCAAAAGTGGCAATTCTCCACCGCCAGTTAAAGCTCTATTTTCAACCTAGCGCAGGGAATTCACTTAAGAAACGCTCAAGACATTTTTTCCCCCAATATGATTACGGTAACCAACCGTCCGTTTTCGCAAGTAGTTGGCAACACTTTACTAAGGTAAAATTCAAAACCAAAAAAGTACGATCGATTTGTCAAGTAATAATGGAAAAGTTGATCCTTACTGCGGAAATTTAGGTTACTTCTTTTAAAAAACCAAGGATTCGTTTTTGGATAAAGAAAGGTTTTCGCTTTGACTTCCAACATTTTTTTTTAATTTGCACCATAAATGTATAGATGTTTCTTCACAATTGCATCTTCAGATGGCTTCATATGTTTGCCTGCAAGGATCTGTGTAGCCATAAAGAGGGGACTAAAAAACGTAATTTCCCCTTTATTTTATTCGTACCATTTCATCTTTCCACAATGTGTTATTGGTGCAAATTTTTTGTCATTGTAATCTATTATCTTTATAGAGTTAAAACCAACAAAGTTTTCGAAAAATAATATCTTTTGGAAGGACAGGCTTATGGAAAGAAAAAAATAGGGAAAACTAAATTTTTTGAGTCTCCCTTTTAAGGCGACTCTGTCTCTTGTAGAGCTACTGAAGTCAATTGACAGAAAAGAAATATTCGGAGGATATTTATGCACTTATGATACTAGTAAAAAAAAAAAATTTGGGATGGTCAAGATTAACACTGATTTATACCATAATACTTCAAAAGTCATAGGTTTGGTTAATGTTAAACTTCTCCATTATTACTTGACTAATCGGTTCCAACTAGAAAAAAGTTCTCGAAAAAAAAGTTTGGAACATATTTTTAAAACTGTTAAAACTCACTGCATTTACAAACAAAATTAGAGGAAATTTGTGATGTTTCTAATGGTTTGGCGGTATACTGTACATAACGCTTATATTTATACAGTTTTTCGCGGAAATTTACTGTTTTTTAGGCTCCAAAACCGCATACCGCTTTTCTTACCAAAATACCGAGTTTATACTAATAAAAATATATAAAATTTAGTTTTTTAACTCTTCTAAATTCAAATTTACCAATCGTAATGCAAAACGTCAGAGCGAACAATGGCATCACGTAGCGAACATAAATATGGTACATGCAAACGGTAGACACAACTCGATTAGAAGGGGAAACATTGAAGGCGATTCTGATCGCCATATGTAACTTGAAATATCCATGCGTTGATTTCTATAAATACCTCATAATAAAGCCGGAATCGCTTCGTCAAATTTCTTCAAAGGACAAATGCAATACATAAACTACAGAAGGATAAATTGAAATGGAGAACTAAGACGATACAGATGATAGATAACACTGTGCAACACATTTTTCTAACGGAAAATCGGCCAACACAAGTCGGTAGTACTGGTCTAGAGTACTAAAAGTGTTTTGCAAAGTTCGCTCGCTTTAGAAGATAATAGACATTCAAAGTTTGCCTCTTGCAGCTTATTTTTTAAAAATGAATTGCTCATGTTTTTCTACTTTCTTCAACGAAATAAGAAAAAGAACAATTTTAACATTGTAGAGTTTTCCATATTAAGAAGTTTAAACTATCCATTACACGACTTTTACAAAAAATAAGCAATAATACTATTAATAAAAATGTATAGAATTTAATAATGTTTGGGATTTCAAATTTTTTTTTATTATAAACAGAAAATATAATTGAAAAATACACTAAAATAGCTCAATTTTGAAAGGCTAAAACATTTAAAAGCGAGCTAACTTTTTAAAACCCTCTTAGGGGTTTGTTGCACTGGACCAGTACTACAGACCTGCGTTGGCCGCTTCTCCGTTAGATTCCATGACCTTAAAATTGTTGCACAGCGTAATTTGCTTTCCTTGTTAATTTGGATTGAATAAAATTGATATCGCGAAATACACAGTTTCTTTCAAATCGAATTACTGCTTTTTAAAAAATTTTGGTAAAAATATACAGTTTTTGCTCCGAAAAAAGATAGGAGCGTTAGGTATACACTTAGGTTTTTGAATATAATAAGATAATGAATAAGCTAATCAATGATGAAAATGTCAGATGATCATTTAAATTCCTTCTCCTATACGATTTACTAACCTTTTCATCCAAATTTGTACTACAACATTCAAAATATTGCATACAAAGTTCGAGAAATTTTTCAAGAAAAAATTTAAAATTTTTCCAAAATAGGGTTACTTTAGACCCTTGTATCTTCCTAATGGAAATATGGAATAATCCAAAATCTCAGATCTGTGGCTTTAAGACTGCACCAAAATTTTTATCAATATAAAAAAAATCAATTTTGGCCATCCGTTTCAGATAACGGCCCCCAATGGGCGGAAGAAATGACATTGGTAAACATCAACAAACAAAGAAGCACAAATGTACTGAAATTGCTATTACGTCTATCAAGACGTTAGAGTCATTTGGTCGTAGTAAAGCATTCGATGAAGAGGAGAAAAATTTGGTTGTCATGGAAGGTACATGGACATATTACACTATTCAACTATTCCTATTCTTTTAGCTCGAACGACTGCTCCTCCAAAATGTTCAAGAAACTCGTTAATTGAGAAATTTAGTTGTGTTAGATTGAAATGTGAAGCTATAGTGACGAATGTTTTCAGTCCGATGTCAATTGCGGAAATTGGGAAGGATCTGTCCAAAATTAATTTTATTACAATGTATTCTGACAGTAGTAATCACGAAAGCGTAAAAATGTGTCCATACTTGAGGCAGCCTTCCAATCCTGCATATACATTTTCTGTTCATGTTCTTTATGATGAATTTATTTAAGAGTTAGTTAATTACAAAAACTATATATTTAATAAATAAATAATTCAAAAAATATATATTCACATATTGTGAAAGACAACAGTTTTTTTTGCTTTTAATGATATAATAAAATAAATATAGGTGTGTCATTTTATGACCCGATAGGTAATACCATATATGACATTTTTTTCTAAGCGCATATGAGTGTTAAGAAAAGTGACATTTGGCAACTTCTTTTTTACGCTCAAGAAATAATTAAAATTGGTTCTTGAGCGTTTTCTTGCTGCAGAAGTATCTTCAGTTGGAACGATAGCTACTGATATAAACATACAAAACATTTTCCTACAAAATAAAATAAAAATTTTCAAAAATCACTGAACGAAAACAAAAAAAGATTTAGGCAAAAAAAGGAGAAAATATACCTATATATATATGTATCTCATTATTTTCAATGAAGAATGTGTGACAAATTTTTTAATTGAAAAAATTCAAACTTCTCCCACCTGAACGATTTTAAACGGAACGACCTTGGTGTAATTTTAGTTTGTCTTCTTGCTTTAAGCCTAGCATAAAGTAAAAACAAATTAATGTATTTCTTCTAGACTTCTTTTATTCACAAAATTACTATAATATAAAAAAATCTTTTAACGAAAACAAAGTAACTAACTAAGCTGTAAAATTAAAAATAATAAAAATAAATTCTCTCAAATATTAAACATGATTAACAAATTGTTTGAAATCAATCGATATGTGATATATGGTACTAAGCCTATGTTAGAGTTAATCTATCAAAGGAACCTCAAATATTATACGTAGTTCAATATAATAAAATTATAGATAAAAATCGAAGGGAAACCTTTGCGCAAAATTATTCACCAGTAGGTACATACATATGCACATATACATACATAAATGTTCAAAAATACACACGTACATCTGCATATACATATGTATGTGTGGTTATATATTTACCATCAAAGAGAAAAAATCAATCACAGAATGCATACAATAATTTTCATGGAATATGAAATGTTGGAGGCTCGCACATACACTTATGGGCAAAAAAATTGTGTTGAGGTTTTTTTTAAGGAATTAGTCTGGTGTTCCGGCCTAATTTTCAAGTTTTTTCGGGAATTTTTCATTACAACAAAATAGAATACAATCATTTAAATTTTTTATATGATGTTACTCGCATCTTGAGCTGTACAAAAAAAATGTTTGGTGTTTATTTTACGATATTTTTTAATGTTTTTTACGCCAAAAGTGCACAGCTAAAAAAAAGGTGTGTGGCTGGCCCGGGTGATTGCGGCACTTGAAGTCATCTGATATAAAAAATTTAAATAGAATATTGTTTTGTAGGATTGTCACTCTTGCAGGTGGTACATTTAAACATTTTTATTAAAAAATAACAAAATGGCAGACTTCTAAAAAAAAATTAGAAAATCTCGCTTTTTTTTGTTGAAAATCGGGATGAAAAATAGGAAATAATGATTATAAATAAACAATTCTAATACCTGCGAGAGCCATTGGTGTGTAGAATAATCTGTTAAAATCCAATCAAAAAAACATTGTTTCGAGAAAAACGCTTTTAAAGTTTTAACAACACATACAGTTTAACCAACAGACGCTCACGACTATGTGCTAAAACTTCGTTAGTATTTTGAGTTTTGGTCTGAAATTTTTACAGTATACTCTTAATACATTGTACTTTCGAAATGCATAATAAAAAAAAATGATTTTTTGAAACTCGAACACCATTATTATTATACATCCTTAAAGTTTCAAAGTTTTAATTTAAAAAATTTCATAAAAACTAAAATAAATGAAAAACTTTAACAACTCATGAGATTTACAGTGCAAAAAAAAGTAGTTGTTGGAATAATATTCTGTTATAAATAACTAAACAACTTTGGATTGTATTCAGCAAAGTTTTCTCTTCGAATACATTATCTAGAACCAAAGGTACCACAATGAACTCATTTGTTCACAAAATATGCCGCATTTAAACGAATTTGAATGTGTACAAAGAAATATCATTGAGTTTTGTGTGAGGCTGCTCTCGGGCGCAAGCATGAACGCCTGTCTGAAAGAGATAGATAGAAAGAAAGGGAGATGCGCCGAAAATTCAAAAATAAAATAAAAATCTGCGCATTCATGAATGCTCCTTGTTCACATTGTTCCGATTTTAGCTCTATCTTTTTAGAAGTTTAATAGGCAACATCAACAAAAACAAACAACGCGTCTCTGCGGCACACACTATCTTCATTTCATCGCTATTGTTTTTTGTTTTTAATTTTAACCACACACTTAAAGCAAAAAAAGTGAAAAAATTCCAATTCCACCGTTCCTTTTTGGTTAGAAAAATTCTGTCATGGTTGCATTCATGTGAGCAAGACCGCCCTGTCCATGATGTTCATGCTTGCGCCCGTGTGAGCAGCTACTGTCATGTCATGCTACTGTAGTAACTGAGAATAATAATTTCTTAAAAAGATCAAATTGACAAAAAAAATTTATCATTGATATCAATATCCTTTATTTAAAAAAAGAAGGAATTATAGGGCACATCAGTCCGTTGAGAGCTGAACTCATGCCGAAAGAAAATAAATACAAAGGGACAGTGAAATTTTAAGAATCGACACAAAATGGGAGTTCGCTCCAAAATCTTGGCCAAAAAAATTAATTTTGTATCTTGTCATTTCATTGTATTTCGAATTGAAAACTCCATTGCAATTAAAAAAACAGAATTAAAGCAAAATAAATTTAAGGTTAACGTTTTCATTTTTGTTTTTAGTATGCATCTAACAATTTAAAATACAAATTGCATCAAATTATGGTTAATTGTGTCACATATGGAGGATATACCTTACAATTTTATTATATATAATATTATAATTTTGAGTTCATCCTAACACTAGAAGATTTACAATCTTATTATTTAAAGTGCTAGTCACAGATATAGTTGCATATTTACAATCGGAGTTCAAATATTAAATATTAAAGTTAAAAAACATATAATTACCTTAAATCTAAATTTATAATTATGTAAAATAAACAGATAAAAACAAGGAAAAAAACAAAGCAGATACATCAAAACCCTAAAATAACATTCACAAATCATATACATATCACACGTTTCTGAGAATAATAAATTAATAAATAAGTATCACAAGTTATAAAAAAATTCTTTTAATTTTGATTTAAAATGCATTGCGTTGTTTAATTGTGGAAAACTGTTTGGTAGCGAGTTCCAAAGACGAATCGTACTGACAAAGAATTGCCTCTCAAAAGAAAGTAAATTGAATTTTAAAGGAACAAAAATGTTATTTCTTTTCGATCGAGTTGTTGTAAGTCTTGTGAATAGATACTCAGGTTGTTTTGCATTAAAAATTTTATGCAAAAATATAAGTGCACGGAATTTAAAAACATTTTCGAAAGACATAGAATATATACGCTTAGAAAAACTGGAGACATGGTCAGTGTATTTTAGCCCGAAAACATACCGAGTAAGGTTGTTAAATAAAACAATAAGTTTTCTTCTGCATTCAGTATCACAATTTCCGAAAATTTCGCTACCGTACAGAAGAGTTGGCACGAGGCAGGATTTCACTAGTTGTAATCTTATCTTGTGTGGTGTGAAATACTGTGTAGCCCACAGTGCGCGTAGCATACCGTATGTTTTCCCAATGGCATTATTAATATGGGTATTCCATGTCAAAGTTTGATTGAATATTATTCCTAGGTTTCTTGTTGAAGTGGTAAAATCAATTATAGAGTCATTTAAAACAATATTAGGAAAATCGGAAGTATCAAGTGGCTTCTTGTAAATGACAAGAACCTGTGATTTTTTTTGGGTTAAGCGACAAGCCATTTTTATTTGCCCACTCATTTACATGTACTAAATTATCATTAATTTTACCGATGCATCTTTGAATGTCTTCTACGTTGCAGGAAGTATACAGCTGAACATCGTCAGCATACATATGAATGTTTATGTCAGTTATAACAGTAGGTAGATCATTTATATATATAGAAAAGAGATGCGGTCCTAAGATGGATCCTTGTGGAACGCCTCTGTTAACAGATAGAAATTGAGAAACATTACTGTCATGACTAACAGCCTGTGTTCTACCTTAAAGGTAAGAAGATATCAGGTTAATAGAAGAAGAAGAATAAGCATATAGTTTCGATAATTTGGTTTTTAAAATATTATGATCGACACTGTCAAAAGCTTTTGAGTGATCAAGAAGGGTTAAAAAGATAACTTTGTTGTCATCCAAATTAAGTCGAATATCTTCTATTACATTAGTTAAGGCAGTTATGCAGCTATGACCTTTTCGAAAACCAGATTGTTTATTATGTATTAAGGAATATTTAGTAACAAAATTATTCACCTGCTTGAACATCAGCATTTCAAACACTTTGGAGAAGTATGGAAGAATAGCGATAGGTCTATACTCTTTATTAGTCTTAGGTAAGGGAATTATTTTTGCTTTTTTCCAAACACATGGAAAAGTAGAAGTTGTGAAAATAGTATTATATATATGAGTAATAAATGGCAGTAAATTGGGTAATAAGGACTTAAAAAATATGGGACAGACATTGTCAAAACCAGAGGAAGTGTGTTTAACCGACAAAAAACATTCTAATACGTCACACTGATCAACACAAGAGAAACTAAATGATATATCTGGTAGCAGACAACTGATTGAATCAATATAATTTTTATTTATGACTGGAGGCATTGGAATATCTAAAAACTGTTTGTTTATTACATCTAGGTTTTCGATATTGATATTATGGCTTTTGTTTTTTATTAGACCATCACAGCGGATCTTAGACCAAGTCATTTTATTGCCAATCGCTGTTGAGAATTGCTTTTCATAATATTTACTCTTTGCATTTTTAATATATTGCACAACCCTATGTTTCAAGACGCGATAGGTTTTATGTAAATCTGGTGTCCTATATATATACAATGGAAACCAGATTGTATATATATATACATATACAATGCATCCAGAAGTTATTTTAAACATTTATTGAAATATGTGAATTGAAATGGAAATTTTTACCTTTTAAAATGATTTGAGCCACGGTTTCTTGTTTTGAAAAAGTCAATAATTTTCATATATTGGGTGGGAAAAAAGTATTCGGCGTTTTTTAGTAAAAATATTCAATATTTTTTGTTTTTATTAAAAAAACATTTTATTAATCCAAATATTGCCCATTCTATTCAACTACTTTCTGCCATTTTTCGGCTAACAACCATTATTCCTTTATTGTAGAATTTTGGGATTTTATCTATGAAAAACTGACGCAGGTGGTTTTCCCAGTCTAAGATTAAGTCCGCTTTCAAACAACATTATCGTGTGTGGTCCACTATTCATCACCTGTTACCATACGTTTCAAAAATGGCTCGATTTCGTTTCGCTTTATTAATTTAATAATTCGCAGATGGAAATTCGGTTCATTAAGCTTAAAACATAATTGCGTCGTACGACAGTAAAGCGACCAACGGCTACCAGCTGTCAGAGTTAAAATGCACATCACATCCTCGTATGAAATGGCACAAAATTGCTGCGGCATTTTCACCGCCGACGGTTACGGTCGACTTTATTTATCTTTCTACCGTCGAGTGGCACAGAGTTGCATGTGAGCAATTGAATAAAATTTTAGTTTTGCTTAAAAACTAAAAATTCAAAGCTGCTGCTGAATAACAGTTAACTTACCGGAAATCTTTCCAGAACGAAAGCGTGTAAACCAATACTAATCTCAATAAAATTTTCGCAAACAATCATCTGATTTGTCTCTTGTTAAGTAAAAAAAAGAGATGCCAAAAATAAACTTGCCCCTGGTCTAGTTGGAGATTTTTTTTATTTGCAAATGTAGTCTCGTAAAAAGTCTTCAATATGGCATTAACGAATATACAAGTATATAGTATTTGAACCGTAGAACAACTATATGGTAACGCTTCATTCATTTTTGCCATAACCAAGTCTATTTTTAGCAAAGTATATATTATGAAATCACAACATTAAAATGTGTTCAGGTCTTTTTTAAAACACTAAATTCCTAAACAGATTTTACTTAAAGTGCGTTAATAAATAAGACTGCAAGAAGTAATATAACATAAATCTCGAAAACAGTACATCGCTAAACTGTTTTCGAGATTTGTAAAAATTTGTTTGCACGCGAGTGTACGCACACAAGTACGTACGTAAGTAAGTATAATCTAAAAGTAAAAACATTTATACTTTCAGGATCGCTTCTACCTCTCTGCAGTTGAAAAGCGGTGGCATGTTAGTTGTCTTCAATGCCATGCTTGTCGACAGCCATTGGACCGAGAATCGTCGTGCTTCTCGCGAGACGGCAACATCTACTGCAAAAACGATTATTATAGGTAAGCTTGATATGTATTAATTTTTCGTTGTTCTTCCTTTTTTGTCAATATACATGCATACATACATGTATGCTTATTCTTTTATTTATACATATGTATATGGGTATGTATGCACGTACTGTATTCAGACAAGTTGCACTTACCGCGAGTAGATATTTTATTCATTAATATTACGATGCAATGCACTGGCCAGAGTTTTCACTTCATGTTCGAAGAGTTCCAGCTATGATCCATACATACGTATATATAAACATACACATGCATGTGCACTGTATGTATTCAAGTGAACGTTCTGGCTATGTATATACATACATACATCTAATTGAGCATATATTTACGTACAAATGCAACTGAAGTTGCTGAAAAATTCAGAAATTGCAGTGCTCTCTAATTTCCTTCTTTTTTTTGTAACTTTTCCCCAACTTAAAAATTCAATGCCACTCTAGAATTGGCTTCCGATTCTCTTCTTATACTTTGCAAAAAAAACTGATGAATCGCTGATAAACTTTAAAACCGCATGCCTATACAACGACTAGAAAATGATTTCTAAACACGCAACAAAATATTTATGCAGCACAGCTGCACCGCGGCAACACATACCAACGATACGATATATAAAGCAATTTTGGATTGTTTTCGGCGAGTCAAACAGAGCGCAACGAAGACACTAATTTGCTTGCGAACTGATGCGTGTGTTCTGGTTGCATTCCTCTCCCAAGAATCCAAGACCTGTATTCTGTATTGTGAGAGTTAGAGTCTGAAGAACTGGTAGAAACCCTGTGTGTGCCTGAATCTATGGATGAATAGTCGCGAACTGGAAATTAGCGCAACACTTAAATGCACATGCACCTTTATCATTAATACGCGAAGGTTTCTACTTGTTTATTGCATAAGATAAAGGCAGTTAGTCGGATTTCAACAAATGATGCACCGATCGAAAAGTTTTCGGTTAAAAAGGAAAGTGTTGGAGCAGTAATGGAGAGGTGTTGCTACTTTTATACCTTGCACCCAATGAGTAACACATATTTATGGGATTCCTGCAAACGCGCAAACACATCGCAAACTACGCAAATTGTGCAAATTGCAAATTGAAAAATTTATTGCAACTTGACTTTGTAAACTTGCGTAATTGTAAAAGGTGATTTGTTAAGCGTTTGGTGTAAGAAATTTTTATTTTCATGTAAATGTTGACCACGACTACATTGTAAATGATCTATGAGAGAAGTCCAATTTTAAACCACCTTTTCGGGCATAGACGCTGGTTTATTGGCATAGACGAGTGACTTCACGTAATTCCACAAAAATAGTCTAGGTGAGCAACTCACTGCACAGTGATTTGATCCCATACAATGACGGCAGAAAATTAGAGGGAGTGCTCTGATTTTGATGAAATTTCATGTGTTATTAAATTTTGTGTCGCTAAACTTAAATCTAAAGTTTTAATTTCGCCATAAACTAAGCTTAAAGTTACAATTTTCGTCATATTTGGCAAGCTATAGCTATAGTATGGAGGTTTGATCTTCAAGAAATTTATGTTGTTAGTCATGTTGTTGTTGTTATTTATTGGAATTCTTTAATATTGGTATAAAAATGATATTAATGAATGCAACTTTAAACTTTTTCACTCTTCAGCATGATTGCATACTTTTAGGGTTAACAAAAAAGTTTACTTCCAATTTTTGTCAAAAAAAAAACTTGTTCAGACGTATTTTCAAATTGAATTATTTCCTGAGAGGGGAAGATAGCGGGGGATGCTTTTGCATATTCCGATAAAGGAAAGTGCCTTCTAAAACTGAGAAAAAAGGAACATATTTTCACATATTTTCTAGATTTTCTCTCCCAAAATCTATAAATTTTTAGATTTCCTATTTTCAAATATAAATGCAGAATTTTTAGCTTGAATTAAAATTTTAAAATTGCACATATACTAATATGATACCAGTATACACGATTCTGCAATAAAATCTCTGGTAAAGTGCCTTATATAACCGTCAGGTGATGTCCAATATATAGGACAACGTTACAGTGTGTGTCACGATTTTCGTCACATGCTCTTGCCCAATATTTTAGAAAAATGTCTGAAAAGGTTAAAAAATAAAACCAGAAATTTCGGTAGGATATCATTAAAAACTTATTCTTCAGATGAAAATTGGTGGGGTAGAACCAACTTCTGATTCCGGGGTAGGATATATGTAAAATGAAACTTAATAGGAGTTGTGTGCAATATACTTAGGCCGCTCGGCCACTTACGCAATACGATTCCAATGCAACATCTATTCGATATCGCACCCGTTTCTGACACTAAGAAATTAATGAGAGCTTGTCCATTTACGCAAACAAAAAATAGGCTTGCTAAAAAACTTAACTTTTTAAATTTAACAATATTTATTTTTTAATTAAAGTTTTTAAATATAAAAATAACTTAAAAATTTATGGCACCTCAAGCTAAAATTTTTCGATCAATTTTACGGGGACGTTAGTAGTAGGTAAACAAACAGTTTGTATACATTTTTAAAAATACTTTCTATAAAATGACTTAAATTTGTTCTCGTCGCCATTAAGCTCTTTCGCTGCAATTTTGACATCTCGACATCTTGTTTGCAATTAGTTGCGCTAGTGGATGAATACAAATTTCGTCAATTTCAATGCAACCAGCTTTAGGCGAATTTTATTGCAATCGCATTGCACAAGTGGACGAATGACCTTAGTCTTGCCATAAATTCTGTTACAAAATTCCGAACGCCTGCTATATTTAAAATTGTAAAGGAATAGCACCGTTATTTTTTTATCATGTGTGCATCATAGAGCATCAAAAACTAATCAGTTTGATTTCAGCTTTTATTTGATTACAATGGAGTGGGGTGTCAAAGAGAACCGCATTGCGGTAATTGCCTTATATTAGTGCAGGAAAAGTGCTGGTCAAATTTTCACATTACTGAAAAACCTTTGAATATTAAAAATGATTGTTTATCGTGCTAATGATCGTTTCTCTGAATCATCCGAAGTAGAAGACAGGCTTAGAAGTCATCGTTCGCGCGTTGCCCGGTCAAGTGCAGACGCGAACCAATTCGCAGAAATCCATTCGGAAATAGAAAATAATGTCCTTTCCTTCAGATTCATGCCTAGACTTATTTGAGATGATCTGAATATGAAAGCTTTCCGGTCAACTGGACATTTGTTAACACCACGGTTGAAAAAAAATTAGGCTGAAAGAAGCAAACGACTCTTGCAGTGCCACGAGGGCAATGATCATGAAAATATATAGTGTACTAGCAGCAGGGTTTAACAAATACAAATATTCAGTGGAGAAAGATGGGTATTCCAGCAAAATTCTGCTCCGGCACACAAAGCTAAGACTACACAAGAGTAGCTAAGGTGCATTATTCCAGTATTTATTGCAGCTTAAGATTGGTCCTCGGGAAACCCAGATCTGAATCCATTGGATTATTGTTTGTGGTCAGAGTTAGAGAGCATGGCCTGTAAAACCCCACATCGAAATTTTGGAGCCCTAAAGATAGCATTGTCCTAAGCCGCGTTAGCGATATCGATGGAAACCGTGCGTGCTGTTATAGCTAAATGGCCGTACCGTTTAAAGGCCTGTACAAAAAAAACAGGCGATCATTTCGAATTAACTTTTTTTTCATATTTACAATTATATTACAGCGGAAGCTCGGAATTCTTAAGTAGCCCATGAACAAACCACTTAAGAATTCCGAATTCTTAAGATTTCTTGACGGTTTTTAAATTCAAAAATTGTTTAAGTTTTCTGGACAATTAAGATTTTCGAACTTAAGAATTCCGAGCGTCCACTGTTTAAACAAATTAAAAATTGTTTAAGTACATTTAACTTTGATAGCGTTTTAAACTTGTAACAGAACTTATATAAATGTTTAATTCATTAAATTACTAGTAATTAGGTAGGTAATTAATTCAAATTTTAATTCAAGATATGAGAATATTATCAGTGGTCGAACACGCCTATTTTCTGGCGTGGACACAGATAATTTTTACTAAACGGACAAAAAACTAAAATCGAACATTTTTGTGAAAAATTTGTCGAATGTGAACTTGCACCTACACTAACTATTTTTTCTTAGTTGGATACCAAATTTGTTTGGTTCTGACACTATGAATTTTTGGAATTTTGTTGACGGGACGAATCACTGTGGGTCTTATCGTTATCGCTAAAAAATTATGTTTCTAGAAAAACAAATTTAAAGCTTATCATTACTTACAAATAATCGTTATAAAAAATACTTTAGATATGAAAATATCCTTTCATCCTTGTGTTCTAAATACTTTAAAAGTGTAAATTATGAAAAAACAAGAACGACAATTTGTTACGAAGTGTTACATTGGGCGATGTGTTACGTAACGTCGATTTTATACTATCAAATAGTTTATAAAATGAATTTTGGCAACAATGTGTTACGACCAGGGGGGAGGGGTCAAAATTGGTCAAAAATTGCGTAACGTAATATGTGAAAGCCCCTAACCTCTCCTTAATATAATCAATCGGAATAATAATATTTACAGTATTTTTAACGTATTTGTAATCAGAGCCATAAACTTAGTAGTATAATTTAGTAAACTTACCCTCACTCGAATTATTCCCAATTGTATACATCACGATGCGATTTATTTTAATTTGAAATAAAAACAAAGCGGCCCATATAAATTGGCTTGAAAAGACAAAACAACTGATTTGAATATCATGAATTTAGGGGCGTGGCATTTAGTAAATAACTTAAAGTGCATTTATATTAAAAAAAAAAAAATCACAAAGAAAATTTGTTGCAATCTTACTACCTGACTTACACACTTATGTAACATTCTTTTACAGCAAAATGTTGTAAGTCTTTGCTAAAATATATTTTGCATATATACTTCTTTGAAGAGCTTGCTATTTCAATAGAGTGTTTCATAAAAATCAGAATCAAGTACCTGCTTCTGTTTTCTGTTTTGTTCTCATCTAAGAGTAAAGCATAGATAGATAGTAGAAGTCTAACACATACATACATATGTGTATGCATGCATGGTTTGTCACACAAGTAAATCAAAATTTATATCACTCAAAACGTTGAATTTCTTCAATGAGTCATAAATTCGATAAGTCACGCTCGTCACTCGTATTTCCTCTTAAATGATTCCTGTGACATTTATTATCGCTCTATATTTCATAATATTCTACATTCAGCAAACGAAGATCATGTTGCGCGCCCCAAGTTTACACTAACTGCCGTCATCCATCCTCCACCATATGTATGAAATTGTGCATCAGCCGACATCTTTGGCATTCATTCACCGGGACCGCTACTGCGTTCATGCTATTCGCTTCGTTCGCATCAGCATAACATAATAAATGTGTGTTATATTATCAATCAAGTGGCTGCTGAGCGGGATACGTTCATCAATGATTTATATTTGTCTCAGTCGTCAGATACACGAAATATTATACATTTTTATTTACGTCCATATGCATAAGTGCCATACATACATACATATGGTATACACGCTCATGTGAGGAAAAAGTTCAAGACGCCGAAAACGGATTCATTTCTAAGCAGACGACAATGGGGAGAAGAAGAACATGTGCTGTATACTCGTACATCGATGACTGAGTGAAATAATAAATACATAGGTTATTCTAAAACCTGAGATCAGATTTTATTTTCGTTTTAATAACCACTATAAAAGAAGCTATAACAATATTTTGTTGCTTTTTAAATTATTAGATACATATGTACACCTACTTTATCTTAAACACCTGCATCGCAGTAACAAATTTTTAAATTATTTAATAAAAGTACAAATCAACGACGGCGTTTCTCTTTTGCGTATTCATTGAAGATTTTCGCAAGTTTATTATTAATGTTTTCTCCAGAAAGATAAAATAAACTATGTTCTAAGCTGAGCACTAAATACTAGCCCTATTCACTCTTTAGAGTTAATTGTTGTGTAACTGGGTTAAAAAAGTACCGGAGTGAAAAATTTAAGCAAGATCGACGTCGGACCGAGCTCGACCTCCGACGTGGATCCGAAGCGCGATTTCGTAACCATGGGCCGATCTCGACCCGCCTTTGGCCAAGAATGTCGGTACAATGTTGGCCAGGTATGTCGCTCCGACGTCGGTCATGCATGCCGCTTCGCAATTATTAATATGTACTTAAGTGCAACAAATATTTAGAAAAAAATTTATTGCAGATTGAAACTAAACTAACACTTCGAATGCCGCCTTTCGCTCCTTCCAATTTTCCAATCCTTGGCCATCGTTAACACTTCTTCCAGGGCTTTGGGAAACAACTTTTAGTCCACATGATTTTGAAATTTTTCCGTTATGATGGCTGTAACAAAAATATGAAAAACTAATTAAATTTTTTCACATTATGTTGCTTATTTACATAACATACGTTTAAAAATACAGTAGTTTTAGCTTAAACCAAACTCGGGTTTAGACATACTTTCGGCCATAGATTAATAACAAAGTTGATCGGGTAGCAATGACTCTCTTTTTTTTAACATAGAGGCATGTTTTGAAGTTTGATTTTCAAAACAAAAGTAGCGCGTTTGTGCTCAGAAAACTTTAAACTAAAAGTGAAAACACAATAGAAATTTATAAAATATTCAAAATAAATTTGCATAACTACAAAAAATAATTGAAATAAAAATGTAAAAAATGCCAAGATCCTGATGTGTCTGCAAAAAAAATTGCCAAGAAAAGTTGCCTCTATTTAAGGCTGTTAATACAACTATATTATTCACTTTCCTGTTGTAAATTTTTGGATACAACAGACGTAAATGAGTTAAGGCGTCAGAAAATGAGAAAAACTATTTTGTCAAAAACTACTCAGAGAAGAAATGTCGGTATCCGTTTAACTTTGTTATTAATCTATGCTTCCGGTTAAGATGAACCAAATCGAAAAGTACGGAACGAATTTCGTCGCTTAAGACAATCTCGCTTAAAGCGAACTTTCGGTTAATAAGAACTAAGTTTACATACAAAACCGATATTTCATTTGGTTAAGACATTTTTAATGGTGATGAAACTGTAAAATAACTCCAAATAATATACTAAGCTTCAAAGGGAGACTTGTGTTGGTGGAAAACTTTGGAGGAACGAATATCAGTACTCCTGGTAGCAAATCTATCGAGCACGAAAAAGAGAAAACTACTAGTTATCAGTAAACTAAAACATCCCTGGTGCCTTAAAAATAATTAAATCATCAGTTACTTATCAATCTAATAAAAAAGCATGGATGACAGCTGACATTTTTACTAATGAATTGAGACGATGGGACGACAACTTACGTCGCTCAAATCGAAAAATTGCTGCTAATAGATAACTGCCCAGCGCACCCAAATATTCAAAACTTATAAAATATTAAATTGATATTTATGCCACCAAATATGAAACCAAGTTTGACGCCATGTGCAGTATTAATTACGTAAGAAACTTTTAGCAGTCACGAGACAACCCGCAAAAAGTTTTGGACCAGCTGGCTGAAGTGAAAATATATATATATTAATATATATTACGACCAAACAAAGAAGGAGTTTTTTCAAGCTGAATAAATAAACCTGAAAAAATACATTATTTTATGTAGATACGTTGTTTTGACTACAATTAGTTTAAATTAGCTTAAAACGAACTTTGCTTAAGACTAATCGATTTTTCGGGCCGCTTAGAGTACGGTTTAAGCTATAAGTACTGTATATCAAAATATATATAAATGGTGAAAGAGTTGCTTATCCAGCTTTTGGATGATTTTCAGACCCTTCTCGTACGTCTCAAATGTTTCATGAATTGATAATTCAACGGCTATTTTGAAAACATACCTGCAAACAAACATTTTGATGTTGACTCTGTATCATGGCATTCTCATGGTTCGGTAACTCAGTAACACGGACGTGGGTCCGTGTCCTGCGAGTGTAAAAATTTAAATACAGACAATTGTTGTTTACGAACTGCTGTTTCCACACAAAACTGTAAATCTAAACAAAATTTGGATGCATTTGAAAAAAATATTTTTTTTTATTCAAATATTTGCCATAAAGTTCGACATTATTTTTCAATTGTAATGTCTGCAATGACAGCATCGTCGTTTTCACAATTTTGGTCGCCATGCACAGCGTTACCTGCGACGAAATATTCATTGAGATTTTCAATGAAATAAATGGCCATGACGTTTTCCAAGCCCAAAATTAAGTCGGCCACCGTATATCGGGCCAGTATTGTTCCGACGTCTATTCGATATATGGTGGCCAACTTGAATCCGACATCTGTTCGATGTTGTTAATTTTTCACTTAGGTAATGTAGAGCGGAGGTGCCCAAAAGTTTCTTATGAAAATGGAAACACCAATACATATAAACTTCATTATTATAAAATTAAACGTTAGACAACAACAAAATTTACGTTGAAGACCAATAAAGCATACGAAAGTGTTGTTGCTTTGCATTTTGGTATCGGCAAAGAAGAGAGATGAGAAATGCTCAGCTTATGCCCAAGTAATTTTACAAAAACAAATGTATACTGAGTGCATATGTCGTGGGCACTCCTACTTTAGAGCATAGGTAGGCAAACCTAACTAGAGTCCGACCGAATATTCAGCTTCGGCTATTCGGGCTAAAAATGCATCTTCGGCTATGGCTTCAGCTTCGGCAAAAAGTGGCCGAAGTTTTGGCCGAAGTATTTTGCCGAAGCCGAAGATTATAAACACTTAATAACTTAATAACGCCTCTAGAATATGTGTGTAAGCAATTTTTTCAAATTCACAGTCTATTGAAAATTAAAGGTGTAGAACTTGACAGGAGGTGGAAAATGAACATGCATACTTAACGCTCGTATCTTTTTTCGGACCAAAAACGGTATATATCTACCAAAAAATTTAAAATAACAGTAAATCGAAATGAAAAAGTATATTTCGCGGTATCAATTTTTTTCAATGAAAATTAACAAGGAAAGCTATTTATTCATCATCTGAATCGGCTTCGTTCTCCATTTTAATATCTCCTTCTGTAGTTGTATTGAATTTGTGCTTTGAAGAAATTTGTCAAAGCGATTCCGGCTTTGCTATGAGGTATTTGTAGAATTCAACGCATGGATATTTCAAGTTACATTTCACGATCAAAATCGCCTTCAATGTTTTCACTTCTATCAAAAATATACTCGCAACAAGTTGCCATTCTTGTCTCAGACTTTTTGCATTGCGATTGATAAATTTGAATTTCGTAGCGTTCAAAAATTTAATATTTTTTTCTTAGTATAAACGCGGTATTTTGGTTAAAAATGCGGTATGCGGTTTTGGAGTAAAAAAAACAGTATACTACAGTGAAAAACTGTATAGATACGAGCGTTATTCATACTTGAACTTTCAAATACGTTTTTCTCAAAATTTTATTTCTTGAAATGACTGTTGCGATATCTCAAAAACTAATGAACCGATTGAGCTCAAATTTTCATGACATCTTTAGTACATTTATAATTCAAGCCCTAACCAGAGTCAATGTGATTTTTGTCATATTTTCTTTTTTTTAATTTGAAATAGTACGATGTTTTAATTTTTGATGAGCAGAACAGGTGGAATCATGGCATCTATCGTCAAAAACTTTTTTTGAGACGGGTTGTGTTCGAGAGATGTACAGTAGATTTAACTATATATCGCTACCCCTATTCTTCATTCACGTCTTCATCTACATCTTCACTTTGGCCGAAAATAAGTTTTTTTTGCTTACATTGTATAAAATCACCTTAGAATCCAGAATGAAATAAGTTCTCGGCGAGTTCGTATGAAAAAAGATATAAAACCAATTTTTCAACCTCTTATCTCCACTTGAACACTGAAATTGATTTTCAAACCTTTTAGAGTTTAAAGTTGTGGGTGGGCTGGACTTAACCAAAGCATTCAGTCAACGAGGACCATTGTACTATACCCAAGCATAGAACCAGTAGAAGAGAGTAGAGAAACAGGAAAGTTATGTGGGAATAAATAGGAAGAAGATCTAGGGTCTCTCAATCTCGAACTTCTTTGTTTCACTGATGAACCTTAGAAGCTCAGGAAGAAGGAGAGTATGGACATTATTCATACTCAAGACATCACTACCCAACAGCCTTAATCTGATTCTCGGGAACACCGGACAGCTACAAAGATAATGCTCCGTAGTATCGTCATCCTCAAGACACGATTGGCAAATTGGATCGGTGATGACGTCCATGTTAGTCATATGCTAACCACATATGTTGTGCCCTGTGATGACACCCACCAGTAATCTCAGGTCCTTTCTTCTCAGTTTGAGAAGAAATTCCGCTGATTTCCTGGTAGATTGTCTCACGAAGCACTTTGCGTTTCTGCAATGTCCTGGAACCCATATAAAGCATAACTTGTTGTGTTTTGCAACACTATTTAGTTTTGCCTTACACTCGCTGACCAATTTTGAGGAGCTGACAGGGTTAGCAAGGGCCTTTAGTGTAGCTTGGCTAACACTGCAGATACCTATGAACTTCCCATGCCACCTCTTCTCAATTATCCAGCTCACCACGTCTAGGATAGCGAAAACCTCCCTTAGGAAGACTGACGCCATCTGTCCAGTGGAAAAAGAGTACTTGGTCTCATCGTCCAAGTACCAACCGAATCCAGTACCGTTTGAGGTTTTGGTTCTGTCGGTATAGAAGACATGACGAAGACCCCGGAGTACGACCTCTGGACTTAACCATTGATGACGTTTCGGGAACCTGACTTCATATCTTCTTCCGAAGCGGATGCAAGACACATGATTGTCCACGGGCATCAAGAACAGTGGACATTGTACTGACAACTGGTGGTATATCATACACCAGTTGTCAGTACATGCCCTACATCTGCCTCGACATGCCAGACTCCATTTAACCGGATCATGTAGGCCGCTTTCATCGCTTCTTTACGGATTTGAAGATCCAGAGGAAACAAGTCAAGCAAGGCATTAAGGGCATCACCAGATGTAGTGCACATTGCACCAGTGATACTTAGGCACACACTTCTCTGAAGCCTGATCAGAGAGGATACTGTGGACTTAACCAAAGTTCGTCTCCACCATACTACAGAGGCATACGTGACAATAGGTCTCACAAGTGCACGTGAGACCTTCAGCTCGACGTGCGTCTTCCATAACAGTTTGCAATCTAAAGTTACCCCTAAATATTTAACTTCAGAAGACTACTGCAGTGTTACTCCCTTCATTTTTGGTAGTAACAGGCCTTCTTTTCTTGCGTTTCCTGGTGAAAAGCACTAAGGTGCTTTTACCGGGATTTACTGAAAGACCCTGCAGATCGCACCAAACCTCGATCTTGTCCAAGACTTCTTGCATTTTGATGCACACCGTCTGTAAGGACCGTCCCGAGATTAGTACGTACACATCGTCAGCATACGCTTGGATGTGAACTCCAAAATTTTGCAAATCATTAAGAAGGGAGTACACCACGAAGCACCATAGAGAGGAGAGAGTACGCCCCCTTGGGGGCATCCTTTCTCAACCTCGACCATAACACTGTCATCGTTTTCTCCCCCATGGTATGAATCCATCGAATGCATCGAATACCAAATTGTCTGGCTGAAGAGCATATCGAGTCGAAGGTAGCGTTCTCGACCATGCGTTCCAAACTTTTAAGCAAAAACGATGTCAAGCTTATCGGTCGGAAACTCCTCGGTAGAGTCTAGTTATCCCTTCCCTGTTTAGGAATAAATACAACTTTAATCAAGCGCCAAAGACGTGGAATATATCCGTGAGCGATACAAGCCGTGAAGATCCTTTCCAGAACCTTTGAACAACCTCAATAAGATTTGTCCCTCCCCACTTTAGCATGATTGGATAAATGCCGTCGGGTCCAGGGGACTTAAAGTCATCGAATGACGAAAAGGCAAACCTTAATGTCTTTTCGGTGACTATCCTAGAGGCTATAAACAAGTCGAGCCTTCTGGTACTGGAGCCAACCTGACCAGGAGTATTGACAGCGCTCTGAGGAGCAGCTACCTTGCAACCTGGGAAGTGCGTTGCAAGGAGTACGTCATTAACTTCTGACCTAGAGTTGGTGTAGGAGCCATCAGGCTTCAGAAGTGAGTCCAGCTTAGTCGTCCGGTCCCTTTGAAGAACTTTGCATAGCCTCGCCGAACCCTTCTGATCTACCCCTTCTAATCTACCATTTCACTGCAAAAATTTCTATAAGAGTCCAGTTTAGGAACGACGCGAATTCTTTCTTCGACCAGCTCACCGAATCGTGTCCAATTCGCTTTTCAAGGATTTTGGTAGGAACTAATTCTAGCTCAGTTGCCAGCCGAAACTCTATGTAACGGTGGTCCGAAAGGGAGTCATCTCTAAGAACTCGCCATCCGGTGATTTGATCAGCCACTATACTGTTTGATAGTGTCAGATCAATCACCTCCTGTCTCCTACTAGTAACAAAAGTCGGGCTGGTGCCAACATTTTGAATTACCAGTCGGGATGACAGAATGAAATCCAACAGCTTATTCCCCCCGAAGTTACACTTGGTGCTCCGCCAGATAGTGTTCTGAGCATTGGCGTCACAGCCCACTATTAGTCCCAAGCCATTTGATTCCGCGTACCGTACGACTTCCATCAACTCCCTCGTAGGAGGGGTCATTATAGAATCGTAGGGCAGGTAAGCCGAAACAACAATAGTCTCCACCACACCTCCCCCATAACGGTACTTTATTTTAATTGCAACAAGGTCTTGACAGCAAAATTGTCTTATCGTCGTGCAGTCAACCGCTTTCGGCACAATCATGCAAGAACGCGGACTAACCACTCCTTCACAGTAAAGGACGGAACCCCACTTAACTCCTCCCAATCCGCATACGCGTCTGTTAAACACCCATGGTTCTTGGACTAAAATTATGTAGGGATTTGTATGCAGTTTCGCATAGCTACTGCATAAGAGGGCAGTAGCCGATTTGCTATGCTGCAAGTTAATTTGTGAGAAAGTAATGCTGAACGACATAGAGCTGGTCATCGTCACCTATTTCACCTTGCCTTCATCTGAGTCCTGTAGCGTAACGAGTACGCGTCCCAAATTCAGATAAAGGCGCATGCCGTTCCTAGATCGTATGACCAAACGGGAAGCGTTTCCAAGTCTTGGATCCGATCCCGCCTTAGCATATTGATACGTTGTCCAGTGCGTCGTATCAAGCCCAGCGTTCTGGGTACGGATTCGGGTGTTTATGACATGAGGCTCCTTTGGTTGCCCAGGGATCATCATGCTCACCCGCGTCAGTCTTTGAATTCTGTTAATTTGTCTAATGACAAATTTACAGTCTTCAAAGACTGGCATTCCAGCCACCGTCTTTGTTAGCCAGTCGAGCGAATAAGAGTTGGAGCACTGCACCTGCAAGATGCCGTGATCCGCCCTCATCCGCTCAAAACTAGGGACCTTTTTCGAGGTCCCTGTGGCCTCCCAGACTTGGCTGTCGACAAAGCCTATCTGTTGTTGAGACAGTAAACCTTATCCGCCGTCGCCACGGATCTCAACCGTCAGCACGCTCACGGAAATTTGAGCATAGTCACCGCTCGCGGAAGCTAGTTGATTTCCGGGCACCGTATCCGGTGTACTGCTTGTAGCCGCATTCCTAGCTCCCGTACCAGGGGTTCCGCTAGAGACTTGGACAAATTGAGGTCTGGCCTTGGATCCTTTAGACCGCCCGCTATCGTTCGCTTCTCCTGCCGCTACCACAGCTACATTCTTAATGGCCACCGCAGTCACCACGTTAGACCCACTAGTGGGCGTAAACCCAGCAGTGAATCCAACACAGTGACCGCCTGAGACTCCTAGTCCTGTAGCAGCGCCCGACAGTATAGAGCTGACTACTGATGATTCTTGCTTTTCAGCATTCCTCCTTTTCGGCTTGCTCATTTTAGTCGGAGCAGACAACGACGCTTCCCATGTCAAGCTGACCTGATCAGACGGGGCATCATCAGATCTGTTCCTCTAGCCAGTTTCAGCAACAGGGGTAGAACATAGCAGAGGCGAAACGGCAACTTTCGCAGATGCATCTTCCGTAGTCTTGATTTGGGTTTCCACAATGGCATCCACCTGAGTTTCTTCCACTGCTTCATCCCGAACCATAACTGCATCTCCCGCATCCTTGAAAACTTCGCCCGTCTCTGCCTTATCCTTTTGATCTGTCTTTTGGACAGACCAACCCCTGAACCGGGCACTGCTTCTGTATCCATCGACTCGATGGTACTGTCCGAGTTAGCGCTGGGATTAACCATCAGACCAATGGAAGGCATAAGCCGTGCCTGGAGAGGAGCCGTCCTGGTTTCCCCCAAAACGGCATCGAGCCTGCACATCCATTGCTCGAGCTACTGGCGAACCAGCGGGGGATTACCACCAGTGTGATTGCCCCGTGCAGAGAAAATCTTGTTTATACTCATTCTTGACGTTTTCGGCCCTATTTGATACTCTTCAAGGGAGCCACAGTTGAAGAGGAACCAGTTTTCGACTGTTCAGGTCTAGATCCGCAGATTCCGTTAAAGCAGGGTTACTTCTAGCAGAGTGTGGCTCTTCAACACGCACTGACGGTCCTGACTTAGTAGGAGCTAGTGAAGCTAAGCACAAGCTCCTATATTCGCATACCAAGCCCTCTAGCCTTATCACACTTGCCAAAGAATTGGTTCGTGATATAGCATAACTTAACCCTAAAACCTTTAGTTTTCTCTGTTTTCTGAGAAATTGTACTTTTTGAGATATGCGATTGAAGAGCAGAGGTAACGATATGTTAAAGCGAAAAATTTAAAATTATGTTGATAAATATTTTCATTTTTTCATTGTTCTTCGTAAAAAATCATGAAATTTGTCACCTCCTCCGACTAGTGTTTCTAGTGAACAATTATTTAGTGCTGCTGATCAGCTTTATATTTGGAGTACCTATTATTTATGTTTTCCTCTTTATGTTTGTAAATAGGTAGAAAAAATTTTCAGATTTTTATTCTTTTATATTGTAAAAATCCTTCGGTCTTCGGCTTCGGCCGAAGGTTAGAGGAATGGCCGAAGTTCGACTTCGGCTACTGCCAAAAAACCATCTTTGGTGGGACACTAAACCACTGTCGCCAGATCTAGAGGTTACCCGCTGAAACTGAAGGTTTTTTGAAGCCACTGAGGAATTTTTGCGGTTTTTAACTAAATTCAATCTACCGAAAATGTACCTATATTTTTAGTATGTTCATGTTATTACTTTATAACTTTTAATACATAAGTCTAAAAAAATTACACATGAATTTTCTATATCACAGATATTGGGTTGACGTGTATTTTTCTCCAATTTTTGCTTTTCTACAAAAGTTTATTTTTTTGTGCTCGCTTTAAACCGCTAAAAGTTCTTAAGATAATGTGTTTTTACAAAATTTAATTTATAAAGTCTACTGATTATTAATTTTTTTTTTTCATTTTCGCTAAATAAATAATGTATTTTGGATATAATTTTGAACTAAGGTAAAATAGAAGTGCAAGATATTTCTAATACAACTGACAAAAGAAATAAAAAAAGTTTACTAAACAATTTGAAACTTTTGTTAACGTAAAAAAATGTTAGGCCTGCCAATGTTATGAGTGTGATAAGTAATGCAGATGTTATTTCTGTGGCAATAAGGAATAACAGCTAAACTCAAAAGTCGAATAAAAACCTGCTGCGTATTTTTTATTTTGGGATTTATAAAAATCCCAAAATGTTTAAAGTTTTTCAAAAATTTTTGCAATTTAGCAGTCTCCATAGTTTTTTATAAATTGAACTTAAATAATTATGTAAGAACTTTCAATATTTTGGGTTTTATAATGAAAAAGACGCAACAGATTTATGGTCGACTTTTGAGTTTAGCTGTTATTCCTTATTGCCACAGATTTATCCTCATGCAGTTCAATATAAAAGTTTTATTGAAGATATCGATCATTGTATTTCGAAACTAAATATGTTGTGCTCCAAGCCAACATTGGTTTTACTTGTAAAGGAACAAATATAGCTGAATTTTGGTTTGAGGTGCATATACTTATATATATGAAAATTCGTATGGAGAAAAAACACCTCGGTTGAGAAACTTTTTTTTCAAATGAATTGTATCAAATCAAAATACGAAATATGTAATCTATTAGTTTCTACAACTGAGAAAATTCTGCTTGTCCGCCATTGCCTAAAATATGTCCAGATGAACAGTTGCGTCACATTTCAACCCACTCCGAGCGATATATAGTATATATAAATATTGTAATGAAATCTAAATCTAGAGGTTTTTTTTTTCTAAAAGTGGCAAAACTGAAGGTTGTTTTGGTACAACTAGAGGGAAATAGGTTTCGCAATCTGGGAACAGTGCACTAAACCTAACTCATTTGAGCAGTGCTCTCATCACACGCATTCTTACGTTCTTCCAATCAGTCGTTGTTCAGACAGCAATGAAGCAATATGGGCAGCTGTTATGTTGATTTTTTTCTTATGCACGTAGCAAGAAATTATAGGTATGACTAAAAATGACCGCCAAAAAAAACTTTATAATTTCAAATGCCACTGCTTTAGAGATTGGACGCATATAAAACGAAGATAGTGCACACTGTTTTTTTTCTCTGAGATCAATCTTGCTAATTTAATGCGTAAAAAACAAAACTTTTGTTTTTTATTGTTTGGTGTCGTATAAATCAATAAGTTGCACAAATAGTGAGTAATTACTCCTCAAAAGGGTAATGATTTCATTTTATTTAATTATTTTTTGATACCAAACCCCAGACGTTGGGTTCTGTTGGGTAACCAATGTGTTATGTTTAAGCGATCTAGCTACTTGTTATAGTTCACCAAAAAAGACCATTTTTTTGGCCTATTAACCTCACCTTCCCCTAAATAAAGACTTTAATAAGCCAAGTTCTTCTTTTCAGCAATAAATTTCAAAGACTGCACGCGATCTGTGCATGATTTTATATTGCTGCAATTTCAATTTCACTCAAATGTGAAATTCCGAACATAGTTCGCATTACAAAAAAAATTATCTTCTGCATATGAAAAGTTAATGTGCTGCTCTAAAAACCAGCAGCGCATGGTTTTTTTTTACTTTAGTAGAGTGGGCCAAAAACAACTCTACAAACCTCCGAATTAATACTCGAAGAAAAACTTAAAAAATTGTGCTAATTTTTATAATTTCAATTAAAGACAAATTCGATAAAAAAAAGTTAACAAACGATGCGTTTAGCATTGGTTATATTGGAAATACATTATCAGTGAATTCTAGTCCTTAGTTTTATAGTAAGAGAAAAAAATGTTTAATTTCTTAAATTAGAAAATATTTTATAAGCAATGCATTTATGTATTTGCACTTGCAATAATATTTTTTAATTCAACAAATACTGAAATTTTGTTGGAACTCATCTCCTAAAAATAATTTTAAGAAACCAAAGGTGAATGTTCCTGTTGGAGAACTGGGAGTATCGTTATAAAACCATATGAAAAAAAGTATGGGCAACATTTCAAACGAAACGCAACGAAAATAAAAAACTTACAGCAGCCGCCAAAACAGCAAAAAAAAAACCAACAACGTTGTCATAAAAATCTCGAAACTAGTAGTTCTCTGTGTTCTGTGTTGGATTCTTATCTCTTTTACTTTTTTATTTATTTATTTTTTTTTTTTGATGTTGTTTTGATGAAATAACGAACAGACACTTCTGCCAGGCCTCATTGCCACTTGGATGCAACTTAATAAATGTAGTGGTAGCGTTTATGTACATATCTATATACACAGATACATATCATACATACGTATGTACAGTGGTGGAAATTCTTATAAACTCAAACACATTTCAAGTAATTTTCAAAACTTGTTTTCCTTACTGTTTCGTTTTTTTTGTAAATGTTACCTTGTACAATAAGTAAATACAGATCAAATTCGTATTTTCTTCTAAATCATAAAAATTAAGTGAAAATTCACATAAATTCACAAACGATTTCAACTAAAAACAAAATTAATTAGAAGTTTCGGCCATTTAAACTTTTCGTACATTTTTTGCTTATCCGATTTCAAAATTTCTTTTTGCATTATGTTTGTATTTGAAAATGCAAATAAGTGAGCTGTGGAATTTGAAAAAAAAAATTGGCAACAAAATTTTAAAAAATCTTAAATTATGGTCAAAATTACGGAACTTTCAAGACCTTTTTGGAACCTGAAGATAATATATGATTAAAAAAATTTGTTTGTGTAGAAACTAAAATTTGCTGTTACTTTTTAATTTAACGCCATTTTTGGCTATTTTTCATGTCCCAAAAATGCCATACTTCTTTTGAAGTATGGATTGCTGCATTATCCTGCTAGAAACCGCACAATTTCTCTACAAATTCGATCTTTCCGATCTTCGTATATACTTAAATATTTTTTCGAGTTCATTTTGCCCTTAAGAGACGCCTGGTTTAGAAAGTTATAAACTAATGTTTGAGATCTGATAATTTTTTCAGTAATGACCTGAAGTTTTCCGCACGGCATTCTATTTACAAAAATAAAGTAATTTATTTTTTTTTTGTTTAAATTCATTAAAAACATGTTTATCCAAAATTACATCCGATATATAATTTTTTTAAATAAAAACAAAATCGCTTACAAAGCATAGCTATAGAAAGGCTTACATAAATCAACCGAATTACAAAATGACAAAAATAGCATAACGGTACTCTAACTTGAGTTCATAGGAATTTCCATCACTGTATATACTTTACGAGCATCTACACATGCATGCAAGCGAATGTTCGTTATCAGAATGAATCTTAATTTTAGACTTCTTGTGGAGCAATAAAAAGATTTTAGAACACGGTTACAATTTTTTGGGGTAAAACTATTTAGTTTTAAGTTTCTGGTTTTGGGGACGACTTGGTCTTCTTAATAAAAAGTTTTAACGTTTAAATCAAGTTTTCATTTTTTATTGTTGCCATCTTCATTTGGGTGCTTATATACACTTATACATAATATGTAACTACATACTTGCATATATATGTATGTACATATGTCCATAAATACAGTACATATTTAAAAATTTATGCATCCAAACAATTTAACTCTTAATGCTATTATGAAAATTTTGATGTTGTTCAGAACCTTATTCTATAATAATAACAATAAGAAAGTCAATTAAAAAAATCATTAATTAAATAAAAAATTATCCAAAACAGATTAATTAACCAATAACAAGTGATGCATGCACATATTTATATTTATTACGTAGTTTACGTGTTATTAATTTATGTGGGACCAAATTTATTCACATAAAAAAGTAATGAATTATATATCACTTAATCCACTGCCGTGACTAAATGTTTAAATATTTGGACTTTTTCGGACTTATAAAAAAAGTTTCATCTAAATGGTGATCTTAATAACTCTTCGTTGGATTTTCTGAAACAAAACATAGGCATAATATTGAATATAAATAAATTAATAAATGGCTATGGGTGGTAACTAGGATATTTTGACATAATACAATATTAACAAAATGGTGACTGTTTTTACGATATTTTATTCCAAAAAACAGTTTCTAATAGCACACTATAACAAATCAGAGCTTATTGACATCTGAGATAGTCAATGAATGATTTTTTGAGAGAGGACACAGCCACAAACTAAGCTTAAAATTACAATTTTCGTCATATTTGGGAAGTTATAGTGAATGAATGGGCGGTTTGCTCTTCACGAAATTTCTTTTATTTAGTTATGTTAATATTTGACTTTTCAGAAAGTCAAACAATTTTTATAGGAATCTTTTAAACTCGGAATAACAGTGATATTGGGTCATATAAAAACTTTTGTCGGTTTTTGTCAAAAGATGGTGTTAATGGCCATACATCTGGCACCACTGATCCGATTCTGTCAAATGGCGTATTTCAAAGGTGACATTTCAGGCTACATTTTTTGCGAAGATTGTTTTGTAATTCGTCATTCGTGTAGAAAGTTACATTGATCTTAAATGAGTGATATTTTTGGAGGAATACGCTACATGATGCTTTTTCACTATAAAAAAAAATTAAAACGCTGCAAAAAACATTCCAACAAATTTGTGCAGTTTACGGTGATGATGCTTAAACAGAACGTACCGTCCTCGATTCCGTTCTGGAAATATCGATGTCAAAGATTCACCTCGCTCTGGCCGGCCAGTCACTGAAAAAACCGATGCAATTTTGCAACTGGTGGAGTAAGACCGGCACGCAAGCTGTCAGGAGATAGCGGAAGCACTAAACTTCAACTACATGACAGTTTGGAATTATTTAAAAAAGGACGGCTTCTCAAAGAAACTCGATGTTTGGGTGCAACATGAATTAACACAAAGGAATTTGATTGACCGAATTACCATCAGTGAAACGCTGCTGAAATGCAACGAAATCGAACGATTTTTTAAACAAATCATTACGGACGATAAAAAATGGATTAAATACGAGAATATTAAACGAAAAAAAATCATGGTCAAAAGCCGGTGACCCTCCACAAACGACTGCAAAGCTTGGATTGGCGGCAAACAGGAATATGTTGAGTGTTTGGTGGGATTGGAAGAGAATTGACTATTATGAGCTGCTACAACCTGGCCAACAGTCAATTCTGATCTCTACTACTCACAACTCGACCGTTTGAACGAAGTAATCAAGAAAGAACGACCAGAATTGGCTAATAGAAAAGGTGTTGTGTTCCGCCATAGTAATGCCAGGCCACACACATCATGGATGACCCGCCAAAAATTGACTGCGCTTGGCTAGGAAGTTTTAATGCACCCACCGTATAACCTGGACATTGCACCGTCTGACTACCATTTGTTTCGGTCTCGCCGAAAATCACTTTCGTTTTTCGCCGATAAACCACAGAGTATGGAATTATGAAGCTACCGGAAAAATGGCGAAAGATCATAGGTAAAAATGGCCAATATGTACTTGATTAAAATTGATTTTTAATAAAGAACATTTTTGTTCAAACATTAACAAAAAAACCGAAAATACTTTTTATATGACACAATATTAATGAATGCATTAATTAGAGCATAACTGCGGTCAAAAGCCGTAAGAACTTAAGTCTGAAAATCTCATTTCGAGTAAACACGGTTTGAAGTTAATGTGATTGGTTACCACTCTATGAAAACTAATACCTTTCTTTGTTTTAAAAACATAGAATTTCGGGGATTTCACGTACATGTGCATTGAAATAAGAAGAACACGATAGCATTTAATTCTGTCTTAAGTCGACTTAAGCGTTTATTGCTTTTGACCACAGATAAGATAGCGGAGCTCTTTTTGCATATTCCGGTAAAGGAAGGTGCCTTCTAAAATTGTGAAAAAATCCAGGAATATATTTTTACACATTTTCTAGATTTTCTCTCCCGAAATTCGTCAATTTTCAGTTTTTGTATTTCGAAAAATACAAACATTGCAGAATTTTGAGCTTTCCAAATCTTGATTAAAAAATAACAATATTTCCTTGATAAATTGCGAATACAAAACTGGATCTTAAGGCAGGATATAATTAAAATCTTATTTTTCAGACGTTTTTTACTCAACGGACAAAAAAACTAAAATCAAACAATTCAACATTTTTGTTAAAAATTTGACGACTTTGAGCTGCTTTGCACCCACACTAATTTTTTTTCGCCATGATTTTTTGGGCTTTTCTTAGTTGCAGTTTAATTTTGTCAATAGGACGAATCACTGTGTCTCTGCCGGAAAAACGGAGCGCTGAAAAAGGGAAAACGAATTTTATATTGAAGCTTAGACATAAAATATTAATATGTATGTAAAAAGTTTCACTTTAATACAATATAAAATAAACGAGAAAAAAATAAAAAGATTGGTCGATTTTCAGCCTTAAAAATTAAAAATTGTAAGTGCAGCACGAAAAGAAACAAAAGAAAAAAGAAAATAAAATTATTTAAGAACATTAAGCACGGAGAATTCTGTATTTCGTGACACCTCCGAAACGATGGTGCTCCTAAGTTATTGCAACAACTACTTTTATGGAAAATCCGGCAATGGAATGTAACAGTGGCGAAAAGGGGCCCAAAAAAAAATCTTTGCGCTTTTCCGCAGAGTGTGACGTTATTGTGCTGAGGTAGCCAGGGTGCTTCTTTCAATTTTTAAACTCAATTATCAGCACCATAATGTCGACCATGAAACACCTTACACCATGCATAAATTCATTGTTTTCGCTTTGTTTGTGATATATCGACATTACAATGAAATAAATATGATATTCAACAAAAATAGAAATAAAAAACATCTGTATTGTGTGCACGTGTTTACAATCGAACGATCAAAGTAAATGCAGCAACTTATAGAGTGATTGCTTGTCAAATTCTCTCGCTTATTCTCTCTTGATTGTTGACAGAAGTATGAAACTATATCTGAGTTACGTCCACCATGTCTACCACTAGTATAGATACACCTAAATTACAGCAGTAAAACTCAGCCAACCATATCTATTTAATTATTCAAACGATGCTCGCTGAATTTATGTCTTAAATTTTAAACAGTAGGTCTTAAGGTTTAATCAATGTGGTGGAAATGTAGACAAATAATCGTTAAATAAAAAACTAAAGACTTATAATTTTATGTACATATCTTCATTTAAGTACAAGTGAAATTTAAGTTAAGGTAGTTTATTTTACTTTTACTACAGTACCCTGAGTTTTGTGAAAAGTTAAAAAATTATTAAAATTAAAATTTTCACAGAAGTACAGAAAGATAACATCAACATAGCTTGGAAAATAAAGCTAACTACCTGTCTACTGAATATGAAAAATCCAGCTGGAAGCAACCAAGATGCTCAAAACACATAAAAATTAACATCATAATATATTTAACTGAATGCTTCAGCTTTTTAACACAGTAAACATACATACATACATATGATATATTTATGTTCATAATATAAGTTCTTAGCTTTGTTCTGAGTTTCCATATCCATAATACTATAGGGTAAAGTCAAGTGATATGTCATTCATTCTTATTATGAGATTATTTTTGTGTGGCAGAATAACCCATGTAAGCCCTAGATCGAGATTTTGTATCTAGTTCTTATGCAAATTGTACCCTTGGAGGTTTGTCAAAGCCAACAAAGAGGTGGAGTAATAGTCGAAAAAATAACAGCTTTTTATTCAAAAATTTGTTAGTCAACGTCGCTTAACGAACAAGGAGTCGAAGGAGTTACCATATTTATGAAATTTCACTTGTTAATAAATTTTAAGTCGCTGTTCCCAAAGAACAAAAAAAAAAAATTTATGGAGTGACGTCAACCTAGTGGACAAAAAAACATTTGTTTTCGAATTTTTAAAATCTTCATAAACGTTATATTTCAAGACGTATTCATGGAAGACTTTTTCTTAAAGGTGATTATTATTTATGCTGACGGATGAACGAGGTGATTTTGATCGTTTATTTTTGATGAAATATCGCCTGTTGAAACCAAAAATGTGCAATTTTTTTTACAAAAAAACTAGATTTAAATTGATTTGATTAATCTCCCAGTTATCCAGCTCAACATTTTTTAATCTGTTTTTAAGAAAACTGTTTAAATACACTAAACTAAAGATCATTTAAAAAATATATACATAAGCCCTTTTGAAGTTTTATCTAAAGCTTTTTACAACAGCAAAAAATATTTACGACAAAAGTGTGGCAACCTCCGATATCAATGTAATTGGTATTTCTAATCCACTTGTCCAATAGTGGATTAGAAATATACAAACCTTTATAATTTTCGGTCACATTAATACACACTTTTATTAAGCATTCGTATTCGAATGAAAGTTTTACAATTTATAAATTTTTACATCAAGAAAATGCAAAAAAATTAACAAAACTAAACTAAAATGAAAAAAAATTACACATAAAGGTTATTCGATTTTAAGAATAGCGGAGAATAGCGCCATCTGTATGCCAGATTTTGTTTCTCTCTGCTGTTTTCCCTCATTCAAATGCTTTTACATATTCTGTTATTTCTCATTAATATTCGCAGTTAGATATGCATTATTTAAAATTTTATTAGAACAGAAAGCCATGGGTAAATATACCCATACCAAATTTTAGTACCGTACTTTAAATTGTTCCTGAGATATTCCATAGTGAATATTCCGATAATATGGGAAATGCCACAGCCCCTTTTGCAATCCCACCCACATTTTTCCTGTAGTACGACATTGTCAATCTACATCCTTTCGCGGAATTTCAGTACTGTACCATAAATGGTTCTAGATATATACTCAAAAAAGCATATAGTTTATATGGGAGGTATCACACCCACTAGTTATTTTGAGCTCAGACTATACTTATCTTATGACCAGAGACATAATACATCATTGTACAAATTTTTGTGTCAATCATTTCTATGGTTTCGGTGCCATTTCGAGACATACACATATATTTTCATTTTTATATGTATAGATAGAAAAGAGATAGAGAAGAGGTTTTTTTAGATTTTTACTTTTGTACGTCTTCTTCGATTTTCAACAAAAAAGTTATCAAAATCGGTTCCGCAACCTTACAAAACTCCTGTATGTAAAATTTAAACGAAATCCGTAGCTTCATAGATCCATAAACAACGGATAAATTCATAAACAGCGCATTATTTGTAATGTGTTTGTTGGGCGTGTTAAACTTACAGATTTAATGATCTGGAAATTGAAAATGCAAAATGTTAACAAATATTTTAAATCTGGGTTTTGATGGAGCTAGAGAGTTTATTTTTATGTTTCTTATGTATGGCACAATTACACCAACACAACTCCCATCGTTTTGAAAACCTTGGAATTAAATATGTGCTGAAGAACTTTAACCCAACTCTAATCGTCCTCACTAACTTTGAAAACATCTTTGTGGATTTCCACATAAATTCGCGTCATCTAGACTTTCGGTATTTCAACATTGAATATCTCTGACATTTCTCAGCCGATTTTGACAAATGAGCAAGATTTATTTAGGATATTCTTTACCATTTATTTCAACAACCGCCTCCGTTCGATACGCAAAAAGCAGGTATTTTTCGGGCATTCTGTATAGGATTGGCCAGAATTCCGGACGTTATAACAGCTATTTCGGCGCGTATGTTAGCATTGAGTTCGTGAATGGTCTTTGGCTTGCTGGCATAAACTTTACTTTTCAAATAAACTCACAGAACAAAGTCTGGTGGAACGTGAGCTGCAAGAATTTTGCGGTGTGGCAAGGCCAGCCGTCTTGTTGAAAATAACTCCGGTTTTATCCCATTTTTTTCACGATTAACATGCACAGTTTTCAAAATTGAACGATTGTTTTCAATGTAAAGCGCTACAATTTCAGCGCTTTCAGTCGGTTGTATTGACGTTTCAGAATCGTGCTCATATAAAATCGGCAGAGTTATTCAATGTTGGCATACCAAAGGTCTAGATGGAACACCTTGTAAATCAAATTTGTTAGGTTTCGATTCCATAAATTTCTTTTCTTTTGCCTATGGGAACAATCACTAGTGGATCCAAACATTTCCCAAGCAGATTAATTTTTTAATCAAAGAAACTAAAGGCGAAGAAGAAGGAAAAACATAAATTTTATCAATGAAAATTATGACTTTAACCCATTATGGACGAATCATCGAAATCGTTGAGATAACTTCATGATTTTCATGTTGCGAAAAAGCAACGACCGGTACACCGGGAATATTTCATTTTTTTAGACCCTTTTTAACATACAAATATTAAGGTAAAAGCGCAGGTGTAAAATTGTAAAAAAAAAAAATAATAAAACTGCAAGAAAAATTGTGAAGCCAAGAGTTCAAATTATCATTTAAATAAATACTTAAATAGGATACGCTTAGTCTTATCTATTGAAGTTGGTTTTGCGGAAACGCAACGGCAGACGAAAATAGGTTAAGCCCGGTACTCTGCTCAAGATAAAAAAAGTGTGAAATATTTCGCAATATACTCGAATTATCTAAAGTAGTAATCTGTTCTTTCTCGTAAAATACTCTCAACATGAGTCCGGAGAAGAGTCTCCAACATTTTTTTCATTATTTGGCCAATAGTGGTGGAAAGTGACATATGTTCTCTCAAATTTTGTTTTTGCATACTTCAAGGGGTTTTTGTTTTGCAAAATTTGCCCTTAAAATGCATGACTTTTACCTCAAAAATAATGCATGGTGCCAACGAATAGAGTACTAGTTTTTAGGATTTAACAAGTAAACGTTATTTAAATCGTTGCATTTTTATGTTATGGTTGACTAAATAATACTTGCAATATCCAACTGTAAAAGTTCCAAAATAAGCCTTATCCCAAATATTGTATCAAAATGCGGTTGTGCATTTATTGTTGTGTTTTTCTATATTTCTTTCTTTTGTGAAGATTTAAACCTTAGAACTAAAGTAAATAAAATCAGGGAATCAAAAAATGTGTACATTAATGAAAATGTAAGCGCGCCATATCACCCAAGCTTACCCTTTGTACCTACTTATGTGTGTATGTAACTGATGTTGGTTGAAAAAGTGCAAGGGTATACGCGTTTTAACGATGCTATAATAAAAACAACGCTATACACAATAAATACATTTAATGGCATCTTAAAAATGTATTAGTTGAAATTTTTTTAAAATATCAAGCGCCATGTATAATTCGTAGGTAGGAGATAATACTTACGCATGGGAGCAAGGTATTAACTAAACTGTTAAAATACACAAATATGATTATCCGAGAGGAATGAAATAAAGCAATTGTAAATTACTCGAATAATAACTAAACATTTTCATAAAACTCAAAAATCAAGGAGTAAAGTAGACAAAAGAATTCAGAGGTCAAGTACATAGGTTAAGTTGGCGCGGTTCAGAATGCGGTTGGTGCCGTTTTAATAAGACAAAACTTTGGTTGTTACGGGTGTTTTATTTTAGATAATAAATAATTTACGAAAGCAGCTAACTCCATTTCGTTTGTTGTAGGAATTTGATAGCTTCGCTAAAATTTACTACGAAGAATTCTTTTACGTCGTCCAAAACGGTTTCTGATATTTGCGACGGCACACAGTTATTCGTCCCATAGACAAAATTCAAAAAATTCGTAGAGCCAAAACTAAACAAATTTTGTGTGATTTCAAAGATAATATTCCAATTAAGAAAACTCCAAGCAATCTTGGCGAAAAATTAGTGTGGATGTAATGGCAGCTCAAAGTCGACAAATTTTTCACAAAAATGTTGGGTCGCTCGATTTTAGTTTTTTAGTCCATTGAGTTGAGAACTATATGAAAAACAAGTTTTTAGTGATAATATTTGAAAATATAAACATTCTGCATTGTTCCTAAAATTAAATGATTCAATTTGAAAATAGGTCTGAACGCTATTTTTTCGACTAAAATTGGAAATGAATTTTTTCTGTTAACCCTAAAAGTATGCAATCATGCTGAAAAATTAATGCACTTATAAAAAGTCAAAAGTTATATTCATTAATATCACTTTTATTCCAACAATATTGTTTAACTTTCTGAAAAGTCCAACATCAACATAAGTAAATAAAATAAATTTCTTTCTGTGCAAGAATGGACAAATATGACGAAAATTTTAACTTTAAGCTGACTTCAGTTCTGAGTTTAATGACTCAAAATTGAAGAGCATACAAAATTTCCTCGAAATCAGAGAGCTTCTTCTAATTTTGTCACTTGTTGTATGGAATCAAATCACGGTGCGGCAGGCCATTTACAAAGTTAGTACTCAAGTATTTCTTTTTCCCTGATTTCATTGCCAGTGACCCGTACTTACAGCACTTGATCTGATTACTTCAGCTCGACTGATGAGTAAGTAATTCATTGATTCTTTAAGGATTACAAAAGGGTTATCCTGCGAATGCGTGAAAATATTCTCCTTTTAGCGAAATGAGAGCTTGTTCCGTATATGAAATTGGTTGAGAGGAACCTTGCCTTTCCTCATTTCGATTCAATCCATTTCGTCTTGTTTGCTGCTAGACGGTCATAAATCGGGTTTTATTCGAAGAAAATATTCATAAATAATTTTTATGAAACTGATGTTTAAATACAATAAATTAAATACGATGAAGCATTTGATGGACCCTATCAGACTAGGGAGAAAAGTGGATAAATGTCTTAAAGCTTTAGGAAAAATTTTTGTTTCCGAGTGTTCTTAATCTTAACCTAAAAAAATGGCCAAAAATGACAAAAAATTCACAGAATAATTAATTTAAATTTTTTCAAAAAAATGTTATTCAATGTGGATTCCAATACATTTTTTATCGTGCAAGACATAATTTCGATAACTCATTGACTTGCCATTACTGAGAATGTACCCAACCTCAAAAAAAATGATTATCAGTGGGAATTTGGGCCATTATCAATGATGAGGAGCCCGGATAAGGTTGGCATATATTCCCTAAATTCGTGCAGTCACAACATTGAAAGAGATCTTCCGAGTCGGGGTGCTCTGAGCAATAATGGGTTAAAGGATTAATTATATTTTAAGATTAAGAACTTTAAAGCTGATTCAATAACACTGACCTGCATGGGTTTGGTGAACAATATGGTTCCTAGTGTTTGCGAATGACTTTTTCATGCTGAACACGAATCTGAGGTCAAAAACTTCCCATCACGTCACGTTTTAGAAAAAATAGGGTTGAAACCCCTTTTTATATATAACTTTTTAGAAAGAAACCGATTGAAGTAAAAAATATTTAAAAATCGTTCAATCGAATTCGAGGAGGTCCGAACCCACAAAACCTCCCCTTTATATGAGAAAAGCAAGGATTAAAACATGTCTAGATTTGCAGACCTCATTGCAATCCATATTGGACCCGTTGCACAGCGATTTGATCCTATTTGGCAAGCATTAGTGATTTGATCATATTTGGCAAGCTATAGTGGACGAATGGGCACTTTGATCTTCAATAAATTTATTTTATTTACTTATGTTGATATTGACGACCTCGATAGTCTAGTGGGTAGTGCACTAGACTTTCATCCGGGAGGTTCGGGTTCGATTCCCGTTTTCGTCTGGTGGTTAATTTTTATAGCTTTCTTATATTCACTATCAATATAAAGTATATGAGAATTATAAGATAGTGTACAAGTACACATCTTGGTTGGTAATGGGAAAACCACTAAGGCGATAAAAAAGTTGCCACTCCACCGTTTGGAATCGGCGTTAGAATGTAGGTCCAACTAAGTGGTATCACAATGGGCCGTTCAGGCCTAAGTGTGTCTCTCGACAGCTACTCCAACCTAACCTACGTACTACGTACGTATGTTGATATTGTACTTTTCAAAAAGTGAAACAATTTTATAGAAATCATTTAAAGTTGGAATCAAATATTAATAAATGCCACTTTTGTTTTTTCAGCATTATTCCATACTTTTAGGGTTAACAAAAAAGTTTACGTCCAAGTTTGGTCGATAAGAAACATGTTCAGATTTATTTTCAAATTGCATTATTTCCTAAGAGCGGAAGATAGCGGAGCATGTTTTTGCATATTCCGATAAGGGAAGGTGCATTCTAAAATTGAGAAAAAAGAACATTTTTTTTACATATTTTCTAGATTTTCTGTCCCAAAAAATTGGTCAATTTTCAGTTTTACTTAAGAAAAAATGCAAAATTTTTAGCTTTTCAAGTCTTGATTAAAAAATAAAACTAGAAATTTCCTTGATAAATTCCGAATACAAAACTAGAAATTTCGGTACAAAATAATTAAAAACTTATTTTTCAGATGTTTTTTACTAACGGATTAAAAAATTAAAATAGAACTATCCAAGAGATTTTGAGGTTTTCTTAGATGAAGTATTATCTTTAAAATAACACCAAATTTGTTTGGTTTTGACATTATGAATTTTTTGAATTTTGTCTATGGGGCGAATTACTGCGTTGGCTGTATAAATTTTTTTGAGATTAAATTGTTAGACAAAAATCAACTTATTCAAAAATAGCAAGATTCTAAATATTTTCTTGAGATTAACGTTCATCATTTTTTTAATTGTTTTGATTAATTTTACCTCTGAGATGATTTATATGTTCTGCTATTTATAACAAAACTTTTTTCGGTGGTCTTTTGGCAGCGTGGTGGACTGTCATATCAGGGGTCCCGGGTTCGATTCTCGGAAAGGGCATGGCCGTACGACTTTCTTAAAAAAAAATTTTTTCATGTTATTTTTCAATATGCAACCCTTCTGCGTATCACCAGTCAACTTAATAGAATGACACAAATGCAGTAACGACATCCAGTGAGGCATCTTGAGGATGATGGCATAAAACAATGAAATCCCCCTTTTCACCACACGACTATAAATCCATCAAAATGTCAGCCTTGACACAAAACCGGATGTGCAACAGTTTGGCGAAAACGCTGATCCTGAGCAACGTCAAAAGATGGCAACCCACTCAACTCAAGATCATCTAGGGTAGGCCAATCACCTGTTCAGATGATAACAAAATGATTAACGGAACTAACACTAGGCACGATACTTAGTAGAAGCCCAAAGCTCCCAAGAGGAGTAGAAGGAAAAAAAAAATATTTATAAAAATATTGAAAACTTATTAAAATAATTGTGCAATTCGAGATCGAATTTTTCCCTTCTGGCTTATATAAAAAGGTCCACTGTGCTTCGTTTGTGCATTAAGTGTCACTTTTTAACCCTTCGCGTTTTTCGAATCATGAAACAATGTTTATCGAAACACTCTAATGTATTTATATAGTTGTAAGTAATATTTCACATTTTTTACGTTTCCGTAACTGTGAAATTGCTTAAATAATAACCGATACCCATCTTTGGTTGATTCCGCAAGGAGACCCAGCATGGTAATACATACATTACATTGATGTAATTGTAACAACACTTTAAAACTATGTATGTACATATGTATGCATGCATTCTAAATAATGGGAGGAATGCTGCAAACCGACATAATTATTGAGTTCAGTGCACGTCAACATAAATATGTACGTGTTGTACCTTTAGGTTTGTATTATCTCTACGGGATGCTCGACTGAAGCATACTTCGCATAAGCTGCTCATCGCCTCGTTTTATTGTTATGCAACAAATCCAATCCCTTGCAAACTAAACTCACATCACAGAACCACAAACAGGAAAACAAAAATCTCTCGAAGGGATGGTTGGACATAGACAGGCATAAAATTTTCACATGCGATCGTGCACAGCAGGCTATTTTGCCTTACAGCACATTATAAATGGTCTCGCATTACGCAACATATTGCAGGAAGCTTATAAAATTCTAACAACTCATTTTACTAAACTCAGTTATCTTTTCTGAAAGCCATATCATACATTCGTCAGATTTTCAGAGAAGAAAAACATTATAGTTTAATACAATATACATAGAAAGAAGAAACTTAGAAATTGACCAAAATACTACATACACATATCTATATACATACTCAAGAATTGAATCCCAAATTGTTTTAGGATATTCCATGGTTTTCGGAGTCGAGAATTATAATCGTAGGATCTCACTTTGACTGCTTTTATACAACGCCTTTATTCAGGCAGGGGTAATCGGTTATTTTCTTTTGTTATGGGCGGACATGTTTATACGCTGCTTAAAATCTATTTTATTACACTTTGCTAGTCATAAAATGTAGCAAACGGGAGACATATCGTTTCTATCTGATTCGGGGTCAAGTATGGAGGGCAAAACCCATAATTTTGGTAAACGTAGGACCAACATTAAATTTTTTTTTTTACTTTATTATGGAAGGGAGGAAAAAATTACTGAGACAGAAACACTCCACCAACCCTCCTTACCCGCCCTTTGGGGTTTTATATGAAGCCTTTATTCGAGATATGACTATACCGGGTAAACGATCGCGAAACCTATCATTAGGTTTTGGTAAAAAAGGTCAATATTACCTAGGTCCAACATTTCTTAAAAAAATAACCCCTAAAAAAAAACATTTTCGATGTGTTTCGATGTTCTAGGAACCCATACTTTTTGATAAGCAAACTTTTTCTCAAACTCACTATAATACTTTTATCATTTCTTTAGCCTGTAGCGAATATTGTAAAAGGTATACTTAAAAAACTCCCAAAATTTGCGGAGCTTAGATGAAAGATTCTCGTATTTACAAAAAATGTGCTTCTTTTACTACTAAACAACTTTTCTACAGACACCAACAACGACAAGACATAAATTAAGAATGCCCTGGTACAATCTTATTAAAATCATTTTCATGATTTCATGTATTATCTCGTTATCTCGAACGTGTTGGGGCAAAATGGTCTTCAGATTCGAGATCAGCGACCCCAAATTACGCCAATCCGATTTTGGCTATTGAACAGTGTAACAAATGCATGAAGTAAGAAAATAAAGAAAAATTTGTGTTTTTGGATAAAATTAGCACTCAAAACCGTAAAATATATTTTTAAGAAATGTTCGATAGCGCCCCTTATAGGACGCTTGAGTTAAAATAAATATCAAAAATGAACTTCTCGTACGAAAAAACACTCGAGTACCAATTTTCACAGAAAAAAATATTTACAAAAATTCCAAGTGTCTTAAAAATTCTATATAAAACGATTTTCCATAAAAATCAAATTCATTTTAGACCTATGTCGTAGAAGGATTTTTTGTTCGTAAGAACAAGAGGAATCATAATTTCGACGGCGCGGTATCGGTTGCCAAATCACCCCGACCTAATGCATATACAATAACAAAATCCCTAGAGGGTTTTATAAAGTTAGCTCGAGTTTTGGTTTTATGCAGCCCTAAGTTTGTATTTTCTGTTCTTTTTAGAAATAGTCAATTTTTTTACCCATTAAAAGGGTTGATAGAGGATTAAAATATTCTAGAAATATGTTGCCCATAAAATTCTACTATAGGTCACTGAACAACAAAAATCTGTTAACTTGATTTTAGAAAATATAATCACTAAACTAAAAATGAATGAAGTTCAGTTTGGAGAAATTTGATTTACCTACCTAAATTCAACATGTACTCATTTTTGTTAAAATAAATTTTTTCATATAAATTTTAAATTAAATCTGACTTCTCTTACACTGTGCGACATTTTTGTTGCGCATAAATAATTCAAGCATCAAATTAAGGTGGTCATACATAGAAATGGCAGAGCTTGGTCTAGTCTGTTTCCAATTTTTTTTATGAGGACTTGAAGTTCCCATACAAAAACAACGAACACTTGCGAAAAAGTCGATAATTTTCGGAAATACCTGCATATAGGATAGTGTGTTCAGCAATTTTGTAAAGCAAATCAATCTGAAAAATTTTCTGAAGAGAATATGAATAAATGATCAATCAGACTTTGAGATTTTTGATTCCTAATTGATGCTTGAATTAATCACGCTCAGTATGATGATCTGAAATTTGTTGCACAGTGTTGTTTGAGATATATCAAACTGAATATAGTAAACTGAATATAGACCCAGGCTTGATAAGTGTTTATTGACCATACAATGTCTTGTGTAGAACTCTGTGGCAATTCAGATTTGATTCTTGTTTAAATTAAGCAATTGTTTAGTTCTACATTGACAGATCTTTGACATGAATGATTTAGCTTGTCTGTTACCGGGGGTTTCCCTCCAGTATTGTAGCGAGTCCGAATATAGTAAGCAAGCTTTAGTTTGATTTATACTATACCTTTTTTCTTTGAAAAATTTTAAAATTTATTTCGAAATTCTGATGATATAAAATATCCGATTACTTAAATTTTATACAGTAGAATATCAAACTTTTTTCGCTTTTCGTTTAAGATTTCGCGAAGTCCTGATGTGATCAAAAAATTTTAAGACGAGAATCGAACCCGAACCTCTCCGATGAAAGTCTAGTGCACTACCCACTAAACTATCGAGGTCATCAAACAGTAATTGGATAGGAAGTTGAAACCGAATTAGGCGATGGTTAAGACATGCAAGGAGAAAACCAAATTATAACTTTGTACAATAAGCATTAGAATGTAATATTTAAGGCTCACGTAGAATAGGAACACCAATAAACTAGAGGCTAGAGTATTGGCAGCAGTAGCCTATCAAAGTAAACCATGGTTCCAGCTCAAATAACAGCAGCTGGAAATAAATGGAAGTAGTTTGTCAATTGTTATTTGTTTGAGGATATCAGGAAGAAGAACAATTGGATTCAATGCGCAAAACTGTACAGAAAACCTGTTCTCGATCATCTTTTAATAACCGTAATATCACAGGCCTGTGTTATCGAACTGTTGATTTGTCGGGAGCAGAAGATATTGTACTATCAAATTGAGATATTGTACTTTATATTTGTTGGCATACATATGTATGTAGTTAAGTTGCTTTTAAGGACTAGTGCTTCGTAGTTTCCCAACCAGTTATCCAGCCTCCTCCTTTTCACAAACACACGTTTCATGTTCTATTTATTTGAAACGACAAATATAGTTCCGCTTGATTGTTTTAACAAAGTTTTTCTTGCGTTTTGTTTCCACCTCTTTTCCTCTTTGTAAGCGAGTACTTACATGTATGCATAAATATATAAGTGTTTACAGTATACAGATGTACATTTATTTATACACACATATACACATAAGTTTTGAACGATGTGGCAAACCGCAGGCATTCACAATTGATGTGTCACTGTGAGCTCTTGGCGATTCGGTATCAGCAGCACTTGTGGTCTTGTGTGTGGGAATTCCGTAGCAAACTGTGAGGGTAGCGGCATCACGAGCAAGCGTACATATCAGATTTCGAGCTCCGAAAACATAATCATATATTAAAAGATGTCACTTTGACATCTTGCCTGCTCTTTTACATGGCAATAATAATAATTCATTTTTCCCGACTGGTGGAATACTTGTATTTGGTATTTAGAATGGAGTAGTTTGAAAGGGGGTTGAGTAGTACTTCTTATATGAGCACAAATACATAAATACATACATATGTATGTATGCTTGTATTGCGTCCGTGTTTCATTATTATTTATGGCGCTCTTTGGTTATAAAAGGTACAAGTGTTTGTAGCACATCAACATAAAGTTCATTTTATCACAATACATAAAATATGTGTATATATTAGAGATTGCGACCCGACATAATTTTCGGAACCGATAACTAAATTTTATTCCTAGGATTCTGGGGGTGACAAAATAAAAATTAAATGTTTCTTACATTTAAAAAATCAATTTCGATATCGCTTAAATGTTACAAAAATTATCCAGAATTACAATTTTAAATCAAAATTTCACATTTGTATATTTTTTCTTCAATAAACAAGTTCTTGATTAAAAAAAATGCTTGTATCGAAAAAAAAAGAAACAAAAACCTCAAAACAACCCTTTTCCTTGCCTAAAAGATAGAATACTACTTTAAATCGATAATCCAGTTTTTGTCGGATACCCCTTAAACTAGAACTGAACCAAAATTATCTCAGAGAGCGATTTTACAGCCGATCTCGGGATTCACATTCCTATTATGTTTGTATGAATTTGAATATATGTATGTATATTCAACGGCGATGAGATACGTATCAGAATGCATTCAGATGCACATCTGTGGAAGCGTTGAAGCGCATCTTTTACGCCATAGAGGTGGGCCTCCTATCTCTGGATCCGATTGTGTTTTGCTGTGATTCTTCATTATTGATTTCTTATGATTTTTTTTTGTGAAGGTATAAAAGATATTGATAAATTTTGTTCATGTTTATTGTGCAACTAATAAGCTAATCAGAAATGCTTCTAATTTCTTTACTTTTTTTGTTTGGTGTCTGTGGCGTTGAGTTTTGAGCCTCCAGGAAAAAGTCCTTCAACGGCAAGCACGATTGCAGTTCGTAGAATGATCTGACACAAAAAAATTAAAAATATTCTTAAGGCTCAAGTATGCACACAAAACGTAACGTAAAAATCTATCAAAGGTAAAACTCTACGGTGCATTACGATTCCGGTAATCACTTATACGTACTGTTACGCTAGTTCCGTTACGTATGCATAATTGATCAATCTGTATAAATGTCGCTATGCACTGAACCTAAACTAAAAGTGCAAATCGAGAAAAACGCATTTAAAGTTTGCATCACCTCCGAAAACTACCTCTGCCTAAGCTAAACTGCCTCCGAAAACTATCTGACCATTCTGCTTTTAGACGAATTTTTCGGTAATAATTGGACAGCACTTTCCTGAAATTAAAAAAAAAAAATTATTTTTCGAAAATTTATAGACCGTACCCCTCTTAACCGTTTGCCTGTACCTTGGGGTCTATATGACCACAAGATACTTGCTAAGCTAATTTTTTCTTCTTCTTCCCCATTATCACAGGATGGTATCGGCCCCACGAAAGGAGTTTTCGCTCCTGTGTGTCAATGATAATGTTTTTGTTGTTTATTTTAGATTAAGCAAAAACGGCCCACTGTGATACCACATAGTTAGCCACATAGAGTGCTTTCTGCACTCGTCACATGATGTGATAAAATACTTTACGCATTGTTTTATACTTTACTATAAAAGTTTTCGTTTTTATGCTCCAAAAAGTGCAACCATGGGTTTTTTAAATTTCTCATTTTCTCTTTTCAATGCACTTTGTTCGCTTTTTGGACGTCTAAAATAAACTATGCAATAAAACAATACAATAAATAAAAAAAATTTTTGATATGATCCACTATTCCAATGATATGTAGGTATATTCCACAACCGTTTTTGATATAGAAATTGTGTGTTGCATACTTTTGGGCTTAAAGTGAAACACATAATAAAACACACACTTATAAACTCACAAATACTATGAAACCTCACACGACACCTACGTGACATTTGATTTTAATTTCTATCAATTCAATTCACTATAAATTTTTCCTCAGCCCCGAGTAAAGATGTTATCACATCAAAAAGTATCGATTCGACATTAACTTTTGAAGAGTTTGTAAAAACCAGGTGGAAATATTAATTTAACTTTGATTAAAAAGCCTGATTTGACAACGTCAAGGAACACTCCTATGCAGTATCTTTTCTTTTCCATGACTATTGGGATGTTATTAGTTAGTTATGTTCTTATGTATTTGATGTATTATCTAATGTTGTTTACGGATTGCAAACTGATGTTTAGTACGATTTTGTTTTTTGTTAGTGATAGTAAGCTTATTGGTCTATATGATATTGTTTTTCTTGCGTCATTGCCAGGTTTTGGTAATGTTGATATTTGCAATGCTTTCAATATTTCAGGGAAATATTACAGCCTTACCATGTTGTTGTAGATGTTTTTTATATGTATTATTGCATTTATTAGAAGTTTTTTCAAAATTTTTTCATTTCCAGGTTCTTTCTTGTCGTCAGTTTTGTATATGTAATCAATAATTTCTTTTATGTTAGTCTTCTTGTTGAATTATAGTCTTTACTAGTGATGTAACGAATGACAGTTTAGGGGGTGCGGCTGCGAATACGAATGTCAAAAGCTGATATTCTTGAATGCGAAGACAGGGTTAATTATAATTGCAAAAATTAGTTTTGCTGTTTTTCGGATTTGTTGGGTAAATGTCCAACAAAGTTGCATAAGAAACTTGACAGCTGCAATTTCGTTCCATCTCATAGGGTTATGAGCTTTTTAAACGTAACAGCGTTTTTAATGTCTGGGTGCAATTTGCCTAATTCAAACATTCGTTACACATTCGGAAAAATAATTTGCAAATTCTAATAGGAATGCAAATGTCAAAATTATGCGAACGTATCTCATATAACGATTGCGAATGCACATATCCGTTACATCATTAGTCTTACTGTGGTTTATTTTGCTGGCTTTTATTTGTGGAAGCGAAAAAATATTAATGCTAGATTGCGCATTAAACTCACATAAACGTAATAAATAATTTATTTTTTAATTCCATAAAAAGTAGAAATATGCCACATTTTCGTCTAATTTTGAATATTTTGTGGTCAATAATTGCTTAGCATCTCCTTGTAAAATTTTTGTAGCGTTTAAAACTGAACATTAAAATTAAACTAAACTGCTTTAACATTTTCTCTGCTCGTGATTTACCGTTTAACATTCGCTGTTAAGCTTTGAGACGTTTTAAAGAGTTTCGGTTCCTAATCTTTGTTTAATTTTAAATTGCACAAAAAAACCGTTAAGGAACTGTAAAAAGATGTGCGTTTTTCAGAAGGAGTAGGAAATGTGTTAAAAAGATGTGCATGAAATGCTCAGCAAAATTAAAGCGCATCAACTTTTGCCATTATGTACAAACACAATACAATTATAAAGATATGCACAAGATGTGAATTTAGACTATGTGACAACAATCACTACATCACATCCCAAATAATTTTCAACGAAATGGAATTCCCTCTTGAAAATTATACATGAAGTTATGTATGTATGTAGTATGTATGTATGTATGTGGATGACGTTTACGATGTTGTGCAATTTATGATATGATAAATTTAAATAGAATCGTCTATTTACTTTAGAAAGTAAAATATTTCAATCCAGCGAAATGCTCCAATTACTTTGATTAATGCTACAACATTAATACATACAAACAAAACACCTTGTAAATATAAAGAACGGCGACACGAAATAAAATTATTAGACTGATTTTTATTTTCTTTAAAGAGAGGCGTTAGTATGACTCCCGAACCAACAAGGGCTTTTATCAGTTAGCTTATCTTTTTATACAACAAAGTATCCTAGTACTATTTAAATAATGTTACTATGATTTTCATTCCCAATAGGTATAAGATATTAATTATGAAAAGAAGTATATCTAAACATTTTGCAATTTTTTTAAGGCCTACATAGATGTTACATAAAAATTATATATATATTTTGACAAACGTTATCATTACAAATCAGTTATCTAACTACATTGGTAAACCTACATATTAATCTAATTATTACCTGAGTTAATAAGAGAGAAATCATACGATAAAGTCTACTTATCTTATATGCGAGAACTTTTTTATTCATGATGAAATGGTGCGTCATTAATAAATTATTAAAATAAAGGAGCAGACATTCTTAATATACCATTTCGCCACAAATCATTTTTATTTCATATTCATGGCACTAGCCTCTTTCAACATCATCTCTAATCGTCGGTTGCGTATGTATAATTTGCGCTTATCCATAATTTCAATTTCGAGGGCATCTTAACTTAACGACAAAGAAGGTAGTGGAAATACTTTTGCCAATCTTCCATTCATAGAATAGTCTCTGCACTTTTGCAAAAATCATTCGATATAATCGATCATAAACTTTGATTGTGTTCTAAGTGAATTAAATCCCAATATAAATCTCTTTTCGAAATTCCGTAAATTCTGTACTGCGAGAAATTACTATAAAATAAGAGCTAAAAAATACCTTATTTGTTGGCTGTTAACTAAAAACTCGATTCGTTGTTTTATCTACAACGTCAATATGTATGTATGTATGTTCGGAAATAATGTGTTCCACTTTAAATCAAATATATAAAATACATTTTATACACGGTTCTACCTCTTGGCTGACAAAACTTAGTAAAAATTACTTAAGAAAATCTTATAATTTCACCATTCGGCCGAAGGCGCACTCAGACTCGGATTTACTGAACAGGCGTCAAATTTTGGAACACTCGATCTGAGGATTTTCTGCCTATTTTGTGGGTACACATATCAACAACGTTGGTACATTATGTTTCCTCATGCTGGCAACATAATAAGTGGAAAACCCTTAAAATTGAGAAAATAGTCGATTTACACAAGTCTAGAGTTGAACCACTCTTCGGTATCGATGTCTCCCCGGTATCGAGTAAACGATAAGTATCGATAGTAAAATCTCATTGTACAATCAGCGTTGCTAGAACGACAATTTTGACGATTTCTTGACCCAATGACGATTTGATGATTTTATTGAAAAATTACGATTTTTTAGACCAACAACAACTGCATAAAAACTTGTTTGTTTTAAAATCTCTTCTGCCATTTATATACATATAGTATATCACAAAAATTTCTTTTAACACACCAAAAAAAACTTTAGACTCAAAAATCTTCTCAATAATAGACAAGTTTAAATTTAATTTTAGCCTACTAAAAAGCTGCATAGAAAGCTGTTGAAATAGCAACTACTTATATTATAAAAATTTTTCTACATGGCACCATCTCTTGGCTGGCAGTGGCAAACCTCCAAGAGTAAAAAAATGCCTATGAAAAGCTTTTCACTTTGCCGTTCGGATTCGGCATAAAACTGTAGGTCCCTTCCATTCGTGTATAAATATAACTCACACAACATGAATGGATGCGAAAAGCTCGGCCTTGGCCCTCCATGGCTGTTGTGCCATAATAGTAGTAGTAGTAGTAGAAAATGTATATAGTATGATGTGACAAAAGTAAGTTTCCAAAAACTTAAATATTAACAGTTTTAGTGAATTGGTTTTCAACAGTGAAAATAAGATTTCTACACCGACCTAGACTAAGTTTATTCATCACTTGTTTTTATTCCTCGTTACTGTGAGAAGTGTGCTCTCAAACAAGCAACCTTAATCTGCTTTTGCATTACCATTTGATGACAAGTCAAGGCTTGGTGATGACCATTCAAAAAAGCTTTCTTCATCGTTATGAACACATTTCAATACACTTTGCATCTACTATAAGATAATTTAAACATTACGTATTAAGCTTTTCTCGTCAGGAACTGTTACAACTTTTGAAAGAATAAAGATACAATTTTTATTACATTTTAATTTTTATTCACAAATATTTTAAGACCAGAATATTTAACTCATGATATTAATAACATTAATTTCAGAGACAAAGCAGCATTTTTGGAAAGAAAATATATTTACGTTGGCATTTATGCTGAAGAAAAATTAATATGGGCTTTCATTAAAACGAGCAAAGCCTTGTAAACTTGTCAAAATTTATATGAAATTTGACAGTGTGTTTTTCTGTGTGTTTCAAAAGAAGTCAATTCATTACAAAGTTTGATGTCACATCTTAAAAATTTGGGGGACGAAAATTAATTTCACCAATTAGATGTTGAATTCAGGGAGCAACCACATGTAGATTTTGGAGTTTAACTCTGATGACTAATTTTTTGTGAAAAGTATATAGTAATTTAGGGTCGCTGATCATGACTGCGCACCCAGTTTTTTCCATTATATCTAGTTCTCCCACAATATGGACCTGAAGTCGGAAAAATGGGGTATTTATTTTAACAGATACGAATTTGATATCTGAAGCAAGTTTGAACATAGTACACTTTTCCTCCATCTCCTACCCTTCCTTTTTCGATAAGTGGCCAAAAAAAAAAAGTTAAGAAAAATATTATACTGTCTTTGAAAAAAATGTTCCTTGCTAAAAATTATGGGGGTCCTAGGTAAAAACCGAATTTTTTGCACCAGAACGAAGCCACTCACACTAAGTAAATAATGTATGTAATCGTTTGTTGTTGTAAATCAAATACTTGTACTAAAGACCCGTAGTTCAATTCCAACAAAATTAAACAAAAAAATATTAAACTAATTTTAAAAAAAAAAATTTTGTTTTGTTGGCTTCACATGAGATCAGACTTTTAAAACCCATTCTGAGAACTAATAGAGCGATTACTTTGTTGCGAAATAAGTTTCCACTCACCAAAAAAAACTTTAGCGCCAATAATCTTCTCAATAATAGATATGTCTAAATTTATTTTTACGTTTTTAAAAAGCTACATAGAAAGTTGTTGAAATAGCAATTATGAAGAAAGAAAATCCAGTTCTGATATTTTGAACTCAACACTTTTTTTTTTTTAAAGGACGTAGGGGTAGCGCACTACCCAACAAAATCCAGCTACAGATTATAAATCATCAGCTGATAACGACATTTATATATTTAAAAAAATTATAACATTTTGTTTTACGGAATCTACCGAATCAGAAATATCAATAACATTATAGAGATTGTTAAAATCACGGCAGGCACGGCGGAACAGCTCATTGTCTGAATAATTGGCCTCACAAATAGATAACTTGATAGGGATATAGTATCGAGTAATACGGGTCGGAACGTTCAAGTTAATGTTCCTCAGCAAAGATTAAGAATTAACAGTGCCAGATAACAATTTTGCAATAAAACACACGTTGCTCATAATTCTTCGGCTTTCAATAGTAGGTAGATTCAAAAGTTTTAATCTGTGCTCGTAAGGTGGAAGATTATACTGTAAATCCCACGGCAAGGATCTCAAAGCAAAAAGCAAGAACTGTTTTTGAACTGATTCCAATTTCTCTATATAAATCTTATATTACTAAGTGATAATAGTGTGAAGGGGCAAAAGTAAGTTTCCAAGAACTTTAATATTCAAAATGACCACATTGTACTCCAACAATTTTAGTGGATTGGTCTTCAATAGTGAAAACTAGATTTTTACATCGATCTAGCCTGTGTTTCCTCAAACCATTATTTACCAATTTTCTTTCTTCCGCGATACTTTGGGAAATGTGCTCTAAAACAATCAATCTCAATCTGCTCTTGCATTACTATTTGATGGTAAGTTAGGGCGTAGTGATGATCATTGAATAATGTTTTCTCTATTATTAGGAACACATTTTAATTATTTTTTAAGTAGTTTGATGTAACCATTGTGATCTAAGATGATGAAAACATTACCTATTAAGCTTTTAACTTCACGAACTGGTACGTCTTTTGAGGGAACAAAGACTGTATCAGTGTTGAATTTGATTTCCAGTGATACAGTTTTGATTATGCTTCCCATGCATAAATATTTTAAAACTTCTTTACTCTTTTAGATGCCTCGATAATCGGAAATAAGTCCAAACTAAAATAAACTTAAACCTATCTATTATTGAGCATATTTTTGGCGCTAGTTTTTTGTGGTGAGTGGAAACTTATTTGTGTGATATACTATATGTACATTAAGGTAGGCATTTAGTACAATCGCCAATAAACCTTACATTTTCTAAGGTTTTGTTTGAAAGGTCTCAATGAAATCTATCGATTGGCATAAAACCCACAACAAAAAGTTGCCTATTCAAAAATAAGTTTTTGTCGAAAAACTCAAACTCAAAACAAAAGGGAGTGGTCGCATTCGAAGAACACTTTAAGGCGCAATTCTCACAACCTTAATGTACAATACATATAGGCGTAAAACACCATATAAAAGAAGACATATGTATGTATTTAGTAATTAAAAACCGTATAGTTTGCTCTCATCAGTTTCAAATTTTTTATGAGCACTTGAAGTTCTTGATATTCAGTCGAATTTTTTTTTTTTAATTTATTATATTTTATGTGTTGACCATGTCTCGAAAATGGTTGGTAATTCATTCATACTCTCTTCGGCAAAGTTCTTTAGACTGACTTGTTATACAATTTTGGTGAACAAACTATATATTCGTTTGTGTGGCCTACGGGGAAAAATGTCGGAAAATGTGCCAAAAAATTCGCAGTTTTCGTTATTTTTGTATTAGAAATTCTCTGGATCCACGTGTGTTGTTATTTGCCCATTCACATAAATCAAGACGGATCCAAAAAGGTCATTAGATTAAACTTCTTGATATATTCTTTTCTAGTATAAATTGACCAATGTGTATAATAATATTATTTATTTGTAATTATATTTGTAGTTTTTTTGGAACGAGACGATGTTCACGATGTCTTGCATCTATAAGTTCAACGGAGCTGGTAATGCGAGCACGGAATCTAGTCTTTCATGTAAACTGCTTCTGCTGTGCTATCTGCCATGCGCCTCTAACAAAAGGCGACCAATATGGAATAATAGACGCATTAATATACTGCAGGTAAATAAAATCATACTCATAATTTTTCGAATTTTATTGCATGTCAGTTTAAATTTAAATTTTTTTCCACAGAACACATTATAGGATTGCACGAGATAGCGATACAACAACTTCACGCACTGGCAGCACATATCCATATACAGGAGATTTTGGTTCGCCTCAAAACGACTCATCAAGTCCCCATTCAGACCCCAATCGTATTGTTCCTAGTGGCATTTTTGTGCCTGCTTCACATGTAATCTCAGGACTTTCACAGCCACCAAGACAAAAGGGCAGACCCCGAAAAAGAAAACCTAAGGACATTGAAGCCCTTACTGCCAATATGGGTAAATTCAAGTAAACATCTATATATGTATGTTAGTAAAATAAATATTTTTACGACAGCAAAACAAGTTTCCGAAACCGTTTAGATATGTACATAACTACCTTAAGTATCTTGGGACGAAGAAAAAAATATAGCCTCCAATTCTGAGATGTCTGGATGCGCTTGTGCTTAGGTACCTACGTACATATTCGTCCTATACCTAACACGCGAATTAGATTAAATAGATATATATGGAGGATTTCATCTCAAGACGTTATTCGACGTTCATTTTGATAGATACACAAATCTTAGCCCACAGTTTGAGCCTGATCGATCTTACAAGTGGATTCACTTGACATGAAATCACTCATATTTATGCAATAACAGTAAATTATCAGCAAATAAAATCCTCCTTTTCCTCTAGTCTAAACAATTTTATAAAACATTGAGAGGTCTTGGACTGCTAATTTTAATTGTTTTCTGAGTTACACACACTTTTGGTTTGTACTTTATAACTGTCAGGAAACAAACCGCCAGAAGTTAAAAGAAGTAAACTAAACTTGTTTATATTGGTGGGAGAAAAAGTATTCGGTGTTTTTTAGTAAAAATATCCATTTTTTTTTATTCAAAAAATATTTTATTAATCCAAAGATTTTTCGGCTAATAACTATTAATCCTTTATTGTAGAATTCCGAGATTTTATCTTTGAAAAATTTATACTAGAGCCAAGTGTAATTGAATATTTTCTCTATTAGCACTAAGTTTTGTTCAGCGTTAAGCCTTTTGTAATCAGCCTAATACAATTACTTAATAAAAACTAATAGGGTTGGAACTAAAATGGTACAATGTAAGTCAATGTGAAAAGCAGATAGACCTATAAAATGAAACAGATTCTCTCTCATATTATTATAATTGCAATGCATCATGCAATGATACAAATTCATCACTTATTCTTTTAGACTTAAACACCGAATATCTTGACTTTGGTCGTGGATCTCATATGAGTGCTTCTTCAAGGACGAAACGAATGCGAACGTCGTTCAAGCATCACCAACTACGCACAATGAAATCTTATTTCGCCATCAATCATAATCCAGATGCAAAAGACCTGAAACAATTATCGCAAAAAACTGGTTTACCAAAAAGGGTCCTACAGGTTTGTACAGATATATTTTTGTTATACATTTACGCATGAATAGTTTTCACCAAAAGATAAAGCCGATACTGACCGATACTTCTCAGCTGGGCTGATAGAGGGCTGACCATACAAAGTTGTACGAACAGATAAGCCATTTCCAGTTTTGCTTGCCGTACTGAAACTAGAGCACTGAAGGGATATTTTCTCTAGGGAAACTAAACAATTGTTGCTCCATAAGGTAGACATCTCATTTTAGATGCTTTGCATATGGGCCATCCAGGAATATTAAAGATGAAGGCATCGGCGCGTAATTAATTTTAGTGGCCACAAAATGACTCAGACATCGAATGTGCGGTTAAGTAATGTTTTCCTTGCCAAGGAACCCGTCACGAAATATCCGTGCGGCAAATCATCACTGGGAATCTACACATGAACTTTGGTCTCGCTTTCACATAGATTTCGCCGTTTCTTTTCAAAGCAGATTGTTCTTCATAGTGGTTGATTCGTATTTCAAGTGGTTGGAGGTTTCACCGTCAATTCAACGTCGTCTCAGTCAAAGAACGCAAGAATGCAAAGAACGTGAATCATCGGATAAGTTAGTTTATTTGAATTTTATACATTTTTTTTTTGGGTCAACCGAATGGCAGTGTATGAACCTATAAATGCACAGCATTGTGTTGATTATGAAATAGAAAAATGGGAAAAAATAAATAAGAAGCCATACCCTAGCCGGAAATCGAACCCGGTGCTAAGAGAATTTCTTCTATACCTGAATGTGCAATAAAGTTGTTTTTTTTCCAGCAGTGCGAGCGACACAGTGCAATTAAAAACGCAAAGCCGTTAAAAGCTCTGGGCCCTGACAATATCTCCATGGTAATGCTCAAGCACCTGGACGGGTCGGAACTCAAGTACTTGACAGCAGGGCTTAAGCATAGAGGCAGTAATACCCGACGTCTAGGAGGTGGGTAGAGTAATACCCTTTCCAAAGCCAGGAAAACCTGAAGATCAAGGCAAGTCATATCGACCGATCACTTTGCTCTCTCCAGTGGCCAAGACTCTCGAGGCTTTACTCCTGCCATCCCTCACCGAACAGCTTATGCTTGCGCAACACAAACATGGCTTTCGAAAAGGTTATAGCACCACAATGGCTTTGAACTTAATTCTGTCACAAATCAGCCAAGGTATGAATAGGCGAACGGTACTGGTGGTACTGGACCTATCACAAGCCTACGATGCAGTGAACCATGCTACAGAATGCCCACGAGTCTTCACTCCCACAGATGGCTGGCAAACTACTTGAGCGGAAGGCAATCGTATGTGGAGTTTAAAGGCGTCAAATCGAAACACGGGGAGTCTCGCAAGGTGGTGTTCTGTTTTCGAACCTCTCTAATCACAACGTTGCCAAACTACCACCACAGACAAGTAACGTCAAACTGGTTACCTACGCTGACGACTGCACAGTTCACGCAACAGGCAGCAGCTTCACCGCACTCTACTGCGACATAAATCAGTACCTACAAATGGTGGTCTCCTTTTCCGAAGCGAAAATCTTCAACTCTCACTGGAAAAGTCTTCCCCAACGAAGGAAATGAGAACGACACTAAGCATTCTTACAGAAGGAACCCGAATACCGTAATGGTGAAATACCCAAAAATCCTCGGGGTAACCTTCGATGGTCTTCTCTCTTTCTGCGGAACCGTCTAAGAGAGAAACAACGTACTGAAAGCGTTAGCTGGAAGTACTTGGGGCAAAGAAAAAGAAACCATCATAACCACATATAAGTATGGTCCCACACAATCAGCGATACACAATGGGGAGGTCTACAAGTGGGCCAAAATGTCGCTCTACACATTGCTACGGGCTACCATCTGATGTCAGACGAGGACCACCTACACGAAGCGAAAATGCTGAAGATAAGGGAACACAATGAGTTCTTGAGCAAGCAGTTCCTCCTGGCATGCCACACAACAGACTACCCAAATAGCGCACTGATGAGACAAGACCCTCCACAAAAAATATACGAAAGGACTCGAAATACTTCAAAGATGGCAGCAGTAGTTTTACTACTGACCAACACCCAGTGGATTCCTGGGCCTTGACCTAACTGAACCGGACGAAGAATGAAAAACGACCACTGCGAGTGACTTAAACCGAAATACCGTGGCTACAACAACAACAGCATAGTGCCGCTTTTATCTGATTTTCCAGCAAATATTTTCAAACTTTCCCAATGGAATACAATTTGCAATTTTTGCCTTGGTGAAAAAAATCTAAATCAGATTTTATTGGCTTGCTTTAGTGGTGGATTTAATCTTTTTGGGCTCGACACCTTGAACTGCTGTTTATTTTGTAGATCGTTCTTATAGTAAGAACCCTCCGTCCTTAAATTTTGTAAAGAAATATTGGGTGAAACGAACACATGCTACTTTTTGACCGTCATTCAAAATTCTTGGAACCCATCGAACAGACTTTTTTCTATATCCCAAATTACTTTCTAATATAGCCATGGCATTCAAACCCAGTTCATCTGATATCTCTTCTTGGATCTTTGTCAATTTAGCCTTCAGCAAGGCCACATTTATTTCATGGTCAAAGATTACGGATAGCCTTCATGAAGGTCGTTCTCCATGTGGAATTCGATGTGGAATGTGTAAAGCCACTTGGATACAGAGATGAAATTTTTGTTCGAAAATTTAAATTTTAAATCTTACAAGTATTTTCATAGCTATTAATAATTCAAAATCACAAAATTCCACGACTATCTTTATGAGGTTTACTTCTTAGTCCTTCTTAAAAATGTGGTATATTAAAATTATTTTTTGAAAAAGTTATAAAAAAGTATAATTGGTTTTTACTTGGAACGCATCACACGTTTTTATATAAAATCCAAGTCTTTTTTTTGCACGGTTTTTTACGAACGGATCAATCGTGTAAAAAGAGAATAAAGTGTATCTGTGGGCCAGATTTGCGAATCGAAATATTTTATGAAAAAAAAAAACAGAACTGAAACTACCACAAATCTGTATGAGAACTGAATAAAACTAAAAACAATATAATTTCTTAAATTCTTCTAAAATTAAAATTTGATTTAATACATTTTTTGCAGGTATGGTTTCAGAATGCAAGAGCAAAATGGCGACGCATGATGATGAAACAAGATGGTACTAATATTATCGAAAAAGGTGATGGATCTCTAGACTTGGACAGTATTTCTGCACACAGTCCCACATCGTTTATGCTGGGAGGCATTAATAGTTCTCCACCTCATAGCTTGGACTAGTTGAGAATGCAGAAAACTTTTGATTATTGCCATTGTAGCTGTTACCTACCCTCATTGGGGCGATACAAGAGAAATTCATCGGCAGGGACAATACCGCCTACATATGTACATTTACATATACATACATATATAGAAATGTGCATATCGATGGGTACGCGCTAAAGTATTATAAATCAACTTAGAACTTCTTGAGCATATTTATTGGGCATGTCGAAATCTATATTCCTTCAAAATATGGAATCGATATCTCAAATAGGTCAAAAGTTATAGCCAAAAATATACTTAGATTATAGAATAAATTAAACTTAGAATGCTTCTCTTGAAAAACTATGAACATCGAGTTATATACTTTTGCACAGACTCATCGATAAACATACTCATATATAATAAATATGCTTATTATTAACTATAAATTGTAATATGCAGCAGCAGTAATGTTATTGCCGTAATCTTTTATTTTGTAGATGTATTTAGATACAATTGGTTGAAATTATTTGAGCTTATAATTTTACTTGTACATACATATATACATACTTAAGTAAACACGCTGCACAGAGGGTATATGAGACGATTTTTTTTTAACATGAAAAAATTACATCAATTATTCGCATAAAAATTTCGAATGCAAATACAAATTATTCGCACGGCCCTGGAAAACTTTTTTGAACCGAACCATCCGCTATTCGAGTGAATCGCGCCGAAACACGTACTAACCCGTTTTGTTGTATGTTAGTTTGTTTCAAGCAAAATATTCTTCACCATTATTATATTTTTGTTACAAAAAAATTTGGTCCAATTGAAAAAAGTTTATAATTTTCTTAGAAAAATTTAAATTTTCTATATTTTTTTTATAATCCTTCATTATGAAGTGATTTTTTCTAAAAAGATAGCAATATAATATAAAATAAAATAATACTCTAATGCAACTTCTCTCGCATTTTTTTTTTTTTTTTTTTTGCCATTACGTTTTAGTCTTTATCTGTTTTAATATAAACTAATTGTATTCATCCTTCATTATAAAAAATTTTATAAAGAAAATTATAAACTTTAGATATTGTACCTTGGAGGCTATTCACATATTACATACATAACTCGATTTTTGATAAATTTTCACCCCTCCCCCACTGGTCGTAACGCAACGTAACATAACGTCGCCGAACGTGTTTCACGCCGGCGTAAACAAAATAGTCACTAGTGTAACATGCCAAGGGTAACGGGAGAGACTGTGAGTCTTCCCTCTAGTGTAACATGGTCCTTACAGATTTTCTCACGCTGAATTCAAAAATCAATGTTCAAATTTTTTTTTATGGAACAGTTTTTGAGATATTGTAATTTTCTTCATTTTTTAGACTTTAGAAATCCAATGTTGAGCTAGAAATATCCGTTCTTAAAATGAGAGATATTGAGATGACAAACAAACATATTTAATCGGATCTTAAATTGGTTAATCGATTCAAGATATCGATGAAAATAAGCGACATTTTAAAAAATATCAAATTTTTACAACTGATTCTGTGGGCATGCAAAAAGAAGTTGGTGAAAAGCGTTGGGTTTTTCTTCATGTGCGTAAAGTTGAAACTTTTACGCAAAAGATAAGAGCAATGAGAAATCTCGAGCACCCAACGAAAAAAATTGGCCAGAAAGGGGGAACGTCACAGTGGGCAAAGACAACATTAAATTCGTGCAACATATGAAAACCTATTGCAAATGAGGCCCAGAATTCGTTTCAGCTGTCTGTTACCAATTTTCCTAGGAACATTGTAGCAATTATATATATGTATATGAAATATAGCAATTATATTTCATTTTATTTTTCTTCATTTCCTATTGTATTCTATTAACCATTTTATTTATTTCTAACAGGCTTAAATATGTCCGTTCATTTAGTATTAAAAACGATCAGTCATCTTTATATCGAGATATTATTTTTAAAGTACAAAAGAGAATAAAAAATTTTAACCTTGATTTACGAATTTAGCGAAAGAAAACCCATTAAATTCGTGCCTGTAATATGTGAACGGTACCTTGCGGGAGGCCTAAATTGTTATCAGTTGGATCAATTTTTGTGGTATATGTGGGTCTATATAGGGAACTTTTCATCAGCTTGAAGTTTTGAATTTGCAAAAAAAAATTGTTCGATAAACACTAGCGTACAGTGATGAGCTAATTAAAATCAGTGAAACAAGTATTTGTAATTTTAAATTTTGTTATACTAAGAAAAAATTATTAAGCCCTCGAAAGTGCTAAGATGGCGCTGCAAATGACATTAATATTTTCTTGAGCTTCTATTGAGTACCCTGTAGGCGGATAAACTTTAAAGTTTGAAACCATTTTGCCAGAGATTTTACGTTACTATTAAGTTTTTATGCTAAGTTTTTAATTGCTATTTCATTTCCAAAATTTTATTAACAATCATTAGTCTGAGAATGTAACCAAACCAAATTTATCAGTAACTAAAGGACAACAAATTATGAAAGGAAAAGAAATTAACGGATTAGCAAAATAGCAAAAAATTATCTGATTTAGACTTCATTGTTCTTTCGATTCGAAAAATCAGTCCTTTCACAGTCGGTATTATCAATTTATTTATATTTACTATTTTCGGGGTGTAAAATGTATCTTTATTTTCATATCTAAAGTTAATTTAGATCAGCAAAATACAAAAAAAAAAAAACTGAACTTATGATGCGAAGTAATTCTAATATATTTAACACTACCCACTGTGCAATGTAACTAATTAATTTAGCTGAAATGTATCCCAATTTTTGGTCATACATATACACACATGAGGTATGAACTAGTGAGGAAATATCGAAACTGTGTTTCGTGCCACATGTACATTAAGGTGCCTAAAGCCCCACACAAACAAAAAATACTCTTGCTACTCCTAAAAAATAATATTGGTTTATTTTTTGATGATTCCCAAAATATTTCGGTTCAAATGGTAAGGTGCAGTGAGCTGTTGGTTTTAAAAAATTCTCTAAAAATTGTATTTTCCATCGCCATGTTACTTAATACCAAATGAAAGGTAAAAAAATAACAGCAGTCCAAAAATTATTAGATTTTGCATCAAAATATTTTTTAAAATTTACTCAATGTCTCCAAATAAGTTATTTGCATCTTTTTGGCGATGTGTTTTAAAATTGAAATAATTGCTACTATTTATTTTGATAATTCATTAAGTGAGGGCGACACAAAATTAACACGTTGATGCACATTAGTTTTATATTTAAAAAATTCTCAAAAATATTTTGGTGCAAAACGCAATGTTTTTTAAATTTTTTTGTGACGTTTTATTTGACAAAAAGTAACCTAATGGAGACATTTCCCACACAAAAGCAATCCACGAACTAGAGCCAAAATATTTTGGGAATTTTCATAAAATAAACCTTGGTTCCTTTTTTAGGAGGGGTAGCATCAACTTTTTTTCATGAGGCACCTTAATGTATATGTATACATATTAAGTAAACATTGACCTGTAGTCAAATTTCTAAAAAAAAAAAAAACAAACAAGCAAAAAAAAAAATTGTGTAATAACATTTTAAATCAATTATCAAAATATAGAACCATAAATATTTGTATGTATAACTCTAAATTTAACAAACATCGAGAAAATTGTATTTATTCCTAACTCCCAGTTTTCGCTTGTTTATTTGTAAATATTGTATTAGAGTTACTGGTAACAAATTGTTAATATTATATTGTATGTATTCTATACTTTAAGTCTGATATGTTAATAACCTTAAGCACTAATATTTAGTACGCGGAGAACTATAGCTAGAGATGAATTTAGTTTATTATTACGAAAAACAACATTGTGAATGATAAATTACATATATTTATGTACAAGTAGGTACATACAATACAACATAAATGTATTTTAAAAATATTTGTACTTACAATTACATTATTTCTAATGCTGATAATAACCAGTATGATAAGTCGATTGAATCTACAATAAAGCCAAATTAAAATATGAATTGTTCCGGAAATATCAACAATTTTTTTCAGATTGATTCTATTTTAGCCTTAGATATTTATTTACGTTAGAGAAATGATTTCACATTTCAGGAATTCAATTAAATTTAGAGCCCTGTTCTGATTTTCGTGCGAATACGAAAACGAAATTCATTTTCGTACGAAAGTGATTTAGTTGTTCTGACTTTCGTACGAATTTGAAAATCAGTACTGACAACTTCGAAATGTAAAAAAAAATTTTCGAAATAAGCAAACTGTCATTTGGTTGTGTGAAATTGTGTTTTTTTTAAAGAAATATTTGCATTAAATTGAAATGGATGAAAATTTATTTTACTTATTCATAGAAATGGAAGAAGAAAATTCCAATGTGGAACAGCATCTGAATTTGAGAAGATATCGAAGGCTTATAAGGGATAAATGCAATCCCTTGGAGCTTCTATCGCGGTTTCGGAAATAGTTACTTGTGGAGCGCCATATGACCTAATTTCTTTCAAACCATCTACTGCCTTGCCCAGTTAAGTTCGCTACACTTCCTTCCAGAGGGGAAATCTGCATGAGTTTATTTGGTTCTACCCCAGTACGCTTCATTTCTTGGCGGCTGTGAATAATTTTTTTTTAATGTTTCCTCGGTAGTCTGACCAAACTTTTTTCCATCCATTGACGTCGCGACATGGTGGCCTCAAACTGTTCAGCTCAGCAACAAGTTTTACCCAATAAACACCATAGCTTTTTGAAAATAGCGCCATTTTCGGGTTCTTTTCAATAAAATCAACCAAAGCTTTAAATTGTATAGAATTTGTACAAAAAAATTAAAAAATTGTTTTTTGTACTAATTTATATTTATAAGCAATTAATTTAACTTACATTTTTGTGAAAATTCCAAATTCGTTATCAAAAATGCAACCGAAAATAAAACTGTTAAAATTCGTTTAATTTTAATTTTTACCGAATATCAGAACAGGGTGTTTCGTATTTGATTTCGCTACGAAACGAAATGAAAACGGAATCGAAAATGGTAATACCAATTTTAGGGAATTCATACGAATTTAATTTCGTCAGAAAATCAGAACAGGGCCCTTAATTTTGCATATCCCAGGTGAACTTAAGATGAGTAGGAGTAGGAGTAATCATCGAGCGCTCCAAAGCGAGTAATGGATTACGCCCTTTTGCTACAGAGCTCTTGCATTTTGTACTCCTGTAGCTAAAAAAAGAAGCTAAGTTTGCTCTTTTTTTTTAAACATACGCTTCAGTGTTTTATTTACACTATATCCCAGTGGACCAAGCAGCGAATGTTTACCGAAAGTTCGCCTAAAGTATCGCAAACGGAATCAGAAACGAGCGTTTTGCGGACAAAAATACGAGCGTCGCATGAACATTCGCTTAATGTTCGCAAACGTGCTTGCAAACGATAGTTTTGTGAGCATAAATATAACAAAAACAAAACGCTTTCTTTGGCACACGACACAACAAAAAAAACGAGAATCGCAACATCATTCAAAAAGTTTTCGCTTGGTGGTTTTGTCATTGCCAACCAAGATTTGTACTTGTACACTTTCTTATAATCCTCATATACATCATATTTATAGTGAATATAAGAGGTGGAAAACTATCGATAGATTCGACTATCGATAGCACTACTCAACAATATTTTCCACAGCGAACGGCGATAACATTTAACAATATTTAATAACATCTACAGTAAAATTTTCCGTAGAATCCGAATACCCTAATGATTTTTTTCGATTGGCCCCAATTTTCCATGTAAATGGCAAAATTCAAAAAGTGCACTGTTGAGAGCACATACTTCACATAAATGCCTCTCAAAACTTTAATTTTCAGCCAATGAATTTAAAATTTGCATATTTTAGATGAGTGTCAAACAAAAATGTTAAGGTATAAAAAGTTCCAATAGTAATAGTAGTATTGATGTAATGATCGAAAAAAGGTAAGAAAATCCCCTTTTTTTGTTTTTTTCCAACAAATCTCAACTTTGAAACCCTATATCTCAAAATAATTATATGGGTGACAAAAAGTTAGCCTTCTTATCTTACAGAAAATTTTATAACAAAAATACAAAATATAAAAATACAAAAGCATATATATGTTCATGGACAAATTATAATTTACGATACTATAGAATTTTTTTAACATCAATGCTTTTAAAATAGCTTTATTTTAATCAAATAAAAAAACACAGTACAACAAAATACTTACTTTACTTCCTTGTTTTACAGTATATTAGGGTCGCCTATCTAGTTCTCCCACAAAACCTAAAGTCGGAAAATGGAGTCTTCAGGGTCTAATAAGAAATTTCTTTATTTCAACAGATATGAATTTGAAAGAAAGTTATTAAGCACAAAGGGATAAACAATTTTTATATAGACACTTTTCCTCCACCTTCTACCTTTCCTCTTGAAAATTGGGTTTTAAACGCCGTTTTTCGATAAATGGCCGATAAAAAAAACCTTTGAGAAAACTTGCATACTGTCTTCGGAGAAAATATTTTTTGTTAAAAATTATAGGGGGTGCTAGAACATTAGAACGACCTACGGGGAACACTTTTTTCAGAATAATGCAAAAATCGAATTTTTTTCATTGGAACCAAGCCACTCACACTACGTAAGTAAATGATGGGATCGTTTGTTGTTGTAATTACATTAGGCTCCCTTTTGGAGCCAATAAAATTAAAAAAAAAATTATTTAATTGATATATAAAAAAAAAATTGTTGGCTCCACATGGGATTGAACCACGGGTCCATGAGCCATTTATCGAGGAAAGGTAGGAGGTGAGGAAAAAGTGTATATGTAAAAGTTGTTTATCTCTTTATGCTTAATAACTTTCCTTCAGACATCAAATTCGTGTCTGTTGAAATAAAGAAATTTCTTAATAGCCCCTGAAGACTCCATTTTCCGACTTCAGGTTCATATTGTGGAAGAACTAGATGTGGTGGGAAAAAACAGACTACGCAGTCATGATCAGCGACCATAAATTAAGTACTATAAAACAAAGAAATAATTATTTGTTGTACTGTGTTTTTTTATTTGATTAAAATAAAACTATTTTAGAAGAAAAAATAGTTTTTGCATTGATGTTAAAAAGATTGTATAGTATCGTAAATTATGATTTGTCCATGAACATATGTATATATATTTTTGTTATAAAATTTTCTATGAGGTAAAAAGGCTAACTTTTTGTCACCCATATAATTATTTTGAGATAATTATTAATTAATTGCGATTTGTTGGAAAAAAAAGGAAAAAAAGGGATATTTTTTACCTTTTTTCGATCATAACAGGAATATTACTGTTACTATTGGAACTTTTTATTCCTTAAAAAGGAATAAAAAGTTCACTCATCTAAAATATGCAAAAATTTTAAATTCATTGGCTGAAAAATAAAATTTTGAGAGACATTTATGTGAAGTATGTGCTCTCAACAGTGCACTTTTTTTTTTTGCTATTTACATGGAAAATTGGGGCCAATCGAAAAAATCATTAGGATATTCGGATTTTACGGAAAATTTTACTATACAAAAAGTTATCGTCATTCGTTGTGGTGAAAGTTTTTGTAAATTTGTAGGTACTATCAAGAGGCACTATCGATAGTATCGAACTTTCATTAAAATAATTTTTAGGTTTTTTAAAAAATAAATCCTTCGCATAATTTTTCTGGCATTATTATATAATTAACCTCGGTGGTTTTCCAACTATTTTAATTGGTAATTAATACAGTAACTAGTACAAGAAGATTTAAAGTACATAAACTGTATAAATGCCGAGCAGTTTACTATTAATGTATTTTGCCATTTATAAGACGAGTTCGCTTTTCGTTTACCATAACACCCGCTTTACTAAAAATATTATCTGGTTCTACGGAAGTTGTTGGGAAACAAAAGTATTTCGTCATGCATTCCATAATGGGTTTAAAAACTTCTCCTGTAATGTGTGCAAATAAAATGATAATACAATCAAAGATCTTAATAATATAAAGATGTCTAACTCCATGCATTTATTTGTCCGCATAAAAATTTATGTTAATTCAGAAAGAGAAAATATTATTTGAAAAGCAAAACCAAGAGAGTTAAAAATTAAGTAAGACACCAAAGAGTAAGTTTTTTTGTTTGTTGTTGCTTTGCAAAATATCAACTACACAAATTTCAAATTTGTCAAAGCATAGGCAAAGAAATTTTTTGAAATATCGTTGAAAATTGTCGTGTGTACTCGTGTATCCTGACGAAATATCAAAGCACAAATTACAAACGAAGTGTAATTGTACCTACACACAAACATATTTGTCAAAGCATAAGCAAAGAAATTTTGTGTTTTTGAAAATAAATATTTTCTGGTTTCTTTGTACAAACAGCGGCAAATATGTGTTTGGATGGTAATGTTATGCCAAATATGCATTCGTGACAACTGTAGAGTAGATCTTACTGAATTTTTAGGAAGAAGAAGAAGAAAAAATAAGCGGTCATGTGGACATAGTAATTATTCTACGTCGAAGTACATATCATAGATGAGCAATTAGTATCTGTAAGAGTAAGAGTGGTTGGAAGACTTGTTAAGATCGTTATTTATAACTTGGCAGTCCACACGAACACAAAGTTGCTCTATAAACGATTCCGAATGAAGCAGTTTGATTTCTTGACACCTAAAAGGCGAACGGATTGCAATCAGTGTTCCACTTCCACGAGTTAAGCCAGTCCCTCTTAAGCAACGATCACGGCGAAATACCGTGAAATTATTACCAAACAACTCAGCAGACAAAATACCCTCATGTAGCCACGTCTCAGTGAATGATATTACATCATAACTGCAATCGAGTAGGGCAAATGATAATTCATTCAATTTTGTTCGCAATCCTCCTACGTTTTGATAATACAACGAAAGTGCATCCTTAGAGTTATCGTCACAGTGAACCCATTGTGAAATATTACCAGTAGCAGGATGTAGGTCTGATTGTAGTTGATGTGTTAAAGAGCAGTCTCTTTGACTTCGCTGTTGATACGCTTTTGAGCGGTGTTGTTGATGAATATGAGTATTGTGTAGATTTAAATAAGGAGATGCAGATGAGTAAGCAGGTGCGACATTATTTATGAGACTGGCCCTGGAATACCTACTCGTTGAAAAAAACGAAACGGGCATATTTTTACGGAAGCAGGCCATAACGCAGAGTCCAACAGTTTATGGTAATATGACAGAGGGATGCCTAATTTAAAGTTTACTCTTTTTAAAGATTCAACATCTACGCCTCTCTTAATCAATTTATGTATTGCAAGAAATTAGAGTACGATCAATGCAAGCATGATTAGAAATATAATCTTTGATATTTTCAACAGAAACCGCTTAAAAGATGACAAATAAAGCCATTTCATAGGAACAACAACATCCAACTCCGTATTACGATTGCTACCAACAATAATTGCATTTATTTTTCGGTTTTGATTTACACCATTAGCATAAGACAAATTTGACACATCCAGAGAGGAAAGAGACCCAATATTATTATTGGGCAGCGAAGCAGTAGCATCCGAAGATTGCGTAACGACAGCGGCTGAAGCAGCGACTGCCGCAGCATAAGAAAGAGACCCAACTTTACTAGTAGACAGCGAAGCAGTAGCATCCGAAGAATTTGTAACGACAGAGGCAGTAGCAGCAGCATACGAGAGAGGCAGAATATCTTCAGCTTGAGTAGCGGAAGATGCGATGGGAGTAGTTTCTGCATTGATTACAACAATATCTGAGTCGGTGTTGTTAATATCCATAGCCAGAGTGGAAGTAGTAGAATTTGATGTTGTGGATTGCACTAATTTTGATTGAGAGAGAGATTTTGTGAGTTCGCTCTTCGATGCATTGCGCAGCAATGGTTGAGAGGATGGAGTGCTAACAATATTGTTATTGTTTATATTAATGTTTTTATTTACTGAGTGCAATAGTACAGGCGAATTTGATATGCTTTTGCGTTTTGTATTGGAAAGAAAAGGCATTCGGGTGGGGTCAATGAGCTTGTCAAAGAAGAGAAAATACAAATATATGCAAAAATTGTTTAAACAAAAAAATCGATAAAATAAATAGAGCTTCCATAAGAAAAAAAGAAGCTGAATGTAAAAACCAAAGGTGTCTACCGAGAGTGGTAAAAAGGTTTCTCAGTTCGCATGATTATAATGTTTTTATGCACTTTTTTTTAATATTTCTATTAAAAAAAAATTTTATTTCCTTATGCTAAGGAAATTTCTACGCTTTTTTATATCATTTACTACGATATTATATTGCCATGGTCCTAACGTTGTATACGTGTACTACGTCGTGTTTGTGCCGATAAGTGTAGAGAGTAACAACAGAAAAAAGGTTCAGAAAATAAAAAAGAGGAAGAGTGCAAAAATTTCAACAGAATGGTCCCGGGAATTTCATACAAGCCAAAAAACATTGAAAATTTAATAAATATATAATGAATATGTAAGAAATTATAATGCTTCAACTAAACTTGTTCATTAACCTGTTTATATATAACTTCAAATAACGAAATTTACATGAACTTAAGTCATGACTTTGAAAATTAACCTCTAGATTTAATTTTCATAGTCTCCTAAAAAACTATCAATAAATATTTTTCGTTGACCATAATTATTATTTACTAACAAATATTCTTTACGTTGCCCGGTAGCTTTTATTTTATAAAACCAAGTATACAGATTTTTGTTGTTCACCCTCTATCAACCCTTGTAATGAGTCAAAAAAGTAACTTTTTCTAAAGTGGCAAAAATTATGATTGGTGGGCGCCAAAGAGTTAATTTGTTGTAGAAAAATATTCTACGGAAAATTCTACTATAAATTTCTGAGCATACAAACAAGCTTTGATGCAAAACTGTTTATTATACTTAATCTGTTAGAAATGGGCAAACTTTAGGCCCGCGTACAAAAAAATTTGATGTAAACTTTTAAAACGCAGAGAAACGTATAATTTTTTATGTCGAGTTCTATCAGAATCCACTTTCAGAACCTTGTTATTTTTAGAAAAATTGATTTTTGTCGGATAGTGTAATTTTCGTTTTTATCTACTTATTTAGTAAAGTTTAATCGCTGATGATGAAACAACTGGATGCTTATTTTTTATTCGATTGTTCTGAAACTATTAGAAGCTAATTTTTTAACGAAGAAGATATGTGTGAAAATTTAAGTTATTTCAATGTAAAATAAGGGTATCTCCCATACAAATTTTCCACTTTTTGGGGATTTTTGACGGTTTTTTGTATGGGAGGTATGACTAAAATTATTTTTTTCAGCAAATAAATTTCAGATTCAGTTTTTTCATGCCAAAAAACCCCTCGATACCAATTTTCATCGCAATAAGAAGAGGAACATGTAACTTCGTAGTATACCCCCAAACCAAAACTAAAAAAAAAAATTTGGTATCAAACGCTTCTGAAAGGGGAAAAAACGATTATCACCACTAAATTCCTTGACCCCTAATTAGTTAGAAACGATATATCTCCCGTCTGCTACATTTTATGACTAGCACACTGATATTGCTGGTTAAATTTTATAATAATGGATAATTGACCTCGCTGAATTTAATTTTACATTTAATGGTGTCACAAATTTTACGTAATCGAATTCCGCAGCTTTTAAATCCTCTTTTGTTGAACGTATTAACAATTTATATACCATGCAATTGGTTGAAAGGTGATTTCTCTTGAAAAGGACAAAAATTGGATGGATAGATATCCAAACTATGTTCTACAGAACATTTGTCTATAAAAACACATTAATACTCTCAAGTGGAAAAATATAAAGATATAACCGTTTTATGTGGTCTTTAACGTTACATTTTTTGCCAAAAGTTTGTTAAAGCCGGTTAACGTATGTTTTTAAATGAGTGAAAGGAATTTGTTATTAATTAAATTTGATTATTGTCCTCAGCTCTCATTATCCTCTAAATAAGGAAACTGATATGTAATCAACATTGCACTATGGAGCCAAATCCGTTTTTAGCTGGCCAAAATTCTGAAATTTGGCTCAGTCGCTCATGGGGTCACTAGCAATCACTACGTGAAAAATTATAACGATCGGACTATTACCACGCCTACTTCCCATACAAATGAAACCGCAAAAAGGTTATAACTTGGTATATATTATAGATAATGATCATGAAATTTAGTGTGCCTATAAACATTATTATTGCCATATATCATTGCAAAAATTGAATAGATCGGATTATTACCACGCCCACCTCCCATATGTGCGAAATTTTTAAAATCCTGTAACCTAGAACCCAAGTGATGAAATTACATATGCTGGTAAATATTAACATATTCATATATCAAGGTAAAAATTATCACGATTGGAATGTTACTACGCCTACCTCTCATACATGTGAGATTTTAAAAATACTAAATAAATAAAAAAAAAAAATTAAAGTATCAGTATTTTGTGGTTATATTAATATGAGAGGTATGCGTGATTATGGTCCGATAGTTCTAATTTTTGGTATGACTTATGTCCAAGACAATGTATATTAGCACATGTAATTTAGTGATTATATCTATAATGGGTTCAAAGTTATACATACTTACATTTATATTGGGTTAAATATAATACCTTAAATAACTACCTGTGATTTAACAAATGCTATGTGATGTCATATTTTAGATTGTTATTAAAGTTGTGGCAAAAAGTTGCAAAGCACTCATATCTTATTTTAAAGTAAATGCTTCACATAATTCGATGGTTTTTATTTTCGCCCGGAGCAAATCGGAGCTTTTTTTTTCTCATCCATTAAAAAAATGAAATGCTAAAAAAAAGTTATTATTTTTTTATCACATCCATTAATAGCGTAAGTTTTTTCTTTAATATAAGACAAAAAATAAAGGTCTAGCTTTAGTATTGACTAAGTTATTACACTTTATGTGCAACACATTTTCAACAACATTGAAACTCTTGGCAGGATATTGCAACTTTCGACGGTCGCACAGCCCGATCCTTCACCTAATTAGAATATCTTGTGTGTGGATTATGATGAAGGATATTTGGAGAGTAAACCCATATACTTTTGAATCCAAACCGAGATAGCAGATTTTCGAATTTTGGCCAGCTAGATTTTTCATAGGCCCCACAGTGCATTGCCTACTGACGAAGAAAAATAAATTTAAAATGAGCATACAAAATCGAAGAAAAAGTTTCAGGATGTTTATATCATATTATTGCATTAAAACTACTACGTAATAAAAGGTTAAAAACTGTAGTGATTTGTACTGCTTTTCACTGCTCTTCAACTTCTAATGTACTGATTTTACGGTTCAAAAATCTGGCTACCCTAGGTCGAGTTAACCTACAGTGTTAGGTTCATCCCTTCTTCTCCTACATGTTTTCAAGTATGATATCAACATTAATAAAATTACATCACTAAACGTGTATTCTCGTTACAAGTATTCCTTTTACAGAAATTAGAAATCGGTGCAACGAAGCGGTTAAATTTTCGTTGCTGCAGCTCCGGCTCTAACTCCGGGCAAAGCAGTCTACTCCATAACTCCTCGCTCCACCTCTGCTCTCCGCTCTAGAACCCTGATTTTGGACGCTTTGGCAGCACCGTTTTTATGCTAGCTCTTAAATCTATAATTTAACAATAATTTTCAATTTTAAATTCTGGGAATACTGTCCTGGTGTAAATCAGAGATGTGCAATGAGTACTGTCAAACTGAATATATTCAACTCAAGATCCCAAAATTCTACTATTCATATCCATCCATATTTATTGAAATGCTGTCGAACCTCATATCCACCCTTAAGTTTAAGGTTCGCATCATACTCATATTTAACAACATGTATGACGTTGTATACTTCGACTCTCCTTCACTCAATGTGTAAAGGCAATGCAAAATAAGTATGATTTGCATGCGAACAAAAACATTATGCGGGTGTGTGTCGCTCTCTGAGTCTGTGAGGCTATATGCGCAAGGTAAACAGAATTGATGTAGATAGAAGGCAAAGAAAAAGTGCAAGAATAACAGGGGTGCCATTCTGTAACTTTCTTAGCGACCGACAATCGCTATCGCAATTTGCGATTTTATCACTTGCACTAACGATGTATTGATTCTGTAACTCTGTGTTAGCGACAATTATCGCTAAAAATTCTTAGCTACAATTATCGCTAAGAAAAGTGAAAAAAGTGGCAGCGTTGGCAAATGACACTTCTATTATATTGTTTTTTTATTTATTAATTTAAAATTTTTAACGTAGGGTTACACCTAAAAATATTTAAATTAAGATTAAAAATATAAAAAGAGTTATATCCATGGCGATTTACATATGCTTCTTCGTAATCGTATGGTCCCGAATAGCAACAAAGCTACAGTCAGTTGAACAGATGGCATATTCGAAAGGACTGCGCATTGCTATACATTTAGCTTTGGCAGCATGTCGATCTACTCTTGTTAATTGCGTCTATTACCCCATGGATGCTTCGACATATCAACGGCTGACTTATCGAAATGCCCCACTGACCATCCAATAGAAGCGTAGAGCAGCAAACACCTATAGATTTTTTTATTGGTTCGATCTCCATACATCTTATTATATAAAATTGTTTATGTGATTTATGTAATAGCATCACGCCTAAACAATAGAAAGTATCGAAACCATATTCACATCATATATTTATTTATTGTTAACGTTGGTTTATCCCTTTTTTGGACTCACTAGGTGGCGCTGACGTCGATATATTTCGATAAATTGAAAATATATTTAGAATATATGATAGCTACATAGCTTTTTTTCATTAACCCGAGTTCTCCTAACGTGTCCATATGAACTAGAGGCTGTATGGAAAATTTGGAGTGTCAAAGAATGAATCAAATCCACGGTATTTTTTTCACTGCATGCAAAATGGAAGAGAAATCACTCCTTTGGCTTATTTTCTTCACTCAAGATATGAGATCGATGGTCATCTTATAAAAAAATATATCTGAAGGAAACTGAAAATTTTTGAAGGATGCAACATTGCATGTGGTGCCCCGGGGTTGCTTCAAGCAACTTTTAACTATTTATGTGGAGTATAATGAGACGGAGAGTCTTAGTAATTATACTTACAAGACGAAACAACTTATTTGTATACCATTGATATTTATACAAAACTTAGATTGGTTATTGTTTAAGTAAGATTGGAAATATTAGAAAATTTCGCGCGAAATTTTTTAAATTATTTTAAAGTAGTTTTTCGCTTCTTAATATTTCCAATCTTACTTAAACTATACCAAAACTTAGAGTTTTTCGCGCGAAATTTTTATTATTATATCTTCAAAAACTAAAAACTCCAAGTTTTCGTATAGTTTAAGTATGATCCAAATTATTTGACATGAATTTTTTGTTTTCAGATGTTTCCAAATCAGAACAAAGCAATTTATTTATATAAAAGAAAATATATTTGATATGGCTCCTAATTTCATAACAGTTTATTTATTGGCTTATAAATATACATTTTTTTCCTTTAACACTTTTTTTGGGGTCTTTCTTCATTTATTTTAGTTTTATTATTTTTAATTAAAAAAAAAATGGGGTCATATTTCATTAAAAAACTATACGCCACTTTTGCTGCCATTTTAATAATTTAATTTTTAATAATAATATTTATGAGTGGTAAGTACTATGTAATAAAAGTAGTATTAATAATCTACTACTGTTTCTTTTGTACCTATTTCAATAAATGCATCTCTAAAATGATCCTCTTACTTGTCAAAAATTCAAAATAGCTACTTTAAAAAAAAAATGCATCTACCTCTAAATACTTCTTCCATGGTCTTAACCCTCTAGTTTCCAAGCCCGCCTCTAGACGGCCTTCACCAAAAGGGATGGAATTGCCACCATATTTTATCATATGGTTTAGGGAATGTCAAAGTCAAAAATTTGTGAAAAATAGGAAAATTAATTATTTTGATTGTATTTGAGATAAAAGTGAAAAAATAAATAAAATACTTCCCGTCATAGTATCCAGACAAAAAAATAGCTATGGATAGCAAAGAATTTCAATTTTATATAAAATATTTAATTACTTAAAACAAATTGATAAAAAGCTCATTCTCACTTCATAAAACCACGCCCATTAGTTTTTTTTTTTTGCCAATATTAATCAAATCCGATTTTCTTTTTATCAATTAAAAATTTGGGAACCCTCTAGGGGTTAATGTTAATTTTGTTAGTTGTGACTGAAGATATTAAGGGTATTCATGTAAGGAGATAAGTTTGTACAAAGTGCAACTGAACACTTTCATCTGAAACTTTACATGAATGCATCTCGCAAGTTATTTGTGGATATTTCGTATAAAACAGTTTTGAGTAAACTGTCAAAAAAAAAAACAATGGATGCGTGCAAGGCACGCAAGATATTTGATGTGTAAACAGTTAAAGCAACTGAATGCCATATACATAAGCTCACATATGTATAGCCATTTATAGGGATTTGATTTGATGTATAATCTATATGCTTAGGTAAATAATTCAAATTAAAAGAATTCTTTTATAAAGTCAAAAATTTATTAGATATCATTATCTTTTATATATATGTAATAGCCCAATTCACTATAAATTGCAAATGGCCTTGCATCAATGCAAATGCAAATTTTTGTTCCATATCGCATGTATTTGTTGTTGTGATAGTAGAAATATTTTGCATTTGCACCAAATCGTGAATAGGGCAGATATGTTGTAGTTGAATCATTTTTTTTTTACTTAATGCATCGGGCACGATATGCTCGCATATACGCAACTGCAATTGCATCTTTTTTTGCGCGCTTTAAGTTTTTCTTCCTGTCGATTTGAAATTTTATTAGATTGGAAAATTTTACATAACGTCGTATAGGTATATGAATTTGTACACACATACGTCAAATCAATCCTCAGGCGACTATAAGTGCTTTCCGCATTTAACCTTAGAAAGGCAACAGGGGTGACCAGTCATCCCACTACCTTTTAAAAGCACCGCAAATAGATTTGCCTTAACTGCATTTAGTAAAAATTAGAAACAATGTATTTTTATTAAAGTAAATAAGTGATTTTATAATAAATAAGTTTGATTTTTTCTGTTTAACATTTTTGCTAGTTACATAGGAGAAAAAAGTGTCTTAGGTTAATGCACAAAGCAAAATTTTTATAATGCAGTGGTTTGCTATCATTATCACTACATTTTATTTATACATTTATTGAAACCTTCTTCATTACTTCCTTATCATTTTGTATTGTTTTTTATATTTTAAAAAATATTTTATTTTAATCCAATCTAACTAACCGAATGCAAAACCTCTCAAAGGCCTGTGTTTGCTTGTATGGTATAGTCGATCTCCACACATTTAACACCAACAAATAATTCTGCAACGAATAAATGTACACACACATTTTGTTTTCGTATCTACATATATGTGTGAGTAAATTAATCGAAACACAAACAAACAAACTCTGCTCGTATTTGAATTTCTTCTTCTCTTCTCTCCTCTCTTTGTTGTTTAAAGTAGCACAGTCATGCCGCGCGGTAGGGAACTGGACGTTACAGTTATCTTACGTTACAGTTATTCTTACATTTTACACAATTGAAATTTTGCCCATACCGTGAACAAAAATGTTTACACATCAAAAACCTAATTTATAAATTCTAAGAACAAGCAAAAAGTTAAAATTTATTATACTTTGGGAATTACTTTACATTTATAATTTAAATAGTTTTGCTCTTGCTTCTTCCATTTTTCATCGTGCAATCATATACAAATTGTGCAAATGAATTTTCAAACAAAATTTAACGGTTTTCTTGCAAGCTTATCAACGGTTTATATGGTTTGTGAGTTTACATGAATACCCATATTGTTTCTATTAAAAGATCCCACAAAACAAAAAAGCCCTAGAATATGCAATGCAATTTAAGGTCAAAATTATCTTTCAAAATTTCAAAAATGCGTTAAATTTAAATAACTGTAATGCCATATTCCCCTCTCGCTCAGGCTACAGCTCGACATGACCCTGCTACTCTAAACAACTAAGAGAAAAGAAAGAATTTGTGGTTTTTACATATTTTTTTATCTCTGTTTAAAGAGAATTTAACTGTTCTTTTTTTTTTTGATATTTGCAATTTTGTTTTACAGATTTATGCATTGTGAAATCAAAATTAGTGCTCAGTCTCATTTATTGTCGAAAGATTTAATTGATAACGGAATATTATGATTGCATTTGAAATTAAAGAGCTTACGGTATTTGTGATGCCCTAGTAAAAGCTTGCTTGCGGTATTGTTGGTCATACTTCTTCGCATGGTTGTACAAAATGGTACCCAAATCAGCAAGAAAACAATGAATGTGCTGACTTATTCCACAATGTCGGGCGAACTCCTTTCTAATGCCGATTTTGCATCAAGAAAGTACTTGAACTATCATAAAAAAAAGAGTTTCATTCTAAGCAATTACCATTTAAGAGCTTGGTCTAGACAACTCAAGGGAACTCAAGTACCCCATGATCACATGCACCTTATAGATCTCGGAGTGATGAGGAAATTCTTGTTCGAAATAACACAGACAAAACTAAATTCAAAATCACCAAGGAGGTAAATGTAGGAATTTCCTCCCACCTCAAATCCTTAAAGAAATACGTCCCTTGGGAATTCTCTCGCTATCCGAGAGAATTGTATGAAATCCGTAACTGAAAACCCACTGAGTTTCGTCAATTTCTGTATGGTATGCAGGTACGCTGGTTTTAAAGAACAGTTCAGACCGATTTTTATTATGAATTCCTGTTACTTCACTGTGCTTGCCGTTTGTTATAAATACTGTCCGAGAATGTGTGAAGGAAATTTTGAAAATACTCAAGTACTATTCAAACTATTTGTGTAAAAATTCCCTGTAATTTTTTGGAGAAAACAGCGTGTCTCACAATGTTCATGTTCATGGTAACTGTGTGAAAAAGCTTGGGGCGCTTAACAATTTTATCTTCCAACCCATTTGAAGATTATCCTCTTAAAAAATATACGTGAAAATGCCATCGCAGATTCTGGTTTTGACAATCGGTATTCTCGCAACGCGGTAACGTGGTTACTCACCATTGTGTTGTGTAAATCTTAAATTTTAAGATATAGTAGTACACCGAAAAACAAAAATGTATGAATCGATGACAAAATGATATTTTTCATGTACAAAATATTGCTGATGTGAAAACTTACAAATTTGATATTGTTCTGTTCTCGAATCACTTTGAATATTGATACGAAAAAATGTAAAATTGATATTTAAAAATTATAAATTTGATATTCTATAGTGATAAACTGAAATTAAATTCTGTTATTTTGATATGGGAAACATATTATTTTGATATTTCGAAATGCTAAATTGAAATTGGGTTCTGTTATTTTGATATGAGAAACATCAATTTAATATTGCTAAACGTTCTTTTGATATGAATAAACGAAAAACTGAAATGGGTTTTTGTTATTTTGATATGAGAAATATCAATTTAATAACGCTAAAATCTTTTGATTTATTTTTTTATTTTTTATAAAAATTTATGTACATATTTATATAATATTATTATGTTTATATAATATGCATATAATATTTATTTATTTATAATACATATTTTAAATGTAAATTCAGCTTAAAACAACTTATTTTAAATATAAAAGCAGCCATCAGGAGTAAACTATAAGTGAAAAAAAAGAAACTATACATATATAGTTTTTTATAAACAATTTAGTAACAACTTACTTTTTTAACAGGTCTCTTCGCCAAGGCTTCGTACAAAGCTTTACTTTGCTTATCCTTTATGTTAATTTTATAGTGCTTACAAAGTCGTTCTTGCTTTTCCCACTTGTCGATAAGGTTATATTTTTATGTTGAAAATATTATGTCGAAGTTATGGTCGATCTATGCTGCCATTTGGTATTGCTAAGGGCCTAAAGGTCTCTGCGTGGCATCGGCCAGCCTACTACCTAACCTAACCTATGGTCGATCTGAATCCGAAAAAATCAAAAATTTCAAAGCAATGTTTTCTAAAGCGTTCCACTTTTGTATATTTTCCCATTTACAATTTAAAATATCTACACTCAAAAAAAAGTGCAATGTAAAATTGATATTTTTGTTATTTTCTATGTAAAAACAAAAATGTTAGTTTTACGGCAAAAAATATCAGACTGATCTGTTTTGTGTTGTATTAACATTAAAACAATCATATTGATAATAATTCGTTTTACATTGTAATGTCAAATTACATTAAAAATGTTCGCATTACTTAATACGTTTTTCATGTAAAATTTATATTATTCTGTGTAAATTTTACATTCCAAATGTAAACAGGCTACTATAGCATTGAAAATTAAGACTGGTAATACTTTTTGAATAAGTATAACATAAAAAATTTAAACTGACAACACTTTTTAATTGTGAAATAGTTTTGCGTTTCGTCAGGTGAGAGTGAACGGATATATTTATTTGCAGTCACAATAACAATTTAAATAAAAACAGTGTGAGAAAAAAATTGTGAAAAAGTATTCAAATAATAATTAAAGAGAATAAAATAAACTAAAACGTGTTTTAAAAATTGTACTTTTTTGGAATTATTTGCTTTTATATATTATTAATATATTATAATATAATTATAATATATTATAAATTATTGTTATTACAGAAATAAAATTATATAAAATGCAAAAAACTTCTTTATTGTGTTTTATTTAACATTTTAAGTTTTCAATTTTACGTTAAATTTATATCAAGTTTTACATTTTGCAATATCAGTTATACATTGTTGTCATGTCAATTCGACATTATTGTCATATCAATATTATGTATATAAAAATAATGTATTTCTTTTACATTTTTAATGTTAAAATTGCATTGTTTTCGCATCATTTATACATTTTTCAATAATGTTATAATTACATTTTGTAATGTCAATTTTGATATTTTTTAATGTTGGCTGAATATTGTAAACAAAAAATGTTATTTTTACAGCTGTTTCATGTACTTTTTTTTTAGTGTATTTTTCATATTTGCAATAAGTCAAATAGTTTTTAAGGTACTACTTTTGCAAAAATGTAAAATACATATTATACTATCCAGCACTCTCAGAAAATGTGGATTATTTTTAAAATACACAATAGTGGAACGCTTTATAAAACATTATTGAATATTATAATTGCTTCCAATTGAAAAATTTCGTTTCAAATTGATATATTAAATCATATCAATTTGATATGGGCCATAGCGATTTGATATCAAATCAAGACAATTCACATGACGCTCCTTAAATGAAATTCTGTATTCACCTAAAATGGTCCTTCATTGAATAGAGTATGCTCAAAATTTGCAACATTCTTGGAAATTATTGTGATTTAAATATCTTAAACCACTCAAAAGTCGTTTATTAGAATTTAATAGTTTTGCAATGAAGAAGCAATTCGACTGAAAACGGAATTGCGTCGACGGAGCGCTAGTTTTTCTTACACTTTTATTATAAGAACTTACTTATTAATGCTTCATATGCACATTCTAAATTAAATTCTTTTGTTTCTAATTTGTCACTTGATTCCTTTATTAACACATTTTCACTTTATATTTCCTGCACGTCACAGTTATCGTCAAAAAAATAAAATTGTGACGCCTCCATTTTTTATAAATTTTTAATGAATTAAAATTCTTGGCAACAGCAATTGAGTCAAATATTCGACAGCCACTGAAAAAATTTCAAAAGCAAAAACAAACATTCTTCGTATTTTATAACTGCACGAAGCAACTGAATAGGCGAAGCAGCAGAAAGTTCGTTTTACTCTGTGAATCTTTAACTCTCTGAGCGTGTCATATAAAATTGATATGGGAAATGTATGTTATTGATATTTACATTTACAATGCAAATTTTGATATTTTAAATTGATAGTGCAATATCAAATGGTCAATATCAAATTATAACTTTTAATACCAAATCATACATTAAAAACAATAAATCGTCAGCGTTCGCTGTTATAATGATATTTTTTAATGACGTTTTCAAAAATGATATGTGAAATAGGAATTGATATTAAAAAAATATCAATTTTACATTGCATATTTTTTGAGTGTAGTAGTGAATTTATTTTTTTACTGAATCCCAAAAATATTTTTCGTTCTTGATTGAAGAGATTTAATTTTTTATATAATTTTTACATTTGGGGGACTCCTGCAAACACGCAAACATCTCGCAAACTGCACAAGTTTGCGAGCTCGCAAATCAGCTGTCAAAATTCGTATGGAAAATTTCTTGCACAAACCAGATAAGTTTGCAAACTTGCGCAAATGTATAAGAAACTCTTTGAAACTCACAGCTGATTTAATTTGCTCAAAGTTTATACAGTTGTATATATTGTGTGGTACAAACTTTTCTTCCGCTTTTTGACTTATTTTTTCCATTTTTGTTTCTTTTATATTAGCCAATTTGTGTAACAGCTGCTGTATGTTATCACAATAATAAGTAATTTGCACGTTTGTTGAAAAGAGCGTTCCCCCGCAAACAAGCATATAAACTTGCACAATTGCGCAGTTTGCGAGTTACGCGTGTGCAAGAATCCCCTAATTAAGCTTTATTTTATATAAAAGTTTTTTGGGTGCAAAGAACACGGTGCGACAGTAAAAAATACCTGGGAAGTCATACTATTTTTCTTGTCGAGTAAAACAAGAGTCTGTATGTGAAATTGCCAAACACCCCCAAAATCTTGATTTACCGTTAAAAAACTGGTTTGCGTACCTTTGCGCACTTATAAGCGTGTAACTTATTTGATTATCTTACCGGTTTTAGAAGAAAAAAACTTAGACCTTTCGAATGATATATAATTGATTTAAGAAAACTTGATAAATTTGTGTGTATTTGTCCAGCAAACATAATTTTTTTTTTTCACTTTTTTGTCTTTTCTCAACTTCGGCGATTTTTCTACACACTATTTTATAAAGAAACCATACTACTTGTGAATTCATTCAAAAAATATGTTTAATAACGAATATAACGCATATTTGTTTTTAATCGGTAAGTAGTTGACTGAGTTATTAAACTTTTTATGAAAACAAAATTTTTACAAAAATACAATGGGCCATTCAACTCAAAAATATTTGCTGTGATTTTTTTTTAAATTCAGCATCATCAGTTTATTTAAAACAAAACTGAAAAATAATACAAAAGACAAATATCACAACTTCAAATTTTAGTGTCAGTCAAATGCAATTGTTATTTTCAGAAATGAACACTGAGCAAATGAAAATGAGCACGCAAAATAAGAGAAAAATATTATTGATCGATATTAACTGTGTCTTCAAGTCGAAAAAAGCACTGAAAAAAACTGCCGTTAATGAAAAATTTGTCTCGCTTTATTTTTAACATGGCTCAATAATAAGGTTATAGCAGCGCTACAAAAACAAAATCGACCGTATATTTTGTATGCAGGGTTGGAAATCCCTTTCTTCTGTCAAATTCATAACGAAACAGCTGATTTATTTTGCTCTCATATTTATTAGCTTGATTTATTTGACATACATAAGCATTAGACGAATAAATCGGGAAGAAGAACATGGTGATATAACCTTATTATTGAACCATGATTTTTAAAAATCCACAAAGTCTGGTGCAAAAAGCATTGATTTGGCAACACTGCGTCGCACAGTTTGACAAGTGCGGCCAAAATCGACAAAATATTTAAGTCATAATTTTATAAAAGTAATAATGCAATTTCAAAGTGAAATCTTTCACTAAGACAATATAAAAATTATTTTAAGAAAATTTTAATTAACACGGCCACAAGACACTGTAAACCCTGAAAGAGTTTTGCAAAGTTAGTTCGCTTTTAAAAGATATAGGCATCCAAAATTTGCCTCTTGCAGCTTTTTTAAAAATAATAAAAAATCTATAGCTGTTTGCTACTTTACACTTCTACTGGATGCTACCAGCGGTCACTGGATGAGCAGTGGGGCATTTTGATGATCTAGCAATTGATATGTTGAAGCATCCAGGGTAACAGACGCAACCAACAAGAAGATGATCCAGGAGTACCATATGTTCGTTTCCCCATGACTCCAATAGATCCACATGCTGCCAAAGCTAAATTTATGCAGACGCGCAGTCCTTTCGAATGTGTCATTGCTGCAATTGACTGCACCTATATTGCTATTTGGGGCCATAGGATCACGAAGAAGCATATATAAATCGCCATGGATATAACTCAATTAATGTACAGATGGTAACCAAATGGAATCTTTTTTATATTTTTAATCTTATAGTGCGGGCACATTAGAGTGTATTTCAGGCCAATTTAACATTTCGTTGAAATGCGTCTGAAATGTGAAATTTTGCTGTACAAAAACCGTCAAATGAAATTCTGCATTTCAGGCTCATTTTGTTGAAATGAGTCTGAAATGAAGAAAGTAACTAGCAACCCTAAAACACAAGATTGTAGAAAACAGGAAAATTGTAAGATCTATTACCTTTTTTTTAGACAAATTGGATTTTGTTTTCAGCTGCTCTTGTAATATCTATTAAGTAAAAAAAAATAAAATAATGGAGTCGGAAAGTAACTCATTGCCATTACTCTAATTATCCATAATTATTATATAAATTCTTGGTGTCCAAATCCGATTAAGAGGAAAAATTTTAATTAATTTTATTTGCACAAAACACAGACAAAAATTCTTCTTCTTCTCCAAATTTATAATCTGTCAAAAAACGAATTTGAAATTCTTTTTTTGTCGTGTGTCCACCTAAATTTGAAATGTAGAATTTCAACGAAATTAACTCTCGTGTGTCCGCACTATTAATTTAAATATTTTTAGATGTGACCCTACGTCACAAACTTTAAATTAATAAATAAAAAACATTAATAGAAATGTCATTTGCCCACGTTGCCACTTTTTTCCGATTATTGTAAGCTAAGAATTTTTAGCGAAAATTGTCGCTAAAACAGAGTTACAGAATTAATGCATCGTTACTGCAAGCGATAAAATCGCAAATTGCGATTGGCGGTCGCTAAGGCTGATGTTACACGGTCAATGTTTTCTGTTTTTACTCTCTCTTCATCGTTTTGTTTGATGTCCTGTTACACCATCAATTTTTTGCTGTATGTTTTTTTTCTACTTTTATCAGCAACTACGTTTTTCCAGCTTAAAAGTATTTAATTGTATTTTGGAGTGAATGAAAATTCTACAATTTAAAATGTAAAATAATTATAATGACAATATAAGATAATGTTGGTGGAAATAGCAGCAAATTATACAAAAATATTACATTTTTGTATGAAAAACGCAGAAAACTACTGTTTAAAATTTGCAAACTATTAAAATAAGCTTCGCCACTTTGTTTCTAAGTCATTGAATTACCATTTTTTTATAAAAATTATTTATGCCCGATTTCATACCCCATGCTTAAGTTATGCTTAAATTAAGTCAGTGAAAAAGTGTTTTATAGTTCATACTTAAGTAGTACTTAAGTACTGAAAGTTGGAGACTTAAGAATTGCTTAAGTAACAACTGATTTTTGTTTTGAATATTTGACAAAAGTGAAAAGAATAAAATAAAAAATTTGTTTGAGCTAAAAAACAAAACATGGAATAAGATTAGGATTGTGACCCAGAATACGATGATTTGTGGAATGCCATTATAATGTGACGAGAAAAAAATCAGAAACAGGGCCAAAATTCTTTAAAATATATGATGAAAAATATCTAAAAGTACTGCATCACGAGTTATAACAGTTATTCCACGCAGTATCCATATTTGCGTTAGTTCAAGTGCCTGTCCGCTTGCACTCGATAATGTTGTTATACCTCTCGGCGAGCTGAACCAGTTACTCCGACTCGTTTGCGGTTAAATTGGGTGTTTGTTTGTATTTTGCCCCATTCATAGATGAATAACAAAGTTGAACGGATACTGACAACCACGGTTGCCACTTTGGTACAATTATACAAAAACTGGTACATTTTTTCCCATTTTTCTGTGTTTGGTACATTGTTTTTTTTGTTTTTAAAATTTGGTACATTCTGCGTTCAAAGATGGTTTTTATAATAATTAAGAAGTGTAAACTTATTTTCAAAATATTTTTTGTTGAAAAAGGTAAAATTTAAATATATATAATATATAATGCTTTCAAAAGAACTTTGTGTCGGACGTTAAGAGTCTCATTATATCTAGTTGGCCAAAGACTATTTTTAAAATACAAAACATATTTCAATTAATGTGGTACTTTTTATTAACTCTGGTGTTCCGGCCTAATTTTTACGGTTATTTCGGGAATTTTTTATTACAACAAAATAATATATAATTATTTCAATTTTATTTTATGTTCTTACTGACATCTTTAACTGTATAAAAAAAATTGTTTGATGTTTATTTTACGATATTTTTTAGTATTTTTTACGTTCGAAGTGGGCACCTAAAAAAAATTGTGTGGGAACGGTTGATTTGGTGCTTGAAGTCATCTTAAACAAAAAATTTAGATAGATTATTGTTCTGTAGGATTGCCATTCTAGCAGGTAGTAGATCTAAACATTTTGATTAAAAAATAACAAAAAATCGCGTTGTTTTTTTGTTGAAAATCGTTGTAAAAAATAGGAAATAATTATTAAAAATAAACAATTCTACTACCTACGAGAGCCAGTGGCGTGTAAAATAACACATTAATGTTACTTATTATTTTGGTACATTTTCCCCCATTTGGTACATTTTTTTTTAAATATTGGTACAAAATAAAATGTATAAGTGCAACCGTGCTGACAACACGCATGTTTCCTTGGCAACATATAAACGTATGTCATTTCTTCTCTGAGTAATTTCTGACAAAATTTGTTTTTCTCATTTTCTGTCAACCTAACCCTTTTACGTCTGCTGTATCCAAAGAGTTACAACAGGAAAATGAATAAGATAGTTGTACAGAATATTAAAAAGAAAACTATTATTTTCAAAACAAATTGAGCAGATTATTAAAAATTGTTTGATACTTTAGTTTGGTAGACCTAAGACAAATATTGAGAATAGACACACGTCTGCACTTTATCATTTCACTTGTTTTTCATTTGAGTTGAAAGTGAATTGTGATTTCTTTACATATGTATGCAAATTTCTTAAGAACCTGGTTAGTCGTCAGTTGTCTAAAAACAAATAGCTGGGCAAATATAGCAAAGAAAAAGCTGAAGAAATAATGAATTACGTAGTTATGCATATCGTTACCTTAATATAGAAAGTAAAGGTGCGCACGTCAGTGAAGTCGACATTTTGAAATTTTGCTTGGCGAACCCATTTGGGGTCAGGCGTTTTCTCTTGCCCACATACACATCCTTCTTTTGAAAATGTGAGATGACTTGTTCAGCCCAATATTGGATGCCGCTTCCCAATTTATTGTTGTGCCATCGCAAATTGGTACCCTAAATAAAGGAACCTCTTCCTGGCAATTTTTTTGCAGACACAATAGGGACTCTGCATTTTTTTATACTTTTATTTATATTATTTGTACACAAATCTATTCGAATATTTTAATTTTTTGTTGTGATTTGAACGTTGCTCCGTAATATTTATATATTTTTATTCCCAAATTTTTATTTTCAATATTTTCAAATTTTTTGAGCACAAATGGGCTAATATTATTTTGAAAATAAAACATGTCATAACATAAAACATGCGGCCATGTCAAAAATGAGAACGAAAATTTGACTCTCAATACGTTGCTATGTGAATATGCGTGCGTAAAAGAGGCTGCCATTGCTACCAGTGTTGCCGTTTTGCTTATTTGTTTTTTTACGGTTGTGCACACGTGAACTTTTTTCTCATCTTGTTTATTTTTTTTAAATATAATTTGAACTAAAATTTACAAGAAAATTTTTATATATTGGTATAATTACACCCTTTATTTCGCTTTTTTCATTCGATAAGAATGGGTAGCACTAATTATGTTCGTGCATACTTGGTGTCATCCCTGCAAGTTATCGAATGAAAAATGTAAGTAGTACCAAAAGTATATAGTGGAACAAATTTTTAACGAAATTTCCGAGAGATTTTCCAACAGTTTTATAGTAATTTGAGATCGCTGATCACGACTGCGTACACAGTTTTTCTTCATTACATTTAGTTCTCCCACAGACCTGAAGTAGTAAAAATGGGGTATTCAGGCGCTATTAAGAAATTAGTTTATTTCAGCAGATACGAATGTGATGTCAAAAACAAAGTTGATAAGCAGAAAGAGTACGCAGTCGTGATCACCGACCCTAAATGACTATAAACCCGTTGGAAAATCTCGCGCACAAAATTTTTGTTGCACTGTGTTATCATCTCTACGTTCGATTGCGTTTATTGAAAATGAGTCCCCCGACTTTTCCGATTGAGCTTTTGAAATTATAATTTAATTACTTAATATTTCTTCAGGGTCCACGAATCCGAATATGTCATTGTTTGCTTTTACAATTGATTCTCGAGGGCGCCACCATACAAAATTTTCTTAAAACTCATTGTTTTTGTAGGTTTTCTTCTATGTTGCAAATTGTTATTTAAAAATCGGGGGACTCAAGTTGATTTTTTTTTTGTAATATACTCTTCGGCAAAATTGATCAACATCAAATATATCTTCTTTCTAGGGGGTTTTCGATGTCTCGAAAAAAATTCGATCACCTCTTATATATATATATATAAGCATTCCTTGTCTTATTACTACTACATATGTTTATTTACTTTTTTTTTCAAATTGTTGACTTATTTAGAAGAATTTGATTTGAAATTCGAAAATTTTTTAGGCCGTGGCAATTCTGATTGCTACCCGTTCAACTTTGTTATTAATCTATGGCCCCATTAAGCTTTTAAATTTTTCAAATTAGTCAAATATTATTCAAACAAATATTTTCAGAAATTACATTTATCAAACACATGTTACCATGTTTTGAATTATATATTATATTTCACAGTCGATGATTAAGCATCGACTGTGAAATGCAAACGTATGCTAAGTCTCAAATGTTGCTCAGCTAAGATTTTATTCAAGCAGAACTTAAGCATGGAGTATGAAACCGGGCATTAGTGTTTTTTTAAACGGCAGTCTCACAACTAGGGATATACAAATCGATTTCGACTTTAATCGAAATCGATTTCGACTTTAATCGAAATCGATTTTTAACTCAAAATATCAACTTTTTATGATCGACTTTGAATTGCCAAACTTGATCGAAAGTCGACTTTTAGTGCAAAATTTTTTTATAACTGCCTATTCAGTTCTCACATTTATTTTAAATTTTACAAAATTTTTCCAACTGTGGTTTTGTAGTTCATGCATGTGCAGCTTGAGGTGCTAGTAATTTTTGACATTTTATTTCAAAATTAATAGTTCTATAATAGTTTTCTTCCTATTTAGTCTACTGTGTATTATTATACTTGACACATCCATAGGCTATTCCATTTACTCGCACAAAATTCGCAAATGAAGACGAATAATATCAAATAATACTACTGGAATAAGTAAAAATACGATGAACGTAACAGGGGAAGGGGAGGAGGGGTCGGGGGGCCGTGAGTCCTAAAATCTCGCCCCTGGATCTCCTGTGAGATTTTAAAGGTCACAATATCATTTCATATATATATATATATATATATATCCAAATTAACTGTATATGAAGAGCTTTCGCTATAGTTAAAATTATCGAGTAAACATATCTACTCACCAAATTTTAGCTTTCTATCTATGATACTTTACAAGATATATGCATTTTGAGATTAGATTATATGGGAAGTGGGCGTGGAACTTATTCGATTTTACCCATTTTCGTATTTTATTATAAATATGATGCCCGAAGTATATTTGTAAATTTTAAGATAAATATCTCTTTTCTACGGCTTTATGCAAATAAAAAACGGTTTTAGACCGCAGTGGAATGTATAAATATATAAACAAGTGGCTGGTTGCACTAAGGTCATATAAACTGTATGCCGTTTAAAACAAACCATTTAGTTAAAATTTAGTTGGCTAAATTGTTGGAAATGTCGATAATAAAGTTTATAATGTAGTTAAAATTTTTACTAAATTGCAACTCTAAATGTGTCTAAATTTTAGTATTTTTCGAGGGTGTTAAATTGATTTAGCTGTTGAAAATTTTAAAATGGAAACAATGAAGAAAATTACTTTTACTTTATCCAAAGGTGTTCTCAGCGAGTTTGTATAAAAAAAAATTTGGAGCCAATTCTTCAACCTCGTATCTCCTCTTGAACATGAAAGTTGGTTTTCAAACCTTTAGTTTTTTCCATTATCTGCGAAATGGTACTTTTGGAAATACGTTGTTGAAAAATATAGGTAGCGAAATTGTTGAACAGAGGATCGGTAGGTTGTGCCAGTTTTGTAGTTAGGGTACAATATGTATCTATATTAAATAAATATCTACCTTTTTTATATACATTAAAAAAAAAAGCCTTACCAGTTTTGAAAAAAAATTACTTTTATCAAACTTTATCTATCAAACACAATCAGTAGAAATCTAAATGTTATATAAATAAATGTTTATTGAAATCTTTACTTAAAGAGTATAGTTTATTTTAATACTCTAAAAAATACATAAGTTTAAGAAATTAATGTAGAACAGATTCACTTTCGTAGATTTTACAAAGATTCTAGCAATGATGCTCTTAGCAAAACACCCTCATTTTCCATCATTTAATATTTTTTCAGTATCGTCTTGGGTTTCCAACAGAGATTCGGAAAAATTCGATGCATTATCCAGGCCATTTTCTCATATATTATGCATTATACATGCACAAGTTATAGTTTTTATTGACCTTCCAATTGTTAAAGCAAGCGATTTATCGAAAGTTGAACGCCACCTATTCTTCATTAATCCAAAACTGCTTTCGATAATACTTCTAGCCTTTCTAGAGATATCATAGAATTTAAGCTCATTTGTAGAAAGCGGTCTGGTTCCTTTAAATGGTGTTATGATACCGATGGGCCTCATAGTGCATGGGTAACCACTATCTCCTAGCAAGAAATAACCCTGTGGAGGAAATCCCTGTTGATATAATTGACTATTGCGTAGTACTCTTTGGTCATGGACAGAGCCTGGATAGCCAACGCAAATGCTTATAAATTTTCCATAACTATCACACACAGCTTGAAGTTGGATTGTTGTATTTAGTTTACGATTAATGTATTGATCCCTGAGCCGAACTGGCACATGTACTTTAGCATGAGATCTATCTATAGCACCTAAACATTTTTCAAACATGTTTGTTCTTGCTCTTACGTTAAATTTAGATTTCTTCAAATGTTTCATACGCGGGATATCTTATTAATTTAGGTAACAGTTTAATTAATCCGTCTAACCAATTGTGCACAATATCACGGACTGTGTAGCGAGAAATATCAAAAGATTTAGCTGTTACTCTGTTACTTGTTCCACTTGCAAGCCAATAGAGAAAAACTGATATTTCAAAAAGCCTGCACCAACCCTTGTTTGCTTTAGAGACAATCTCTTCTGAAATTGCTAATATGTTTTCCAAATCGCAAGAAGATACACGCAAGTTTAAATGAATTATGCTTTTATCCCTGGCTTCTATCGACCGAAAAAGGATTGAATTGTATCCATTGATACAGTAAACATTTGGCTATTATTATTAGAAAAGAGTTAGAAATAATACAAATGAGCCGCGGCGGTCTATGATATTTACTCTATTTATTGCTTGCATTCTTTTCTCGCACTCTATACGTTTTTGCCTGACTGACATATACGTAGAATATGCAAAAAGTACATTAGCGAACAATGCTACTGTTTCCGTGGATTCATCCATGACTTATTTCACAACAAAATTTTAAATTTCAAAAATTTAAAATAAAAATATTTATATAAATACAATTTTATTTTTCTGTTGACATTGACACTGATCACTTTCCATCAATTTAGTATTGGAATCATTTCTCACAGCTTTGGAAGTAGCTAAAGCAGTTCTGGAATATTTAGCCAGTTTCTAAAATTTAGTCACATTTCGCACAGGCCCTAAATTACTTTTTTTATATTCCATTCAATAAAAATTAAAAAAAAATGTATATATATTGTAAATAAATACACATACATAAGTAACTCATATCAAAATTCTTTCGTTCGGTTTTTTTTTTTATTCCATGCAACAAAAATTTGAAAAAAGTCGATTAACCGATATTCATGAACTTAATAAGTCGATCAATCGACTTTGAATTTCTGATGAATCCAAAAGTCCATCCAAAAATCTATTTTTCTTTTCAGTTGCACATCCCTACTCTCAACCAAACAAAAGGACCCACATTGGTCATGAAAGCTACGGAATTTTAATTATAATTTTCCATTTTTCAAAAATTTTCATCCAAGATTTATTTCAAAGCTTACAGCTCTGTTATTACTGTTTATAAAAGGATAATGTCTATTAGTAGGTTCAAAGTCATAAGAAGTTTACAATTCACAAAATTGTTGCTAAATTTAAAAAATTTCCTTCCGACTTTGACCCTTTTTCGGCACCAATAAACTTTATTCGATTTGGAAAATTATTTTTGCAATATTCTTCCCTTTATAAACAGCAATATCAGAGCTGTGAGCTTGAAGTTAGGTAATACTAATTACAAAATATTTTTGTAATCAAGTGTTAAATTTATTTTGTACCTAAAATGTGCCAATTGTACCTTGTAGTTCAAAAAAGTCGGAAAGAGGTTCAATTGTACCTACTTTTTCATCACTGGTTCACATTGCATTATGGTAATGTGTTAAATGTTAAAATCCGCTGACGTAAACACGGGCGTTTGATTGGATTCAAATTAAATATTTCTTAAAATCTAAAAACAATACAAAATAGTAAGTAATAAAGAATCTACAAAATGTAGTGATAATGCTAGGAAACCACTGCATTCTAAAATTTTGATTTGTACATTAAATGGTGAAAGCGCATGTATGAAATTGTTCCCATCTAATAAAATTTCAAATGTTATGTACGTTAAACTGTAGGTCCAACTATGTGGTATCACAATGGGTCGTTCAGGCCTAAGTGTGTCTCTCGACAGCCACTCCAACCTAACCTAACCTATACCGATTTCCAACAAAAAAAATCGAGATTTTTGAATTTTTTTTTAGAAGTCTGCCATTTTGTTATTTTTTTAATAAAAATGTTTAAATCTACTACCTGCAAGAATGGCAATTCTACAGAACAATATTCCATTTAAATTTTTTATATCAGATGATTTCAAATGCCGTAATCACTCGGGCCAGCCAGCCACACACCTTTTTTTAGGTGTCTACTTTGAACGTAAAAAACACTACAAAAAATATCCTAAAAGAAACTGCAAAAAATTTTTTTTGTACAGTTAAAGATGTCAATAATAACATATACAAAAATTGAAACGATTGTATTTTATTTTGTTATAATAAAAAATTTCCGAAAAACACCTTAAAAATTAGGCCGGAACTCCAGACTACATCTTTAAAAAATGCCCTTTCGAAGCAATTTTATCAATAAATCTGCGAAAAATTCAAAATATGTTACTTCAAGTAATCTTTACAGCGAACACAAATAAAATCTGAAATCGAAATTACAATATTTTAATATTAGGCTATCAGGCATGCTCCAGAATTCACTTTCGAGTGAAAGAGAATTGAAATCACTTCAATTTCACTATTTGGTGCTCTAGAATTCACTTTGTGAAATGAAATCACTAGCATTTCACTCGTTGGTGCTCTGTGATTCACTTTCACTTTTCTTTTCTTACTCTTAATAGAACAACCAGCGCAAATTTAACAAAAAATTAATCAAGTATAGAAAATATGAATGAAAATAAAAATTTCAAGGAGAAAGCATAAGAGCTTCACCCAGGATGCTTTATTCCTCAATTTATGGAGAAGCATCCAGACATCGCTAGAGGCTTCGTCAAGGACGATAAAGTAAAAGTAGAAGCACTGGCAATAATTGGCGACGAACCTTAAGAGCAATGGCCCACCACAAAAAGGAAGAAAATAGCAAAAATAACAACAATTCCAGGACTAGGGCGACCGGGAGCAGCCCCTCAATATCGTTTAACACAGTAATTGAAGGTGTAATTGGCACTTCACAGTTTGGCCCCCCTTCCACTTTTGGAAATGTAGACAGCACATGCTCCGTTGAAGAAATACTGCTGTGGTCGCTGCTGCTTCTTTTGCTGCCCGTAGTACCACCGCCTCTTCCACTGCCGGCACTTCCACGGTCGCCAACGCTGCCGCTGTTAATGTTACTTCTACTGCTGCTTCTTCAAATGCCTTTAAATTTTTTCGCTAGCATATTAGTTTTTTTTTCAATATTTAGCGCATATTCAAATAAAACACTCATATTTTTAAATATTCACAACCTCTTGAAACGAATTGAAAAAAAATAGTGAATTTGAATTCACTCGGTTTCTAGAGCACCAAAAACAATTTCACTCGATTTTAAATTCACTTTCGAATTTACTTTCACTCGGATTCTGGAGCATGCCTGTATATAGTAAATTTGTATCATTACATTTTTAAAAGAAGTAAGGAGTGAGATTGAAAAAATCTTAACACATTTTTTACCTAATAATTTTTTTTGGGTGTAAAATTTAAAAATTTCTCATCTAGTTATCTTTGAAAAATATGTCAGTTGTTATTTTTAATGACAAACATGTTGATTTATTGTGAGTTTGATCAAAATGAGTGAAGAAAAAAAAGTACGTCAAACTGTTTCAAATGCTATTAAACAGTTTCCGGAGAATTTGACCATCGATAGGAAGACTGGTTCGAGAAGAAAACAAGGACAACATGATATTGGGAAAGCCAAGAAAATAGAAAGCATATGGAAAAGATCTCCTTACACATCTGGTAGAAAAGCTGCCCGGTTAGCCCAGTGCTCTGACTATTTGGTGCGAAAAGTTAAAGCCAATGCAGGTTTGAAAACATATAAAGTCCAAAAAGTTCCAGACAGGAATGCTGCAAAAAATTTAGACGCCAAAAGTAGTGTTCGGAAATTAAAATCGAATTTCATACAAAAATATTCATGTTGTATAAAGGACGACGAAACTTATGTACTGGCAAATTTTACGCAGCTTCCGGGTCGAAATTTTTATGTTGAAGAACAATTTAGAATCCAAAAGCAGACAAAATTTCCTAAAAAATTCCTGGTATGGCAAGCTATATGGAGTAGCGGCAAAAGAAGCAAGTCATTTGCGGGCTCTATAAATACCGAAATATACATCAAAGAAAGTTTGAAAAAAAGACTGCTTCCTTTCATAAGAGAGCACAATGTGTCCACATATTTTTGGCCCGATTTGGCATCATGTCACTACGGCAAGAAAGCTCTGGAGTGGTACCAAAGTAATAACATAGTTTTTGTACCAAGAGAGGCCAATCCTCCAAATTGTGCGGAGCTAAGACCAGTGGAGAGATATTGGGCTCTTGTGAAAATAAACTTAAAGAGCAAAAAAAAGGTGTTCCAAAATATCGAAGATTTTAAAAGGAGATGGGCAAACTGTTCCAAAAAGCTGTCTGAAACAACTATAAAATCTCTAATGGAAGGTTTACAAAAAAAGGTCCACGAGTTCATAAATAGTGGTTAGTTATAGTTCTAACTAATAGTTATAGTTCTAACCACTATTTATGAACTCGTGGACCTTTTTTGGTAAGCCTTCCATTAGAGATTTTTCTGTAAGTTGTAAAATATTATCAATTAAATAAAAAAAATCAAAACTCAAAGATCAACCGTTTAAAAATTATTGAATTTTATATATGTTAAGATTTTTTCGATCTTACTCCTTATGCCGAAAACCGATTTATTGCCAGCTTCGTTCCAGTGAGTAACGTTTCGAAATATGAACCTAGCCACATCATTTTCGAAGCAAGCACCCTGCCACTTGTTAAAACGAGTCAACAATGTAAAAAACGTCTGCTACCTTAAATTTCTTTTGGGAAAATTTGTTTAAAAATTACTGTACTCTAAGAATGAAGTAATTAGACTGTGTAACAGTGAAAATATACTTTCCTCGAGATATAGCTCAAATTGTAGGTATAGTCAAGCAAACAAAAAATTTAATTCATCCTCAAAATCTGGACTTATGGCCGAAAAACCCATTTTTGATAGGTTAAAGCATATACTTGCCCGTAACTTTTTTTTATTTATCCGATGAGTAAGTTTTATATGTCAAAAGAGGACATTTAGCTACTTAAATAATTAAAATTCACTATTTAGTTTAAAATAATTTATTAAATATTTGATTAAAAAATTTGTTTCTTAATTGCTAAAAAGTTATCAGTTGTATATTTTTGCAATAAGAAATAATAGAATAATATTTAACAAGAATATATGAGCAAAATATATTACTATACCTTATAATTTTTTTTTTTTTTAGAAAACGAACAATGTCTTTTACAAATGAATAAACTAATGCAGTGAAAGTTTCCGCAGAAAGTTGTGACAATACGCAGAATTTATAAAGCAACACAATGTTTTAATGAAATTTTGAAAACAATCAATTTTTACGTTAAAGTCAATCATAAAAATTGAATGGCTGATGTAGTTTCATCCTGTGCCAAATATAAAGCAAAATTTTAAGCCTCACGATATTCCCATACAAAACAGGTTTTACCTGGATTTTGTGTTATGTGTTATGAACTTTCTAATAAGTATATTTTTAAAGCTCGCGATGAGTATTTTGAGTATAGTTACATAATATATCATTAGCTGAAATAGTGTAGATTGAATTAGATATAAGTCGTTATGATTTAATTAGAGGACTAGTTAATGATTAGTGGAAACATTCAACTAGAACTACGTTAAAGAAAATAGACTGAAATATTCAATTGGGCAATGAGCCACTATTTTCGCTGACAAACACCTCAATGGAATTTTCTTTAACAGAGTTCGATTCAATTTCTAAGGAGGTATTCGATTTAGCTGCCATCGCGATTCTGTTTTTACGCTTCATTTCCAGCAATTGTTTTCGCTGAGATTCACGCTTGAGCGCAGCGGCAGATGCTGCAGCAGTTGTCTTGGAACTTTTTCCGTTGGAATTTGTGGTTTTAGATTTTGTATTTGCAGTCTTGCTAGGGTTTTGATTTTTGTTTGCGGGTTTAGCTTCAGTTAAATCAATTGCTCGCTATTAAAATAAAAAAAATTATAAATTAAATTCTGGTTGTGAACGTAAAGATTCTGAGAAATATATATACCTTCCAATTGTTGCTTTTTAATATTTCAATTTCTTCGAATATTGAAGTAATGTGATCAATTTGTAAGTTAACCATATCCCAAAAACCTTGCAAATCATCCACCGTAGTTGGAAATTTGTCTTCGGGCGATCGGTTCATATTATTGTGACAAAGACCTGAAAAAATAAAAAATTAAGTTAATATTGTCCAAAAAAGTGCCCAATGTAATTTTTTAATGGAACGATGCACTTTGCCACCTTGAGTTTTGCCATTTGGCCGTTATCTTGAAAGGGGTACCTACAGAATAAAATTGCCACACCTTTTGCATGAACAGTCTTGCAGAAATCAAGCGATATGCACTCGTACTGTCTTCTAAATAAAATTGTGAATTACACGGAAGCAAATAAAGATAATTTGTCATTTACCATTCTAAAGTGCTTTTGAGTAAGATTATGATTTTCTAAAAATCAGCTCTAGAAAATCTACCGAAAATTACTGTTCACATTCTTTGAAAAATTTGATGTTAAAATAATTAAATTTCGAAGCATTTTGTCATATTTTGGGAATTTTTAAAGAAAAATTGTATCAAAAAAAAAAAAAAAAAAACCCCTCATAAGGAACGAATGATTCATCACTGGTGATACATTTTTAAAGTTTTTGAACTAACCGTTGTCCCTAAGAGTAGTTTTTGTTTGTGACCACCGGTGATACACTCATCCCTGAGAAGTTTTTTTTCCCATGTTCCACGGTGATACATTTGTCGTCAATATTAAGCAATGTCATTTTAATTTTTTATATAAATTACGATAAATTTTCGATGCACTTTAAAGATTCTTACCTTCGAATTGTTTCATCTTCTGCGTGACTAATAAACGGGCTTTCCCCGAAGCTGATCGCAATAGTCCTAAAATATCTTCCGAAATATCAGGGTTATCCTAAAATGATAAAATAATATTATTAAATTGGATAAGGAAAACTTTAACTTTTTTTCATCAGCTGTATTTTTTTTAAGAAGCTTGTGATTGTGGATTTATGCTTCTAGTCGATTTTGCAACCAAATATCGGAAAGCATGGTCACGTAATTATTTTTTTAAATGATCAATACTACATGATAAAAAATTAAGTTTTCATCCTTAATAATTTAGGAATAATGTACCACTGGATCTTGAAAATTATTTGGAAATTAGCGATTAATATTTGGTGAATTTAATATTGAGGTTAGAATTTTGCAAAATTCTGACTAGGACTAAAAAATCTACATACCACAAAGCGAAACCAATAAAAAGAAATGGCCAAAGTCGGCCTTTTTCAAACTTCGTGTTAAGATTTCACACAATCCTGACAACTGCTTCCCGTTTTAGATTCAGCGTATAGTTATGCATTTGTAATGTAAGCAGTGGCTTGCTTTCAACCATCTAAACCCTCTCAGGAGAATGCGTACTTCCCGTAGTAGGAAAAAATCGAGATGTTGATTTTCGGTTTTAGGAGCCCCCAAATTGTAAAAAAATACTACTCACGAATTTTTAGATGTCCAGGTTTAGCCGCACGCGATGTACAAATATTTGTACAAGAAAACGTTCTGAGAGCTTTAAAATACTCCGACTTACACAAAATGTGTCTCTATCGACAGAGGAAGGTTCAATCTACATAAGAAATTTGTTTTTTACACATCTTTTAATTATTTGGTATTTTTAATAATTTTTTGAATTTGACAACACAAAAAAAAAAGTGAGGGTGTCCCATAAAAGTCACAATAGTTTCGACGGTTATTTTTTTTTTATCAATTTATTTAAGTATAAATTTAAACTAAATTAACAGTTTTATTGTCAAGTGAAACCCATAGGCCCCTTTTCATGACCAGCGAATAATTTTAAGTGTTTGAAGTATTTAGAGGTAGATGCATTTTTTCAAAAAGTAGCCATTTTGAATTTTTGACAAGTAAGAGGAACATTTTAGAGATGCATTTTTTGAAATGGGAACAAAAGAGTTAGTAGTATATTATTAATACTACTTTTATTACTTAGTACTAAGTTATAAATTTTATTTATAATAAAAAAAGGATAAATGTTATTTAAATTTGTTTTCTTTATTAGCAAATACCTTGAACATGTTAAATGCTAAAAAATTAATTAAAAAGCAACAACTAATTCTCCCTATGTACATGCAATACTATGCAAATTATTTTCTTATAAATTCTCACTTAAAAATTTAACAATGAAAATACAACTCTGTTGCAAAAAGAAGAATAATATCAAAACAAATGTTTTCCCAATTGTCAAAGTTCCTCTTACTTGTCAAAATGCATCTACCTTCTTAATTCTTCTGCCATGGTTAAATCTTAATTATAATTTTAAGTAATGAGGAGGAAGGCAAAAATAAAAAGGCAGAGTGTATTAACTAGTTTCAAAATTATTGACCACGGTTATAAACAAAACCAGGCGAATTATTGTACCTGGTGTTAAATAAATTAATTTTGTCATTAATTATTAAATTGCCAGTGTTATGCATATCAAGTAATTGAGGCATACAAGAAAAAGTTCGATTTGGAAATCTACTCAATATTTTTTCAAATTTAAAATTATTGATATCATTGACATTATTACATTTGTTAAAAAATTTGACATGCATAAGGGCCGCAAAACGGTCAATTCTCATGCATGATGACTCCCTATATATCTTTTCAATAGACACATGCTTGTATGAGTTACGAGCTCGCCTGATATTGGCAGGTGATCTTAAAACACCTCTTTCAAAGGTGCGCAATAATTCCATTTCATGGCTAGAGAGTTGAGGTTGTCTGGTCCATAAAGGGGCAGCATACATAAGAATCGGCCGTATGTAAAGCTTATACATGTTTGTTTTGATTCTTTTGTAAATGTTTTTATTCTTAAAAATTCTATTTAAATAAAATTTTGCCCCTCTGGCTTTTTCTAATCTTTTTTTAACATTTGTTGTAAATCTATTATTAGTTTGGATTTGCAAACCAAGTAAACGGATATTATTTTTAGGTTATGCATGCATGCCTGAGTCCCAATAGCTAACAAAGACACGCTTGGCTGCTAACCTGGCCTTTAAGAGGCGGATTCCTGGAAGGTTTATGAAGTGATTAAGAGAAAAAGAATTTTTCTTCGCTGTCGTCTGTGTTTATTAAAAAAAAAAAACATCCCTCCCCTGTTTTTGCAAATATCGCAACTTTCATCACCCATTTTCGTTTTTTCTATTAAAATATTAAATTACAACATATTCATGATTTTCTTATTATAAGTATGTAGGTTTTGAATGTGACGATAAATTGTCCATAAAAAAAAAACATTGAAGCTTCGAAAATATTTAAAATGCGATTTGATATTCACATTTCGTATGTAAATTTGTTTAGATTTTCATTTTAAATAACCTGTAGTCATACAGCTTCGCTGTCCGGTCCTGGCAAAGTAGGGCTAATACGAGAATTAAAACCAAAAGAATAAAATATGACGGTATTTGAGTTGTAAGTTTTCAATATGTGGATAAACATTGTTGATGAGCTGGTCAATAGTTCGAAAGTAGGTTCCTACAGTGTCAGATATGGTAATATAATCCCCGTCAGTTATGTCAATGGACCCGTTACCTATTTTAAGCAGGTACTGCGAGAATAAGTCTGAGTAGCGATCTCCGTTAATATGAACTCGCATGTTGGTAGATAAATTTAATTTTTCAATATGTGGCTCAGTTCCAGATGCTTTGATTGTAGCAAAATAAATTTCAAACGATAGAGGAAAAAACAACAGCATTTAAATCAAAGTCAGGAAAAATGTTCAAATACATGTACACATATGTGTACGAAAATCCTGATAGGGTTAAAAAAAGCATAAAATGTGCACATTATGTACGCTGGTGTGGTGTGGATTTTATATCATGGGCATGGATTTTTTGTAAAATCATCATTCTTACTTTTTAAATTCTACTTTTAAAATAAGTAAATGGATTAAGATAAAAATAAAATATTTTATGGTCATAACAGCTCATGGAGGGCCTACAGTTTTAAGCCGGTTCTGAACGGCGAAGTGACTCTTATAGTTTTACCATTACCAGCCAAGAAATGGTGTGACAGCGTTGTTTACTGTGCTGAGCATTGAATCCGTGCATGCGGGTACCTGATGACCTATTCGGCAAACTAACCACTAGCCTACAGCAACCACGATAAAAAACAATAACTTGTGAAAAATCAATTCAGAAAGATGAGTTTTGTTGAAACAATACCATATTAAGTGTTAATAGATTTCTCGAATATTTTCGTTATAATTTTAACACAGTGATTGATAATGACCCCATGAGCGAATGAGCCAAATTTCAAAATTTTGGCCAGCTAAAAACGGATTTGGCCCCATAGCGCTTTGTTCAAAAGTTTTTTTTCTGGCTCTAGGAGGCCTGACCCCCTTAATAATCACATATTTAAAGTGTCAAAAGGAGCAGCCAAGTCGGCTTTCTAAGGCAGGAGCTTAATGAACGCAAATTTAGCTCTTAAGCAACATCAAAGTATAAAGCTAATAGCGTTACTCTATTGTAGCATTATTCCGTTTATGGAATAAGCACCTTGGTGTTTATGACCTTACCAAATTCATCGATACTCTTCCTTATTTCCTGCTTCCTCATACCATCTTTCCTTCCAATCAGAATACAAAAATGCAAATAAAAAATTGTGATGATTTTCAAAAAAAAAAAAAAGAAGCTATTTATATAATTCTTTAACTTTTTAACTCAGAGAGATCCCATTCGCTTTTTGGGAGGCACATTGTGTAGTTTCATTACGTGTCCAACTATTTACTATATATAATCAGAATTACATTTGATCAGTTCAGACACAAGTTATAAATTTTTGACTTAACCCCTTCTTCCACTTTAAATTTAAGTATCGAGAAAACTTGGCCAATGTATCACTTTTCGTACTCTATTTAGTACTTTTGTTTTAATAAAAAAAAAACTGAAGAAAAGTTTTGGAATTAACGGCAATTATCGTTAAGTCGTTGCAATTTCCGACAGTTAACGATTTCCATCGGACTGGCAATTTAATATGCCCCAAATAATTTGGGGTCGCTGAACTCGAATATGAACACTATTTTGCTCCATCACGTCAGGTTTTTGAGATAACGGTACATGAAATCGTGAAAATGGCATTATTAAATCTGTACCAGGACATTCTTAATTTATATTTTAACGTTTTTGGTGTCTATAGAAAAGTTGTTTAGCAGAAAAAGAAGCACATACTGCATCTAAGCTCCAAACTCCAAATTTTTGGAATTTCCTAAGTACAGCTTAGAACCATATTGCCAACAGGCTAAATGATTGATAAACGTATTATAGAGAAAAAGTTTGCTTATCAAAAAGTATGGGGTGTTCTCGAAAATCAAAACACCCTCCACCCCCTTATTTTTGGAAAAATAATCTCACAAAGTCAAATTTCATATATTTCTTAAATAAATTTTGTAAAAGCCAAAGTACAAAACTTTTTGAAATTTAAAATTTTACAAACTTTATTTAAGAAAAGTATGAATTACTCTAGACTACATGTCAAATTGCTAGTCCGATTTTCGCTGTTGCACAGTGTAATTATAAACAAATTCTCATCCCTAGTATAAACTGGGGTCGAATCGTCTGATCCGTGAACGTAAAAGTATTTTGCATGTATTTTTGTATGAATTACGTGGCGAGTAGTACGTTCGCAAATCAGACGATTCGACCCCTAATGAAAAGAAGTAAGGACTTTTGTCGTTATGGCTGTAGCTAAAATGAGGAATCAAACAAGCAATAGTGTTTTAGCAAGGAAATAATGTAATACACACCGATAATACATCAATGTATTTTTCTCCATCGCTCGCCAAAGACAAAAGTCTAGCTTGTTCTTTTTTAAGAAGACCCAGAAAGTAATTCCCATTTTTTTCTGATGTGTTGGCGATAGTTGTGGTTGCATCTGTTTTATTTGTAACATTGATGATTCGTTGGTCGGCGACGATTGTCATGCAAGGCAAAGTTGAAATATTTTTATGATCTACCTCGTCACCCTTCAACTGATTTGATGCTTCTAGAGCTTTTGACAACTTAGTAATTGTGTCTTTATCAGGAGTAATGTTCGAAAAATTCCTCTTCGGTGATATTGTAGGCAGCTGGGCTCTGAATTCTTGACTAAGGTGTCGCAGCACAGGTAGGTCATCAGCATTATTCTCAACCACTGGATCAGCAGAGGAAACCGAATTTGCATGCCGATCTGAATTTGAACCACTAGCATCACTCAGTTTCTTCCGAAAATTGCTATAATCTTTGCTGGGTGTTAGCTGTTGAAACTTCCTCGTTAACTCTGTAGTATCTAGATTATCTTCTTCACAACCAATAGTAGCCGAACGCTTTGAGTAGCAGCTGCGTACCTTCTTGGGGCTGTAAAACCTCTGAGCAAGAGCTCCGGGACCATATAATCGCTCTACACGTTGTTGAATAAAGCTTGTCTTCGGCAGCTTTTCCTGGGAAGGGTCACAGTTGTGACTGTCGCCATTTTCATTATGATTGCTATTATTAGATTCGAGATTTACATATTTGTTGCCAGTAGAATACTGACAGGCATTCGGTGTTTTGATACTAGTATTAGGCATAGTGTGTAACACAGGTGGCGCTAATGAATTATTCTTTTTGCAATATTGGAGGCTGCTGGAGGAGGGGCGTATAGGTGAAACCTCTCGAGATTTGTTTATGTCCTGTCGTACTTTAGAGTCGTATGTAGTAAGATTTGAATAACCGTTAACACAGCACGCTAGATTCAGGTAACTGGGTTTTTTGTCCGGGCTCACGTTTCCTGTACATTCGGGTAAGGCACTAGATTGCGTGTTGCTACTTAAAGGTTGTGTCAACACCATTCGAACTCCCTTTACAGGATCTGCAAATGTCGAAGCCTGAACTGTACGAATAGAACACCTCTCTCGTATATTTTCAGTAAATTCCTGTGTAATGTCTTTAACTGAAATGGGTGTTGGGAAGTTTAAACTACCACTTGTATCTGCAAGTAACAATGTTATAACATAAATTAGTAAGTGAAATAGATTAAATAATCAAGTTTTTATATACACCCAATTTTAATTTTATAAGGTTACCAATTTTAAACGTCTTTAATTTAGCTCATAATATAATTCAGTTTTTACGCCATGTAATTTAGGTTAAAACGGATATTTAAAAGTGATAACAATGTAAAAACACAATTGAATGTACCTGTATATGAAAGTACAAGAAAAGCATCAACAATTAAAGAATATTTTAAGGTATGTATACGAAAAAAACTGGTCGCAGTAAACATGTATTAATTCTACATCAATATTTTTTCTGATTTTTTTACATTACGCAAAATGAATTCATCGAAATCGAGCACACGCGATATAATTGTGCGCAAAAATCAAGATTTTCCACATATGTCACATATTGCCAAAAGTTTAAAAATTGCAAAATCTGCGGTAGCTTTAGTGCTTAAAAACTATAGTGAACGACTAACTACCGAAAGGAAAACTGAAAGTGGGCGAAAAAAGGGGTTCATCTCGGAGGAAAAAGCAAAGAAAATGAAAAACTTGTTTCAAAGAAATCCAGGCCTTTCCATCAGAGATGTTGCTAAAAAAGTCCATGTCACCCGGAAATGTTCAAAAAGTAGGCAGAGTAAAAGGACTTAAGACGTATAAAGTTCTGCTAGCCCCGAACCGGAACCACAAAAAAAATGCAACAGCAAAAACTGGCGCACGAAAGCTGTACGACAAAATTGTACATAATTCTGATTGCATGATCATGGACGACGAAACGTATGTCAAAGCAGACTGTAATCAGCTTCTTGGTCAACTATTTTACACTTCAAAAAAGAGAGGTGATGTTGCGCCTACATTTAAGCTAAAAAAAAGTGGACAAGTTTGTGAAGAAATATTTGGTTTGGCAAGCAATTTGCCAATGCGGCACAGAGTGCAGTTTTTGTCACTACTGGTACCATCAACAAAAAAATTTACGTAGAAGAGTGCTTACAAAAATGTCTACTGCCAATGGTACGTCTTCACAAGGCTCCTGTTCTCTTCTGGCCAGATTTAGCAACTTGCCATTACGGCAAAACGGCAATGACGTGGTATAAAGAGAAAGGGGTACAAATTGTTCCAAAAGATGCCAATCCCCCAAATTGCCCAGAACTTCGGCCGATAGAAAAATATTGCTAAAAACGAAGTAAGTGGTCAAAAATGAGAAACAGTGGACTACAGTGTCATCTCAAATGTTCCGAAGTGATGTGCAACGTTTAATGGCTGGAGTTAAGTCAAAGTTGCGATCTTTCGCATACGCACCAACCAAATAAATAAAGTTTTTATTTTTCTTAAAGTTACTATTATAACCTTTCAATTGATGTGTGAATTTCTGTTTTTGTTTAAAAATATAATTTTTATAACAAGTAAATTTCGACCAGTTTTTTTTCGTATACATGCATTACTTAAGTAATATATAACATGGCTTAATGACCGTATATACAACAATAGTGTATATAGAGACGGGCCATTTTGGAATCCGCCACGATTCCTCATCAGTGATAAATCTTAGTCTTTCAACATCCTATATAAGCAACTAGTATTTGAAATTGTAACCCAGAATTACAGGTTTAAACATTTCAATATGTGACCTAAAATGAAGAAAGGGACCTAGTGTGGCCAAAAATCGATTTTCAGGTTTTAGTCGATTTTGGCGTAGAAAAGAACCGACTCGTGAGGGTCTCAACCTATTGGTGGGTTATTATGTAGAAAAAGCCTTACTATATAAAAAGTTTTCGATTAATGAATAGTGTTATATGTAAATATAATTGAGTATACAAGCTTACGAGTAGAGATGGGCGCTTTTTAATCACGCTCACGTATGCTCACGTCTTTAAAAATACTAACCACGTATACTCACGCGCGTTGGCATTTTTCAAAAAAAATTCACGCACGTTGAAATTTTTCCAAGATTCATGCACACAGTTTTATTATTGTTAAATTTTTATTTATGTAAATAACAAATAAAGTGCTTTTAAACTAAGTATTTTAAAAATTAAATTTAGTCCACATTTTCACTGGGTATTCGGATTTTTAACCACCAAAATTAAGTATTTAAGTAATTATGAATTATAACGGCGCACATTGGGAAAAATATAGGCAAAACCCTCGCATTAAGGGTTTTTCGAAAGTTACGGGGTTTACTTTTTTTCTTTACTTTTTGTAATCTGGATATATCCAATATATGGAAAACAAGTTTCTGAAGTCAATTAACCCTCACCAGGGTCATCAAAAGTTGAGCTTTTAATTTTTTATTTTTCTCATTCTATGTTGTTAAAATAACTGATTTCAAATGAAAGTGGAATCTTAATTTTGCATTCGAAACTTACATTTATTACTTACAAGAAAAGCAGTCAACGTTAAAATTTTTTCAGAAAATTTATTTGGGTAGATACGGGTTTTTGAAGTTATGCCTAGTTTTTCGAGTTTTTCCTAATACTTTAAAATTTTGGTTAAGCTATAACTTTTTTGATTCCACTGGTTTCCTCGAAATATCTAATAAGTAGGAGTTTTTATCTAATAGATGATACTAAATTTATCTATTCAGCTTGATAAATTTCAAGCTGGAGCAGAGAACTCAAATAAGAAAATGAATAAAAAAAATGGTAAACAGAGTTGGTGTGATATTTAAAAAAAAAAGAAATTAAGTGCCTTAAGAACTTCTTTGCATAATTTAGAGGTAAGTATTTAACGTAATTTTTAAAATTTATTATAACGGTAAAATGCTAAAATATATTATATGCTATTTACTTTTTTTTAATGTTTTGTCTTTGAAGTTCAGCAAAAACCACAGTGCAAAAACTTGCAGTAAAATTTTTTGAAAAAAATGCGTTTAATTATTAAAAGCGGAAATTTTCTTTATCAAATATGTTTATAAATGATAAGAGAATATGAAAATCAAAAAATTGGAGGAATTGTACTATCCAATGGTTGTCTACAGTAGCTATTTTTTTAACCTCTAATAAAAACCAAACAAATCAATATGGAAGCATGAAATTTGGTGTCATGGCTGTGGAAGACCTAAGTAATCATAATCTCAAAACGAAACGTTTCTATCAAGCCCTATTAAACCCATTGGCGTCAGTGGGTTAACGAAATTTCATTGGAATTAAGATATACTAACCAACCGAGTGATTTGTCAAAACTTTTTACGGAGGAAATGTGAACATTTTTCTGAAAAGGAGCAAGAAATTGAAGGGTATTTGATGGCAAAAGAAATAATGTTGCTACCTCCAGAATATATTCATTGGTTTCATAAATTCATTCTTTGCCTTTTTACGCATTATAATTTTTTGTATTTGGTAATCAATAGTAAAATTTTAAATAGAATATTTTCATGGAGCATTTTAATCCATAGAAGCCCTTCCTAAAGGGCTTTTGAGCCATTTCTTAAGAAAAGAGTTAAAATAACTTTTTAATGTATATAATGGGTTAAAATATTTTGACGAAAATATTCCTCGTAAAACTATAGGTATGTACTATGAATCTATAAATATAAAATAATAAGTTACAACAAATTTAAATTTTATTCCTAGGCATATATTTTACTCAAATTTTTTAAATTTTCAGTCGCTATCAAAAAGTATTTATACGCAAATATTAAAAACGCTGATACACGTGTAACTTTGTTTTCAAGGATTTATAAGAGTCAGTTGTCAAAATTTTGCTATATCGATTTTTTCGGGCTGTGGAGTTATCAAAAAGACTGAACTTCCGAACGTAGGCTATTAGCGCCTGATGTTGCAAATTAAGAAATAATAATACCATCCAATCCTTTGAAGAATTCCAATTAACCTGTCAAAAATTTGTGTTTCTAACTGTAGTAGTATGGATGCTGGAGCTTAAAATAAGCGATGCGAGGATTTTGCCTATATTTTTCCCAATGTGCGGCGTCACACAGTGTCGCTAGTCCATATTAGCGAGGGGAAAAAATAGAAGGAATGAAACTTGGTACACATGATTTTTTAATTAAAATAAACTTTAATTGTTAAAATTGTAAAAATCGGCCAACGGACACGCCCACTTCTCATACAAATAAAAATTTTAATTGTAAATGTCTCCAAAAGTATACGAGATATTTTGATTATTTTTATAAAAGTAGTACAAATCAACATACTAAAAATCGGTCGGATACATATGGTATATATATTTCCCATACAAACCGAATTTTAATTTAAAGTATTTACAATAAGCTTTTATAAATATATGTTTGTATGTTCAATTGCGATGTTACTCATACTGTTTTCCTAGTTCTAGTGGCTGAAAAACTAGGATGCTCTGAAACTTTTGTTAGAAAAGTTAAGAGGGAGGAAAGGCTGAATTCATACAAGTTCCAAAGAGTTCCAGTCAGAAATTCGAAGAAAAACAGCGAGGCAAAAGAGCAAGCCGTGATTTCATAAGGAATTTTGATTACTGATTTATGGACGATGAGACCTATGTACTTGGCGACTTTTCACTGTTTTCAAGTATGGATTTTTATGTTGCAGATCGTAGAGGAAATGTCCAGGAGAAGTCTAAATCCCCCAAGAAGTTTTTAGTGTGGCAGGGACAATCAATGTCGATATATATATCCGAGTGTCTGCGAAAAAGACTTTTGCTATTCATAAAGCAGCACGCTGTTTCTGCTTTGTTTTGGCTGCGTGCCATTACAGTGAAGCAGCAGTTGAATGGTACGAAAAGAATAATGTAACGCTTGTATCCAGAGCTCAGACGAATATAAAGATATTGGGTTCTGGTAAAAAGGACCAAGAAGAGCACAAAACAGGTTGCCGTTACCAGTTTTTCCAAAAAGTGGCTGTCATCAAGTAAAAAAATTACTGAAAACACTATTAAAAACTTAATTGTTTATTTATTGCCTAGTAAGAGTATCGACTTACTAGGCAATACGCGTGCGTGTCACGTAAAATTCATGTCACTCGTCCATCTCTATTTACGACAGACGGTTATATACCATGCCGATTATATTCTTTATTTTTTTTATTTTTTATTTTAGTATGTTAATTTTATTTTTAAGACTTTTTCATTGAATTTATGTTTGTATGTATATACCTGAATTGGAAAATAATATTTATTTAGTGGTTATTTGAATAAAGAACAATTGGAATGTTTTCAATTATTGGAACCTTTTTATAATATATTTAAAACAGTTGATGTTCTTGAGCCCAAGATGGGTAGGGTTACAATTAAAACTTAATGAAATATAATCTTTATGTTGCAAAATTTGTAACCTGTTGTAGGCACTTATATTCAATTGTGTCCATTTACAATTTTGGTGGAAATTAGTTTTTGATGGCATACATAGATTTCAAAATGAATAAAGTCCCATTTACAATGGAGTGAAGACGCAAGGCGAGTTCCGAAATCGATTTTGGTAGCGAGAGCACTTATCGGTATTGTCGTTGTTCAATTTATAATTAAGCGAAAGGCTCTTAATAAAACAACAGAGGAAATGAAATATGAGACCGCTGTTTAAAATGATTTTACTTTATGTAGAGTTAACATCTTCGGCAGAATTCAGAAGTTCATTTTTTTTAATTTCTGAGATGAATTTAGTTTATGCAGTGCATGGTGCGCTTCGAACACCGATAAAACTTAAAAAGTCAACAGATTGATACCGCTTCCTTAATTTACTAAGGCTCTATCATCAAATTTTTCAATATCGAGTTTTTGATGGATTATGATAAAGGGCGCCCACTTTCGTCTGTGCCAACAATTTTAAAGACCTGCACCGAAAACTTACGATCTTTTCTTTTAGTTTAAACGGAAAATTCATTAGTATTCGTTTCAACTGGATCGTCAAATATCTAATTTATTATGTCATTCGAATTATACAAGCTAATTAATACGGAACCAATCAAAAAAATTAATTTGGACTTGAATTCAGCTTGAACGACGATGATATATTTTAAAATTAAGTTATTTTCAGGAAAATATAGTAAAAAGGATTATTAGTTCAATAATTGCTGCACTAAGGATTATTCCGTTTTTCCTCAGTTTTCTGCTAATATGTTATATTTTAATTTATTTCAACGGTAATATAGCTCGTATGGCAATTCTCCTTGTATCAACACCGCTTCTCACTCGCATCTTTTTTGCCAATTTTCACTGGCGAAACGAGAGCTCGCCTCATTGTAGATGCACACTTTGAAGCATATTGAATGCAAAAATTGTTGACGAGACGCTCGAACATCGTCTCGCGTCTTCGCTCCCTTGTGTATAGGGCTAAATGAATTCTAAGACTATTTTTTTCCTAAGTACTTTACGATTATTTGTGAATTTAATAGTATCTATCTACATTCCATATATGAAGTTAAGATCGAGGTACAATTTAAAAATTAGTCAATATATCGAGCCATGGCCGCAAAATTGATGTATGCGGCAAAAAGTAAATTTTAATGGAGAAGGTTGTTTTATACGTACATAGGTACTGACGAGAATTTCAGTCTATAAGATTTATTTGTCTTAGATACGCAATGCAATGTAGTTTCAATTTACTTAAATATGACGGAACTAATTTGGTTGATATTTATTCAGGCTTAAATGAACGTTTGTCAGTCACAACAGTATCAGTATTTAAAAAAATCATAATTATAAAAATTTTATGTGTAATTCAAATTTGCCAGAGAATAATTGCATCCGGAGAAGCTTGTGTAGAAATTATGGACATAAGTATTTTATGCACTTTATTTTAAGCACACCCATTTTCTATTATAGCTACCTGATATATCCGATGAGTCAGCATCTACATCAAGTGAACAGCTTCCAATCGAATCCGCACTTCGGTCCATATCAATATTTTTCAATATTCTGTTGAACAAACATTTTTTTAGTTAATACATATACGTATGTGCATGAGTATTAGACTAATGGAAAAAAATATAAAATTTTTAGAAAATCATTCTTCTCAAATAAAAATATCAAAGAATGAACTCAAAAACACAAAAAAAAAATATTTTGAAAAATTTCATGCTATTGATATTTGTGCTCGAAAGGAATGTTTTTCCAAAATTAAATTTTTTCACATCAATTAAGTATGCATGTTTTTTGCACAATATATATTGTAATAGAAATACAAGCTACAAACTAACAAAAAAATTAGTATAACGAACAATTAATTGCAGGTACGATAGTTATAGAGAGAGGCATTATTAAGTTGATAATATTCATGCTGAGAATCAGGTTGATTTTTGCAAAGATGCCTAAAAGTCAAACTCTACAAAATGACAACAGGTGCACGTCCAGGGCGTATTATTATCAACGATGTCATTGCTGCATAAATGAAATAGGAAGATCAAAGTTAAAGCGTGTGCGAATGATGTGACGTTAATAATGCCAGATCTGTTTCTAAGCATATTTTGCCAAATTATGGAAAAATCTTAGATGAACTAAGTAATTCGGCGTACTCTTGCGGGCTGAGAGTAAATCCGAGTAATGGAAATGAAGCTTCACTTCCCAAAATACCTGAATTACCAGTTCCCAAATTAAGCGATGAAAAACTAGATTATTCAGAATGCCAGCTTTTCAGCTAGAAAATACAATATCGGCCATAAAGCTCAAAAGGCTAACATAAGCCCCTATATTTGTAAGAGTGTGTTTAGATGAGCTCAAAGATGATCAACTGTGTGAAGGAACGAGGTAGAAAAATCGGCAGTTAGAAAGAGATAGGAAAATTTCACAGAAAATCACATTGAAAATTACAAATTTGCACAAACTTCAATGCTCCATCATCAAATTGCTTGCATGTTGGCAGTGTTTAGAAGTTGAAGCGACAACAACAACAATTAAAAAGCTAGTGGTGAAAACCAAAAATAATTATATACTTATTGAATTTAATCATATAAAATAACAAAATGTTGAATTGGCTGAATACGACTTGGTTATAAAGTTTATATAAATACTTGAAATTTATTGAAAAAAATAGATTACAAATATATTGTATATAGAAATAGCAGTGCATTAATCCTTTTGACTGGCAATTATTTACATTTACTTTAAACCATATTTTCTCGAAATGAGTTTTTTAGACTTATTATTCCTTTTGAACACATTATTAACTGGCATGTGTTAATATTAATAAAAAAAATAAATAATATGACAAATAAACTCTGCTTTGGCACATTTTTTTTTATTTATTTAACACCAAACTGGGATTAAAGAATACATATTAAAATTGGAAAACCAATTTTTAATGGACACAGTGTTACACATCCAAATGACTCCTGGGAGAGATCACATGCAAAAAAGTTAGGATGTATAAAATTGGCGATTGACTCTATAGATGAAGGTTCAAGTTTTAAGCCTCATTAAGAATTTCTATCACGTGGGATAAATCAAACGTGTCCACTAATTTTTGATATAGACTACAAAGAACTATATAACTGAAAACTTAAATACGCAGCTACAAAGTTTATTTACTGGTTTTACTTGAAATATCTGATTGGTTTCTACATTGTTGATCTTTAATAAAGGTAAAAAGACTAAGAGTATTAAAAGAATAAATTATTGGAAATTGACGATAATACTGAGTTATTATTGGTGTTAGTTTTTTGTGCACATGGCCTTAGTCATTTTTTTAAAAATGTTCTTGATTATAAAGGTTAATGTATCATGTCATTCAATATACCCCGCAGGAAGGAAATCCTTCTGTCTATCATGACTTGGCAGTTACCCTGAACTTTATAGCACATATTCAAATTATTGTTACCTTGATAAAATTATATAAAAAAACAATATCCGGTTATTTCAATTGATTAGTGTGTCATCCATTGTCATATTAAACGAAAAATTAACAAACATAAATCAAACCCCTTGAACTCAAACTCCAACTCTGTAAATTTAATACTCACAAAACATCCATAAAAATAGAGAACATTTATCCATGAGATTTGGACAAAAATCCACGCTCGAGAGAAATACCATAATATATAAGTATATATATATATATATATATATAGGTATATATATATATTTTATGAAAATAAATTGTGGCAATTAAATTATGTACAACACACCTTATAAGATATATTTGTGCTGAGTACATATATTTGTACTGAGTTTTTCTAATAAAATCTAGTTGAGCAACTGTGATAGATCAAAAAAAAATATTTTTTTTTAAACAAATTTCACAAATGCAAAGAGAAAAGCAATAGGCAAACAAAAAAAAAGCGATAATTACCATTAATTTATGCAAATATGGTGAAGTGACGGGCATTCAATACTTCGCGGAGGGTAATTATGAGATTGTAAGTCCGATCGATGGTCTTCGTAATAACTGCACAAAGCAAAATAAAAAATGAGAGATTTAACAATGCAGACTTTATATTTATTACTTAAACTTGGAGCTGCGCTATCAGACAATTTGCCAGTTCCGCTTTAATGATTTCTTCTTTAACTTTTTATTCTTCGTTGACTTGCTCTTCGATACCTCTTAATACTTGCTTTACACTTTATCCACTATATTTTAATGTTTTATACGTAGCAACATAGGATTAATGAGGTCGCTTTTTCAATTTTCAAAGTACATATATCTTTAAATTTTCATATGGTTGTTGTAAAATCTATTCCAGGGAATAAATTTTTTAAACAAAAAAAAATTGAGTTTGTTTTCCGATTCTAATACATTTGCAATTAGTTTGAAGACTTCAAAATATAATTGCTTTCCATCAAATTCCCCGCACGTTTCTACTTTTCCATAAATAAATGTTTCGTTATATCTTTTTGGAAATTACGTTTATTTATTCACTGACTCTGCAGCAGCCATTTAGTTTTATATTTAAAAATGTTTTTTTTTTTTAACAATGAAGTAATCTCGCCACAATTTAATTCTCCACCTCAAAAGCAAAAGAAAGTATAAGCAGAGCTGCCATATACGACGTATTTGTAATATTTTCTGGTATTTTGAGTCCACTTTATTGTGCGTTTACACCAAACAAACACACGAAGATTTATTTCTTACCTTCAGCCGATGTAACGTTATACATCGACTTGGCGAATCGCATAGTGTATGGGCAAGTTGAACAGACGGCTGTAAGATGATTTTGATCTGCGCCAAAGTATACCAACGTGGTCACATAGTGTATACGCTTATAGAACGACTTCGCGCCTGCCTTCTTTGTCAGTCGCTTTCACTTGTTGCGTTGTACGGAAAAAGAAAAAATAGTGTCAAAGAAAACGAGCTAATGTCAAAAAAATACTTAAAAATTAACTTTGTTTTACATTTTTAAGCTGCTATCAGCCTTTTTTGACATTTCTACATTAATAGTTTGAAAACATATGAGAAAAATATAAACAATAGTAATGGATGCTTACCTACAAATTTGATGTATTGCAAATACAATTTATTTCTGGATATACAGGAAAAAGAAGATACTCTGCACTTTGGCTACTACGTAGAGAGGACTAAGGCTTGAGCAAATAAAACTTATTGAAAATTAAGAAAACATGTAAAAAAAATCAAGTATCCTACGGCCTTTACCGCCGTCCAAATCGAAGAAAAGACTTGGATTTATTCTGAATTTTCTTCGTCGTAGCGAAGACACACTGTTGCATATCTTGCTTCCCTCAATGAAAATCTTAGGGCGATGTTACACGATCAATGTTTTGCTGTCAAACAATGCAATTGTTGTTGCTTTGAAAAATGAACACTGAGCAAAAGAGAGAATGAACACATTTCACTTCAACTTTTTTTAGGCTGATGTTACACGGTCAATGTTTTGCTGTCAATGTTTTCTGTTTTTACTCTCTTTTCATCGTTTTGTTTGATGCCCTGTTACACTATCAGTTTTTTCCTGAATGTTTTTTTTAATACTTTTATCTGCAACTATTTTTTTCCAACTAAAAAGTATTTTATTGTTTTTTGGAGTGAATGAAAATTCAACAATTTGAATGGAATTGGATGGAAAATAATTAAATTGACAATATGAGATAATATTGGTGGAAATAGAAACAAATTATACAAAAAATATTGCATTTATATATGAAAAACGCAGAAAAGTAATCTTTAAAATTTGCGAACTATTAAAATAAACTCCGCCAGTTTGTTGCTTGGCCATTGAATTACCATGTTTTTATAAAAATTATTTTAATTTTTTAAACAGCACTCATTTTTACAAGCAAACAAAAGCCAAACAACGCAAAGGGTGGCAAAGAAAAAAATGTATTTATAAGTTAGTAGAAAGTCTAGTATTTTTCATAAGATATTAGTATTTTCCCAGAAAATGCAACAGTTCATCTTCAGCAACCCCATTTTATTTGAAGTGATGCAGGTTTTTTTCGACAGTAAAAAAAATTGAAGTGAAATGTGTTCATCCTCTCTTTTGCTCAGTGTTCATTTTTCAAAGCAACAACAATTGCATTGTTTGACAGCAAAACATTGATCGTGTAACATCGCCCTTACTGATGCATCACTTCAAATAAAATGGGGTTGCTGAAGATGCACTGTTGCATTTTATTGGAAAATAGTAATATTTTATGAAAAATACTAGACTTTTTACTAACTTATAAATACATTTTTTTCTTTGACACCCTTTGCGTTGTTGACTTTTGCTTGTTTGTGAAAATGAGTATTGTTTAAAAAATTACTTAATAGTTTTTATAAAAACATGGTAATTCAATGGCCAAGTAACAAAGTGTCGTAGCTTAGTTTAATAGTTTGCAAATTTTAAAGATTATTTTTCTGCGTTTTTCATATATAAATGCAATCTTTTTTTTGTATAATTTGTTGCTATTTCCACCAACATTATCTCATATTGTCATTATAATTATTTTTTTTTTTTTTTATTTTTTATTGAATTTTCATTCACTTCAATTTACAATTAAATACTTTTTAATTGTTGTTGCATTGAAAAATGAACACTGAGCAAAAGAGAGGATGAACACATTTCACTTCAAATTTTTTTACTGTCGAAAAAAACCTGCATCACTTCAAATAAAATGGGGTTGCTAAAGATGCACTGTTGCATTTTATTGGAAAATACCAATATTTTATGGAAAATAGTACACTTTTTACTAATTTATATATACATTTTTTTCCTTTGCCACCCTTTGCGCTGTTCGGCTTTTGTCTGGTTTTGAAACTGCTGTTTAAAATATTACTTAATAATTTTTATAAAAACATGGTAATTCAAGGGTCAAGTAACAAAGTGGCGGAGTTTATTTTAATAGTTCACAAATTTTAAAGATTATTTTTCTGCGTTTTCCATATATAAATGCAATTTTTTTTGTATAATTTGTTGTTATTTCAACCAATATTATCTCATATTGTCATAATTATTTTTCATCCAATTCCATTCCAATTGTTGAGTTTTCATTCACTTCAAAATACAATTAAATACTTTTTAGTTGGAAAAACATAGTTGCAGATAAAAGTATTAAAAAATAACATTCAGCAAAAAACTGTTAGTGTAACAGGGCATCAAACAAAACGATGAAAAGAGAGTAAAAACAGAAAACATTGACAGCAAAACATTGACCGTGTAACATCAGCCTAACAGGGCATCAAACAAAATGATGAAGAGAGTTAAAACAGAAAACATTGACAGCAAAACATTGACCGTGTAACATCAGCCTTATACATCAAATTCGTTACAATAAAATTTTTTATTATTCACACTAGTCTGCAAATTCTGGTGTTCATTTTCTCTTAACAACCTGCTATAATTTCGCCGTGATTGGGGTCTTCACTTTAGTGCAAAACTGCGGCATTTTTGATTCTCCTATAATTTTTTTTATAAATGTGAAATATTTTCTATTTCTGAGAATTCGGACACATTTTCTATAGCCTGAATTTTTCTGAACATTAACTTTTTTTCAGTTAAAATTATTTTATTCAAATTCAAATTCTATTATATAAGTAGTAGAGCATGAAAATTCTTAAAAAAAAATAATGAAAATATACTATATAATATTTATTGTTGGCGTTTTTTTTTTTTTTGTTTAAATGTTTATTTATTTATCCAATAAACGGGATACAATTTATATGGATGCTTAGTTAACTTATCTAAGTACAAAATTAAATAGGTACATTTTTGTTCATGGGTAAAATATTAAAAAAGGTAAAAAACAATGAAAAACCATTATACTTGAACAAAATTGATACGGTACATGTGACAAAAGTTAAAAGAATTAATTAATTAAATATTGTCTGTTGCCCGGTGTTATACACTAGTCTGTTTTCATGATTGTATCTAGTGTGAAAAATTAAAATTTTGTCATTTAAGACCAGTTGTCCCGATTCATGTAGATCATGAATGTATGTAATCTTTGTGTATTTACCACTTATCTGATTTGGGCAATGTATGATATCCCTAATTTTAATAAGTTCAGAGTTTATGCATTTATTGAAAAAAATATAGTGTCTGTACGCCACGAAGCGATCCATTCTCACACACTTTGCTGCGGAATATATTTCAGAGATTTTACCATATTTATATGAACCAATGTCTCTTTTAGTATTTGTGGTGGAACGGAGACAACCACGTTCAAACTTTCTCATTAATTCCATCTGATGTAAACACCAAACAGGGGCAGCATATGTAAGGATTGGTCGTATATATAATTCATAAATACCAGTCTTAATTCTCGTGTTTATGTAACGGTTCGTTAAAATACGATTAATTGCAAATTTAGCTTTTCGAGCCTTATTAATTCTTATAGTCACATTTTTGGTAAATCTACCATTTGTTTGGAATTGCACTCCCAATAATCGGATGTCTTTTGAGTGTGTGATAGCTTCACCACCCAGTTTTATACACATGCCACGACATTTCTTTCTAAAATAAGCACTGGTATCGCAAACCTGACCCATAATATTGATGAATTCCGTTTTAGAAACATTTAGCATAAGTTTCCATTTGTTAAAATAGGCTAGTAGTTCATTTAAATAAGCGTTGCAACCGAGAGAAAGAAATAAAATTGCGTAAGCACAGCTCTAACTAAAAATTCATGATTTATTTCAATATATTTTACAGCGTCTGCGCTTTTACAAAAAATTTGTTGTTTCACCGTTTTGTGCAACTCGAATTCAGTTTTCTTATTAATCCTTTCTTATTGTCACGTTCCTCTACCTGGTAGACACCTTGACGCGGTGTAAAGGCTTAGTTACGATGATTCAACTTGGCCATGCTGACGGTAATGAGACTCTGAGTCTCTCATTTTGGTAGGGTCACCCATGTCAGAAGGGCAGTTGATGAGTACGAACTAAGAGCTACCACCCCCAATCCAGGGTGTTACGCGACCCGTGTCCATTGGATAGTTTGCAGTCGGGGGGTAATACTAGCTGTATACATACGGAGCCTTCCTGATACCGGTCCGCCTCAGGGAGTAACTGTGGACTTACCAAAGCATGGGGCGCTGACATGGTGGACCTTTCCCCTAATCTTATTTTTCGGTCATGACTATCGCCTCGTCGAGAAAGTGACCGGTACGAACCAGGTGAAAAATGAACAAAAAAAAACAGGCCTCGGACACGAGACCACCCAAATCAACAACAGCAACTACCGCTGTACCGTCCTCCTCGGACAACCCCACCGACGCTGGAACTAGCTCCAAAAAACCAGCGAAGGTAACTACAGCGACGAGCAGTAGTCATCTGTCCCTCACGGACCCTTGCACCTCCTCCTCCTCTCGGGCAAGACTAGCGGAAGCACAAGTTGCGGAAGTACCCGTTATGGCAGGTAGCAGCTCGAAACCCTTGATTAAATCGGGGTCAAGGGCTACTACCTCCGCAATGGTTACAAAACGGCGTACCAGTGCTTCAGCGAGCAGCAGTACTGGATCCTTAATTTTAGGATTGGAATCCAATGCTGCTGCCCCAGCCACAGTCGAACGGCGCACTAGCACTTCGACGAGGAGCAACTCCGGATCCTTGACATCAAGATCCGACACTGCTGCATCGACCACAGTCGCACGACAGCTCTCCACCTCTACTTCGGCGGGTAGCATCTCTGGGCCCTTGTCATCAAGACCCAGCGGTGCTGCCTCAGCCCCTAGCATGCAGCAAAGCACCACTGTCACAGTTGCTCCTGCTCACAGCAAATCAAGTTGTGAAGCTGCAGTGCGCCCAGAAGCTGGTCGCTGAACGCGAAAGACTGCTGACCACCAAAAGGCAACGCTCGGTGGAAGAGCCGCAGTCCCAGCTGAAGAAAGCAAAAACCGGGCCGTCTTCCAGGCTTAGCGTTCCACCCAGACCATACAACGTTGTTGCAAAAGATCACCTAATCTGGGCGGTGATCTATAGGAGCAACATCGACGGGACCATCTCTCCAAATAATTGGAGATTGGTCGAAATTGGGCTCCTAAAGGTCTACAAGGATATACTGCAGCAGTATCCTGGACTGGCCCCTCTCTGCCGAGATGCCGGTTGGCAACAAGGCCATGTAAAGCTTATAGCCTGCTCGGATCAGAGATCTGCTGAGCTCTATAAATTGGCCATTCAAATGGTGGGTGAAGTCTGGCCGGGAGCTAGGATTGAGGCTGTTACGAGGGAGGAAATCCCCAACCGACCTCGAACTAGAACCCGAATACCGGCTGAACCCTCTAACCCAATGGAAATTTTGGAGTTCATTCAGATCTCTAATCCGACACTACCTACTGACAACTGGAAGGTAGTGAGGGTCAGCGATGCAGCGGACAACTCAAGGATCGCTACTGTAGTGAGGAGTCCCTCGCCCCTATCGCTGAAAGCCGGAAAGTGATAAGCTACGGCTTTGGTTCCATCACTCTCACGGTATACAAAGGCGACAACAAGGAAATCACTCAGGGGGTTAAGTCAACTTACCCCAGCGAACAGAATGAGGTTCAGTCCTACGCAGGTCCTACGGAGATGGATGACCTACCACCCTCCGGTGTGGACAGTGACGATCAGTCAACATCGGGGATGGTGGGGGATCTTTTCCGTCGCTTGGACTTTGCGGAAGACGACGACGACCTCCTATCTAATTTATCTGACGCCGACTTAACTGACATAACAAGTGTCGAAGCGTCCACTTGCAGCCAGGATGATTAGGGTGATACAGATAAATTTGCATCACTCTAAGGCAGCCTCGGCTGCACTACTTCTTCGCCTTACTCAAAAAGGCGAAGACATTGCCCTAATTCAGGAGCCCTGGGTAGTTGGAGACAGGGTTTGTGGATTAGGGCATAAGGATTTCAGGCTAGTCTACGCTTCAGGCGAAGGTAAACCTAGGTCATGTGTGCTAATTAAAAAAATGCTATATCACCTTTATTTTGTCCAAATTTAGTGACAAGGACATCACGGTACTAGCGGTGGAACTCCAACAACAGACGATCTGGTTGGTTTCCGCCTATCTCGCCCATGATCATACAGGGCCACCCCCACCTGCAAACTTCAAGCTGGCCATTGAGGAGGTGAAGATGCGACGCTTAGCAGTGGTCATCGGAGCTGACGCGAATTCCCATCACACTATATGGTGAAGCACCGACACGAACCCACGAGGTGAGTCTCTTTTTGATTATATACTTAGTACTAGTTTGCTGATATGTAACATTGGGTGCGAGCCAACTTTCATTACTGCTAACAGGAGGGAAGTGCTCGACATTACTCTTGTGACTGATTATTCGTCACACATTGTGAAAAACTGGAGGGTCGGTAAGGAACACTCCCATTCCGACCATCAATACATTGAGTTCTATCTTGATATTGTCAAACCGGATAGTTCTCCGTTTATCAACAGAAAAAGGACCAACTGGGGAAGGTATAGATCTGTCCTAGATAACTCTCTAGCATCTGAGAATTATGGTCCCTTAGAAACTAGGAAACAAATTGACGACATGGTCGAATTGTTGACTAAATCTTGCAATAACGCTACTAATTGCGCATGTCCCACTAGTAAAACAAGAGGGAAATCAAAACCACCTTGGTGGTCACCTAATATATCCGCCCTAAGGAAGGAGTGCCGTAGACACTTCAACCTAGCTAAACGCACTAATGACTGGTCAACCTATAAGACACATAGCGGATCCTTTAAAAGAGAAGTAAGGAAAGCACAAATGGAATCCTGGAGGAGCTTCACTAGTAGTATAGAGGAGACCTCCGAGGCAAGCCGTTTGCGCAAACTTCTTAAATCTGCCCCTGCTACACTTAGCTACATACAGAAACCAGATGATCAATGGACATCATCTAGTTTAGAAACATTGGAGGTTCTGGTTGACACTCACTTCCCGGGCTGCATGCCCGTACCTGGGACTGAGCAAATGCCTCGCTCAACCTCCACAAACCTAGCCAACACCATTATTACTGTCAGCCACGGTTGCCACATCAAAACTTTTTTTGGGGCCAAAAACAAAAGCAAAAAGGACCAAAATGGAAAAAAATGGACCAAATTTTTTTAAAATTATTTTGTTTATTTAACAAGTAAATATAGCACATTATAAAATGTGTATAACAATTTTATAATATTTTTTTAGCGATTGCTAGAGAATACATTCATATATCACATCAAACTAAAACAAAAAAAAGTGCTCAGAAATTCACACAGCACATATGTAATGAAAGGTATATAAAAATTACTTATAATATTTTAAGTGATTATTATATAGTACAAACATAAGTATATCACATTATATATTAGCAGAAAAAACAAAAAAAGAAGTGCTTACAAGTTCATATAGCATATATGTATGTATGTATTAAAAAGTGTATAAAATGTAAAAACTACTTATAATATTTTAAGAGATTGTTATATAGTAAAAACATATATCACATTAAACAATATCAAAAACAACAAAAAAAAAATGGTTAGCAATTCAGATACAAAGAAGAACATTTTTGGGACACGATAAATAAATCAAATATGTGGACAAATCAAAAAATAACAAGGCAGAAAGTATATTCTTTTATAGATGAATACAAATGTAAAGTCATTTTTGAAATCAGATATCAAAGAAAAAATTTAGAAAAAAACGGTATTCAAAACCAAAAAACAGTGCCATATACTCCTCAACAGAATGGCGTTGATAAATTTTTACTACTCAGTAGTATCGAAACCAAAGTAGACATCGACCGGGTCTGTGTTTACATCTTTATCAGAAGCATGCAAAGACTTGGTGTGACTTCGGCGAATTTTGAGTGGATTTAATCAACAAATGAGCGCACCAAAGTTGTACGAAGACAAAGTTGCTTGAGACCGATTGAAGGAGAGAAGTTTTCAGGTTTCTGGCCAATAAAAGCACAAAGACGCGCGAGTTTGCTTTCAAAAGGACTAAGTAGATAAAAAGTTGCACTTACTGTCCGACCGAAAACATGATGGCAGACTTACTGATTAAGCCATTGCTAGCAAGGCGGATTCAATTAGGCAGGCGTATTGAAAAAAAGTTATTTTATTGCTTTCAAATTATTGGTAAATGTTCAGATTACACTTCTGATTGGGATTAAAAATCACTTTTTGACTCAAATTTTGTTAATATGAATTGGGGCGTGCCGCCCTTTCCCGGTTCGGGTTCTTGTCGCTAAAATTTTTTCAAAAAATAGTACAAATAACTAAAAAAAAGATATGACTAAAAATGAATACATCATGCATAAATTGCACTTGTGTCGCCCAAATTAAAAGGTCAAGGTATTTGTATTCAAATCATACTTAAAAAAAGTAAAAAATTCGCGCGAAAAAGGACCAAAATGGCCACCGAATTTAGTGCGTCATGTATCCATTTAGTTTCTTTTATTTGTTATTTTACTATTTATTAAATACATTTTAATGCCAAAAATCCGTTTTTCGGGAAGGGCCTGCTCTCCCTAATTCAAATAAACAAAATTTGGGTCAAAAAAGTGATTTTTAAACAAATTCTCATCAAGTGTGTTCTGAAAAATTCCAAATAATTTTACTGCATTGAATAAAGACACTAGTTTGCTTAATATAACATTTCATTACTACAACTTTCTTACACTGATTTTTTTAACATTACATTTTTTTAGTCACAGAGTGACTCATACATTACATATGAAAGTTAATTACTTAATATTTTTGAAAAAGGACCAATTCAGAAAAAAAAGGACCAGCGGACCAAACGAAAATAAAAGGACCACTTTTGGTCCAAAAGAACCAAAGTGGCAACCGTGCTGTCAGCAGAATAAGGTGGGCTATCCAAAGTTTTAAACCATTTAAGTCACCGGGACCGGATAGTATAATTCCCGCTGAACTTCAAATAGCTTCTGACATAGTGTTACCTTGGCTAGAAATTATCTTCAAGGCCTGTTTAAGCCTCTCATACATTCCACTGACTGGCGAGAGGTAAATGTCGTCTTCATCCCTAAGGGAGGAAAAGCGTCACACTCCAAGCCGAAAGACAACAGACCGATAAGTTTGTCTAAGTTGTTTCTGCATTAATGCTAATTTTTGACATTGTTAGTGGTAAAATTGACTGTATTTATTTACTTGACTTAATAAATTTTAATGTACCAGCTAGATGTCTGCGCCATGGCTATTTGTTTGCTATTTCTATTTGCGCACTGACTATTCTAGAAATGAGCCTATTGTTTGGTCTCTTAACTTGTTTAATGTAATTTCGTCCTTTATTGTCATTGATATTTTTTCTTCACATGCTGTCTTTCATAATGCCTTAATTAATTATTTCTATTAAGCTTTTACTGTATTTTGTATCTTTCATATCTTTGATTATATTACTTAGGTTAAAAATTTTGTTGTCTAGTCTGTAAGGATATATATAGCCCATTGACTTAAATAAATGAAATGAATAAGGATGGAACGCGCACTTTGTACATGCCTCTCAACATGCTATATCGGACCTTCCTCTTCTTTACCTTAAAGATAAGTTGCTTATTTTGCAAAAACCTGCATCCTTTCCATCCAGTTCTTTTATTTTTTGAAACCATATTTTCAGCTATGGATCCTTTAGCCACGAATCACAAAAGCGGCAAACATGTTTTCTAGGCACCTACAAATATAAAGAAATAAATTAGCCACAAAAAGCTATAATTTAAATTACCTACTATTTCTCAAATGCTAATTCCGCTTTAAGTCTACCAAGTCTACTTCATCTGCACATTCTGCTTCATCTGTCCATTCTACGTCAGCTGCCCATCCTACTTAGGGTAGCCAGATTCTCGATCAGCGAATTCAGTTCATTAGATAAAATTCTTAAGACATTAATTTGGAAAAATCAGCACAAAATACAAAAATCAGTACATTTTCGTGCTGATACGAGATTTCAAAAAAACAGTATTTAAAACAAAAATCAGGACATGAACTGATCAAATCAGTACGTCTGACTACCCTATTTCTACTTCATTTGCCAATTCTGCGCTTTTTTCTTTTGTTAAATTTTTGTTGCTTGGAATAACCCATAAGAAAGTTAATTAAAACAAAACACGGCCAGTATTTAAACTTTCTTAATTTTATTACAAATTTATCCATTTTTAAATTTCAGCACTTTTTACTACTTTTTTTTTCTTGTATTTGAAAAAAAACACGTTGACTTGCGGTTAAATCAAACATGTTGCAACTTTTAGTACAGTGTTTTAATCCTTGTTACATATTTAAATCCATGTTAAATTTCCTTTCTAAATTAAATCCTATTAAATCGATCAATTGTCATCCTGGCTCTGAAATCGTCCAAATGACGTTGCGCAGTGTTGCCGAAGGTACTCCGATCGGAGTATTCGTACTCCGCTCAAATCTCCCCAATCCTCCTATTTCATATTCTCGAATTCTTGGGTTGTATTCTTGAATTTTTGGTTGTAAACGTAAATCAAACTAAATATGTTCTGTTGGGTTATTTTAGTTTCTGTCTGTGAAATATTTGTTACCATGGCTAGCTCTACTTTATTTATCGCTGGATTACTGTCAAAATTCAAAAATTCGTGTTGCATTTCCAGAAGTTTTTGCTTGTCTTTGTATTAATGCTTGTAATTTTTGACAATTGAAATCAATAGTAGAAAAAATGCGTAAAAGTAATTTTGCTTATTTAATAAATATCAATAAATTAGTAATGAATTTATAAATATATATATTAGATTTGGAACTGGAAGAATTTGGGTGTGAAATTTTTCATTTAAAGAATGCTTTAAAAGAAGAAATGCTTTCAAAACTGGAAAAATTTATAAGCGCAATTATAAGTTTTCCACATAGCAGTACAGCGGCAAATATAATTTTTTCTTAGTTGAATCTAATTAAAGACAAAAAACAAAATTGCTTGCTAATGGTAATGTAAGAAAAGCTACAAAAAAAAAAAAAAAAAAAAATGATGCCTCCTTCTAGATACCTTCGATTAAACTGGTTCAAAGTACCACAAATAACATTCTACTTTTTGTACCCGGTTTTGAGAAGAAAGAAGGCAAGTTTGTTGTAGTTTTTTATTCATTATTGCTTTTTTTATTATTATATACTGATACTACCGTTTGTTTCCAAAGAAGGAATATTTGGTTTTTAAGTATATGAATTTATTTTATTTTCATAATTTTTTTAGCTTTAAGTATGACTGAAGTTGTAACAGCTGTGAATAAAAAAATGTTTTTTTTTCTAATAAAATTTCTATACATTAGTGCAACTGTTTGCAATTATCTAAGACTCTAGATTCTAAGTAATACTTATTTGAAAACTTGTAATACATTTTGAAAAATTTCTCCCCTGTAAAGCAAAATCCTCCTCTTAAAAGTAAAAATCCCTCCCCTTAAAATTTTCAAAACGGCAGCACAGACGTTGCGGTCGTCCATCTGGCAGCGCTGCCTGTGAAATGAGCGTTTATACAACTATGTGTGAAGGTTTCTTTTCACTAAATTTAGTACAATTTATATGATAAAAATATCAACCCTATTTCCAGTGACCGGCTAATCTTGTTGCTGCATTGGAAGTTAGTCGCTCGAATTTGTTATTGGAATCTATCGTAATGTATTTAAGTGCAATTATTGCTGTTAACAGTACAACATTCCTTTGTTGCGAGTTAAGTTGATCGTTCCGCATTTTGCTGTTCACGCTTCCTTAGAGTTTTACTAATTGTGTTAAAGTGTTCAAGGAAATATTTAACATGTCAGATCTTCCCAGTGTTCTCACCCAGTTGTTTAGGTAAGATAAACATGTGTTATCGTTATTTGCTTTGTGGTGTTATGAGAATTTGGTTTAAGTTATCGTGAAGTTGGGTTTTATTGTTTTATGACCTTATTGAGATAACAGCAACCGCAGATAAATGACAACATACAGTGGCAATACAGATGATAAGCTTATGGAGAAAGTTTTTTTTATTAAACATTCTGATATTCGTTGTTTCCCATTTGGATTTGCTGTCGATTAAACACATTGCGATGTCCCAGGCTCGATTATCACAAACAAAACTTCAGACGGTATTAAATCAAGTGGGCGTTATATGTAATATATTTGGCAAAGCACTTTGATTTTATCAATTTTCTTTATTTTCATTGATTTCGAAACTACAAATTAATCGGTTAAATTTTCCATTCATTACGATCGCTTTCTAACCTCATCAAATGAATAGAATAATCCAGTTTATTGCAGTAAAATATCAAAATTAGATATAAAATTTTTATCTCAAGCAGTATTACTTGCATTTTGTTTTATTTAGATAGCATATAAATTTCTGTATTTTGGAGATGATATACACATACAGTACTGTGCAAAACAAAAGCAAAAAATCTTGGCGTACCATACTTATTACGTTTTTATGACTTTTTTAATTTTTGTTTAAAAGAAAGTAGATTTAATTTGTTCTTAAATGATTAAATTATATAATGGGAAACTTAAAAGTTAAAAAAAAAGGGTAAAAAAATTATTTAAAAAAATTAAAGAAATGTGCACTTAGGGCTGTGCCTAACAAAAGCAACAATTTTATGATATTTCTTATTTACATTCATTGCTTCACATCTACTAGGCACTGACTTTGTCAACTTGTGGAAATTGCCACTTTGTGGAATTCTTAGACATAAAATCTACTCGAAACGCACTTTAAAGTTGTTTTAAGATTGATTAGCATAGAGAAGGGTTCATTTCTCTCATGGGTTGTCACTAACATCCGAGCTTAACTCCTTGAAACCTACTTCGGAGCCTCGAAACATAGAGTGGGTGGGTACCACTTCCAAATCTGGGATGCGCTGGGATAGATTTAAAATAAAAGTGGAAAATGGCTCCCAAGAGGACATTCATCAAGCTGCCAAAGTCAATGCCTAGCAGATATGAAGCATTGAATGTAAATAAGGAATATCATAAATTTGTTGCTTTTGTTTTGCACAGCCCTAAGTGCACATTTCTTTGATTTTTTTTTAATAATTTTTTTTTTGACATTTTTTTTAAACTTTTAAGTTTCCCATTATATAATTTAATCATTTAAGAACAAATTAAATCCACTCGCTTATAAATAAAAATTAAAAAAGGTCATGAAAACGTAATAAGTATGCCAAGATTTGTTGCTTTTGTTTTGCACAGTACTGTAAGTGAATGAATGAGTGCATTGAGAGAGACTTGTTAATTAATCGAGACGAAAAAAACGAAAACTTCGAAATTGTATAAAAAAAATACAATACATAGGGACTTGCAATTTTTTTATTTTCCAATACATCTAATTATCTTAAAATTGTTTTTTTTTTTTCAATTTGGTTCAATAGTTTTCCTATATACACATATATAAAAAAATTAATAAAAATTTAAAAATATACAAAATTTTCTGTAAGATAGACTATAGCTCTGTTCACGTAAAAAAGAGAGTAAAAGAAAGATTGAGAAAAAATTGTCACAAAGAGAAATTATCAGAAAAAGTACGTGAACAGAAAACTAAAAAAACTTTCAATTAAATTTTAGCGCGAAAAATATTGTGCAGTTTATAATTTAATTTAATTAATTTGAAGATTTGCATTCACAAATATTTACATTTTCAAAACCACAAATTCATTTTAACAAATTTAACACGACCAAAATTATTTTTGACATTTTCTTTTTTTCGGCAGCTAAAAATTTCTGAAAGTAAAAATTTTACTTTCAGAAGCTTTCAAATACTTTTTTCTCTCTCACATTCTTACGCTCTCGTTTTTCTCTCTTGTTTTCCAGTGAAAACTATTAGCAATTTTTAACAATTTTTTGTACGAAAAAGACCTTTTGACAAAGTTCTAACAAAAAAAAAGCGACCTAAAATAGCTCCTTCTAAGGGCTGTAAAAAAAGCAACCTACGATCATAATAATAGTCTATCTTATAAAAAAAATATTTCTGAACGAAATGATCCTAGTTAGAACTAAATCCATTAAGTATTTCAAAAGTTAGAACACCTGCCAATTTGAAAAAGATATGTTTCGAAAAAAAAACGCGTTTAAAGAATCGTGCAGCTATATCTATACGTATATAAATGAGGAGATTTCAAAAACCATATTTTTCTTATATAAAATTTTAGATACGTATTCTAAGCACTATAAGGTCCGAGCAATGGGCATGTTCCCTTAAGCGGGTCGCCTGGTATAGAAAGCCAAAAACAACTACTTTTTGCAACATTTTTTATTTTCAAAATGATTCAAAATTTATTTTCGCAATTTACGGTGTATATGTCAACATATTGATGAGCTCAAATTAATTTTTTAATGAAATTGTATACAAAATTTTTCCAGTTATATCAATGAATGTGAAGGTACCTTCGGAAGTTGTTCCTTTATGGCGTGTTTCTTAGAGCTTCTTACAATTGCTTGAAAAAAAAAAACAAAAATATGTAGTTTTGTAAAGTATAAGATTGTAGTTCGTAGATATACCTAACAAATTATTTTTTTTATCATAAAAAATTCACGATTTGAAAAAAAAAATAATTTTTGGTCTAAATTTTACACCTCTTTTTTTTATAACTTTTTTTAAAATAATGTTTTGAGTGCTAAGTTGAAACTCTTGTGTCATTGAAGATTGTGAGATCCTTCACGAACCAGAGTGCATCAAGTATTGATCGCAAAGTTTTAGATGGCAACCTTTGAAAGATTTCAATATTGGATTTGGTGGCAGATCCCCAAAGCTGGATCCCATATGTCCACGTAGATTTAATTATGGTTTTGTAGATCAGTAGTTTATTCTCCACGCTCATCTTTGAAAAAGGCAGTAAGAGCCAGAAAGTTTTTTGGTTTTGTTTTTAACTTCTTTAGTTTTAATATGCTTTCTCCAAGCTAGACGCCTATCCATATGCAGGCCCAGTTTAAAGAAACACTCATATTAATAACTCAAGAATTTTTTTAGTTATGCTGCACGTCAGTTTCAAAAACATGGTTTTGAGAAAAACGCGTTTGAAAGTTCAAGCATACATGACTGCTATACCACCGTCTGCCAAGTTCTACATCCGTAACTTTCATACGACTGTGAATTAAAAAAAAATGCAATTGAACACACATTCTGGAAACGTTATACAATAGAAAAGATTTAAACAAAAACAAAAATTTTCGAATTTTTTGACCCGTTATAGCAGGCAACCCCTTAATAATTATATTCAATTTTAAATCCGCTATTGGTGAAACAATACATTGAGCCATTTCTTCTTTGGGTCTTAGAGCAAGTGGATCTGGGTTTTTATTGTCTTATACAATGTGAAGTTCAGGTGACAGTCATACCTAAATTGGAGCGTCAGCGTCGTTTATACAAAAATAGACGATTTTAACAGATAAATGTCTTCAATTTAGGTATGACTTTGAATATTGATAATCCCGAGCAAGAGCTTTCTAAATCGATTTTCAACATTTCAATTTGTTTTTATCCCATATAATTTGCTCTAAACACAAATTTTCGGTATATTTATTATGCATATCGGGCATTGCCACCCGACACTTAGATTAAAAATTAATCTTGCAACAATCGAAGTACATATTACAGTTAATTCAATCTGAAAATATTAGGTCTATTCGCGTACATAATTATCATTAGTATTTTTACTGGAAATTCGTTTGCGTAAATAAAAAAATACTAAAAGAAATGGGACAGTCTTCTCTTCCGTGATAGTTTTTACCAAATTTTTACTAGATAAATTTCTACTAGTAAAAATAGCAAGTAAAGAAAACAGCTGTTCGACTGTCAAAGTAATTTTCCATTTTTGTCAAATATTTTTGGGAATTTGTTTAAAAATAAAATAAAGTACAAATGCAACTCTAATATGAGCGAATTCAATTTCTACAATTTGCACCAAATTGTTTCTGTATGCAACATCTGCAAAACTAATAGAATTTTGTTTGCATACCATATTGTTAATTACCCAATTATTTTTAATGGTATGAGCGAATTCAATTTCTACAATTTGCACCAAATTGTTTCTGTATGCAACATCTGCAAAACTAATAGAATTTTGTTTGCATACCATATTGTTAATTACCCAATTATTTTTAATGGTATCCATATTCCACCGGATTAAAAGTCATTAGCGAACAATTAACCTCGAGTATTCCTGAGTCTATCATTACTTTTTAAATAATTGGAAAATTTTATTTTTTTTTGACATAGCTCACATTTAGCTTACTTAGGAATTTCTAGATTATTCTGTTTTTAAGAAGGCATTCTTCTTACGCTCTTCAATTTGTTAAGCTGTGGTTATATTGGTACTCGATGTTCAACGAACACAAAACATTACATTGAACTCGTTGCAGAGTTACCTTTTGTCAAAATGTAGTCCTCTGTGTAATACTGTTTTTATGTAATGATACTGTTTTTTTAAATAGCTCATTGTCACCCCATAAACTAGGCGTGCTCGGTGTACAATACAATCGTGATCGGTGTGAGTATAGACTCTCTCTTTGCGTTTGGTGCAACAACAATTTAACGGTGTTCGCCGAGCATACTCCCAACATAACCACAGCCTTACTAGCAAAATTTTACTAGTAAAGTACGCGAACAGATTTAATGCATTTTTCAACTTTAGGTGGCTGTTCACACGGGCGCAAGATTGAACGCCTATCTGAAAGAGAGAGGAAGAACAAAAAAAAAAATAGTTATTAGAAAAAGACAGGCGAGTTTCTATCTCTTACTACCTATTTATTCTACTTCTCTCTTTCAGGCGTTCATGCTTGCACCCGTGTGAGCAACCACTCATGAGCGAGTTATAAAAAAGCAATGGGCACAAAAATTTGTATTTTTTAGGTTTACAACAAATCGAATATTTTTAGCCCGACAACATTTTTATAAGTTGCGGCAACCTTAATATACATTGCTGGACAAAACTAAAGCACGAATTCTTCCTTGTTAGCATTTAGTTCAATAATATTGTAAAACATGCTTGAACTACATTTTTTTATGAATTTAGTAAGAATATGACTTGTAATAAAGTACAAAAAATGTAAAATTATTTTTGATTTAAAATAAAAATGTTTGTTCAAAAGTAATAAAATGCATAAAACAGGTGCGACAAAACTAAAGCATATTTGAAATATACATTAATGGAAAAGTTATATTTTTCTAATATTTTGTGGCGTATCCATTATTTTTCTAAACTGGTGCACATCTTCGTGGCATGAACTCAACAAAATTGTTTACAACTTCCGCAGAAATTTTTTTCATGCAACCTCAGATTGGTAGTAAATGTAATCCATATTTTTACAGTTTACGCTATGGATTTCCTGATCTACAATTTCCTATAGATTTTTTGAGATTGAAATTGGGTGAATGTGTAGGCCACTTTAAAAAGCTGATGTTCTTGACAATAAATCACTCTTTTACACATCGTGCTGGGATCGTCATCGTGCTGGTTGACCTACTTTTACAGCAGCTCTGCCTCTGCATAAAGTAACATAACATTCTGGAGAATATCTTTGTTCATTATACATACCTCTTATTTTATAAATTGGTCCAATTCCATAAACCGAAATAATCACCAGGCCATTACTTTGCCTCCCCGAATTTTACGCTGCTTTTCAAATAACGTGGATTTCCTCGTTGCTCTTTTGGTCAGCTTTAATCCGTCGCTATCTTTCATGTTAAATTAAGATTCGTCAGTAAAAAGTACGGTTACAAATTCGATTCTTGCCCCTGTCGATTCTTTCGAGAAATAAATGATTTTTTAAAGCTTTGGTACGTTGCTAAGCCGCCCTCCACAGTTCGTCGTTGTATAAATTTGTTTGAAATGTTTAATTCAAGCAATTCATTTCCAAGATATAAAAGGATCTTTTTTTAAAATCCGGATGATGGCCTGAGCCTCACGTTTGGTTGTGCCCCGCTGTCTCCCACCTCCATATTTTATATTCAAAGAATCAGAGAAGCGAAAACGACTTATACGGCTTTTTTTGAAATTGCAGCGAAATGAATTGCAATGTTTTGATTTCAATTTCACTCGAAAATTAAATTTAACATGACAGATAGATAGGAAATAACTTAATGGCGAACAACAAATATTTTGACAATGCATGTCACCGATTCACCTTTGTTAAGTTCACTTATAATATTTTCACTAAGTTAGGCAGAATACTTATTTCGAGCCATTTTGGAGACCAACATTTTGAAAGGCAAACGGTGAAGGTGAATGATAAACAATAACTTATATACGTTTCCAATTTTTTTTAAACCTGCATTTTATGATTCCCAAAAAACGGGTTTCTAATTTAAATATGGTTTTTATTGTTAATTTTCAACAGGTGATTGCAGCAGTAAGCAACAAAGACCCCTACTATATACTACATTCTCTAATGTTGCAACTATCACAATTCTCTTTTGAACATGCTGCTAAATCTTAAATTATATAACACGTTGAAATGAATCTCTGTTTGCGTTTTTTTTTTTTTGACAATCTTCTTTATTCTGTTTCCGCTCAAACAAGAACATTGGTTGCATTCAGAAGACACACCGGAGGCTCAACATGTTGAGATTAAATTCGCTTCTGCTACGTATATAAATTTTGTGTCTTCTGAATGGCATGATGGGTCATTTGACAAATTTTTGAGAAACAGCTGTTTTATTTTTTGAGAAACGAAAAAAGTGAAAAAATTTCAATTTTATCAAAGACAAAAATAATATAAGATATCTATTATTAAATACACTCGCCAATTGTATATTGAATTGAAACTGTATCTTCGGCACACATCATGTATATTTTCTTATATATATTTTTTTTAACTATAAGCCAGAAACCTGCGCCGTGCGGCTTACAGTCAACTTCGCGCCGCCGCTTTGTTTTTACTTGCTACCGGCCGTGATTTATCGGCTAAGCTGTACTCACGGTATATATGAACGACAAACTTCATAATATGAATTTGAGGGGAACATTTTAGAGATGCATTTTTTGAAATGTGTATAAAAGAGAGAGTTAATAGTAATACTAAACTCTTTAACTTTTATTAGCTAGATAAAAAAAAGTAGCTGTGACTTTTTTATATAATTATTTATACAAAATATTTAATTACTTAAAACAACAAATACTTTTAGGCATTTAACGTTTCCGGCTTCATAAAACCACGCCGATTAAATTTTTTAGGTTTTTGATATCAGATTTATGCTTTTGACATCAAAATTTACCAATCCCAATTTTTTTTTTTAAATCAATCAAAAATTTGGGAACTAGAGAGTTAAGGTGGTAATTACATCCGTTTAGAAGAAGGCTATCTAGAGGCATGCTTGGGAACCAGAAGGTTAAATAACACAGATTTCGTTAAATAAAAGCATCATCTTTTCTCTTCCCAAATATCCCGTGACAACCATATTTGTTCCTTCATTATGAAGAGTAATGATGGAATGAAATTTAGGTACTAAGATTTATTGAGACATGAAATATGTATTTAAGTGAAAACAAAGCGTAATAAAGACAATAATAATGATTAATATAATTTATATGACTACATATTTAGCCAAGAACGTTTCCCAAAATTGAACATGTTTCTGGAAACAATAAAAGAAATTGTTTTGCTTATCTATAAAAATTTATGTTATGAAAAATAATATTTCGTTATTTATATACTTGAATTTTATCTGAAGCCTCAATAAAATGAATTGCATTAATATTTTTCACAAAAACAAATTTGTATCGTTTGCTAAAAAATTTTCAATTTTGAGTTGTGCCCCTTTTGTAGATATTGTGATATGCAATATGTTTTATGATTGACCTATTTTTTTCCTTCGCAAACTGCAAATTTTTTGTTTTATCGAAAGGAGTAGGTAGCTGTTATTTATCAAACGTTTTTACGTTTATAATTACAAAGACTTTGAAATCATGAATCTATATAAATGAGTAGATAAGTGCTCTTACCAAATTTGAATTCACATTAATTAATGCTTACAAACTACATATACACTTTTTGGCAAATGTAAAGTGTGTGCATTAGGTTTGTAACCGACTTTGAAAATGCTGTTGTGAGAGAAACTGGTTTGAATTTTCGTAAAAATTCTGCAATCATGTATAAAGTTGCGGCCGTGTAACTCGAGCAAATCTTATCTTATCAACTCCAAAATTTCAGGACACAATGTTATTCTTTAAGAATGTGGAAAAATAAAAACAATAATTTTTTTAAATTTCCGAGTGTGGATGATTTGATTTTAACTTGAGTTAATGTAAGGTAAGCATTTTAAAAGTCAACCTTATTGCTCTTTTCAGTTACGAAGCAACGAATTATTTTATACACATATAGTATTTTGTAATCTACAGGGTGACAATCGTAAAGTGACGCACACATTTCAGCAGTTATTTTCAAAAGGACGTACTTCCATTAAGTACAATTAAGTGTTAAAATTGCTGATTATATAAGCATTCATTTGAACCCCACCTCATTCAATATAACCTCCTTTAGCCTGCACACATGCCTTCAATCGATCCGGAAATCGTAGGACTGTTCGCCGCAGGACTTCCTGATCAATTTCAGTCCAGGCTTTCTCTAATGAATTTGTCAGCGACTCCAGACTGTGGTGTTGAGATGCACAAGCCTTACTCTCTAAAATACTCCAAATAGAGTAGTCCATTGGATTCAAGTCTGGGGAGTATGGTGGCCATTCTTGAGATGTTATGAATCCAGAAAAATTGTCTTTTATCCATGTTTGCGTTAATTTTGCCATGTGGGAAGGTGCAGAATCTTGCTGGAAAGTCCAGTTTTCATTTCCAAATGTATCTTGGGCCCAGGGAAGAACATGTTCATTTAAAATGCTCCGATAAACAACCTGGTCAATTTTAACACCCTTTTCAACGAATATTATAGGGGTTCTGGCATTAGCGGAAACTCCTGCCCATACCATAACGGAAGCTGGCTTTTGAACTCGGCCAACAGTCCAATATTGTTGCGATGATGATGTTAGCCACATTCGATCATTTTGCGCATTGAAATGTTGTTCAACCGTGAAAATTTTTTCATCTGTAAACAAGATATTTTCAACATTTTTTAACACGGAGGAGCGTAGCAACGCCTTGCATCTTTGCAGTCGCAAATCTTTCTTTTTTTGTGTCAGATCTTGAGCTTTTCGGAGCTTGTACGGCTTAAGATTAAGCTCTGATTTTGCAATGATTCGCACTGTTTACGAATTTTTTCTGTTAAACCAGTAGTGGCAACTGTTGAAAATTTTCCCCGGTCTCTATCTCCAAAACCCCCAGTTTCATTATATCGAATAATAGCTCGGTCTACCGTACGACTTGTCAAATTTAAAGCCTTTGCAATTTGACGGCTACTATAATTTGCCAAATGAAATTTCATAATTTCACGACGAATATTTTCCTTGTCCATTTTTATGGAAATTTCAAAATGTAATAACAAAAATTCAAATAAAATTAAAAGCAAAGCCAATGATGAATGAATTTGCTTTTTAAATTAAAGTAACGGTAAATGGCAAAGCTTGCTGCAGAGTATTAAACTTGCGTCACTTTACAATTGTCACCCTGTAAGCCTACTAGATCGATAGATTTATAAAAAACTTTATGCTAATACCAAATTTCGCGATAATTAACTACATATATGATAACTTTGAAGGAGCAGTTAAACCAGATATGCTACAACTACCTCAGATATATTGATTACACAGTGTGACAATAAAAAATACCTGGGAAGTCATACTATTTTTCTTGTAGGTCTTGTCGAGTAAAACAAGATTCTGTACTTGAAATTTTCCATACACCCCCAAAATCTTGATTTACTGTTAAAAAACCGGTTTTGGGTACCTTTGGGCACTTATAAGCCTGTAACTTGGTTGATTATCAACCGATTTTCAGTTTCCTACCGGTTTTAGAAAAAACTTAGACCTTTCGAATAATATATATTTTATTAAGGAAAACTTGAGAAACTTATGTGTATTCGTCCAGCAAACACAATTTTTTTTTCACTTTTTCCGCCTTTTCTCAACTTTGGCGATGTTTGTACACACTATTTTATAAAGGAGCTATACTACTTATGGATTTATTCTAAAAACACGTTTATCAATGAAATTTGTTTTTAAAAATCGGTAAGTAATTGACTGAGTTATTAACTTTTTATGAAAACTAAATTTTTGCAAAAATACAATTTTTGGCCATTCAACTCAAAAATGTGTGATTAACCGTTATTTTTTTTAAAATCAGCACAATCAGTTTCTCGTTGAGTGACCAACAATCAGTGTGGCCAAGTTTTGTTTTTCAAAATCCGCTAAATTGAAGAATAAAACGCGTATTTTCTTAAAAAAAACGCGTTAAATTTTTTCCTTCATGCGAGAAAACTCAATACGCTTAAACTTTTTCACTAATACAGGCACACATCTGATACTTCTAATCAATGAAAATTCCTTTGATTTTTCGAAGATATTTTAAATTGAAAAAACGCGCTGAGCGCTTAATCACTTTTTTCCGCGTTTTAATTTTCAAAAAGCACTAAAATCAGCGGGAAAGCGCTGAGTTGACCACACTGCCTACAATATTCTGAAATCATTTTTACAAGTACATAGAACTGTAGTTCCTTTCAATAATACTATTAGTGAAAATAACTGTCTTTGTAATTCTCATTTATTTTACAGTATTTTCACTTATATAGAGCTGATTCTGAAACGATTGTCTGATCTGCTAGTTCTATGAACTTTTTGATATTTTTCTGGCATCATTGTTCATTCAAAGCCTAATAATTTTAATAATAATTTTTATTTTATTTTTTCCTTCGAAGCGCTTTTCACTTGTAGCTATTTCTTGGTGAAAATGTTCGGCTTGTACATCGCTGAACTGACCCAGGTTATCTGAGAAGTCCAAATGCGAAGTCGTCGCTTCTGTGATTACCATCTAAATTATCGCATAGCGCATCTTTGTGAATGGGATAGTCGTGCACCGATTCGCCATCGCATTAAATAGACCGGAAAAACGTTTTAAACCTCATATTAGTTAAGTATGAAGATGTTATTCTGCCACCATTGCATCTAAAGTTAGGATACATAAAACAATTTGTTGAAAAATTGGATGTAAACAGCGACGTATTAATTTATTTGTTTCCATATTTAATAAATACTTTTTCATCGTGTTTATCTCTTTGATGAATTTTTCGGTATTTTCATTGGATCTCAAATTCGTAAAATTATGAGCTATGAGAACTTTATGAAAAATTTTTCAATTAAATTGAAAAACATGCATGGAAGAGTTTTGTTGCGTATGGTAAAAAGGTCTGCAACATCTCCTTAAAAATTAATTTCTTGCATTCGCATTTGGACTTCTTCTCAGATAACCCAGGCCGGTTCAGCGATGAACAAGGCGAACAATATCAATAAGAAATGGCTAAAATTGAAAAGCACTTTGAAGGAAAAAATAAAATAAAAATGATTTCAAAATATTGCTGGTCACTCAACGAGAAACTGATAGTGCTGAATTTAAAAAAAATAACGTTTAATCACACATTTTTGAGTTGAATGGCCAAAAAATGTATTTTTGCAAAAATTTTGTTTTCATAAAAAGTTTAATAACTCAGTCAATTACTTACCGATTTTTAAAAACAAACTTGCGTTTTACTCGTTAATAAATATGTTTTTAGAATAAATATATAAAATAGTGTGTACAAACACCGTCAAAGTTGTGAAAATGCAAAAAAAAAATGAAAAAAATTGTGTTTGCTGGACAAATACATTCGAAAGGTTTAAGTTTCTTTTTTCTTAAACTGGTAAGAAACTGAAAATCTGTTGATAATCAACCAAGTTACAGGCTTATAAGTGCCCAAAGGTACCCAAAACCGGTTTTTTAACGGTAAATCAAGATTTTGGGGGTGTATGGAAAATTTCAAGTACAGACTCTTGTTTTACACGACAAGACCTAAAAGAAAAATGGTATGACTTCCCAGGTATATCTACTTCACTAAATCTTGTAACACTGTGTTATACCACATGCCTTGTACCTAATCTTAACAATGAGATATGGGCAGGAACAATTGTGTGATTTTCTGATTTTTTCTGACTCGAAAAAAGTTGCTTTCAAAGTCTAACAATTATTCCAATCTGGGAAAAAATGTTGCGATTACTTAATATTGATTTAAGAGCATTGTAATAATACAAAAAATTAATCTTATCGGATTGAATTATGAAAAAGTTTAATATATTGGTAATAAAACAAAAGATTGTTATCTTAGCTTAAAATAAAGTTTAAGGGGTAACAATTTTTTTTTACAAAATCATTTATTTGTTGGATTTTTCTTTTATAGATATAAGAAACTAACAATAACTATTCAATGCTTAACCCTTTTCTTGTTCTTTTTTTTTGTTTTTGTTTTTGCAAATTTGTTTATAAAAAAACTTGTTGTTTGTACATAATTATCACTTTATTTCAATTGATATCGATTGCAATGCATGAGTTTTGCGAATAAGATAGTTTCTAGTGTTCCTGAATGAATTTTTCGTGCTGAACACGAATCTGGAGTCAAAAACTTCCCATCACGTCAGTTTTTCTACAAAAACCCTTGAAAATAGCATTTTTGGCCATTTTTAAAAAAGTTTAGTACAGAACCCTGACGTGCTGCAAAATTTGCTAGTTTTTGACCTCAGATTCATGTTCAGCACGAAAAATTCATTAAGGAACCTAGGAGCCATTTATTCGAACAAGAAAAGTTGAAATTTGCAGACAGTGTTACTTAATAATTTCAAAAAAACATGCAGTAAATATAAAAATATAAGTACATAGGTAAACTTTATTTATTTAAACCTTTTTATTTTTATTTGCAACCACAAATGTCAAGAGTGAATGCATTTTTTTTTTTTGTTATTTCCAAACGTTAGTAGTTGCCAATCCCTTTCAAATAGTACAAAATAGTTGCATAACAAAATAAAATAAGATGTTTGATGAAATTTATAGGGAAAAATTGGGTCTGTAACCCGGCATGATAAAGAGTTAAGTCTAAAAATATATGCAATATCATAAAGCGTGCCCTTTAATCTGAATGAATGAATAATGATTTCGGGTTGAACGTTCACAATATACAAAATTTTGTGTTTATGGAATTATTTAATCTACGTAACTGGTTCGATAGTCAGCACAATAAAAGAATTAAAAAAAAAAATTGAATTTTACAATTGACTGGCAATGGGCAATTTCAAGAATAAAGCTTTTCAATTTGTTGTTTAAGTTCGGCATAAACCGTAGGTTATTCCATTAGTATACAGTTTTAACACGCACAACAAGAACAGGTACAAGAAGCTCGATCTAGGCACTCAATGGACTGTTGTTTCATTAAAGTTGTGCAGAGAAAACTATTTGAAACCCCTAATAAGTATAACTTTGGTTTTATATGGAATATAAATGGTTCAATATCATTATAATAAACAAATGAGTTATCTTCATTAGCAGATAAATGCCATTTGAAGCCTTCGGTAACTGGTAACGTTTAGCCCAGGTTCCAACAAATTAAGAGACTTTAAATCTGCTACCATCTGCTACACTTTTGATTTAGATAGTTTCTGTTTTCGGACAAGTGCATTCAGATGTTCGATGGATATAGTGTTTTACAAATTTCTGAATACCCTATATTATTGGATGTTGGTAGTCTTTGTTCTGGTAAATATGGTACTTAGTTAGTGAATTATACTCTCCAGGACCTAGGAATTATACTCTCCAGGACCTAGCCAACGCATTTGAATTTAAAATTTCATCGAGTTTCGTTGGCCTTTAGAGAAAAAGTTAAAAAATCTAAATAGAATAAATTGAGCAATAAGTTACCTATAGATCATGAAATTAAACCATTGGAACAATAACGGCAACAATGTTTCGGTGTCCAAGATTCAACAAGAAATACTTCTAACTCAAAATACAACTTAAAAATATCTTCAACTTTACTAAAACTAAGTTTACAGATTTTTGTTATTCAGTGACCATAGTAAAATTTTATGGGCAACATATTTCTTGAACATATTAACCCGCTATCAATCCTTGTAATGTGTCAAAAAGTAACACTTTTCTAAAAGGGCAAAAAAGACCCATAATGGTGTGCGCCAAAGGGTTAATATGTTGGAAGAAAACATTCTACGGAAAATTTTGCTATAAATTGCTGAATGCTTATGAATAAATTCTACAAGCACCGGTAATCACTTTTTCCTGCAATTCTGCAAACCGCCAAACCATCTTTTCAAAATACGGGATCACTAATTCCACGCTCGCTAATGGTCAACCATAACCAAACTTTTTCTGCTAAATTGGTCTTTTATATATATTTATTCTTGTTTGATGCTTCCACAATAGGAGTCAAAGTAATAGTCCAAGAGCCCGTGACAAAAAAAGTCTCTGACTTTCTAAAAGCTAGTTTTGTAATATGTTGTTATACTAGTGCAATACATCTGGTCAGTCAGGTTTTGGTTAGAACAGGTGAACTATCAAACATGTCGAAAATACGAGGTAAGTGCAACGGATTTCTAAAGGCTGAAATTTTAAAAAACTTTTTCACTAATACACTCACACTTTTTTCATTGGCAGAATCACTGGCAAGCATATTTCGATGCCAATAAATTCTGCCAATGATTTGACGTAAGCAGACAATACTTGACGTTTCTGCAAATTTGTGAGAGAAAACAAAATCAAAGTAAAGCAGAGCGAGCAAATTGTTAGAAATGAAGTGTCTGACATTTTGTTGGAAATGAATTGGCATAATTGGCAGGGCGCCTACGTCATAAAGACAATTTTTCTGTTTTTTAGCAAATAATATGTATTCTTAATTGGCATGCCAGGTGTAGACGCAATGTTAAGAAAAGAAAAATAAATAAGCAACTAGTCGGTAAGGCCCCAGTAACTGGGGCTATTTTTGTTGTTCAAGAAAGCTCTTTATGAAAAAACAAATGTCAAAAGAGAACCAAACTACTCGTTGGTGTTTGTTTTGTTATTTGTGTATGCAGATAATTCGTTAGATAATTCTGAGAAATGCCGTTACTAATGTCTTCTCTCTCATTTGTTATTTACTCCCGCTTAAGCAATGATTCTTACAACGATGAGTGAATGCAATGCTTTGTTCAATGAGTGAATCTTAAAGAACTTCCGACACTAATATTTTGGAATTGGCTAAACCGATTTTAAATCTGATAATTGATATATAATATAATATTATAGCACTTCTCGATCTTCTGGAACAAAATTGTAGTTACACTAATAAATGAATTGATTCAGTAAGCATAAAAAAAGGTATTATATGTATTTAGTTTGCTTAAAACATACAAGCGTAAATCATACAGGAAAAAAGGTAATAATAACACTAGTTTACAAATAATTATTTTTTCATTCAGGTTTCATTAGATTCGGATTCAGCTGTCCAAAAAATATTGCCAACCATCCACTTTGGAGATGGGTAAAAAACAGTATTATATAGTGTAATTGATGTCACTCTTCTCTGAACTCTGTATACAGGTGATTTTTGAACTCCATGAGCCAAAACTGTTACATGTTATTGGGTTCCAATTTCAACCAATGTTATGTCAAAATTTGTTTAAGATTAATCACACAAGTTTCATGTGTGTAGTCGGGTTCTTTTAAATTATCTTTTAATAGTCGAAGAAAGACGGTTGATGTTATCTTAAAATTTCGTAATCAAAAATCACTTTAACTAAGAAAAAATACGTCCGGAACCTTCAACAATCACTTTGATCAAAAAATGTTTTCTTAGCGAAATTCGGCTAAGGTTATCAAATTTTTTACAGATAAGTGAAAAGTTCTATAAGTTGCTGCAACAGAATTTGCTAAGAATTAGAAGCTTATCGCTTATTTGAGTTTTGAGATATTTGGAGAAAAAAATTTTGAGAATTTTTGGTGTTTTTATTTCAAACAATTTATATAAAATCACAAAAGTTTTTCAAAGGGAATGCACGTCGTTTAACCAGGGTACGAAAAAAAACACTAACATTCGGTACGTTAGTGTTCTGCACTGTACTTTTATGATATCCGTACGCTACACGAACCGCACATCAAAATAACACATGCATTAACTCGCTTCTTAGAGTTTGTGTGCGCATACGCCAACACAAATCGAACACAAACGAAGTACGCTACAAGAACACACGCCGAACAATTTTTGTGTTCGGTATGTATACACAAACTCAAAGAACTACTTGTTTTTTTTTTTTTTTTATTTAACGAGGAGTAAAAGCATTGAAAGCCAAAGTCAGTGCGAGACTTCCACCCGCTAAACATCTCCTCTCGTCCGACGGAAAGCTCCTCCCGGAACCACCGTTAAGTATTTCGTCGGGAGGCCGTCTAGAGCATTACTGCTCACTCGTCTGTTTTAATTTTTGTCGGTCTTGTTCGTAGCCGTCCGCTGTGGGGCAGGGTCGCTGACACCCTGGCTTCTTCGTTCCACTCGTTATATCGCGTGGTATCGTTTCATGTAAACGCTGGAGGCGTCTAGGTCTCCTGGGCGTTTGTTGTTGGCTGCGCCTTTTTGTTTTAACCGATCTGGTGAGACGGGCGTGGTCTCATTGCAGTCGGGATCACTGTTTTGTAATAAACACGGGAGACGACTGGGTCTCCTTGGTGTTTATTATTTTTGGGTTGCGCCTTGTTGCTTTAGTCTGGTGAGACGGGCGTGGTCTCATTGCAGACTGAAGTGGCGTCTTTTGTTTTAACCGATCTGGTGAGACGGGCGTGGTCTCATTGCAGTCGGGATCACTGTTTTGTAATAAACACGGGAGACGACTGGGTCTCCTTGGTGTTTATTATTTTTTGGGTTGCGCCTTGTTGCTTTAGTCTGGTGAGACGGGCGTGGTCTCATTGCAGACTGAAGTGGCGTCTTTTGTTTTAACCGATCTGGTGAGACGGGCGTGGTCTCATTGCAGTCGGGATCACTGTTTTGTAATAAACACGGGAGACGACTGGGTCTCCTTGGCGTTTATTATTTTTGGGCTGCGCCTTGTTGCTTTAGTCTGGTGAGACGGGCGTGGTCTTATTGCAGACTGAAGTGGCGTCATTCATCGGGATGGTATAGAGCTTTGTGACAGTTTGGTCACGCCCTCTCTCTCTCTCTCTCTGTGGGGTATTTCAGTCGCCTCTTACGACAGGCATACCTTACCGCGGGAATATTCTTGCCCACTTCCCGCAGGGGCACGACCCTACACTCTATTTGATTGTTTGATTGAGTCGTCGCGCACTCATCTCAGCGTGTTTATAACATCATTTCTTATCCGTTCCACTCTTCGGAGATCCTTCATTATGGTAGCGCACCATGATTGTACATCGTCCCATGCTTTCGGTGTTTTCAGCATGTATTTTACTATATTGTCTGGTGATATAATATCCAACATTGACCCTTCTATTCTTGTTCGCTCTGCTGCATACCTTGGGCAGTGGAAGAAAACATGTTCTGCATTTTCTTTTTCACCCAAAGAACTACTTGTAGCGTACTCCGTTTGTGTTCGGTTTGTGTTGGCGTACAAAATACACTACGACGCGGTATAGCGTTTATGTATACATACACAAATTACGAAGCGAGTTAATGTATGTGTTCTTTTGATGTACGGTTCACGTAGCGTACTGTTTTTTTTCGGTTGCTGCATTTAATTGGTAGTAAAGTCTAATTTATTCATAACAAGTCATACTTAGTTTAAGTTATTTGCAATACATTCGACCTTTTTGCTAAAATATATATATAAAAAAATAAAACCGAATGAAGGAGAAATTTTCCACGAAATATTTAAAAGAATACCTAAAAATATGTCAAATTTTTAATTATCTATTATTTGATTTTTATTTAAATTATTTTTAAATATAGAAAAGAAATTAATAAACAAATAAAAAAAAGAAGAAAATTGTCGCGTTTGTTATTTAATTTTAACGTATCCCTGACTAGTTGGCTTCTCCATGGAACTGTTACGTCTTTCAAAGAGTATATCTGTTATATATCAGCATGTCTTATTTTCTAGCTTTTTAAATGTTCGAACTATCCAAAAACCAACTCCAACTCCTTTAAATTTCACATTCATATTTCGCTTCTATACATAACCAATATAGAAATATACATTTTTTATTGCAGCCATGTTGACAGCAACAAGAATCATTATATTGATGCCCTGAAGACCGCTGTTGCTATTCAGTCGGTTTCTGCATGGCCAGAGAAGCGTAATGAAATACAACGTATGGTAGAGTGGACTGCTGACAAATTGCGATCTCTCGGAACTGAAATTGAATTTGCCGATGTTGGAACGCAACAACTTCCAAACGGTACGAAAATTCCATTGCCAAAAGTTATTTTGGGAACACTTGGAAAGGTATAAACCATTAACTACAACAGAAGCTCAAAATATTTTATTGCACTTTTTAAAAAAAATTTAGGATTCGAAAAAGAAAACTGTAGTCGTTTACGGGCATTTGGATGTGCAGCCCGCTTTGAAGGATGATGGCTGGAATACTGAACCCTTCGAATTAACTGAAATTGATGGAAAGTTATTTGGGCGTGGAGCTAGCGATGACAAAGGGCCTGTTTTATGCTGGATATATGCAATTGAAGCTTTTCAAAAGCTCAAAATTGAGATTCCTGTTAACATTAAGTTTATTTTTGAGGGAATGGAGGAGAGCGGTAGTGAAGGGCTAGATGAGCTCCTAATGGCACGTAAAGATGACTTTCTGGCCAACACTGATTTTGTGTGTATTTCGGACAATTATTGGCTTGGTAAGAAACGCCCATGTCTTACCTATGGTCTCCGTGGTCTGGTTTACTTCACAATTGAGGTTTCTTGCTCCATAAAGGACTTGCATAGTGGTGTGTTTGGAGGCACTGTACACGAAGCCATGCCTGATCTTTGTTATCTGCTTAATTTATTGGTGGATAAGGATACGAAAATTCTGATTCCTGGCATTGAAAGAGATGTAAATACCGATTATTGAATTTCTATTTTACATCCTTTCCTCATATTATCAAATTTTTAACAGGTTGCTCCGTTACTGCACAATGAAAACGACATTTATAAGGCTATCGATTATGATGTTTCCGATTACAAGTGAGTGCAACAACACATTCAAATCTGCAATTTTAAACCATTTCCGGTTTGCTTTTTAGACGAGATATTGGGGCTACCAGTCTTCCGCACAAAGAGGATAAGACTCAACTCCTAATGCATAGATGGCGTTATCCAAGCTTATCTATACATGGTATTGAAGGGGCTTTCTATGAACAAGGAGCCAAAACCGTTATACCGGCCAAAGTTGTTGGTAAATTCTCAATTCGTTTGGTGCCTAATCAGGATCCTGAGCATATTGCCGAATGTGTAACTAATTACTTGAATACCAAATGGGCTGAACGTGGATCACCAAATAAAATGAAGGTCAGTCTGTATAAATTTGCCATAAATTTTATTCATGAGAATATTATATATTTCCGTTTAAAATGACGCTGATGGGGGAAAGATTGTAACAAATTGTTTAAATAGTTAAGAACTGTGATACTAATATAACACTAGAAAGAAAAGCATATTCATGCACTTAGGAGGCTGAAAAAGGCTATTTTTCAAGCATTTTTTTTTTTTTTTTTTTTTTTTTTTTTTGAAAGGCATTTTATTGCATTAATCACCCTTATTATGGTTGTCGACGTCAACTGTCGAATGCTCGACAGCTATCAATCGGTATCACTAGTCGAGTGTCGAGAGTCGATTAAGTAATCTATTACAAACCGGTATTTTGAGAGTCGACTATTGAAAAAAGTGACAAGTTCTTGTCGATAAAATTTTTGTGGTCGACAGCTACTGAAAAATACTTTTTTTATGTAAAACCTTGGGAAAAGAATATAAAATAACAATGAAAGCAAAAAATGTAAATCAGTTTGAAGCATTAGTGGCGCAAATGCAGAAAAATGTGCCAATGGCTAGGATTTTCAGCAAGGGCTTTGAAAAAGTAGAAATGAAGTGGAAGTGGGCCTTAATCGCTACAAGCTAAACAGTTTGGGTCCTCCGGTGCATGAAGGCGATAAGTGGCATAAGGTAAAAAATTAATTCTTTTGAAAATTTCGTAAGAATTATTGTATCTCACAGTAAACGTGAATCGCGAGCTACGGGTGGAAACATATTTAATAAAAAAAATTCTATCGCCGTTGGAAGAATGTGTAGCCATTCATGTTCTTCGTTGAAATGTTAAGTCCAGTTGGGGTGGTCGTGAATGCTACTATAAACTCAGCCGGCAAAGAACTATCGCCTTTACCGTAAAAATGTTGCTTCGCTTCTGCTTTTCGTTTGCCATTCTTATAGAAACCAATTTCGGACCTAATTTCTAAAATTGCAATGACCTCTTCAAAAACTGAGGAAACGGTGGTCTGCGCAAGAAGCGTATGCGTGGTTTCGCGAAAGTTATAAACAAATCTAGAATACAATAAAAGAATACAAGAACTTAAGAAACTCATTGATTTTATTTATATGCTTCTTTACTCTGTATCTGACAGTGTAAAACATTGGAATATTGCGGTGCAACAGCGACAAGTTTTCTACTGCAGCACTTTGTTCCTCGCCAGGAAAAAACATTTTTCTTCTTTTTTTTCATTCACAGTTGCGTTTTCCGCTCGTTACAATCTATTACAAATATTGTCGAGTCGATTAAGTTTCACAATTTCGATTTCAAGTCGACTCGACAACAAACTCGACAACCATAATAGGGGTGGATATAAAATTTTACATACATATTGTTTAATTTTTTAACTTTCTTTAAATAATGGTTCTTAAAGCTCCTGTAGATGATCTTCGGGAAGACCTCTAAAAAAAAAAGGCGTCTTACAGTGAGCATGATCTCTCTGGATCGGGTCATCCAAAATGAAAAAACCAAAAAGATTTAGTTAATGCAAAATATTATCTAGTAATATGGATGGAATAATCAAAATATCCATTTTTAATAAAATGGCAGCTTTACAAAAAAAAGTTCTGGTTTTTGATGAAAATTTTGGCTTTATAAAATGATAAATATTTATTGGAAAAATAAATTCTTCGATCAATTTCTAAAAAAATTATTTATAAATCTTGTGTAAAAATTTGAGATTGATCGGTTGAGCCGTTTTTGAGAAAAACGCGTTGAAAGTTTTAAAAGTTCTTTACACATAGTGAATTTGTCTTTACAAATATGCATGTAACTTCAAGAATATTTTTCGATTTCAATTTTTTTTAAATTCTAACTGCGTATAACACCTTAAATATTCGTCGAATCAAGTACAATATTTGTATACAGAGAACAAGTAGCTATGTTTATAACAAACCGAAGTTTATCGACGCGAAATAGATGGGCGTGGTAAACACAATTCATCAAAATCCTTTTTGAAAAATTGTAGTTTAGGGCTTTTCTAAATTGAGGCAGCTGTAAACATATATATGCATGTATATTCTCATATTACTTTAATTCTATTTCTTAGGTAAACCTTTTGAGTAGTGGGAAACCGTGGACAGAAGATCCCAACCATCCACACTATGAAGCTGCCAAACGAGCTATTAAGCATGTGTTTAAGGTGGAACCCGATATGACTCGTGAGGGCGGCTCTATTCCAGTGACTCTAACATTGCAAGAAGCAACAGGTAAAAATGTAATCCTTATTCCAGTGGGAGCATGTGATGATGGAGCACATTCTCAAAATGAGAAAATTGACATTTTCAACTATATAGAGGGCGTAAGTAAACATGCAATACAATCATAATGCTACAATTTAATCATATTTTTATTCAGATAAAACTCCTTGGAGCTTACTTGCACGAAGTTGGACAACTAAACTAATAAACACCCTGTTGTAATCCGAAACAATAACAATTTGACATCACATAACGAAAATTAATTTAATCGTGTAATAAACATATAAAATTTATATATTGTAAAAATATTCTTATTGAAAAAAATAAGCAAAAAGAAAATTAAATAACTATTATATAAAATATATGAGCCGATCATGGGCCAAAATAAATAACTGAACTTTTTTTTTAATGTTTCACTTTGTATATTTAAAATAAGTCTCCATAATAAGACTAGCCATGGAGTGACTGGTGGTGTAACGATGTATGAGATTTAAATATGGGTTAACACACTGAACACGACACACACAGTACAGAAGGCAATGATAGTTTTGATGCTTTTTGCGCAAGTAGGTGTTGCACTTCCCATTCATACAAAATACTTAAAATGACGTAATTTATGCACTATAGTAATAAGAGTTTGTGTATGAAGGGGGTATGTTGGTAGTACAATTGAGCAGAATGTGGCTACCTACCATACAAATTGTTGAAACACCGTAACTGGGGAACCATAGCATAGAAAGGGAAATTTGTGTGTGAAAGTGGTAATTATTAATGGTAATCATTAGGAAAAATATGGGTATTTTGGGGCAAGTAGGCGTAGCACCTCCTATATCAATAAAATGAAATTTGAAACAGCATATGTGGGGAGCTATATGAGCATGTGGGATAAGAACTACATGTACGTTTTTTTGGTTGCACTTTTCATATTATATTAAGGACTTAAATTTTACAGCTTTCTAAGCTTCAAAAACGACGCCTTTATTCGTACTCACTGTACACCATACATAGTAAAAAAAATCCTCTATTTCTGAAACTCCAATGGCTCATGTGATTTAATTTTGAGTTGAAATTGAGCGTTTTGCCGCGTCTGATATGAAGAGTCGTTGAAATGTTGAAAAAGCCTTGTTGGGACTTCGATATGATCTGGATATGCAGTTGTGTTCAGTGTGCAACAGTGAATTTTAATTTTACGAATTACCGTCAGTGTAATTAGTTTTCAAGTATCTGAATAACAACAGTTTATTTAAGTGTTCTATATAATGTACATGAAAATTTATATTATCAAACTCAATTTTACCTACTTTATGCTTTATACAGTTAATCGATTTAGCAAATGAGCGGTTCACATACCAGCTATTAACAAATCTGTAAAATAAATAAAATAGCACAGCAATCTTTATTCATTCCAAGAGTCACCGTATTTGTTTTTGCGCCCTTTTGGTAAAAACGATTCCGGCTCACCACCAAACGTTGGCTTGGGCAATTCTTGATCTCGAACATTTACCGGTGAATCTGATGGAAGTGAACGTGAATATGGATTGATCTCTTTTTTTCCATACTCTTCACGATTCCGTTTTCGAAGTTCTTCATAGGTCGTGCCTGGTTTAGCTGTTTCTAGCGGTAATTCTGGCTCCAAATAAGAAGTAGGCGCTGTATCAAATTAAATGTTATATTTCAATATTAGGTTAACTTAGTAAAAGGTTAACTTACAGTCGAGCGAAGGACGATATATGTCGTCAAGCCCCGATATTGAAGGACGGCTCTCTGCATCCAGATTAAGAGCACTGCTTCGACTATTTCTCTGCGCATGTTCTTCGTTAGGCACACTAGGGCTAAAAGGTGCTGCTAATGCAAAGCTTAGGTTTTGATCAGGATTTAATCTACCCATAACACCATCTTTTTTACGCTGCCGAAGCACTTCAGCCAGTTTTGAATTGGGCAGCTGCATCAATTTCTCCGCACACTTTTGCTGATAACTAAACTTGCCAATAAAGTAGCCAATAACAACGCCCACAACTACTTTCGGTACAGATCCATATTTATGATTGGGCTATGGGAAACATTTTTTTAATTCAAAAATTAAATTAGGAAAATAGAGAATTCAAGGGCTTAATTTCAACATCGTATTTTGCTTTTTGTGTGTTTTATTAACTTTTGGTTTTAGACAGTACTGATTAAGTTAAAGAAAATTATATTTTCACATTTTGTAAGCATGTTACCTAAAATTGTACGTGTTGACGATGTACATGTTTAAAAATATTAAAAAATTATTCTAATCGTTCAGCAAAAAAAAAAAAACATTGCGCCCACCATTTTAAGTTGTAAGATAACTTGAGTAATAAAAACAGATTATTCACGCGTTTATATCATATTTTAAACTATACTTGATTTACCATCTTGATGTCTTTCTTACTTTTAATAAATTATTTTTAACCTTTTATTATTAAAAACAACTAGTAAATATATGCTGGATCTTAAAGCTTCATCAGAGTAGCAGTATTTGCTCTTCCCTTATCGATCTCAAACATTTTGATCGTTGGTCATGACGCAAAACAAAATTTAAAGGAACTAAAAAGTCAAAACCGCTCTTAGGAAAATTCTGGATCCGCTAGTGATCCAGTGTATGAAATTTGATTATATAATATCATACATAACTACATATATTCTCATGTACAGAAAGTAGTTGGGTATAGTTCATATGTACATATGATTTGATTCAAAGGAATCAACAAGATTGACTCTGTATATACTGTAGCAGTCTTGACTTAGCATTCCACATGGTGTGCCACTTGTAATTGCTTATGATGCTTTTTGATTGTATTGTGAAATCACATTTTTATGAATACAAATTATAATTTTTTTAATGTAAATAATTTCATGAAAGATAAAGTCTTTGATAACATGTAAGTGTTGGCACTTATGCTTTCCAAATTCGGAAATACTTTGTTATCGTTATTGGTACCATTTACAATATCAGCCAATGCTATTATGGAGCAGTGAGAGTAGCCTTCTATTGGTAATACCAATGGCAGTGCATTGCGGTGCAAGTGTGCGAGAGCGCACACATATACTTACTTTTAGGTATCCATTTTTTACCCCCAAAAATGCTGCAACTCCTAATGCGGTACCAAAAGGTAGGGAACGCTGGAAAAATGAGTCGGTATTGCATTCTCTTAAGACTCGTAATTCTTCAGAATTGAAGTGATAGTTAGCCTGAAAATATTTCAGAGTAACGGATTTCAGTCACTAATTTTTAAAATATTTGCATATATTATACTAGCGGATGATGTGATTGTTGGCCCGTTGGATGTGGGTGCTCCATCTTTACGTTCTTCCACTTTTTAGATTCACTCACAACCAAAAACAAGACAGCTGCTTAAATGTTGCCCACAGTGTTGCATCGAGTGAAAATAAAAATGAACGACAAAAAATAAAAACGTACTAGTTTTAAAATAAATTTAAATAAAAAATAAATTTTATTTTTATTTTAAGAAATGTATAGAAAAGAAAAAAGGTCAACATTTTAAATTTAATTACCTACCCACATATAAAAATAATATATATATATACAATATCTTCTATAAATTATTTACATTTACACAGATACTACTTCAATAATTGCGCCAAAAAAAAGAGCCTGCGCAACCAGTGTGGCCAACTCAGCACTTTCCCGCTGATTTTAGTGCTTTTTGAAAATTTAAACGCGGAAAAAAGTGATTTAGCGCTCAGCATGTTTCTCAATTGAAAATATTTTCGAAAAATCGATGTGTATCAGATGTGTGCCTGTATTAGTAAAAAAATTTAAATGTATTGAGTTTTCTCACACTTTTATAAGGAACAAAATTTAACGCTTTTTTTTAAGAAAATACGCCTTTTATTCTTCATTTTAGCGGATTTTGAAAAATAAATATTGGCTACACTGTGCGCAAGTGATTGCTACAAACGCATACAAAAAAAAATGAATCGCGCGCAGCAGTGATCTATGCTGTTTTGCTCTCTACCCAGTTGAAGTTTGGACGATCGTAAGAGTAATCATTGCGCGCTCCAAAGCGAGCAATCGATTACTCCTTATTGCTCCAGAGCTCTTGCATTTTGTACTCCTTTTTAACATTGCATGTCCTAGAGCATGGATTACTCGTTTAAGCCTTCAAAAGGAGTAATAAAGGGGGACACTATTACGAGCATGAGCTCACTTGCATCTAAACAAAACTCCAAAACAGTAGCTGAAACATTCACGACGCTATAGACTAGTTGTCTAAAATGACAGTAAGCACGCAAACACTTGTGGGCCAAGGTTCATCAAATCAATTTTCAATTTTTTTTTAAATCCTACAAATTGTACATTTTTGTTTTGTTTGAATTATAATGTTATATTGATTTTTGTTCATTCATTATATTTACTATTGTCGTTTTATAAATATATTATTTTCTTGAGTTTCCTTTTTCTAGACTCGAACCTGTGGCCGAAAGTTCGCATAGCAAATATCAAACGACGCTCTTACCAACTGAGTCACATAACCAAATTTATTTTCGTTGAATTTTGTTTCTTTTACTGTTGCAATGTTTCTAGTACTAGTAACTGTTTTTTAACTCTTTGATGCACACGATTTTAAACAAAATAAAAACACCTACCTAACCCTAAAGAGTTACCTAAGAAAGAGAGAGTAAGAAATACAAAGTTGAACTACTCAATCAGGTTGTCTTTGTTTATCATAATTTAAAAAAAACAAAACGTCAAATTTTAACGACAGTTAAATTCAAAAAAACAAAGTTTCTGTGATATTTAATAAAATAAAAATTGTTAAATCTTACAAGAAAATAAATAAATAATGAAAAAATTAAACATAAATTGTTCGCCTGACTACTTTTGTAGAATCTTCTGGTTCACAATCACAATTTGCGTTATTCAGAAATAGCAGAAACGTCTACAGCGTGAGAAGTTGAACAGACAATTGCGTCATTAACTTATGGAGAATGTAGTTAAAAATTAACTAATATACTATTAATTCATTTTCAAACGTCTTTTAAATATTTTCCATTTTAAATAACACTTATTTTTCTAAAAATTCTTTATTTATTAATTTCAAATTTTTAAATTGAGATTTGTGTGGGGAAACTCGTACCTCTCTCTTTCCGATAGGCGTTCATGCTTGCAACCGTGTGAACAGCCATTAATACATTCGTTCTTCTGCGGCATATTCAATCAGCTGATTTCTCTCATTTTGATGCTTAACATGTTTTTGATTTTTTAAGAGTTAAAAGTTGCCTAACTCAATGGACTTCACTGCATATAAAACCATGTAGTTCAAATTAGCTGTCAGCAGCTTTCAAACGGTGTCGGACACAAACGCAAGTTATGGAGTTCCATCTTTAAGCTGGATTTAACTTTGAAAAAATTAAATTGATGTTTTTTGATAAAACTATGAAAAACGAGGAACTATCAGAATTTCCAAAAATTCATATCTCAGAATGGATCCACACAAAAAATAACACAAACACACAAAATAATCAAGTAAGAGTTCCTTACTGAAAATAAAAAGATGCTCAAGTTTCAGCCAAATCGGAAATGAGTTTGTCGATTGTAGGCAATGTTGGTATGGATTGTCGCATATATACATCATGGTGTTTTTATTTTTAGTAGAACGAAGAAAAAGCTAAGTTAAAGTGACCAATTACGGCAGAATGGCAAATTAATAGTAGTGTTATTTCCAGCTAGCGGATTATGTGGAACTCTGTTTTTTTCTGCTTAATCAAGCCCCCTGATTCCAAATATATACATTTTATTTTGCCTTTTTTCTCCTATTTTTTAAATTGTTTGCCTTTTTCACTGGTTAGCGCTTTTGTCCCTTTTTACATTAGACAAGAATTGCCAGCAACTGTTATTGTTTTTATTCACTGTGGTCTCCCTCTCTATTCTTCCTCCCCTCGCCTACAAACTCAAAGATATTGCTAGCAATTCTTGTCTAATGTAAAAGAGAACTTTTCCTTTTTTTCGGTTTTTCTACCCATTGTGCATTTTTAATCCTTTATTAATTTTAATAAAGGTATTTTGGGAATGAAATCTTTGGCACAGATTTTAGTTTTGCTCCATTTGCATTGTTAAAGTATACCATGAAAAAAACATTTTGTGCAGCCCAACGTAAACCGAGACACAAAATGATGCTGACATGTTTTTTTTTATTGCAAACATTAATAATACTTGTATATACGTACATAAAAATGTTTGTTAACACTACAACTAGTTAAAGGAACTAACGAGTTGTTTAGTTTTGATACTATCAGTAATTTTATGAAGAAATTTTTGAGTCCCTCTTTTATATTAGCAGCCAATAAGGTCGTGTGGTTTTTTCGTCGAAGTCGTTGGGTTAGGCCTGTAGTATTAAGAAGCTAATTAGCCTCTGGAGCCCCAAAGAATGAGCTTCTGTTTGCTTTTTAATTTCTTCAGCAACCTTAGCGATGTTAAGGTCACGATGAATATCAACGTTGCAAACGTACCAAGGAGCGTTGACAATACCTCTGAGGACTTTATTTTGAAGTCGTTGGATTACATTTATATTGTTGTGGCTTGCATAGCCCCATATTTGAGCACCATAAGACCACACTGGTTTTAAAATTTGTTTATATATGATGATTTTGTTGTATATGGATAGCTTTGATCTTCTTCCAATGATCCAGTCCATTTTAATTAGTTTATGCTGACATGTGGCAAACAGTTTAAGAAGCTCCACAGCCCAAACTTCAAAAGCTGGTTTGAGTAATGTATTAAGAAATTATGTTCAAGACTTCTACCATATGATGAAGTTTTCCTAAAAGTTCGGTCCGAAGTTGGTGAAAAATCTATTTTCTGTGGACGTCATGCTACCAAGGTCTTTGTTGGTCCATTGATTGGGTATTTAAAATATAAATTTCTATATATCAATTGAGGCAAAACTTCATTTTACCTTTTCTTACTGGTTAAGTAAGAAAAGGTAGCCGAATCAGATATGACATACAAGTTTTTATTAATATTATTATTATCTTCTAAACAAAAGGATGAATTTATAATAAAATATGAAAGAAGAAAAACATAAGTATATTTTCTTCTTCTAAGTATACAAAATTGGTGAAAATTAAAGATTCATGAGAAAAAGCTTGAAAAATTGAAAGTGACCGAAGCTCTTAGTCACCACTAACATACAGTGACTTAGCGCTCATCCCTAGTTCCGATGTTCTTTTCCTATCCGGAATAAATAAAGAAATACAGCACTATAAAATATTACAAATATTTAAATTTTTCCAAGCCAACATGTGTTTTATAATCGTGTTTACAGTTTGAAATATTATATTTCTAGTCAAAATTTCTAGTTGAGTGCTACTGGAAGAAACCACCACGCGAAACTGAGAGTGGTGAGTTTTTTTGACAAATCAAATTTTCCTTTCTTTCACCTTCTTACATTTTACTGATTCACCACGCGAAAATTTTTTTATGAAAACAGAGATGTTCACAGCAGCGTTATGACATTTTAGTTGTCAACGCGTAAATTTTGCTTCGAAGTCGCCTGCTAGTTAGTTTTTTAAGTCCAAAATTAATTGGAAATCCATTAAAAAAATATGTTTTATACATATTCCCATTCATTGGTAAGTAATGCAAGTACGTAGCCTACTGAAAAATTATAAGAAGTATTCCTCATCTGCAGTCTTTCTTGCACTTGGGCAACTTGGGGCGCAAACCACATTACTACTGTGTCAGTAGGACGAAATTGCCGAGTAATCAGAATGGAATATATTCGAGTTTTAGCAACAGAACTCAGTTGAGTGGACGTTATGATGCGTTCAAAGACTTGGCGTGTATTGTTCGTCGGTCACCAAAGAGTATACGTCGTATAGCCGATCACAATGCTTGCCTGAGCAACTTTTTTAATTCAGAACGTATCAGCCACATTCTTAAAAGTTCATTGCGGGACCTGCAGCACATTATTACAACAGACTCAGCACTGCGATCTAGCAGGCATGCGAAACATCTTATAGAAATTACTTTTAGCGCAGCGATGAATCGTCCATTTCTGCTGAATCCGATGTCCAATCGCCCGATGTTAGTGTTGACATGATTAGAAACTAAAATTATTTCTCACTTTGATTACATTTCATATCCATTTCAGGAAATTTGTGCGTCATTTTAAAACTGACCGTTCTGTAGAAGCGGAACTTAAGCGAAATCCTACGATGATGTCAAGACTGAAGACAGCTTTCGGTGGAACTCCTCAGAAATTTGACAATAAGTTATCTGCACAGACAGACACATTAAAAAAGCTATTGCAAAAAAGCGGTGAGCAGGGACCAAATAAAAACTCTGTAAGTTTCCTAGAAGGGTTCGTGTAAAAAATACCTATGTAGTTATATATTAAGTTATACACTCCAACTAAGAACAAATTAACATTGATTCATTTAAGAGACCTAGATCTACATATCTATCCATTTCAATTTGAAACCAATCAAAGCGAGCACTACTCAATATTTTACTTATTTATTTCCTATTTCCTTATTTAGATTTTATATTTCCTGAAATTTATTGAACAATTTTGAGTATCGTTACTTTAACTAAGCCATTGAAACAGTCAATTTTATTGGGAGATTGGGAATGTGGCATAACGAAACCAAAACAATGCTAAAGTGTAGTTAAATAAATGTGCTCTTATAAACTTATTTGAACATTAAGCCAACAAATTTAAATATTGTACTTAAGTTGATCCGTTACAATCCGTTTGAGTCTGTATTCTCTGTAGTCAGTTCTAGGCCACGTTTTACTTAAGATACAGACTTTCGGAGCACCATATATAAGTCAATATAATAAGACAATCACAGATTCGTGATTTGTACTTGATTTTAAAGTAAAAAACCAACCATAAAAAATTTTGATTCTATTTTCGCGGTGTATGTTTATTTGATTTTTTTTTGTGTGACAAAGTGAACTGCATTGAGGCATTAAGGTTGAAGTCAAGTACATGAGGAAAGGTGGGTCCATGGTGAGTTCTGCAATCATTCAGGAAAAAAAATTAAGATATGGAAAATGATAAGAAAATTTAAAAAACATTTCGTACATGTTTTATTAATTTTACAAAATTTAGGAAGCAGTGATATCAGCCAGTAGTAAAGTCGCTTGCAATGCTGTCCTACCGCACTGTATCTCATTGAACCGCAAGCAATTCTATTTCTGGCTGTATGAATATACTCTATTAGGTCTTGGGCTCTTTATCAAGTATCAATTGAATGAGAATGTCCAAAATTACAAGATAAAACTAACAACAGATGAGAAATTTGTCTTATTTACCCAGCCCCTTTGTGTTTGTTCACTTAAGGGGGCCTTCTGGTCTAGCGCCCTTGAATTTAACGAGTTTTTAGGATTTGTTTTTTTAAATGAAATAATGAGCAATAGTATTTAAACTTTGTAAATATATTTTATTACTTTAACAATATACAACAATATTAAAAAAAAAAAATTTATAATTTTAAGTAAACTAAAATTGGTGTTACAGTTGCCCTCTTCAAAAAAAAAAAAAAAACAATCAGTATGAGTGTAGTGCTTATCGCAGGAACAAAAATGAAAAAGAAAAAAAAAATTGACAAAATTGTATGTAAAAAGTTAGAAGTATTCAACGCATTTTAGTTCCTGCTATAAGCACTGGTTTACTGAATAATATAGTAAAATTTGAGACGAATCGGCCACGCAGTGCAGATCCGAGATAAATGAGTTTAAACTTCGGTCGGCCCTTTTACCTGCTTCTGCGTTCCCTGCTAAATAGGCTGTAGAAGTCGAAATATTGGAAATATTGATGCGAAAAGTATACTTTTAAAAGCCTATACTATAAATATAAAGAAAAAAATCGATTTTTTGAAAAATCTGGACCAGAAGGTGGCGTATAAAATAATCTATTAAAAATTCAGCCCAATCGGTTTTATAAAATTTCTTGATACTCCTGGGCCGATCAAAAAAAAAAAAAACGTTTCGAGAAAAACGCTTTTAAAGTTTTAACAACACATACAGTTTAATCAACAAGCGCTCTCGACTATGTGCTATAACTTCGTTAATATTTTAAATTGTGGTATGCAATATGCAATTTTTACAGTATACTTTTAATATATTGTACTTTCGAAATACATAATAAAAAAAAATCGATTTTTTGAAACTCGAACACCAGACTACAACCTTAAAAAGGGTAAATTTCCAGGGCGGCAGTGAGCAAATTTTTCACTAAAAATAGGGTGGTAAGCGCAATAGCTGTGAACTGTAGTTTAGCAATCGAACTGTAAGAAGAAGGCTATTGACAAAAATTTTTGATATCCAGTATCGAACGGTACTTTCTCCACAGTGACTACGCTATGTACTGAAACCTCAAAACACACTTTTTCTTTAGGGAAATTTTGCGTAGAGCTCGGTCTACTGAGATATTGAAAAAATAGCACTATTTTTTACAATATATGTAGAATATAGTATATAAAATTAGTATGCCGCTATCAAACGCGCAAGAAAATATACAAAGGGAATCAAAGAATCCCTGAAAAAAGTTTGGTTTGTGTACTGAATACAATTGTTCAGAACAGTTTTTATTACCTTGATTCCGAGCTGACGTACTATCTGCTATAACCAATTAATTACATTTGTTATGAGTCTTCTTGCACACTTCCACGATCCGATGATCCCACGATCCGAATGCAAGTCTTGAACGTCCAACTTTAGATTCTAGTGAGTAGTTTGTTATTTAAGGAGCTGTCGTTCCAGCTAGCCAAACATTATATTTAGTCTTGAATTTAGCAAGCATCTATGGACATTTTTTCTCAATATCTTAGACATTCTGAAATAAAGTCATCTCTTGCGTTTTTGTGGATTAATTATTATGTGGATCAATGTGAATTAATATTTTCTAACAAATAGCAGTACAGAGTGGAATCTTTCGCCTTTTTTTAATAGTTTTCGAATGCCATATTTTTTATTTTCTATATGATGCTTATCTAGAAAAATTGAATTTTTTTCAAAAGATGCAGATCAAATTAGATTAATTGCTTAATTAAGAAAAATATATCGCTTGTGGCGCAAAGTTGTGTGTTTTTTGTAAGGCTACCCAAAGTTTACTTAAAAAAAGCGATGAACTTAAGTAAGGTAATTGCAAAAAAAAAAAAAAAAACCAATTTGTTGCTAACACGAATTAAATATTTCGTAATTTTTAAGAATTTTAGATTTCTCAACATTTGTAGTATCATCCATTTTTTTAACTTTTTTTATGCACCAATATAGGGAAATATTAACCTTTTTCTTTCAGGCAAACTTATTTATTTATTTTTAAAAAATTTATATTCAATTAAAATCCTAATTTCATATGCCTGCCATTTAGCGTAGTGACGTTTCAGAAACAAAACAAGTACAAGTCCATTGTGTTACTTTGCAAAAAGTTTAAAGGCGTTGCATTTTTAAAGATTTAAATTTAGAGGTTTTGGCCAGAAAAAGTGATAAATTTCCCCATAGTGCAGCGTAAAGTTTTCAGAAGTGTTTTTTTTTTTTTTTTTTTTTTTTGATATTTGATACTTAATTTTTTATATTCAACAGGAAAACAATATAAAAATTGCTTTTGCTGAAGGTTATCTAGCAGCTGTTAACTCAGAAGATTCACCGAAATCTGGAAAAACAATGAAGTACTTAAAAGTAAGTAAAAATTGTTTAATTATAATTTTGTTATTATTTGGTTACTGTAGTTTTGCGCGATGTCTCGTTTGCTACTTATTAGGTTTTTCAACAGATTTTAGTTATTGTAGTCTTCATTGGAATTTTTCTGAGCCTTTTCTCTTCATCGAATGGGTCCATGTTTAGGTAAGATAAATTTGTAATTGGAATGGGTAGTGATTGATAATTTTTTTTCTTTTTAATTTTAGAATACAATTGGGCAATCAAGTTGAGGTAGATCCTGAAGAGATTCATGTAACATTTGAAGATGTTAAGGGCTGCGACGAAGCTAAACAGGAACTAAAAGAGGTAGTGGAGTTTCTAAAAAGTCCCGAAAAATTTTCAAATTTGGGAGGAAAATTACCAAAAGGAGTTTTACTTGTGGGCCCACCTGGTACTGGAAAAACCTTATTGGCTCGCGCAGTTGCGGGAGAAGCAAATGTACCATTCTTTCATGCTGCCGGCCCCGAATTTGATGAGGTGTTAGTGGGGCAAGGAGCAAGACGTGTGCGAGACTTATTCAGTAAGTACTAATAGAACTACAAATAAATATGTGCACTATTCTTATGCACTTGTTAGTTTGTTCGATGGTTAAACAATTTTGTTTCAAATTTTAGAAGCAGCAAAACAACGCGCACCTTGTGTAATCTTCATAGACGAAATTGATTCAGTTGGCGCTAAACGTACAAATTCTGTTCTTCATCCGTATGCTAATCAAACCATAAATCAATTACTCTCCGAAATGGACGGTTTTCATCAGAACGCTGGCGTGATTGTGTTGGGAGCAACAAACCGGCGTGATGATTTGGATCAGGCACTTTTACGGCCTGGACGGTTTGATGTTGAGGTAATTGTTATCCTTTATATTTTTAAAGTTAAGTATATTTATTCTTTAACGCATTCTGTTATAGGTTGTCGTATCTACGCCAGATTTTACAGGACGAAAAGAGATTCTTTCGTTGTATTTGACGAAAATACTTCATGATGAATTAGATTTAGATATGTTGGCGCGTGGAACCTCTGGATTTACAGGAGCTGATTTGGAAAATATGATTAATCAAGCTGCTTTAAGGTGATATACATGCAAATGTAAAAATGGATATATGTAGGCACTTTTTACTTTTCAGAGCTGCTATCGACGGAGCAGAATCGGTAACAATGAAACATTTGGAATCTGCACGTGACAAAGTGCTGATGGGTCCGGAACGGAAAGCACGTTTGCCTGATGAAGAAGCTAACTTAATTACGGCATATCACGAAGGTGGTCACGCTATAGTTGCTTATTATACAAAGGTAATTACGACATGAAACACTTGTCCATGCATCAGGAAAATATGTATTGCTCTATTGCTCCAGGAATCACATCCCTTACATAAAGTTACGATTATGCCACGTGGTCCGTCGTTGGGCCACACTGCATATATACCTGAAAAAGAACGGTACCATGTCACAAAAGCTCAATTATTGGCCATGATGGACACTATGATGGGTGGACGTGCTGCAGAGGAACTTATTTTTGGTGTCGACAAAATAACATCAGGGGCTAGTAGTGATTTGAAACAGGCCACATCAATAGCTACACACATGGTCAAAGACTGGGGAATGTCTGAAAAAGTTGGTCTACGAACTATTGAAGGTGCAAAGGGTTTAATACCAACGGAAACGCTTGCGCCAAATACCGTGGAGGCCGTTGATGCTGAAATAAAACGAATCCTTAGCGAGAGCTATGAACGCGCTAAGTCTATTTTGCGAAAGCATACAAAGGAACACAAAGCTCTTGCTGAGGCACTACTAAAGTATGAAACACTAGATGCAGAGGATATTAAGGCCATTATGAATGGTTCGCAGTAGTGACAAATTTGGTAATAATTTTGTAATTTTATTGTTAAAAACTAAATAACACTGTAATAAAGACAACATTAGAAAAAGTTATTACTACAAATATTTCCAATATTCTTCGCTGTTTGTATTAATTATGAGAAGGAGAGTGAATGTTCTCATTATCCCAGCGGTAAAAATTCTCATTACAACATCAATGATATCATCATGGTCAAGGTGAATTTATATGGCCACGGCACCACCAACGGCTTTGTTGCGGTCATAATGGCGGAGCATTCTGAATGTCAAAATCAGCTGATGCATTTTTGTTGGGGTCATTGTGGTGGGCGAAAAAAAGTAAACAAACATTCAAACGTAAACAAACTTTTGACAACCAGTGATCCTCACCACGAAAAAAATGGCGCCATAAGAAGGAAGAAAAAGAATAAGTTGTTGGTAACTCCACTTTTTATACATTCACTTTGATCATTGTTATGTATGCCATATCGCCTCAATCAAGGTGTATTTATATCAGGTGAAGTTACTAGAAAACTCATTCTTCTTCATAGGTGATAGCAAGGTGTCAAAATGATTGTTTACTTTTGATTGTATGTCTACGTTTTTGCCATTTTGCCATTCATTGCACGCCGCCATTATGACCACTACAACAACGATGTGTTGTTATTGTTGTGTTGTACGGTATCAGGAAACATTATTACTAAACCTATGAAGTCGCTTACCACATCATCAATTATTTATTATATTCGTACAGAAATAGTGAAGTTCACCGTCGAGCCTCTCAAATTAACGTGTATGTACAGACAAACATTTTTTATTCAGGTGACGATATGCACTCTTGGAAAGAATTAAAGGGACACCTAATTTTCAGCAAAAAAATGCAATTTTAAAATCGATGTATCTCAGCAAAAAATGACCAGTTTCTCAACGGATTTTAGAAAATAAAAGTGCATTTAAAAGGGCATGAGTTCTCCTTTTAGCTGTTAATACTCTGGATGGAATAAACAATGCAGAAGGTTTTGTTTGTTAACATTAACCCTTAAATACTCACTGGTCACTGCAGTGACCAACCACTTCCGCGGCTGCCTGTACCGCCATTTAAAATAAACAACTGATCTTACTGTCTAAAGTTTTCTTATACGTATCGATAATAAATAAGAATGGAAAAATGACAACTGTCGTGAAATTACAGTTATTTTTAGCTCGAAAAGCATGTTTTGCAAAAATTTTAAACAACTAACTGAAAAGAAGGTGTTTTTATTTTTATTTTCGAATTTTGTGTAATAAATATATTGCCGTGTGGACAAATTTGTGTCAGACGGTATGGGATAACACTAAATAAAAATAAAATTATTGCGATATTTATTCTCCAGATAATCGCCAAAGGTTACTACAGAGGTCAACCATGTAAATTAAAATAACTGCACTTTAAACTAATTTATTTGAAAACACGTAGAACAAACGTTGTTCGGAATCAAAAATACTATCTCTGATTATGTTTTTAATTGAAATCGGACGTATTGGGCGTTTAAGGGTTAAACTTGAAGAAAAATTTTTCTGAATTTCATATTTTCACTTTTTCTGCCAATTCAAGTTTTATTAATCAAAAAAGTTAAAATTTTTGTGATCAGAATCTTTAAAATGGTTTTCAGTTTTTCTATCTACGATAATCTAGGCCAAAGTTATTCGACTTTTAGTGAAATACGTGAATTTTTACTAAAACAGCAAAAAACTTGGGTAAAAAATATCGTGGGGAAAAGAATAAGAAACATTTTCAAGGTAAGAAAATTATGTTTAAGATCCATCCACTTTGAATATCAGAAACACATTTTCCTACTCCGTACTTTTTTTGTTCAACAATAATTATTTTTTTTGTAAATAATTTTTGCGAAAATCAAAAATATCGATAAAGGATCATAAAGATGAAACTTCTAGCTTTAATTTGGTTTTTATTTTTTGCTGAGATACATCAATTTTAAAATTGCCTTTTTTTCGCCGAAAATTAGGTGTTCCTTTAATTCTTTTCATGAGTGTAAATAATTTAATCGATAATTTAATTAAATACTTACAGCTTAGGTGTTAGTGAACTTTTAGGTAATGTTTCAAAACTCTTCAGGATTCAACCATTTTCTTTGAAAATAATTATAGTTTATGCAAATTGGAAGTAAAGTTAAATTGTCTATGAAAAGAAGAGTTTTATATTTCGGCCTATAACTCCTAAACTAGACCCGATGGCGGAAAACGGTTCTTCAGTTATGTTCCTAATAAGTTTCTGAGATAGATATATTTAACGCAAACAAAAAAATACAGTGTCTACCAGTGTAATAAAAAGGTAGGGGGGTCATGTTCAGGCTTTTGACTGTCTGAAAATGGCTCTGTGCTTCTTTGTAAGAAAAATTCCAAAAAAATTTTCGTTAGACTACATGTCTAACTAAACTTGTAGTATCAAAATGAGCCCTTCTGGCCTAAGTGTGTCCCTAGACAGCCACTTAACCGAATCTATAACTCTCCCTACACGTTTTAACCGCATAATAGGAGGGCGGGCCCACATGGTTAGTCAGCAGGTAAACTGGCAAAATTTTTAAAATTGTTTGTTCTGTAAAAAAAAACTCCGAAAATTCGCAACATTTTGCTTTGATTTTTTAAATGACCTTGACATTTTTGAGCGTTTTGTTATTTTAGCCTTTGCTGTAAAAGAATGCTTAGATTTGGACATATTCTTCGCTGCCTACAATTAGGCCGAAAATATGACAAATATGTGTGGCAGCTACTTGCCAGTATTTCCGTTTCCTATTTTCATATAAACTTTTAAACTTTCAAACTTTCATTAAAAAAAAGTAATAAAAACCAGTTCAATAAATTGAATATCAACAAAAAGGAACTTTTTAACTTAACGTAGTATAGGCTATGCAGTGTTTTAAGACATTTTTATAATACGCCAATATTACTTAGTTTGTAGAGCAAAGGGACAATTATCCCAAAAAAATTTTGGGAATTAGTAACCGTGAATATTTTTCCTTACAGATCAGTAAAGGCATGGTTAATAATTTTAGTGTGAATAATTGGTGAAATAAGGTTATATTGCGACAACTCTATTGAGCTTAATATTGATTTAAAGTAGCTTAGGGTCATATAAACCCCAAGGTAGAGACAAACAGTTAGAAGTTTGTTGTTGTTTCCTATATAAAATGAAAAAAAAAAACAATAAACAACATCATTGTATTGTATATGGGAAAAACAAAATTTTTAATAGTATGTAATGAATTAATGCTCGTGGAGACGGGTAAAACCCACAACTTATAACGCATGGAATATTTTTTGTTAAGGAAACTATTGAAAAGTATTAAATATTTTTAAGCTCGAAACAAAAAATGTCAATACTGTTAATTTATATTCTTTGCTTAGTTATAAATAGGCAAAAGAATAATGCCAAGCACAAAAAATTTAAACCAATAAATTCGTTTTTTAAGACTGTGTTATGAGTCAATATGCATGCCTTTGGACCACCATCTGAAGAGCATTTCACTGTCGTACACTGTGATTCGCAGCAATCGTAACAAATATGACTGTGCTGGCCAGCTGATGTTAGATTCTGGGCGAGATTTTCAACCCGCCATACTTAAAAAAAAGACTATTCACCAGCAAAAAAAAACATAGACCCCACTATGGAATAGCACTGGCATCAACGATAAAGGTGAAACACTATTTAAATTTATCATGAGTAATAATCTTAGAGTATGTAATCAGGGCGATACACCAACCTTTCAAGTTGCTAATCAATCTGAAGTGCTAAACGCCACTTTAGCCAATTCAGAAGCTCCGGATAACTCGTTCTCTGATCACAAATTTATCACATTTAATATTGACTTATTTGAAGGGAAACCTATACTCTACCAGAATCGTAGAAAAACAAACTGGGAAAGATTTAGATCATCTCTAATCACTCAACTACCAAACGGTGTATCTGTCAGCATTGATTCTGCTCAATATCTAGACAATAGCCGAAACCACCTTGAAAAAAGGAATGTGGAAAATTTTCAATGCAGCCAAACGACTAATTGATTGGACTGGATATAAAGAATGAGTACGCAAATTTAAAAAGGAAATCCGAGTCGCAAAAAGGTCCTCATGGGAAACTTTTGGCAGATTGAGAAATCCCTGGACTACAAAAAATTCACTGTTGCGACATTTCTTGATAAAGAAGGCCCATTTAATAACATCCTCCCATTAGTTATCACTACATTATTGATTTATTCTTGGGAGGATGATTCTATTGCGGTGTTACACTTTATTAAAGAATATAATCATTAACGCTAAGTTAGGTCCCTCTTCCATTGGAAGGTTTGTGGTCAGGGGCGCACCGCAAGGAGGAGTCCTCTCTCACATCCTCTAGAATCTCGCTGTGAATGATCTATCAAAACTGGAAAAAGCAGAATGTAAAGTGAAAAGTCTTCACCGCTTCGGCGAAGCTGCTTGGCACACTTGAAGACCTAATGCAACGAGTACTAAATCTGTGGTATTCCTGGTGCAGTGACCGAAGATTAACGGTTAACGCATCCAAGACGGAGCTGGTTCTATTCACTCGGAAGCACTCTTTATTATAGTACTATCCACCAACTCATCACTTATCGTCTCGAAACAAGCAAATATCTTAGCCTAATCCTAGACAGGAAATTCAACTAGTGTGCCAACACGCCAGAGAGGGTACGTAAAGCTAGAATAGCTCTATATGCGTGTAGGTCAGCTATAGAGAAGAAATGAGGATTGCAACCCACAGTAATTATGGTATTGTATAGAAGTGTCATACGCCCTATTCTATTTTATGGCGTAATTGCTTGATGGACAGCCATCTCAAAGAGCACACAACACAAAGAATTAGATAAAGCGCAACGACTAGTTTCAATGTTAATTACAGGAGCCTTGAACAACAACTTCAAAGGTGCCATTCACTATCCTGGATCTTCTTCCAATAGATGTATTCGGTACGACTTCAACGTGGATCTCGGTTGTGAGACTGAATGCGAGCCGCAAGTAGTCGCTCACAAATTTTGGTCATGGTAGGATACTTGATACCAAATATCTCCCATCATCTGTTAATCTCACTCTCTTTTTAAAATCTTTTGGCAACAGCTTCAGCACAAATATTCCATCTCGTCAAAAGTGGAGTGAGGGTAATGTGATATGCCCCGATCATTCTGATGACAGAAGCCGCAAATCTAATTAGATGTATTACGATACACTGTAGTGATATCTGCATTTCTATTGATAGCGCAGTGCAACAAAAATTTTATGCGCTAGATCTTCCAACGGTCTTATAGTATAGTCGCTGATCACACCTGAGCACTCAGTTTTCCTCCATCACATATAGTTCACCCACAATATAAGGTCTGAAACAAACGAATTTGATGTCTGAAACAAAGTTGTTAAGCACAAAGCGATAAAAATTTATATAGTTTATACACTTTTCCTCCATCTCTTATCCTTCCTCTTAAAAATTAGGTTTTATATCCCTTTTTTCGATAACAGGCCGATAAAAAAACCGTTGAGAAAACTATTATACTCTCTTTGGAGAAAATTGAAATTTTTTGACTCAGCATATATCAGCAGTGGGCGTGTCCTTTAACCGAATTAGTTGAAATTCACCTAAGGAGTATTTCTACAAAATTTCATTGACCTACTACAACTCCTTATATTTTCGCCAACTCTTTGTACGAAGGCGTTACACTGCGCGATGCACACTGGAACGGTTTCATAGATTTTTGCCAAAAAGTACAAGGAGTTGTAGTACGAATTAAATTTTTCGTATATAGAACATTTTGGTATAAATCAAGAAAAAACTTAAAAATGGGCAAGATCATTGATTGTGAAATTTTGCTTATGAATTTTTAATAGTAGTACAAACTAGTACTACTTGGTTTTGCAAAAATTTTGAAAATCTGCCATAAAATCAATAACTTCAGAGCTATAAACACGAATTTTAACCACAATATGCATTGATACTAGGTAATGACCATAAATGAGAATTTTTATTTAATTTTTTTAATATAAATTTATAAAACATTCTTACGTTTTCCATTTTCAGTTTGTAAAAAAGTGTGGTATACTTTTTGGCTTAATGTTAATTTTCTTTGTTGTGAAAGAAGATATTGTTGCAATTAAAAGATCATACCAAACATAAAAGCCCTAGAGCAGTGGTTCTCAACTGTTTTATTCCTACGCCCCCTTTCTGAATTCATGGTAAGCCCCCGCCTCCCCCATTTTGATTTTCACACTACATTTTTTATGCCGGCTTATTATTTTTTTAATTAAATCATACCTACCTGGAAAAATATCTAGTTTTTGCCTAGTTTGGAATTCGCCCTGGTTAGTACGTCGAAGATAAGCTAGGCTAGTGAATTGCATTTTTGAATAAACTTTAATAATTTAAACATGAAATTACTTGTTAATGCCTAGCCAGTGCCTGGCATGCATGCCTCGTTAGCAGCTTGACATGTTGGTTTCATAAAGCGCGGCATTACACTAGCAACGAGGCTTTCTAATTTTCTCTCGACAGGCCTCCCAGACAGATCCTTTCATGAGGGTATAAATGCGTATTTTAAATACATTCGTTTAATGTTGTAAACTTCAACATTTAATTTTTATAAATAGCAGTATTAATATTTTGTCACAAAAATTTACAAACAATTAAAAAAAAATGGGATTTCTGTTCTTGAAAGTATTTGAAGCCAAGTTTTTTGAAAACGATATTTCAGTGTGCATGCTGTAGCTTTTTACACATAATATGAAAGGAGAAATTATTTGATTAAATACTATAGCATTACAGAGTACGCAAATATTTGTTTATTGAAATGCGTTCGCGCCTCCCTTCAAATCTGTCTACGCCCCCAGGGGGTCGCGCCCCAACACTTGAGATCCACTGCCCTAGAGTATACAATACGGACTGGAGGCTGGAGTTATTTAATAAATAGTGCGGACGCACGAGAAATTCGTTAGAATTCTGAATTTTAAATATACTTAGGTGAGCACACGACAAAAAAGAAATTACAGATGATTGGAGTAAAAGCAATGAGAAATAATATTTTTATTTAGATTAAATCGATTTGACTTAGAAACCCCAACCACCAATTTTATGGTAGATCCGACCAAGTGTAACATATTTTTTAATAGCAAACTATTCTTGACTTTTTCGGCCGTGACAGTGACGGAACTCACAATACCCTACCATTTACACTGACAAAATCTTTCAAATAAATAAAATTATTATAACGATAAATGTATAATTGTTTTTATTATATAATCCACTTTAAACTTTAAGAATAGATATATTTTATAACAGTAACTAAGTTATTTTATTAAGTACTTTTTGAATTATAAGTCATGATCTTTACAGTAAATTTAGATTATTTGAGTATAAATACAAATGAATATTATTTTATTGTACATAATTATTGAAATACATAATAAGTAATATAATTTCTGGCATAAGAGATCAAAGGATCGAGTATACGTAAACACTGAACAAACTTACATATGAATGTGAAATATTTTATTTATACAAGTATACTGGGCAAAAGACAAAAAATTAAGAGCCATAAAATACATATATGGTATATATGTATATATATATATATATATATATATATATATATATATATATATATATAAAGTACTGTTCAAAGCGCACTTAGTACTCACTATGTTCAAATCTGAATAACTTCGGCATGAATCCAGAGAAATCCATTCGGTTTTCTTTATTGTGAAACTCTATTTTATTCTGTATTAATTTGAGAAATAAAAATGATCACTATAGTACAAAAGGCAAAATAATTTCAAATGTTATTCGAAAGATTTTTAGATATAGTGTGCTAAAATTATAGCGCACTTAAACTAACTAATAAGCAAAATTTTATTAGGAGCATAAAACTTAGTTTTTAGTATGTTAGCATATCAATTCATAAATTTCCGAAATGTGTTATAAATTTTTTAAAAAATTACTGATTTTAGGGATCCCTAATTATATTATCTTAAGTTAAAGGATATTTCCAACCAGGAAGTTTGAACTCTAACTTTAAGACTATCATTATAATTGTACTGTATTTTACAGTTATTCCCTTTATGCTGAAGCCACCCCCAAATGTTTTACGTGCAACAATAGAAGCCAAGACAAAATTTGAGAGTTTTGGCTTACAATGGCTTACAATATTCGATTTTTCATTTCATGAGATATGGTTTGCAGGGTTGTTATACTGAGAAATTCCAGATAGAGATCCAAGTTATTCATGAAGTTGAGTTTAACATTCCATTAGGGTTTTGCTATTCAAATTGTACATATCTATCGGTGATATGGCCTAAATATAAATAAATAAATCTGCTGGACTGATTGATATTTAATGATATCTTTTTGACATAAATGTATCTACTTGAATAGATAGATTACTATATTCATGATTTTAGAAAAAATTAGTGTTTTATCGATCGGCAGCACAATATAAAAGCGAAGTAATGGTTTGCAAAATTTGTCTCATTGGTTAGGTACTTATGGTAAGTAAGTACGCTTACCAATAATATAACCCTATCGGAATGTCAAACTGAAAATTTTCTCAATCTCATGAATAGCTTAGTTTTTTATTTGGAGTTTTCAAACACGATAACCCTCTGAACTATACATCGTGAATTGCTAAATACTAAAAACTAAATTTTATGCTCCTAATAAAATTTTAATAATTAATTAGTTTAATTGCGCTATAATTTTAGCACATTAAATCCAAAAGTCTTTCGAACAGCATTTGATATGTTTTGATTTTTGTATTATAATGATCATTTTTATTTCTCAAATTAATACAGAATAAAATATATGTAGTTTCAAAATAAAAATGACCCGGATTTCTCTATATTCATGCCGAAGATATGCAGCTTTGAAAATAGTGAGTTCTAAGTCCGCTATAATCTTTAACAGTACTTTATATATATATGGGACATTCCCTGTCAACGGGAGAAACCCCCCCCCCCTCCCCCTGTCCAAAATTGGTTAAGGTATTTTATGGCATGTTTGGGCTTATTTCTAGTTTCGAATGCAATAAGCCCTTTTTTGATTTGGCATGATGGCGGACCAATATGGCGGCTGCAAGTCTACCACCTCACCTTGAAAGAATAGTTTTATTAAGCGTACGTTTACCCAAGTCATCATAAAAGAATAGGTAAAGCATTTTTTCATATATTTTTTTTCGCTGAATATGAATCAATATTAATTTCCACGGTAAATGTCACGTGTTGTCTCTAACCTCAAAGGGTCTTATGCTTAGCCAAGACATTATAAAACGACGGGAGAAGCCTATAAGTTTTTTGGGAAGTTTTCTGATGACTTGGACACGAAAAACTGTTTTTTGGGATTTTCCATTTGAGGTTAGGGACAACACGTAACATTTTCCATGGAAAATAATATTAGATTCATGTTCATCAGCTAAAATTACACACAAATAGATTTTTCCGTCGTTTTATGATGATTAGGGTAAGCGTGAGACCCGAAAAATAGCCTTTTTGGACCTTTTTTGAGGTTAGGGACAACACGTAACATTTCCCGTGAAAAATAATAATAGATTGATATTAAGCAAAAAAAAAGAAAATACGAAAAAAGGCTATAACTGTTCTTTTATGATGACTTGGGTAAACGTACGCTTGATAAAACTATTCTCTCAAGGCGAGGAGACTTGCAGGCGTTGCAGCATTTGAAACTAGAGATAATAAGCTTTCATTCGAGCTCAAATATGCCCAAAAATACATTAACCATACCTGGGAAGGGGGTGGTCTCCTGTTGACAGAGAATGTCCCATATATATGTTTATATATACATATATATATATATATTGCATATTTATATACATATTTAAGGTTCAAAATGTAGTAATTCACAATATTTCAACAACGTGACAATGGATATACTGAAATTTTATTATTGGTAATTAAATGTATTGTTTGTTTGTTTGTGTGAATGAATATATATATATGTTTGTATGTTTATGTAAGAAAACACAGAAATTGTGTTTTTAGATTTTGTTTTGATATCAGCCACTCGATTAAATTAATTTATCTGTAAGAAAGGATATAATTACAAGTATTTTAAAATCATTGTGGACATTCCTTATAGTATATGTTACCATTTCTGACGATAGAGAATTGAGAGCATCTTCAACAGTTGCCTTATGTCGATCGATTTTTGATGAATTGATGGGGGAAAAGTTTTCTGAAAACATTCAAAATTTCCATTATTTTTCGCAACAAAATCTGGTTTTTAAAATAAAAAATTGCATTTTCATAGAGCTCTGACTTAATTTCTTCACTTTCAGGAAAATGCACTTAAAATTATTATATGTAGGTGCTCCTGCTTTTTTTAAGTTTATCACATTATCACGACCCCTATGCAACATTAGGGTGGTCGTTATTGATATGGTATTTTTAATTATTTTGAATTAAATCGCAGGATCCCTTAGATTTGTTTCGCTATACAACCAAAAATTATAGGAAGAATTTTAACCCATTTAAACAACAAGAACACGTGCCCCTCAGCGCATATAAGTGAAAGTTTTCCAAAATTTTTCTAAAAACTTTTGAAGATTAATTTTATGTAGAAAATATTTTTACTCAAGGGATTACCAATTTAGTTTCACAATCAAATAGTACTGAAAATTAAAGATTTTGAGTCTTTTATTGCTCAAATAAGCGATATATCACTGGTATGGTTTTTATCATTAATGAGCTTATTTATTATTTTTTTATATTCAAAATATATATATTTTTCCAAAATATTATAGTTTTATCTATTACTAGAGCAGCACTTTCATGGAATTTTAAATTCACTTCACGCATATTGTGAAACAATACCCTTAAAGCATCAACATAAGACTGTAGTTGGCCACCGGTAATTTGATTAGTCATTGAACCAACAAGAGAAAGTTATTTCGCGACATATCTTCGAATGAAAGAGCATTTCACACGATGTAAGTGCTTGTCTGTGACTGACAAGGTTAACCCTTCCCTACGCATGTTGCCATATATGGTCCCACCACTTTGGACGGTAATAGTGGCGCCATCTTACGTCCAATATCCAAACCACAATATGGGTTTCGTAGATTGCAGCTTTCTGTATCGATGCGCATATATAACGGTATTAGAAAACGCAAGCTGTCAAAAGTTATTGCCATTTTTATGTGAAAAAATACGTTTTTCACATAAAAATAAAATAAAATAAAATTTTTGAATTGCTATATAGCCGAAAGACATTGTTTCTATAAATTTCACACTGAATAATTGGTATAAATTTTAATTTTTGGTTATTTTTCTCAATAAAGTGAATAAAAAAAAGGTTATGCATTTCTATTTTACTTGATACTGCCCAACAGTGTGGCCAACTTTTGTTTTTCAAAATCCGCTAAAACGAAGAAAAAAACGTGTATTTTCTTCAAAAAAGCGCTAAATCTTTTCCTTATAAAAGTGTTAAACACAAATTTTTTATATACAGTAGAATCGCGATAATTCGTACCCCGTTAATTCGAAAATTTCAATAATTCGTAACAAACTACTGGTCCCTGGAAAAAATCGCTTTAATTCGCAAAAATTCTACACATTTTGGTCCCCTCTTATAATTCGTAATGCAAAGCAAAATTCTATGGAACTATGGTTCGAAAAAAATCAATCATTAGATAGCTACGTTCACTTTTTTAAGAAATTTTTTGTGTTTTTCGTGGTTAACAAGATACGCGAGAAGAGCCTTAAACTACAAAACCGTTAATTCGTATTTTTCTTATTTTAACCGCTTTAACGTATATCCCAATAATGTTCGAATTTTCTTTAAAATACGGATGCTGGCTGTCAATGAGTGAATTGTATACATACATGCAGTATATTTTTGAAGTTTTTAGTTCACAGCATTTCTAAATAATACAATCGAAGTCTATATTCTCTTCATTACTATCAACTTCTTCTAGCCATAACACACTCTTTAATCTGAATACAGAAGGATTATAAATAAACACTAGTGCTGTTTATACAAGCGTTTATGCCATCCGGTATTTTGTAGTTTTCACAATATGAATTTTCGTTTTTTAATCCATTTTTTATATGAAATAAAGAATTTTTTATATTGAGTGATTTACGGTTATGAACTGTGGTTTTAACTAAGTTCATTTCTCATTGTTTCGATAAAAAATGTTTTTAGGATTATTCAGGAAATAGATTATTTAGCGGAGCATTTAGTGTCTTTTAAACTGAAAAAACACGTTGACCTCTCTCTCTCTCTTTTTCCGCGTTTTAATTTTCAAAAAGCACTAAATTTAGTGGGAAAAGCGTTGAGTTGGCCACACTGGAAATAAGCGTTCCTTTTTTACTCTCAGTGACACTTTTTTTGCAACTTTTTGAAATTTATCACGGCCACGCTGGTTAGGGCTTTAGCAAATTAAAGCCGCGATATATAAATAATGCACTTTTAAACTAAGTATTTACATGTTTTTATTTCAAAATAAAATTAAATTTTCGTTGAGTATTTAGGTTTTTAACCACTAAAATTAAGTATTTAATTGTGAATTATAACATCATGGTCAAAAGTAACTTATACTCACTCTTTTTTACGTCGAAATTATTTCACGCATGTTCACGTATGAATTATGGAAATGAAATCATGCTCACGTGGAAATTGTGTCACGTATGTCACGTAAAATTCATGTCACGCGCCCATCTCTACTAGACAGCCCCTCCAACCTAACATAACCTTCTATTCTCAGTACAGTTTCCAAATTTGTAATTTAAACTAAAATAGCAAAGACGTAAGTGGTGGAGATGCAGGTAGACACGCTTAGTCGTAATACAACAAATTAAACTTGCATTACATACAAATTACAAATTAAACTTGCATTACATACAAAATCAAATTGTGTAACGACAGGTCCTTATTGGCATTTTGGTTTTTTTTTTAGGAGAAGCAAAAATCTCTACTGTGTACTAATAATGCTGCTGCCGCAATAGATTCCATCATATATGTATTTGTAATATCTTTATTAAGTTTAATTTGAACAGTTGCAAACGATGTAAACAAAAAACAGCTGAATAGTTGACAACAGTAATTCAACTAATTCAACTACGAAAACGTCGTAATAATGCCATGAACACATTTACGACGGAAATCTATCAGACAGATATCCGCTGTAAAAATTAAAACATAGAAAACAATTTTCTTAAATATATCCGAAAACTGATGTAACCCGAAAAAAGCTGAGTTATGTTTTGCGTGAAAATACGGTTCACGTTCATTTTAATTACCAATATCTCCACTAGAGCTGGAATCTGTAAAACTCGGCGTCCCCTCTGTCCATGTAGGTGTCGATCCTTCTCCTGAGGCAGGTGGTGTCCATGCTAAGCCACCACGTGATCCGTATTGACTACTTGATGATGTGTCTACTGCCAAATATGTCTCCAGGTGTATCTCAGAAACACTGTAATCAACCATAAAGTTTCATTCAATAATTTTTTGAAACAGCCATTCAGTGTTATAAATATACCTAGATGTAGCCTAAATAATGTACTTATTTCTTATTACGCCAAATGACAAAAATAATATCGCTCAACAAAGGGCGGTACTTGAGGTGTTAGGCTACTGTGAAATTAAAAAAAAAGAACTTTTTTTATTGACTTAAAAACCCTCTAGAATAAGGGACAAAAGGTCTCATACCCTGCCGAAGTCGTGTTCATTGAAATTTTGAGCTATGGCACCGAAATGCTCCCAAATGTCTATCTGCGATAAATCGTAACTTGCTCAGCGGGTTCAGCATAATTATTATTAAATTTTGAACTTCTCTTTATGTTCAGTTAGATAACAACGAAAGTCTCATATTTGGTAGCGAGCATTTTCAACGAAGGTTACGATAGTCTTCTAAAAATGATGCACAATGATGAATATAATAATTGGATCAAATGTTGTTGAATTGAGCACAGAAGTGGATGGCAGTAGGACTTCAATTTCCGACGCGCGATGTTTCGAGGCCTCGAAAGAGGCAAGAGTCGAAAGAAGACCGATGAGATCGGATCTTGAAGAAGATTTTCATGAAGAGGAAAATATAATGCTCCGTCAACTGAAAGGAAATACATTATAGATTTTTGCGGCTTAAGTGGCTTAACTTGACGAGTTTTAAATTTTTTTGGACTAACAAATTTTAGCATACTGGTACTTCCAGATAAAGAAGAACTTCAAATCAGAGACTTTCGCGTAAAAAATACTACAAGAATTACCTACCGTTAACAGTTTTCTCTCAAAATTTGAAGGACGTAAGCCATCTTAATTTTCAAAAATCATTAAACCTGTAAACAGTGTTTGCAAGAAAAAGGATTTTTTTCGGAAATTTTCAACCCAAAAGGGGAAACGGGAAAAACAATCTTATGAAAGGCAAATATTAGGATCAACGCATTATTCTGTTAAAGATTCCATTTCGCATTGAAAAATGGGTAAGTATATAGAGTATTAGTAATTTCTCATAAATTTTATAACATAACATTTTGGGAGTACACAAAGTTAAAATATTTTTATATAATAAAATTCTAAAATTCGCCATTTTCTGTAGACCCGGAAAAATTACTTCCTGAAAGTTCCTAAAATTTTTTTTCAGAATTTGTTAAAATGAACCTTATATTATTTTTAAACAATAATAACTTCTCCTCTTTTTTCCGATTCTTAGAAAAAACTCATTTTAAAAACCGTCTAACACGTAATTTTTCATATTGGCACATACTAGAAAAACTGTACGAGAAGATGCTTATATAGATCTTATGCGTAGACTTGCCATACGTCAGGAATTAGGCCTGACAGTCAGGCATTAGACATCTTGTCAGGAATTTTGTCCGGCATCATATTTTGTCAGGCATTTAAGAAAGAATAATGAAATTTCAGATCTGACGGCTTTTATTTTTAGGAACTGGCAACTGTATGTATGCAACACATTTTACTTTTACATTTTTCGTCCATTTATGAACTATATTGCGTATCATCTAGTACATGACCCAATTAAAAATTAGTTGTGTTCTGGCACAGTTTGTTTAGTGGATATAGAAAATTAGTTTCGATGTTTGATGATTTATCAAGTGGTATACTACCAGAGTTGCCACGGCCTAAAAAATTTTGTAATCAAATTCTTCTAAAAATGTTAACAATTAGAAAAAAAGTAAACAAACATATATAGTAGTAATAAGACAGGGAATGCTTATATAGGGGTAATTAAAAAAAAAAAATTTGACACCTTGGTTTAATCCCATGCGGAGCCAAGAAACATTTTTTTTTAAACCATTTAAATATTTTTTTTCAAACTTGCTTGGCTCCACATGGAAGACTAATGTAATTACAAAAACAAACGATTCTATTATTTACTTGCCATATGTAGTGTTAATGGCTTGATTCTAATGCAAAAATTCTGTATTTACATTATTCTGGGAAATATGTACCTAGTAGGTCATTCTAATGTTCTAGGACCCTTCATAATTTTTAGCAAGACACATTTTCTCCAAAAACAGTATAATAGTTTTCTCAACGGTGTTTTTTATCTGCCATTTATGGAAAAAGGGTGCTTAAAATCCCATTTTTAAGAGGAAGGGTGAGAGTTGGAGGAAAAGTGTATATTGTTTATCTCTTTGTGATTAATAACTTTGCATCAGACATAAAATATTATTATATATATATTAATATTATTAATAGCCCCTGAAGATCCCATTTTTCTGACTTCAGGTCATTGTGGGAGAACTAGATATGATGGAGAAAAACTGTGTACGCAGTCGTGATCAGCGACCCCAATATTATAAAACGGTTGGAAAATCTCTCGAAAATTTGGTTGAAAATTTGTGCCACTATATAATTTGTGTACACTTACATTTTTCATTCGATAACTTGCAGGGATGACACCAAGTATGCATGAATATAATTAGTGCTACCCATTGTTATCCAATGAAAAAAACGAAATAAAGGGAGTAATAAAAAAATTATGTCAATATATCAAAATTTTCTTGCAAATTTTAGTTAAAATTAAATTAAAAAAATAAAATAAACAAAATGAGAAAAAAGTACACATGTGCACAACCGTGAAAAAAGTAAGCAAATTTTGCTTACAAATAAGCAAAACGGCAACCCTGTATACTACTAACCATATTGACCAAACGCAATAACATTTTTATTGTAATTTTTCAAAAACCGATTATTTTCTAACGTTAATGTTAATACAATACATAGACACATACATACAGCAAAACTATCGAACAAGAGAACATTTTTGGGACACGATAAATAGCCAAGAGTAGCGTTAAATAAAAAAAAAACGTAGTTAATTTTCTCTCATCCAGGTGAACAGAATCTGAAACAATATTTTTGAAATCAGATAATATTTTCAGATTCCAAAGGGTCTTGAAAGTGCCAAAATTTCGGCCATAAATTCATATTTTTTTAATTTTCCATCCAACTTTTTTTTTCCAAATTTTACAGCTCTGTTTGACTCCTTTCAAATGTAAACATTAGTGTCCGACCGAATATTCGGCTTAGGTTCTTCGGCTATTCAGCCTAAAAATGCATCTTCGGCTACGGCTTCGGCAAAAAATGGCCGAAGCCGAAGATTAAAAGCATTGAAAACCTCTTACTTAGAATATTTATACAAATACGTTATAAAATATGTTCATTGCAATTTCTGTGTTTTTTTTTCGTTTACTTGTTCAATTTTTATTTTTGAACTAACCCACAGATTTACTACCTTACAAACTGAAATCAATGATTTTTTAACAAACAACCTGCTGGAGCTATTACAATTAGGATCAGCAGAAACAAGCAAAACTTTTTTACCTTTTAAGGAGGAACTTGAAGCGTATTGGAAAGAAACGTTAATTGTTAGTGAAAGAGACATTTTCATTACTGGCGTTCCACTTTTTTTCGCTTTCGAGGGACTCCAATGATGATGGGTCAAAAAATTAAATTTTTACTTCAGTACATCTATTTATTATTTTTATTTTTTTTTTTAAGTTGAAATAGTTAAATAAAATGACAAAACTCAAACATTTATTTTCAAAACTAGATAGATAGGCTGATAGATAGTTCTTTTATTTGACACTTTCTTATATAAAAAGACAAACTAAAAGAACTATCCCAAATTGAATTTTCAATATTTTTACTTAAAAAGGTTGAACACTAAGGCTGACTAATAATTTGATCACTACTCGTATAACTCGGTGTTCTTTTAAAATGATTTTTTTCTAATTTTTTGTTTTTATTTTTAGAAAGAAATTTAAAAAAAAAACAAATTTTGAACAGTTTTTTTTTAATTTTAAGAAACAAAACAAATGCATTTTAAAACAACATAAATTCACCCAAAAAGCTTGATTTTTGAAAAACTGTAGAATTTACGAAAACGTCAAAATATGTTTAGTAAGTCTTCTTTCTAAAACAATCTGAATTGTAAAAACGCAGAAACATGTACAAAACTATAAAACAATTTGTGAAAGTCGCCTGCTGAAAATTTCGCAGTTTGCAAGTGGGACGATAGCACAGAAAACTAAAAATGCGGAAGTAAAGTTATGTGCATTTACGGCCGAGCACAATATTGTGTTATCCACATTTGATCACCTATCGGGACTGTAGAAAGCAGTATTCAGCGATTCAGGAATTGTATCACATATAAATCTGAGCCGAACCAAAGTAATTGCTATCATTAAGAACGTTACTGGAAGATTCAGCTTTGATAAACTGGTTTCAATTCTGAAGAGTCAAATTTTTACTATTATTCGATGGAACTACGAGTGTAAATTCGACCACAAGCATGGTTTGATTGCACGTTATGTAGATAGAAATATCTGTGTTAGAGTAGACTCTTTAACATTAATTAAAGTGCCGGAAGCAATCGCAAACATATTATAAGCTAATCGATTTTTTTGATAATTTTTTCCCCCTTGTACTCATATTTTTCCCATATATTTGCGAAATTTGAAATGAATGAACCCGACTTAGAATCGAGAACCCGACTTAGATCTCAGATCTCATAGAATTATTGATTTATCCGACAGAAAATGTGCAAATTTTTTGGTATCATATTTTAAATATGAAATCTGGAGATGCAAGTGAAATGCTCCAAAAATTAAGAAGTTGATCTCATTTATTTTTTCTCTTCAGCATAGTAGTACATGCGCCGTAGAAGACTTTTTTTCGTCATAAACTTATATAAAACCAAAATAAGAAATCAGTTAGATAACCGTAGGTACCTTAAGTAGTAGGTATTTTGCATACACATTGTAATGCAAATTATGAATGTATATTTTTTTATTCATGTTTATTATATGGTTATTGATTGAAATCTTATGATTTCTATAAGAAATAAAACACTAAAACAAACACAAAAATTGTTTCCTTTTTTCATTTTATATACATATAAAAAATGAAGGAAAAAGAGAAAACGTAAAGTCAAAAACGGGGAAAACTTCTTCAGTTGCATGGACAAAAAAGGAATGGGCTTGCCTAAAATCTCACAACTTTTTTAACGCCGAGAGAAGTACATTTTTTTTTTGTGAGCTTTATCAGAACCAATTTATAGAGTTTTGCTATTTTAGAAAAATTTAAATTTTAACGGACAGTAACAAAATTAATTACCTGACAATATCTTCTTTGTAAGAAGAACGAAAAGCAGGACCTACATACATTTTCCGATCTTGATGTTGGTGATGTGATTTTCGTCCAATAGACGAAGAGCTGTTTTTATTAGAGCTGTCTTCGGAGATGTCGTCGAAAGCAGGGGGAGGCGTTGAGCTGCATGAAGGTGTTGTGCCTAGCGATACGTGAAAACGACAATGAGTTAATTGATACAGAAATAAAACATATGACAGATAATGCGAAGAGTAATCATAATGTGAATAGAGGAATTAATAAATGGACAAGCTGTAATTTAAATGGAAAACCTAGCAAATATTCGCTTTTATGAAAACATGATGCAATGCTTTCAACGGGTTTATCGGTTATTTCGTTGACTGAAGGCTGTTGAGTTTTTCGCTGTTAAAGCTGTTGCTATCATCGTAGATAGTGTTTAATTTGGAACGCGGTGGAGGTTTTTCTGGAGCTTTGAACGATTTAGATGAGCGTCGGGTTGTTCCAACTACTGATTGTGAGTTCGGTGATTTTGCGACACATTCCTTCTCTCCAACATTTTGCAATTTGGGTAAGGGACGTGAATTTCGTGTAAAGTGAGTTCGTTCCATGTCCTTCTTGACCTCTAAAAATGAATTTAATGTTTGTAATATATTGTCTTCTTGATCTTGCTCAAAGCGATCGTCTCTTAACGCCATGTCCGCATACTGAAAAAGTTTCTGATGCTTATCTCTGCTTTTATTAGATCGATTAGTAGTAAGAGTCGTTGAGTGAGGTGCAGTCTGATTAGATTCGGACTCAATAGGTGGAAAACTGTACATAATAGAACCGACTGAGGAACGCCCACTACGAGACATAAGGCTGTTCTGCCTTTGGAAAATATCTACATGCCTCAGCAGATGACGGCAATGTGACCTGTGAGAGCGTGCTTCTGAACGAACTGTAGAGTATGCTGAGTATTTCGATTCACTTGGTGGAATTGATCGAGGCACTTCTCGTGGTGATGGTGTTTTAGTGGCTGGATCAACTTCGTTTTCAAACAATCCATGCAACTCAAGCCAGTCTTGCACATTGCTCGGAGATCGCTGCTCACCGAATCGTGGCTGTGGTACTTCCAGCATTTTTATGGAGTTTTCGCCTAAGGAACTCTTTATAGGAAGGTGGGCTCTTTTTGTTTTATTGATGTTGGTGTTGAAAGAATATGTACCTGGATTTGATATGACTCGTATAGGCTCATGTGGTCTATCACTTTTTTTTCTTCTAGGTGAGCCTCTTGGTGGTACCGGTGGAGGAACTTTAGGTTTTGAAGAGCCTCCTGTACTTTGTATCGATAGTCGTGGATTAAGGTGTGGCACTGCAGACGTGGAAGAAGCGGAAACTGTCGATGATGCTACTGGATCAGATGACGATTGAAGTGCTGCCGCAGGCTTACTTTGCTGGTGTTTTTTAGCGCCATGTAAATTAGTAGCATGGGAACTCAATGTGCGATCGTCGTATATACAATCCGCTGTATGGGGCATAAAGGGGAGTAATAAAAATAATAAAATTTAATTCGTATTTGAGCTTTATGTAATTGTTTTTTTTTTTCCGAAATAATATTAATATTAAAACTGACCTAGTATACAAGATATCCCTGTTCTATTCAAGGGAACAGACTGATATTTAGTATCGTAAACATATTGAAATTAGAACTTTTTGTTTTTCGTAAATGTAAATCTTAAAATTGATAAAAAATAAAATTTAAAAATACAGGGTCGATGGGAAATTTAGGGCCGTAATTGCGATTTAATGCTCCCAAACTACATAAAAAGTTATTCAACACCAAAAATGTAATTTTTTTTACGTTTATAAAATCGTCGAAAACTTAATTAACGTTAATATTTTTACGTTAAATTTCCCATCGATACTATGATTTCTAATTTTATATTCACGAAAAACGAAGAAACCTTAATTGTATTGTTAAATCATTCAGTTATATTTTTTTGTTTCCTAAATTTCTAAGAGTCCAAATAGTAGAAAATTTTTATTAAAGTGACGTGAATCAATAGAACATTTTCCAAAGATTACAATTCTTTGGTCATGTGCTCGATTTCATGATCTCAAGCATCTAAAATGCAAAAAACGCATTTTATGAATTTTCCGTGGCGTTACTTTTGAATATTATTTATTATTATTATTACAACTTTTTATTCTTACAATAAATTCTAAGACTAATATAAATATTTATGAGCACTAGCAGCCACGGCTATTAGCTTTTGATTATTATTTAGTTTCTATTGTTTGTATACAGAAAATATATGCATAGAGAAAAGTATGTTCGGATCGGTACACTATCATGCGTTTTGCATGCTGGACACGCTAGGGAAAATCCTGGAATGCATCATATGCTCGTGAGGCCCCTAGAGCAAACAATAGAAGAAGTACTGCGCAGTTGCAACTGTGAACGTAAAAAACGGTTTCAGTTCTGCGAGCTAACCTCAGATAATAAGCATATTACAACGTTTGAAAGTACCGGAGCATCCGCTACTATTATTCGCAGATTACTTCCAAAACATTATACTCCTATATGACACTGATGACGGCGTGATACGGTACGAGGTCATAGCAAGCGTACCACAGCGTTTCGTACTCGGCCCAACACTATGGAACGCAATATACGATGACATAATCAAACTGGATCTCCCCGAAGAGGACACGCTTGTCGGATATGCCAATGATATTGCCATGGTAGTAGTCGCCAAACCACTGGACTTACTACAGACTAAATGTAACGATGCAATCGTGTGTGTAAAATGGCTGAATAATTCCAAACTGGAGTTGGAAGCCCAAAAAACCGAGATCGTGCTATTGAGCAAAAGGAGAGTGCGCGAAGAGCTGGTCATTACAGTTGGTAACCAATTCATTTCATTACCTCGCAGCCATATCTAAAATACATAAGGGTAATTATCGAGTCTAAAATGACCTATAAACAGCACTTAAAGCCGCCCGTATTAAAACAGCCAGAATAAACGGCGAGCAAACACGCATTAGGTGGAACACCGGAGCCCTCCGAGAGGGCAAGCGTCAGCTGCTTTCAACGGTAACGGACAATGCCATTTACGTCATTTCCAGAAAGGTTCCCGTCGACTTTGCGACAAGAGATAAAGAGTCTATATGGCGAAACTGGAGATAGACCTACGAGCACAATGAATAAGGAAAAGAGACAGCGTAAAATAATGGAATGGCAGTGAAGGTGGGAACAATCCGTAAACGGTCGCTTCACCTTTAATTTAATTCCAAATACTGCAACTCTCTAGCGGACATGGAGGATTTTAGGCATATCTATACAGATTTAAGCTAGGAGAGGACCCATTCTGCCCGGATTGCCCGAATGAACCTGATGACTCAACGCTGAGGAGCTGGGAAGAGTATTTGGGTAGCCCCCGACAGTAGCTAACATGATACCACAGATGAGCGACTATGTAGAGAATTTGAATTCTGCATGCAATCTAGCGAACAATATGATGACTACGAGGAATGCAGAACGAGCGCGTAAAGCCCAACACCAGCTGCAAAACAACGCGAATATAGGGAGCCAATAGCAGCCAACAACCAACTACTGGTGACACACTGTAGAATTAGTCCCAAAAACTGTAGATAACAACGCATAGCGTCATTAATATAAGCAAAGAGACGGCTTAATGCCGAATCAGCCCTGCGATGTAATATCAAATGGTAGTTCAGCGGGGAGGGTGGTAGAAGAGGAAGTAGGTGGTTTCGACGGTGGGAATCCGACATAACCGGATAAGAATAGGAGTTCTGCGGTACCTATGAAGGTTTCCACCTCCCAAAATACACAAAAAAAAAAGGACCGGTATACCAAATAATCTAGATATCTAAGCTTTCAAAATAACGTGTGAAAAGGATTGGTACTCTTGCAAAAATGAAGTTTTATGGAACTGATAAGGAAATGAAAGCTTCAGATTGTTAGATACTCATATACAATACATGATACAAAACATGGTGTAAAGATGGGATTTTTTATAAAAAAATAATATTATGTAAACTGCGAAATTCTTATGCCCTTTGGTGCATTACGAAATTTTGTAATTGTCATGTCCCACAATGGTATTACAAACAAATGGACAAATAAATGTGGGTGTTGACGACAATTACAATCTCATAAATTTACATAAGCCGGCAACGCCATTTCTCATATTCATATTAATTTTAAATGTCATTCGTTTAAAGTAATCCACATACATTTTGAAACCACATTCAACAAATATTCAAGCAAACTCAATTATATTCATGTAGACCCAAAAGCCCACAGTAAAATTAAAATTCATTTTCTTTATTATAATTATATTAAAATTAAATTGATTTGTATTTTAATTGTCTTGTGTCGACAGTGGGTATACAAATAAAAGCCTTTAAAATTATTTTGTTGAACAAATTGATAATTTTTTATAGTTATTGATATATTGTTCAACAAATTGATAAAAAGTTTTGTTTTCGGAACGAGCTTTTTCAGTTTCGTTTACTTTTCAGACAGGAGGTAAAAGGCTCATTCCATAATCGCAAAACTAAAATTTAAAGTGAGTTAAATTGCCACTTACATCGATTCTCATTTTCACTTTCGATCGAACGTTGAATTGCTTTTGATAAACTTTTCCTCTTGGATGGTGAATGTTTCAATGCTGAAATACGTAAAATTTTTGTAATATTTTCTTATTAAGGATATTCTGAATATATAGATAGTTGTTAGGGATATTTGTTAGGAAACAGTACTCGGGTTTCGAGATTTTTAACTTAAAAATCTTAATTCTAGTGAGCACAACTGGCATGAGAAATAATTATGCATAATTTTAAACATCTGCATTTTCATATTTAATGGAAAAATTAGTAATCTTCGTTAGGGTCATAAAGGAATGGTGATAATGTTTGTTGGGGCTGATCACGTAAAAAGGTTATAAGGGTAACTTATGTAAACTTCATATTGAAGCAGTAGACGTGGTTATCGTGCCCTAATGATAATTGAGATTATTCTTTGAAAGTGCTCAAATTGCTTTCCTGAATAATTTTGAGTTATGACGATGAACAAATATTTTTTCATCATTACCATGTTTCTAGATTAAAAAAAATATAGGAAAAGCGAAAATGAATTTATTTTTATATACCAAATCAAATCTTTTTAAAAACAGAATTTGGTAAAGAGAAAATATTCTAAAACTTACAGAAACTTCGCGGTTCCTTGCGAGGACCGAGCACTGTATTATTAATTTTATTACATTAGATTTAAGACTTACCTATATAACTGGACACTAAAGTACGAAATTTCCTGTGATTTCCCTTAATTTCTGGAAGATCCACTTTGCATATAAATTACAAAACAAGAAGAATATACACAAATTTTAATAAAAACCATTTCAGCACTTGCAATTGTATAACACTAATATAAATTTATTCCTTAATATCAATATTTCTACATTGGAACCATAAATTGTTCCGATAGTATATATTGTCAAGAATATATATACGGAGGGACTAATAAAAGTTCGCTTAGTTGGCTATAAGGAAAAAACCAAAAACAATTTTAATTTCTTCATTGTTTTTCTATATATTTTTGAAGCAGGTAGATCCACTTCGAAAAACAGTTCTCAGAATCGGTATTTTTTAGGTTTGCAACTTCGACATTAACTGCATTAATTATCTCCTCATTATTGCCGAAGACCTTTCCGCTCAATTTTTATTTTATTTTTTGGAAACAACCAGAAATCACACTCCGCTAGGTCCGGGAAATATGGTGGTCGACGAATTTCTTCAAACCCTGAGAGCGCAATGAACTTGTTCGTTTTTTCAACGGTGTGAGGTGGTCCGTTATCGTGATGCAAAAAGTAGCGGCCCAATCCAAAATGATCCCCAAATATTCGCAATGCAACCATCAGCCCAGTTCCTCAGCAATCATTTCCTGGGTCAATTTTGGATCTTCGTCAATTTTGGACTTCACCAGAGCCACACGTCATCAGTCGAAGATTTTGGGCGACCTTCACGAAAGTCTAGAATCTCCGAAGCCACTTCGAGTTGGTCACAAGCGATGGTGCATTCTCTCCACATGCTATTTGGCCCTCATTTCCACAGGCTTTAGATTTCGCCGAAATCCGTAAGAGGCCGTTCGCATATTACGTGACGCGCGTTACATCGATTTTATACGATCAAATACAGATGTGTTCAAAATTATAATTGCTTATAAAATGAAATTTTTTACATATACATTTGATGAAACGTCGCTCTTTTATGGAATTTCTCCCGCTGAATACGAAAATCAAAGTTGAAATTTTTTTATGGATCCGTTTTTAAGATATTGTAATTTTTTTCGAATTTTTTAAACTTCAAGAACCCTATATCAAGCAAGAAATGTTCGGTCGTTCGTTGAAAATTGGTCAAATTTTATAAAAAATTTATTTCTGGTTCTGTGGACTGGTGGCTATACGTTTTGTTATGTTGCGTTACGACCAGGCCCGGGAATGGGTCAAAATTGGCCAAAAATTGTGTTATGTAGTATGTGAACGGCAGAATGACAAATTGAATCTCTTACTTTGGTGGCGATGGAATTTCTACCAACTCTTTCTTAGTAGCTTTACTTAAAACGAAATATTGCTACATAATGCCAAATTATCCGACATTTCTGATTTGTCAAAAGTCTATTCAGTGTTGACAACTAAGCGAACTTTTATTAGCCCCATAGTACAGTATACACACTAGCGAATCTGGTTGATTCGGGGCCCTGTACTCAGATTTTCTCTATCACGTCTGGGATTCCCGATATGGGAGCCAAACCCCTTAATTTTGGTACATGCGGGACTAATAGAAATTTTTTATTTTACCTTGTACAAAGGAGGAAAAAATGACCTAGACTTCAACACTCCACCAACACCCCTACCCACCCTTCTAGGTGTTATACGAAGCTACTTTTCGATATATGAATATACTGGATTTTGATGAAGTCCAACTTCTTTTTAAAAATTAATCTTTGAAAGATTAAAATTTTTTTTGCTCTAATGGATTTAACGTTGATAGAAAAAAAAATAGTCTTTGAGGGAAATACTCCCAGCCAAAAAGTAGTTGGGGTCACCGAAGTTCAAAATTACCTAGGTCCAACTTTTCGTAAGAAATTGCCCCTTGAGAGTCAAAGATAAATTTTTTTTGTTAACACCTTTATACTGGATAACCATTAAACAAATAATAAACTGCTTAGAAAATATTCTTTATAAAAAAAATAGTAGGGGTCTTTGAAGGTCACAGGATAAGGCTGCATGAGATGGCTGACACAAAGATGCTGCTCCTTCCATTGTAAATAATATTGGCTCAGTCGAAAATTCTGATATTGGGTCTGAACGTTTCGGTATTGGAACTTCTATTGAAGCCAAATAGTAGTCGTATTTTCTCCACAGAAAGCTTATTTTTTTAACCATGAATCCAGTATAAAGGGATTATTATAAAAAAAATCTGTTTTTCGAGGGTTAAAAAAAGTCGGACATAGGTAATTTTGGTCTTCACTGACCCCAACTACTTTTCGATGGGGAATATAAAAGCGTGAGAAAATGGGGTTGGTAAGGTGTTGCTGTCTAAGTAATTTTTTACTCCCTTTCATGATAAATAACTTTCTCTTAGCTATGAAACATTCACAAGGTAAAATAAAAATTTTTTATTGGTCCCGCGTATACCAAAATTATGAGTTTTGGCCCCCATACCGGGGATCGCAGACGTGATAGAGAAAATCTGATTTGCCATTTGATTTTGTAAAGTGTCAAATTGTTGCACAGTGTTATTAGAAAAATAAATATAGGTGTTTCATTAAAAATACTTACATGATGGGATCTTTCGAAACACTGTTTTGGCCATAAAGTTTTGAAATCTTTGAGCATAAAAAGAGGGCCGACATACTGAAACTGTATCCTAAAATATAAAATGATTACATACTAAATTATATTTATTAATATTTATAACGCTTTTGGGATGTGCTCGTAATACTAAATTATAATAGTTGCGTTTTATTCGCCATCTTTATTTTAACGATATTTAACGGTGGAAACAGAAATAATTCCAAATATTTGATCGAGTAAAATAGTCAAAAAGTGTTAAAAGAAATTCAGCTACAATCGATTATCTCACAAAAAAGATATTTTTTATTAGTGTGTAATGGCTTAAGGAAATTAATAACAAATAAAAAATATATCTTTTTTGTGTAAAGCGGAGTTTCCAGCTCTTAAGAAATGACAAAATTCCATACAAAATGTGCTTAAGAAATGCTTAATAGTGCGGACACACGAGAGTGAATTTCAGGCAAGTTTAGCACTTCGTTGAAATGCGTCTGCAATGCGGAATTTCGCCATGCAAAAACTGTAAAATGAAATTCTGCATTTCAGACGCATTTCAATGAAATGGACTTGAAATGCAGAAAGTAACAGACAACCCTCAAACACAAGGTTGTAAAAAACAGAAAAAATCTGTTACATTTTTAGACATTTTAAATTTTATTTTCGTAACAGCTGCTCTTGTAATATTTATTAAGTGAAAAAATAAAATAATAGATTTGGAGAGTAACTAGTCGCCATTTCTCCAATTATCCATAAGTAATTGCTATATAACTTCTTGGTGTCTAACTCCAATCAAAGAGTATAGACTACAAAGAGGTCGCAATTCGCTCTTAGGCTTTTTGGAACGTAAAAAGCTAGAAACCATTTATGAGGTGCCATACCGATGAAGCGAACGCAACGGTTGACAACCGCTCCACCAGACAAAAAGGTATGAATGGATGGGTTGGCAGTGTTTGATAGAACAAATAATTTACATTTCTTTTGGCAATTAACATTTAACATTTGCAGTATTTTCTATATTCTTTATATACAAATATGCAAACGTTTTGTTTTGATTTTATGTATTTTGATTGATTTCTTTTTTGTTATGCACAGGCGTGTAGATACTTTTGAATATACTTTTCTGCTTTGATTTTATGAAATTCAATAAATTCATAAACAATGAATAAATGAAAACTTACAAAAAATTATTTCCTCTTTGCGTATTATTACATGGAAAAAAAGGTAATCCAAAAACGCGCATATATTTTAATATCAAATTTTTTGTTTGAAAATTTTAAATTTCATACTTTTTTTAATTTTGCTTTCTTTGTTTACAATTGCAATTTCTTTGTTTATATTATGTTTCAAATATAAAATAACTACACTCATATAGTTTCTTACATGACATCTCATATTTTTAACATGAGACGCAATGTTAGTTCTTATAAAAAAAACATTGATTTCACATTGCATCTCATATTTTTAACATGATTTATTCTTATCAAAATGTTAATTCTTCTTATCACTGTTAAATCTATCGACGTCTCTGCCGTGGCCATACGATTTTAACATGCACCTGATATGAGGTGCATTTTAAAATTTCTCAAAATGTTAATTTCAAAATCGCTGTAACGATTTATTCGGGTAAACAACAAGAACACAAAACTCTTCTTCTTATTTTAACATGAGGTGCAATGTTAATTCTTTTTCACATGTTAAATTTCATATATCGCTGATACAATAACATGTAAACAAGAAATTTCTGTATTTATTTCTTAAGTTTTATTATTGATGTGTAAACATTTTAGCTCACGGTATGGGCAAAATTTCAAATGTGTAAAATGTAAGAATAACTGTAACGTAAGATGAAAGATAACTGTAACATCCAGTTCCCCTCTCGCTCGCACTACTGCGCGGCATGACTATGCTACTCTAAACAACAAAGAGAAGAAAAGAGGGAGAAATTAAAATACGAGCGGAGTTTGTTTGTTTGTGTTTCGAACAATTTACTCACACATGTATGTACATACGAAAATAAAATGTGTGTGTACATTTATTCGTGGCAGAATTATTTGTTGGTGTTAAACGTGTGGAGATCGACTATAGCATACAAGCAGAGAAGTCGCCGTAGCAAACACAGGCGTTTGATAGGTTTTGCATTCGGTTAGTTAGATTGGATTAAAATTAAATATTTTTTAAAATATAAAAACAATACGAAATGATAAGTAATAGGGAATCTAGGTTTCAACAAATGTATAAACAAAATGCAGTGATAATGATAGCAAACCACGGCATTATAAAAACTTTGCTTTGTGCATTAACCTTAGAAAGGCAACACTTTTTTATCTATGTAAATAGCAAATATGTTAAACAGAAAAAATAAAACTTATTTATTATAAAATCACTTATTTACTTCAAAGAAAATACATTGTTTCTTATTTTTATTAAATGCAGTTAAGGCAAATCTCTTTGCGGTGCTTTTAAAAAGTAGTGGGGTGACTGGTCACCCCTGTTGCTTTTCTAATGTTAAATTGCGGAAAGCACTTATCGTCGCCTGAGAATTGATTTGGCGTATGTGTGTACAAATTCATATACCTATACGACGTTATGTAAAATTTTCAAATCAAATAAAATTTCAAATCGACAGGAAGAAAAACCTAAAGCGCGAAAAAAAAGATGCAATTGCAGTTGCGTATATGCGAGCATATCGTGTCCGATGCATTGAGTAAAAGAAAAATAATGCAACTACAACATATCTAACATAGGGCTATTCACGATTTGGTGCAAATGCAAAATATTTCAGTTATCACAACAACAAATATATGCGATATGGAGTAAAAATTTGCATTTGCATTGATGCAAAGCCATTTGCAATTTATAGTGAATTGGGCTATTACATATATATAAAAGATAATGATATCTAATCAATTTTTGACTTTATAAAAGAATTCTTTTAATTTGAATTATTTACCTAAGCATATAGATTATACATTAAATCCCTATAAATGGCTATACATATGTGAGCTTATGTATATGGCATTCAGTTGGTTTAACTGTTTACACATCAAATATCTTGCGTGCCTTGCACGCATCCATTGTTTTTTTATTTATTTCATCTTATGTTTTATTATTTTTATTATTAAATAAATATTGCATTAATATTGATAAGGGAAATGAAAAAGAAAATATTATAAAAAATTCTACATCTCATATTATGAGGTGCATGCATTTATTTATATTGAATATTGATAAATGAAATAAAAATATATAATATGAAAATCTACATTTCATATGAGGTGCAATGTTAATTTTTTTCACAAAATGTTTATTATGAAATTGCTGTAATGGCTTATCTTCGTCAATTGTCGCAAAAACAACAAAACCACACGATTCTTCTTCTTATTCTTTGCTTCGGTTTTCTGCTACAATCTGATTTTAACATGAGGTGGCAGTGTTAATTCTTTTGTACATGTTAAATTTCATATGTCGCTGCTACCATAACACGAAATCAATTCTCAGGCGACGATACTTTTGCGCATGCGACAGAATATATTTTTGCTTTACTTCTTTATTTTATTTCTTTTGCTAAAATCATAGCATTTATAATTGATATTGGTAGATAAGTATATTATTTTGAGGTCCTACAACTTTGGCATCTGAGGCAAAGTTGTGTATTACAAAAAGATAAACATTTTTTCCCTGCACACCAACACTCCACCTGCTCTTTGTACCCCTGTTTTAGAGGATTTTTGGCAAAAATTTATTTAAAATTGTTCGTACAGGCTGAACGGCTTGGAATATTGACATACTTTCTTGGACAAAAATATTCCTCATAAAAAAGTAAAGAGGGCGTCTAAACACTAAAATTGGTTTTGGAGACATATACTCCGAAAATCTCCCAAAATAGCGGTACGCCAAGCAGCTGGAGGATAGGTGTAAAAGCAAACAATATTTGTCTTTTCATAATAAACAACTTTGTCTCAGACATCAATGATGTAAGATGACAAACTAATAAACTACCCATCGATTACTACCAACTTTGCCTCCGATGCCAAAGTTGTAGGACCTTAAAATAATATACTTATCTACCAATATCAATTATAAATGCTATGATTTTTGCAAAAGAAATAAAATAAAAAGTAAAGCAAAAACATAAGAAATAAATACAGAAATTTCTTGTTTACATGTTATTGTATCAGCGACATATGAAATTTAACACGTGCAAAAGAATTAACATTGCACCTCATGTTAAAATAAGAAGAAGAGTTTTGTGTTCTTGTTGTTTACCCGAATAAATCATTACAGCGATCTTGAAATTGACATTTTGAGAAATTTTAAAATGCACCTCATATGAGGTGCATGTTAAAATCGTATGGCCACGGCAGAGACGTCGATAGATTTAACAGAAATAAAAAAAATTAACATCTTTGATAAGAATAAATCATGTTAAAAATATGAGATGCAATGTGAAATCGTATGGGCCAAAGCATTTAACATTTAACATCTCATCTTTTTAAGTTCCAAAAAGCCTAAGAGCGAACTGCGACCTCTTTGTAGTCTATACTCTTTGGTAGGAACAACGAATTTAAAAGTGGTAACCTTTTTTTTTAGGATGCATTTCTTAAAATAGAAATAAAATTTATTTTTTATTTAAAAAAACCAGTACGTTTGTATTTTTCAAGTTCGTTTCTATTTTATTTTTTTTGTCGTACATTTTTATTTTTACACGATGCAACACTGATACATGCCAAATAAACAGCAGCGAGAAGTTTTGCTTTTCTTCTTTAATTTGAAAAAAAGTGCTGCTGAAAGTCATCGATTGGATTGCTGTCGGAAGTTTACGGTGAGTATACTCCATCGACACATGTGAATTCTGGTTACGACGCCCTGGCCAAGCGAAAAAATTCGAAGATGAAAAATTGGAGATGTTACTCCATTAAGACTCGTGCTAAACACAAGGGTAGCTTCCAATAACATTGCGAGTTAATCAAGCCGCAATTTCCAACCGCCTGAAATCTTCGGGGTACATTTAAAAGCAAGGCAACTGGGTGCCATATGACTTAATGCCGAGAAACGTCGAAAGATACTGCTTTAGCGCTATAAAAATAAGTCGTTTTTGCAACGAATTATTACTGGCGTCGAAAAATTTATTTATTACGACAACTCGAAGCGCAAGAAGACATATGTGAAGCCCGGCCAACCAGTAACATCAACGCCGAAGCAGAATATTCATGGCGCCAAGGTAACACAAGATGTTTTTTTTTTTGGCAAGGACTTCATAAATTACCTGAAGGATGGCAAAATGTCACAGCTTCTGATGGACATTACTTTGAATATTTTCTTCATTCAATTAGTTATTAATACAAAACTATACTTTTGTAAAAAAAATCCCTTAATTGCAAGTTATACACCCAATAAATGGAAGATTAATTAAATGTAGATTTATAAATGTATACCACCTTGATCAAAAAGTTCCCGGAATTTATTCAGAAAATTAAAAATACAAGTTTATTCATCTAAATCTATATTGTCCCCTTCAAAGTAATCCCCATCGACCTCAACACACTTATGCCAGCGCTTGATCCAATCCTCGAAACATTTTTTATATTCGGTTTTCGGTGCTTCCTGCGATTTTTCCATTGCTTCCTCTCGGCTGCTGAAACGCTTTCCCGGCAAAGGTTTTTTAACTCGATTGAACAGAAAGAAGTCACAGGGAGCCAAATCAAGTGAATTCGGTGGCTGTTGGATGGTATTTGTTGCATTTTTCGTCAAAAAATTACGAATAATGATGGCACTGTGCGACGGTGCGTTATCATGGAGCAAAATCTACGAGTTTTCTGTCCACAATTCTGGTCTCTTTCGGCGAAATGCTTCACGCAAACGCCTCATAACGCCCAAATAATACTCTCTGATGGTTAATTTTCGGTTATTGACCAAAATTTCTTTTATGTTATCAACGTTTTCGTCGGTTTTCGATGTTGATGGTCTGCCACTGCGTTCATCACCTTCGATTGACTCACGACCACTTTGGAACCGCTCGTGCCACTGGTAAACGACCGTTTTCTTTAGAGAATCGTTGCCGAAACACTTTTCCAACATTTCCAACGTTCGCGCACCATTAAATCCATTTTTACGCAAAATTTAATACAAGTTCGTTGTTGCAAATTTAAATCCATTTCTAAAATTGTAAAAAATCGCCAACACACACAGAGATAGATGTACTCTTGGCTACGTAACTTTTGCAATGTCAAGCTATCGCTAAGATTTAGAGGGAATATCAACAACAGATGTACCAACTTAACAAAAAAAAAAAACAGAACTCAAATCGGAACTATGGGAGCGCCACACGGTGGTTATTCCGGGAACTTTTTGATCAAGGTGGTATATTTAAAAATAAAAGCTATTCATTGTTAATGAAATTTGAGGTTTTGTAAGTATCGAAATAACAACGCAACGGGCAATTAGATAAAGCATTACAACAGTAATCGAATAAATGATCAATTAAAGTTTTATTCATTACCAAAAAATGGAAAAAATAATTTATAACACATTACTTTCCTAGTACATCGCCGTGTGAAAAATAATGCATTCTGTAATTAATAGATTGTCAAATTTATTGATGTCTCTGATAAATTTTAAGTTTTTATTTTATATTTGATAAAATTATCGATTCCGTGATTTTAGGATTGAAATTTGAATCCCAAAAATCTCAAATCCCAAAAAGTTTTTCTGGATCGATATCCCTAGTATGTACATTACAATGACAATAACTTTTTTGTTTAACCCGCTAGAAATATACTAATGGATGAAATTATTATACAGTCAAACTTGCTAATTGGGACACCCCCCCCGGGATCAAGCAAAAACGACCCTATTTTAAAGGTTTTATTTTTTTGTGAAAAATAGAAGACGAGATATGTGTGTACCATATGTAAGCACATGAATCATTTCTTATTATGTAAGCTCTTACATATACAGTAACTTCAAGGAACATATTTTTGAAATACATTAAATAGCTAAAAATGGCATCACATCGAAAAGTGACAGCGCAGAAAAGTTTTTACTCATCTGAACTAATACAAGGGGAAAATAAGTTGTGAAATCAGATAATATCTTCAGGTTCCAAAAGGTCTTGGATGATTTAATGGCAATTTTTTTTGCCACATCTCAGATATTATTTTACATTCTCATTGTGTTCTACAGTGTAGTTTTTGCTTTGTGTTGTATTATCGTCCCCGATATTGGAAAATAAGGACTGTATCGAAAAGAAACTGCACACATTGTTTTGCTTGTAACATAACGGGTTTTACTCTTTTTTGGCCGTAACTTTTTTATTTTAACAATAAATTTATCTAAATTAATATTCCATACATAAAAAAAATTAATTTACGCCGAATTTTTTGTTTTGTCCCTTTCATCATACTCCATGTTTTGTAACGGCACTGTCTGTCTTAACCCTCTAACCCGTAAGGCCGCCCTGAGGTAGCCTTCATTCTATTTAAATTAATAGATAAGTGCAAATTCATTTTTTGTTAAAACTAAATGCCAGACTTGAAGAAAGAATAAACACAAAATATATGGTCAGTTTGCGCTTTCTGCGATCACACGATTGTTTTTTACAGTTATTTTTATGTGTACAAGTGTTATTTTGTGACGAAAAATTGTCTCCCATATTAAGTTTTTTATAAAGATTTAAAAAAAATATTTGTAAGTCTCCAATTTTGGTGGGACTTTTTGGTCAGTAGATAGACATATTCACTTTCATATTTTGTTACTGGCTTACGTAATATTTTGTGAAGGCAGCCTCAGGGCGGCCTTGTGGGTTTAGATCAAAATTTGTGGTTTTTTTGCAAATTACATATAGGGTGTAAAATTATTTTTGCCTAGATATAATATGTATACTTTGGATTTTTATAGAAACACTGGAGAGTGATAATCGTAAAACATAGAAACTTCCAAATGAAGAGGAGTTAGCCGCTATAATGGTATCCATTGAATCCAATTACTCTGATGACAGCGATTTCGACAATGACTATTGGACTAAATAAATAGGGGTTTTTGGCAGCTCGAGTACTTTTCAGCTATCATAGTCTTTACGTTGGATCCGAAATCGTGTTGCACAGTGTTTTTTATTAACTTTTTTCTTTTGAATAAATAAAAAGTAAATTATAAATTTCATTACTAATTATTTTTATATCCAACTTTTTTAAGTTTGTGTTTAATAAACATTTATAGCATTGACACAATGTATCTTTATTTTTTGGCTTAAACCCGCAAGGCCACCTCAGGGCAGCCTTTCGTTTTTCTCATCTAATTGCTAAACTCTAACACTAATCAAAAAATGGTTTTCATCTTCATTTTTCTTTCATCAATATTAAATGGAAACGAAAATTCTGTTCTCCTTTTTGCAACATAATTGACTTTGTTTGTTTCTAAAAAATCCCGTGTCGAACGGGCGAAATGTGCAATAGCTAAACCGGACCAAAATATTGTTGATACATTGTATTTTAGGTGAAAAATTATAAGACGATGCTTTAAGCACTCTTTCTTGTAAATTTCTTAGTATAAAGTAACCTTTGTAAGAAACGGGATGGTCAGAAAACCACAAGAGTAAATAGCCTGCCAGATGAGAAGTTTCACTCCAATTATCAACACTGCCTGGTCGACAGTACATTATTTGTGTATTGTGTAGAATTGGAGCTCTTGCAATGTTCTTGAGTCCATTTTAACATAGCTTTCATCATCCATTACAACGTACTCATCAACATTTTGAAGCAAACGGCCGTACAATTTTCGAAGCCAAGTTTTCCAAATTTGCAATTGTCTTAAGTTTTTTTTTATCATTTTTTTATCTTGTAAATTATGTCTGTCTTCATCTGGCAATCATAGAGGCACTGGCTATAGCTTTTGTTTTTGCCAAGTCTCGCACTTGCATTGATTTGGCTTTGATTTGACCTTTGCTTCAATTTTCGGATCTTTTGGACATTTTTTCTTCCATTTTTCGTCCAATCTTTAAGAGAACAGATATCTCCAAACTTGATTATAACATTTTTGACACCATTTGCACTGACTTTGTACCGTTTAGCGAGCTGTCTGTAAAAAATTCTTTTTTCAGTACAGTAATTGTGCACAATTTGCTTGGACCGTGATCTTCAATTCGAGGCATCGCGAAAACTATAACAGGAATAGTAGATAGAGAAGCAGCAATAAAAGCAGAAACGATTACACTTTCTAAAGGTGGTTACCGGATTTTGATCAAACGTCTACACTTTGAGAAATATTGAATTGAAAGTGTGCAGTTTCTTTACGATACAGTCTTATTTTTTAGTGCAAGGGTTAACAACATAAAAACCAGTGAATGAATGTCAGTAAATGATGCACACGATTTTATACGTTGCACAATCTTAATTTTTTCCTTTTATTGGAAAAAGTCTTTAAACTTGAATTTTGCTTATTTTAAAGATTTCTGCCCATTTCCTATGAGACAAACACCTCTCCTCAGCAGCATTAATCACTTAAATTTTTTTTTTTTAATAAAAAAAACATTTCGGTCCGATTAAAAAGGTTCTGTGGCAATAAAAATATTGTCAAAAGCGCGGTTCATGATCCGATTAGAAAGTGGCCCAAATAGCAAGAGGTATTTCTTCTGAATTAAAAAAAAAAAAATTAATAGTGCGGTTCGATTAGGAGGTGTCCCAATTACAGAGAGTCCCAATAGCAGCTTTTACTATTTTACAAATACTTCATGGAAAGTGTGACCGGATTGAAATGCAATAAATATCTTGCTGCTGATCACGCATTTAACAAAAGGGACTGCTACAGGAATATTTTTTGCGCTGCTGATTCGCGACCATCAGGCAGATATTGCCTTTTGAACATTTTTGCTTTAGCAAATGCTGCAGTACTTTATAAACAAACATACCCTATGTCTGTATCTATACTTATTACTTATAACTTTACATTTTAATAATTTCGACGATATAAAGCTGATACATATGTAGGTATCATAACAAATGTACCAAATATCATAAAAATTAAGGTTGATTTATTAGGTATAGAAATCAGTAAATAATATAGGCTTACCCCGTCATGAATAATGCTCTTGAATGTGTGTTCGAGTTTCTTTTTCAGTCGATATGATTGCAAAATGTCAATAATTCCAACAAATAAGAGTAGCCGCTCACCCTTTTCGCTTCTTGCAGGTATGCCACCAGGTCTAGAAAAGTAAATTTTTTGTAGTTACATTACTTTTAACACGCCCATACTCGCGGTAATCCTTACGGTACATCCTCCTCATCATCGATGGGTTCACTCTCCGCCTGGATACTTTCCATAGCCGTGGAATGGGCTACCAAACGCTGTCGGTTAGCTGATCTATGAGCCGCACTTAAAGTTTTTTATAAGTAAAGATGAAATTCATGTGAGAAATGCAATCATTACCTGTTGCGAATAATACTAGCAGCAATATCACGTTCTCTACTTTCAGTTCCTATAGAATTATCCGCATCTTCTACATCAGAGTCGTCTACTTGTGGCGTTCTTAATTTTTTTCGTTCGTTTTGTTTTTCTTTACTTGATAAATCTAAATTATGAACACCGACAAGTAATGAGTAGTCCATAATCTTAAAAGATTCTAGTACAGTGCAATCGCGTTGTATCGTCTTGACTAATGCATTATATGTTTCGGCTTCAAGAAATATCCCATTCGGATGATGTTCCATAAAATCAAGATCCTTATAAGTTGGAGATTTTTTGGAACGCTCTCCTTTTGATGCCTTTCGTTTAAATGTGGAACCTTTAAGATCATACTTTAGATGCAGTTTTACAAATGAGGGTAATAAATTGTTCATAACGACCAGCCGAATATTTTTACTATTGCTCGTCTGAAGGCAGTATAGTCCAAAAAATTTGGGCAACAACGTTCTGGGATTTTGATTCAAATTCATGTAGTAACTAAAAAGAATACTATAGCATAAGCAAATGTTCAACTGATTTAGAAAATATTTTTACCCTGGCAGTAGCTTTTGCAAAAACTCTCCCTCTTTGTGTTGCACAGTTTTGATAATGAACTCATCATCGTTTGTTAAATAGAAAATGGAACCAGAAGCACCCGGATTCGATAACTCTCTCAACGCCGCTGAACACATCGACATCTGAAATACAAAAATTATTATTTACAAAATATTAATAAATTGCTTTGGACATAGAAAATATAATTTGAACTTCGTCCATTCACTCATAGAAAAATTAGACTAAAGTTCAAATTAACTTTAATGCACATCTATTCTTTAAATCTTTTCTGAAACTGAAGAGAAATACTGAACTGAAATCAGAGTAATTTTAATAAGTTGTTTGTATCCTTGTGAAAAAAGTATCAGTTCTTATATAGGGTGTTTTAGAGGTTTGTTTCTTAAGTTGGCAACACTTTTTCCAGTAACAGCTAATTCGACAGCTGATTTGTGTTCAGTTTGGTTTGCCATGAATAGACTTGCGACAAAACAACGCTTACAAATTATAGTTCGCCAGTTGCGCTCGCTGAGAGATTTTCTTTCCAGCGTTTGATCTGATTTCCGGTCTAAATTTTGGTTTGCTTTTAATTTGTATTTGGCGTCTTTTTAGCGTCAGTTTTAATCGTCAGTTTTAAAACTCTTATTTTGAGATGCGGTTAATATTTTCGTCTCAATTAGCTTGATTTTGATACTATTTTGGTCTGAATTTCGGTCCGAAATCAGTCTGAATTTTGTTTTAAAATTTGGTCTGAATTCGTCTGGAATTTTGGTCTAGTTTTTGTTTAATTTAAGTTAAAATTTGTTGATATAAATATTTATCACATATTCCCACTAGTTTTTGGTCTGAATTTTGGGTTACTTTCGATCGGTATTTCGTGTCCTTTTGGCCTAAAGTTTTATCTAACTATTGGTCTGAGTTGTGGTCCCAATTTTTTTTTTTTAAATTTTGGAATGAATTTTAAAACTGATTTTGGTTTTGATTCGGTCTGAATTTTGGGTTTTTAGTCTGAGTTTTGACCTGAATTTGATCTCATTTTAGTCGATTTTTGTTGGAATTTTGGTCCGATTCGTGGTCTGAACATTGTTTTTTTCACCGGTTGTTGCCCGGTACCCGAGAGCGTGTACGGATCTCGTTGAAATTTAAAATGTATTGGTTTTTTGGTCAAATTAAGATATATTTACATTTTAAGTAATGTATAACAGGGTTAAAGAACGTATTTAATTTTTCATAAAAATGAAGAGCTTAACCCTCTAGTTCCTAAGACCGCCTTCAATTGGATAAAAAGGGTTTTTTAAGTTTTTTACCTGTTTTAAAGATAGACAGTCTAGAGGCGGTCTTTGGACAATTCGAGAAAAAAATTTGTAAAGTAAGTTTGAGGTGGGAATTTTTTATGGTATATTTTAGCCTACAAATTGCTTCCAATAGAAATGGAACGTCGACAACAGCATAAATTATCATCGTTTTCGAATAATGAGATAAGCAAAATTTTGGACTTGATGGATTTCGATGACGATACAGATGGAGAAGAAGACGAAGAGGAAGATTTAGATGATGGTGAGTATGAGGTAGACTTCATGATGAACGGCGGAGTTAATGAAGTGATTGATCGACCAGTAAATATTTCAGAATCAGTGCCCGTTTCAGAGACTTGTTCAAGTCCAAGTGGAAGTAAAGCGTTGTTTCATATGCCACTTCCATCAACTTCGATTGCTTCATGTAATCCTCCAGCACCGAAGTGTCAACACAGAGCACCTGCCGAGCAAACTACCATTCAACCTAAAGACAACTCCATAAATAATGCAGGGGCATTTATTGAATCCGTTTTGGATCCCAAATCACAGACCTTTACAAAAAAATGCGTTTTGTGATTCCGAAGTGGGGGAAGATTTCGAAAAGCTTGATACACCATTTAAATGCTTCGAATATTTTATGGATGAGACTATCATTGAACACATTGCCCAACAAACGAATCTCTATGCTGCTCAACAAAATATAGCGACTACCTTTTCTACAACTAATTTAGAAATTCGACAATTTATTGGCATATTATTTTTCATGTCGATTTATCGCTACCCTAGCGTGCTTTCATACTGGAGCGAACATGCGTTCTAAATAATTCAGAACACCATTTTAAGGAATCGTTTCGACCAAATACGAAGTAATTTACATTTCAATGACAACAGCAAATTGCCCGCCAAGTACACTGCAGGCTACGATCCTTTGCACAAAGTTCGTCCCATTGTAAATCATTTTAATGAAAAGTTCCAATCTGTACCAATGCCTCAACGTCTGTGTCTGGATGAACAAATGTGTGCCACGAAGATGAAGTCTTTTCTTCGGCAATACATGCCAGATAAACCTCATATTAAGCTTTTCGTATTGTGCGATTCCTTCGGTTTCCGCTACAATTTTGAAATAAATTGTGGTGCAGGGAACAATGTGAAGCAACCTGGTTTACCAGACCTTGGAGCATCAGCAAATGTGGTTGTTCGATTATCGCGTATTGTGCCAGACTGTAAAAACCACATAATGTATTTGGACAATTATTATACTTCACTCCCACTACTCGTATATCTCCGAGCACGCGGAATTTATTCTTTGCTGACTATTCGCTCAAATCGAATCCCGAATTGTAAACTTCCTACAGATAATGACCTCAAAAAGTATCCACGTGGGTACTCCACTGAATTTTGCGGCTCCGCTTCTGGTGTCGACATTTCTTTATCAGTTTGGAAAGACAATGAAACTGTCCGACTGGCATCGACTTATGTAGGCACGAAGCCTTTTCAGAATCAAATATATGTAAAAAGCACAAACTAAACTAAGAAAAATAAACTGTCTATGTATGTTATTGCAAAAAAAAAAAAATTAAATTAAAACATTTCTTTTATTTTCTATTAATTTCTGATGTAAATTTTTGTATCTTTAAGGAATTAAATACATTTCTCTATGCTACCAAAATAATTGTGTTGGTATTTTTTTTTTTTTTTTTTGATTTTCTTTCCCAAAACCGCCTTGAGGCGGTCAAAGATTTTGATCCCATAAAACCCGATAAATTAATTTTTTTTTAATATATCCCTTACTTTTGACCCAAAACTAACTCAAAAATAATTTTTTTGGTTAAAACAAAAATTTGGGAACTTGAGGGTTAAGTATGGAGTTGTGAGATCGTAAACTCACCACCAGGCCGATATTAATAGTGATATCGATGCTAAGAGTTATATGAATATATATTTTAAAAATTCGTTTAAAGTACAATCCAAATCAACTGATATCTTAATTAAATTTTTTTTCGGGTTTTTGTTTCGAACAAAAATGACTCAAAAAATAGAGATGTATCAAATTGTTTCATCAAAATTTTTTCTCAAAGGAAATTAAAATTTCCTTCAAATTGTTTTCTCAAAATATCATTTAACAATATAAATTCATCAGAGAAGTGTTAATCAAGATTTTCATATGAATTTGGACTCATTTTGATCTAGATTTTTTATTTGAATTTGGCTCTTTTCTTGGTTTGAACTTCGATCTGAAAAAAGTATTTGAATTTTAGTTTGAAATTTGGTCGAAATTTCCGCCTAAGTTTCTATCCAATTTTAGTTTGAATTTTGGTCTCAGTTTTAGTCCAGCTACCTTTCAATTTTTGACCTGTATTGGATAAAATTTTTGTACTCGTTTTTGGTCTAGGTCTGGGTTGTGGTTGATAGTGAGTCTGATATTTATCTTTTAATTTAGTAAAATAAAAAAATGCAGATATTTCAATTTAAAGAGCTCACCCTACCTCACTATTATAATTTATTCTCATTGAGATCACTGTGTTCTATAAAATAAATAAAAGTCTCCAGGCCAAAATGTGATAATATTTAATGGCTCAGTATTGGTCATGAAAGTTGAGGAATTTGTGATCATAATTTTTGATTTTTCAAAGTTTATTAGTAGGGTTAAAGTTTTGACCAAACAAATCTGAAATAAACGAAAATTTTGAAAAAAAAAATTTAAGGTATTTTTTTACATATTAAAGTCGAGTTTTTTTAAAGTTTATTTAGGCTTTTAAGAATACATTTTAACTTTTTGTTTTTCTCAACACTCCCTTGACGGACAGTTAATCTTCGGATTGACAAGGCCGATTTTTATAAAACTTTCTGCGTTGTGTTCGTTAATGTGTTTTACACATTTGTTCCGAAAAATCCTAATGTAGTGCAACACTGGTAATGAAACTCACCAAATGAATATTAGAGATATCTAAACAGAAGATACGAACACTCTGGTCGTGGCTTCAAGACAAATAGGTCGAAGCTTAAGTAATTAAAATAAGAATAAAATAAGATCCATTGAAATTAAATAATGACTTTTAATTAAATAAAAACGGATATAAAATATTATATGGCGGCCGTGACAGGACAAAAATTAAGACTAATTAAAAATTTATTTAAAAAAAAAAAGTGCTACTTGCATAAAAAATAAACTGAAATTATTCAATAAAACCAAAAAACCAATTTAAACATAATGAACAGATAAAAAACAATGCATAAAACTATAATGCGAAAATTATTGAACAAAAAATAATACTAAAATTTGGAAAATTAAATTATTGGAAAAAATTCCATAATGACGATGAAAAAGAAAATAGCCGAAATACTCTTTTTTTGTGTAACAAATTATTGGAAACAATTTTATAAGGATTATGAAAAAAAATTACCGAAACACTCTTTTTGGTGTAATAAAACTAGTTTGCACCACAATCACAAAAGTTAAAAACAATTTAAAAAAAAACATACGAAAATTTGCAAAAAAAAAAAATCGAAATTTTTACATAAAAATTTAAAAACAAATGGTTAAGTTAACAATTAATAAAATAAAACATAAATTAAGAACTATTTTGGAAAAAACGTGTCAACTGTACTAATTACATGAACTTTGTCAACATCGCAAAAAAAACACGCTACACAAACATAGAACATTAATTTACTATAACCATTCCAGTTAACGACATATCAAATCACGTTATACGCACTAAACCTATATGAACATCGAATATTAATTTACAACACTATGAAAACATCGCGTTCTAGTCAACGGCAAATCAAATCACGCACTAAATCCATATAAACATCGAATAGTATAACGCAATGAAAACATCGCATTCCAACTAACTGCATACCTAATCACGCTATATGCACACAGAATTTGAACTTCATTTTATTTGGCAAGATCTATAGAGAGCACTGGAGATACGTCAAGGAAACGATAGCATTTTTAAAGACGATTCAGTCGAAGCCGTACTTAAATTGTCGTGTATATATACGTGGTATGGTTAAATGTAGCTCTAGATGTAGTATATAGCAGTTTTATATAAATTACAACATTAATAATATCATTTACATATACTGTATTTAATACTAAATGTAGTATAATCCTGACATTAGTAAACTCTTTTTATTAAAATTTTATTTATTAGATTTTTTCTATGATTTTATATAAAACGTTATACTTATTTATAATGGAAAATTTTTGAATAAGTTTCATGTGCACTGTAAGCCTACACTCAAATCTGTACTAATGTATTTGTATATATCGAAAGCTACACACAAGTCTAATATATTCTTACGGGTGAACATTTGCGATTGACAATTATACAGTATATGGAAACTTAGGCATAATTGTCCACGATGCATTTTTTACATGACAGAACTAAACGAAAAAACAATTCAAAAGTTGATTCAAAAATTTACTAAAGTGACAAAACGAATTTTACAAAGCCGACCCATTTCTACAAACAAATATGGAACAAACGAATATATAAAAAAAAATTGCAACTTATAATGCTATTTTATCCTATATAAATTTAAACATTGGTCAAGTATCAAATATCACAAATCCTTCAATACGTAAGAAAATTAATAATTGTACAGATCTATTGGTTTGGTGCTTTGGAAAACTAAGTTGTAGAATAAGAATACCTATTGACGTAGATTCGTGTTTACTAGTAGATGAAGTCGTTCTTACAGATAATGAGACATACAATGAATTCCATGATGATGAATCAAAAGATACTGTACCGTCTAGTATTAAACGATGTAGTTCGTTACCATCTCTGAATCACACAATCAATCAATTCTAACATTAAAATTATTGAAAATTACTACTTTCTGGATAACAAAGTAACAAGCAAAATGACCACTGTAGAACAAAAGAAAACCTTTATTAGCATGTGTGCTACTTTCATATCATTTGTTAAATCTAAACTAGAAGGCAAAGTTCGAGAGGCTCTACCTACAAACATAACTACGATAAGTGACATAAAAGTAGCGCTACGTAATAGGATTAAACCAGATAATTCCAAGGTAGTGAACGGCAAAATTGCATCACTTCAAGTTAGAAATGGTAATTATGCGGAATTTGCGAAGCAAATGGAAGAGCTTGCTGAAGCCCTTGAGCGAACCCTGATAATAGAAGGTATATCACAAGCAAAAGCACACGAAATGACTATAGAACAAACCGTCAACGCGTGTCGTTTAAATACTAAATCAGATTTAATTAAATCTATTCTCGCATCTACTGCGTTTGCAGATTCTAAAGATGTAATTGCAAAACTTATTGTAGAACAGACAAACGAGGCTAAGCAAAAACAAGTGTTAGCATTTCGCACACGTGTAATTAACCAAAACAATCAAAGTCGTAGATATTACAACCAATATAATAGCCATCCTGGTAATTATAGTTATCATGGTTATAACAATAATCATCACACAGTTAAGTACAACAACCCCAGCCGTGGTAACAGATATAACAACCCTAGCAGCGGCACTAGTGGCAATAATCGTTTTAACAATAGTAATGGTCGAAATAATTTTAATAACGCCAATCACAATAGAAACTTTAACGTACGTACTTTAAACGAGGGGGCCCCTCAGCGAACGCTTGGGGAGGGAAACGGGACACAAAGTCCAAACAACAAAGTCCATCTATAGTTTAAATTTGAATTTCTCTGATTTTATTTATAATAACTTTATTAAATTATGTACTTTCCTTGTCGATAAACAAGCTGACATATCTTTAACTAAACTTTCTAGTTTAAATAGCAATCTGGAAGTAAATAAGGCAATTAAATAAATATAACTGGCGTAACGTCCAACACTATATCAACATTAGGTACAATAGTTAATAATATCAAGAAACCTAATACCGAATATTTTGCACGTTGTCAGTGACGACTTCAATATATATATTCTAACTCTCCCTCTACGACTTTATTATCGAATATATTAAAGGCTCAACTAATAATGCTGCTAACGCTCTATCACGCATTTCAATTGACGAATTGAAAGGTGTAAACAATGTTTTGGCTCGCGCGATGTCTAAGCAACTATATGAGCAATGTACGCAAAAAATTTCAACTAAAAACCTATTTATGATAAATTTTCACATGGATTTACAACTAAAATACCAAAAATCAGATCAGAATTAACTTTGCGCATAAATATATATAATAACTTTAAGAAAATATTCTTTGTGAATTTCGAACTAGTTAACGAAACATTGAATTTAGATGATATGCTTTCGAGGTAATTAAAATTTTTAAATTCCTAGGTAATGGAATTGGAAAAATTTTCGATTCTCTAATATAGTATTAATTGTATACGATGTTATTTATTGCACATTTAATGTGGTATTATTGCATTTATAATTTATGTTTGGTGGCAACCTTTGTTGTCAAAAAAGGAAAGAAATGAAAGGGTGGCAAGAGAAGAATAGAATGTTCTAGAATTCAAGAAAAGGAAATAAAGAGGATTGAAAAATGATGCCGATGTGAGAAAGCACGCGAGAAGAAAATCACAAAAAGTTTTTATTCCAAAAGTTTATAAAATAAAGGAGAAAATTCAAATTCAATTGTTTTTAATCCCATTACAAGAAAATTGTATTTTGTAATTAAAAATATATCAATTCCTTAAAGGTATTGAAAATGTATTTGAAAATAAAGGAATTTATTATTTAAGTGTAATCAATTACTTTCTTGGAAGTATATGACGAAAGACATTTCTGGTTTTGTTAAGCTTTGTAAAGCATGTAACGTAAACAAGGTAAAACCAGGAAATAAGGAGCAATTGCTTATCACACCTACGCCCATTAAACCGTTTGACATAGGTGTCATGGAGAAGATAGGTCCATTACTCGAATCGAATCTTGGTAACAAATACGCGTTAACATTAATATGTGATTTAACTAAATACTTAGTTACAGTATTGCTACCAGACAAAAACGCTAGAACAATTGCAAGGGCAATTTTCGAAAAGTTTGTGTTAATCTACGGTGCAATAAATTCTGTAAAATCAGACTTGGGTACTGAGTTCAAAAACGAAATCTTACACGAATTAAAAAAATTATTAAAAATCAATCATAAATTTTCGATTGCATCATGTGTCCATCAGTTCGATCATCTAAGTTTGATGAAATCAAGTCAATTCTGTCTGGCCACTACCTTGATATTTTCGGTGTAACTGAAACTTGGTTAAAGTCTCATATATCCAGTAGCGCGGTTGCTATACCGGGCTATGTGCTTCACAGAAATGATCGATTGAATATACGAGGTGGTGGCGTGGGCATTTATGTCGCTGAAGAGTTAAAATCCAAGATTGTTTTCGAAGTTTCAGAAGTTGGAGTCTTTGAGGGCATATTCGTTCAAGGTACTCTACCACGCACAACAGTGCTAGTAGGATGTATTTACTTACCGCGTGGGAATACTCCCTCGATTCGTGATGTACTCAGTGATCTTAGCTGTAGATACGAAAACTTCATCTGCGTTGGTGACTTTAATTGTAATATATTCAATTCTACATCGGCTAATGCCCTTCGGAAGCTGTTATCATGTGCTAACCTTTCGTACATACATAACTCCCTACCCACTCACTATAATGTTCAGCGCTGTTCAACATCGCTCATAGATTTCTTTCTTTTAAATGATCCAAACAAGCTGAAGCACTCTGGCCAATTTCAGTGCTCAGGCATATCACATCATGCCTTCATTTATGCTAGCTTAGATTTGGTCAAGTCTTCTAAGGAAATATTCTATGAGTATCGCGATTACAACGCTATCAACTACCAACGTCTTGAACAACGTCTCCTTGATGTGGATTTCAGTAGGATTTATCAACAGCTTGCGGTCATTTACTCAGGCATACAATATGCATTCTGTGAGGTGCCGATTCGAACCAAATGTAGGATAGTAAACGGCTCTGACCCTTTCATGAAAACTGATGAGGTTAATCTGCGGAATTTAGCATACAAAGCTTGAGCGATAAAAATGATAATAACTGGAGGGTTTTTTGTAGATATGGGAATAAGACTAAATCTGTTGTTCGTAAAGCTAATGTTAGGTACGGCACCGTTCGTTTCAACAACCTTAATAGAAAACAAATATGGAAGATTCTCAACAATAATGGTTGCGCCACACAAGGCAGCTCCCCAGAAGGAATTGACCCTGACAGTCTCAATTCGTTCTTTATTTCTTCCCAAACTACGTCCGTGGCTGCTCCACCTGTTTTTGAATCCGACGGTAATGTTGGCTTCTCGCTTAGGTGTGTGACACTTGACGAGCTTTATTCTGCCATTTTTCGTATTAAGTCGAATGCTCTGGGCTCAGATGGCTTACCCATTACGTTTATTAAGATTGTTTTTCCCTACATTGGTAACTACTTACTCCATTTTTTTAACATGATCATAACTACTTTCCAATTTCCAGCAATGTGGAAAACTGCTAAGATAATTCCCATTAAAAAAAAGGTAATTCTTGTTCATTTGATCATTTTCGTCCAGTTAGTATTCTGCCTTCACTGTCTAAAGTACTCGAACACATTGTTAACACTCAAATTTGGTCTTATCTAAACGTGAAGCATCTTCTTAGTCCACATCAATCAGGCTTTCGTAATGGGTACAGCACAACCACCATGCTCATTAGCTTAACTGAAGAAATTCGCATGAACCTTAACATGAATAAAGTTCCCGTACTGCTTTCCTTGGACATGTCCAAAGCTTTTGATCTTGTCAACTATAATATCCTGATTCATAAACTCAAACATGATTTCTATTTCTCAAATAATGCTTGTAATCTCATTAACTCTTTTTTAACTAATCGTAAACAATTTGTCATCTGTAATGATCACTCTTCCCCCGTATTGGGATGCCTTAGTGGGGTTCCCCAGGGGTCGGTCTTGGGACCTCTACTATTTATGATGTACGTCAATGGACTAGTTGATCATTTGTATGATAAAAATCTCAAGGTTTTCCTTTATGCTGATGACATTTACATCCTATTCGTTTCGGAGGCTGGCACTGTATGCCCAATGCAAGCTCTTATTAACAAAACCGTGGTAAAGCTACAGGGTTGGATTAAAGAAAATAAGCTCATTCTCAATCTCAGCAAAACTAAAGCCATGTCCTTCAATTACTCTAGAGAGGTAGCACCCCTTTTCACCATTTCAGTTTCGGGCGCCGCTATTGAATTTGTGGACCAGTTGAGATGCCTCGGTGTCATCCTCGACTCGAAACTTTCTTTTACTGCGCATTTAAATTCTATCAGCTCGAAGGTGGGGTTTTCCCTCCGTAGGCTCTACAGTCTGAATTTCCATTTACCAACCTCTGTTAGAATCACTACTGCCCATGCCCTTCTAATGTCGACTATTAACTATGGTTTAGAGGTATTTACTTGCACCTCCAAATCTAATCTTGATCGTTTGCGAATAATTTTCAATAGAATTATCAGACATATCTTTGAGCTGCGTTCTCGCGATCATGTGTCCGAATTTGTATTAAAGTTTCTTGGTTGTAGCTTCCAGGATTACGTCAGTCTAAGATCAATGATATTTTTCTTTAAGGTGATTAAATTTACAACTCCATATTATCTTTATGATCTATTCAAGTTTTCTAAATCACTTAGGAATACACAGATTATAATCCCAAGAATTTTGAAATCTGCATATGAAAAATCATTTGTTGTTGAGATTGCGCGTCTGTGGAACTGCCTGCCCTTAGAAATTCGGTCGTTTTCGTGCTCAGTCAGCGCTTTTAGACATAGATGCCTCCTACATCTCAATAATAAATGATTTTCTGTTACAAAGATTGTTCCTACATAACTACATAAGAGGCATCCTCATGTTTCGTTTGGGGTGGAGTGCTATGTTTTTTGGTCTTCTTTCTTCCCTTCTTTTTTCCTTTACCGTTTCTACATTTCTTTCTTCTTTCCTCTTTCACCTTTTTCCACCTTTTTCTTTTGTCTTTACTTTTCCTTTTTTTTGCAATTTAATTAAGTTTCATATTTTTCTTGTAATTTTTCTTATTGTTTACTCTCTATTTTTCTTTCTGTAATCAAACTTGGCCATATCTGACTTTTCGATTATATTTAACTAAATAAAAATAAAATAAATAAAAAAATTCTCAGAGGAAAATTATCCGAAAATCAGGCGTATTTCTTCATTTTTTTTTTCAAAGGACTGCAAATTCTTTTTTACGATTTATAAAAAAATATGGTTGTTTCCTGAGCTAGAAAGCTTTATCTACAACATAGATTTGGAGATTAACAGTTTTAAGACATGACTTTGATGCCCTTTATAATTTAAATGTAAAATTAAAATTTTTTTTTTTTGTAGAATTGAAAGACTAAGTTAGGTTAGGTTCGGTTTAGTGGCTGTCCATCAGGACACACTTAGGCCAAATACGGCCCGTTGTGTTACCACGTGGGTGCTAATATCCATCCACCCCCTTTAACACGGAAAAACCAAGATTAATCGAACCACTTGAACTTTGTTATATAATTAAGTAGGTTCCCTAGGTCAGTTGACCCAAAGTCGGACAGGTCGTCTAGGAAATATTGACCCAGGGTATTTTTCCTACAGATTGCCAAGGCTGGGAAAAAGCATAAGAAGTGTGAAAGGGGTTCCTCTTTGTAAATTTGTCTTCTACTGAATGATAATAGCTTCTTTGAGCGTTTGGGGTTGTACTCTGGCCATACCTGCTTGGTGATTTTGCAGGTGTGTCCTGTCTGCCATCTCACCTTCGCCTGGTACAAGAACTCCATTTGAACATTAAGCTTGCATGTTGCCAGGGGCTGACTGAATTGAACTGTTTCCCAAAAAGGTTAACAAGGGATTCTTAAAAATTTTAGTTTTTTCACATGAGGAACTGTAGTCCTACCTTAACTTTGACACTTTTTCGGTACCAATATACATTATTCGATTTAGAGTTTTTTTATGTGCCAACATCTATAGCGGCTGGATGAACAAATTTTACATGGAAGTGAAATGACAAATTATTTCTTGCCATCCCTAAAAACTTGCTATTTTATTTTTATCTTATGCCCAAAAGCTCCAAAAAACATGCTTCACTTTAAAAAAGCAATTGCAACCAGTGCTGTGGCCAGAAAAAAATGTTGGCGTCTTTTGAAAAAAAAGAAGTGTCATTGATTCGTATCCAAATAAGAGTTCAATATGAATAACACAAAATATACATAGAGGAGGGGTCTGTACTCTGCCCCCCCTGGCTACGGCTATAAAACACATGAGAGGAAAGTTCAGCTATATGGAATCAAACTTTCTCACACAAGCACGCCTTCTTAGGAAATCTCTACAACCTCTCTAGAATACGTATATTTGAGAATGTGGTTAATCAATTTTAAACTGTGTGAGCGAAAGGAACAACTACTGGTTGAACTTCAAAAAATTGCGATTATAATAATTTTAATGGTATGAAAAAATTGAAAAGCGCTTATACATACCATAAAGTCATCTGGTTGTATGCCAAACAAGTCTCTGAAGTATCGGAATGCTATAGGTGCGTAAATTTTGTATCGGAATTCGCTATAATGATGAGCGGGCGTAAGGCTTGATCCCTCCGGTGGAAAGGTAATACTTTCAATTTCAAAAAAATCCATCATTAGCAGATCCCGTTTTGGTTTTGAAGCCAAGCTTCCAACCTAAAATAAACAATAAGAAATCTTCTTTATTTCACACAATTACACACGTATACGTTTCCCAGACCCAAATGCCAGAGTGGTAATTTCCCATATAGTTTTAACGCTGAATCCGAATTTGAGATAATTCTTTTATTACGTCAGGACTGAGAGATATTTTAGCCTAAAAATAACTGAAAAACTTATTATTTTGACAATGTTTGACCATCTGCAATATTTCTGTAATTGGAACACAGATCGGGACATACTAAAAACATAGGTCAATAGAACACGCTCTAAATAAGTTTTGTAGATTTTATTTTGAATCTCTTGAAATCCTGACGTGATGGAGCAATTGTGTGGATTTGCATAAAGCATCAAAAGTTGCGTAGATAATGTCTGCTCTGGTTTTTAAGTCCTTCAAAATTCGAAATCACGCAGCCCTGTGTTATTGTAGATATTTTAAACCAAAATATACGTTTGCTTCGTTAACTCCTGAGAAAACCAAATTTCTCTTAAACAACGTTCGGCATATTTCACAAAACGAAATACCGAAATAGTGAGGCGATAACGAGTAACTTATCGCAATTAAGAAGCAGTCTAGAGACGTGAACTAACGTTCGTTCAATATGCTAACACCACTAGCGTACATTCTGGTCAGGCCGTGATGGTCATTATAAAATAATTATTTGAAAGGAATATAAATCCAACTTACTGTGTGCTGTATGCCCAACTGAATTGATCCCATTATCTGTGACGTTTGAATTTTTTTATACGTGATTTCACCACCCTCACCAACACGCCTGTGCCCGAGTTTTCTTTCCTTATCACCTTTGTTTCCATAGCGGGATTGGCGATGACCCTGTGCATGGAGCGCAAAACAAAAGCAAAGTTTCGTTATATTTTATATTTCATTTTAATTTATGTAATTATAACACTTACTTCTGAAATCGAGGATTGCACAATATTATCTATAAAAAAGAATTAATTTAAATTATGTACTTAAATTTTATACATAATTACTTCATGATTGCATAGGCTGTTTTTGTTTTTAGTCTCGGATCATTATCAAAAACAGTTACAAAATTTTAAATAAATAAATTAAAAAATATTTTATATTATATATTTTTGTATGAATTCGTATATAGTTTATTCTAAATTAAATAATGCATATTAATAAAACTAGGCTGCTCAGTCGGACTGAAATTGATTTCGTTAGCCCATTTAACTATGTAATTTTTTTCTAATTGTGCTTTTCAGTCCACTGTCGTTCCATGTTTCAGTCCGACCGAGCAGTCTATAGTGTGGACACAAGTGACGCTCAACGTTCAGGTCAGCCAAAAGAGGTAATCACGCCAGAAATTGCCGATAAAATCCATGGAATGATATTGGACGATCGGACAATGAAAGTGCGTGAGGTGACTGATGCTGTTGGCATCTCAACTTAGTGGGTACTTCGCATTTTACATGAATGTTTGGACTTGAAAAAGCTATCCGCGTGATGGTTGCCGCGATTGCTCACACTCGACCATAAATGCAACCGTGTGACCACTTCAAAGGAGTGTTTGCCTTAAAAATGGTAAAATGGTCACCGACGAATATTATTCGCAGCTATTCGACAGATTCGACATTGAATTGAAGCAAAAACGACCTCATTTGGCGAAAAAAAGTGCTCTTTCACAATAACAACGCACTTATTTTACACTTATTCTTTCCAAAATATTTCATGAGCTTAAGGGGTTCCGGTTTTAGAGGTTGGAGAAATCGGATTAATTTTTTCAAGGATTATTATAGTACGTTCTTATTGCAGCATAAACACGAGTTAACCCTCTAGTTCTCAATCGTGTCTCTTTACAGCCTTTATCACAACGGGTGTAATTGCAACCATAACAATTTTCTGTTGCTACATTTTGCCATATTGTTTAGGGAATTTCTCAAGCTTTAAAAAAAATGTAACGGTTATGAATTGTGATGCGTATTAGACATTAGCTTTAGCCAAAACAAAATTTTGTGAAAAACAGGAAAGTTAAAAGAGATTTTAAAAAAGTATTGATTAGTGATTTAATAAAATTAAAAAAAAAGGTTTGAAGTTCCATTTTCGATGAATTTTTTCCGCTTATCAAAAGAGATTTTGTAGCATTACGAATGTTTCTTAATACTATGTTCCCATTGAGCCGAAATTTCGTAGTTTCGCCAAATAGTTTCGAACGAAACTGCAATCGTTCACATTGCGAAGCTGGTTTCGTTTGAAGGTTCTTTGTTTATTTCTTGTTGTAAAATGCCGGCGTATACTTAATATAATTATTGCTAAATAATTCGGTCTTATTCATTTGAATATGAGGAAAATGATAACCGAAATATTTAGCAACGAAATAAAAGTGCATAGAAGAAAGCGTCAATAGTTAAGCATCTTGTTTCACTTCAGCCCCAGTTACTTTACAGCCTTGCTGCCGCAGCTCTTCCGCCATTTGGTCATATGTATGACAGTTTATTTGGCCCTACGCAACTCCTTCATCTTTTCTGCCCATACCTTAAGCTATGATCAAGTTGTAAGCAAAACAAAATAAAAATATCTGAACAAATTCATTTCAATATTAATTTCAGTGAACGCATTCAAGGTTGCATTCAACGCAGTTCCGTTAAAACCACCTCATTTCCGTGGTTTCGTTTGACATATTTTTATATGACAAAATATATCGTAACCATGGAAAGGTTGAAACTGCGCAATTCTGGCTCAATGGGAACATAGTATAAGCTTCTATAGATAAAGGAAATCAAGAGTTATTATGATAATTCCGATACTCGCGAGAAGAGAGTTTTTAATTTTTATAATGCGGTTTCAATGCTCGCAAGCGAGAATCCAGATTTTTGATAATTTGTTTTATAATGTTGCTCTCAGTTTTTTTTTACGAATCCAAAAGGTAAAATCAAAAGCTTTTAAATTACAATTTTTACTCTGGGTTTCATTATTTAAAATCCAAATATTTCTGTGTTTGCATCCAAATATTTGAATCGCATAGGGCAATATCCAAAAAGCCATACATTTTTCTAATCGAATAGAATGACGGGAAAAACTAATTTCTAAGATTTCCAAATATTTTGATGCAAAACCTTAAAATTTTCGAATTCCTATTATTTTTGAACTCGCCCAAAAAAATTTTACCGATAGAAAAAACGATTTTTACAGGTTTTTCAAAACGATCCTTCTCACGACAGCTTATCGCTAAATTTTTTTGGTAATCTTCATAGAAGAAACCAAGGTTAACTTTTAGAAGCGTGTAGCAAAAACTTGTTTCATTTTTGTATGGGACTTGAAGCACCTTAATGTATGTTTTGGACATTACTTTAGTAGTGTATTGTTTTCCAAAAATTTAAATCAGAAATCCTAACGGATAAGCAAATTTCATAGTAAGGCAAGGACTTTTTCTTGGCAATGAAATTTTCTCTTATTACTGGCTTTAGTATAAATAAGAAAGAATACACATACAATATGAAGGGGGTAGGTGTATGTTAACGATACACATGCGCTTCCTATAACCGTGACAGTTCATTGATTTTTTTTTTCTTAAAAAAAAGAAGAAATTAAAGAACAACATCAATGAAGTAATTATTACAAATAAACCCCATTATTGAATTATACAAACATTTAAACATTTTTTACATTACATAGCAAACTGAATTTGATTCCTAGTTACCAAATAATTAAATGCAAGAATACGAGATATGCCAATTCAAGACTAAAACAATAATAATTACCATCTTTAGAGTTATTAGAGCTTTCGACATTTTTTGCATTGGATGCAGTTGAAATATCCACGTCGATAGAGTTGATTGCGTCGCCTGAAGCCATTTGTCAGTTGTTAAGTTTATTGGTTTTACCAACGCGAACGGAAATGTGTCCCTCATGTCATTTTATTTTTCAAATGTTTAAAAATTTCATTTTTCTTTCTGCGATTAAATATACATATATACACAGTATGATGTTACTTAATAACTACACTATCTATATCAATGAAATGTTACACTTTATGGGGGAAAATTTACTAAATATTTTCTACTCGACCAGCGTTGAAAAACGTTCTTCTGTTAGTGCATAATTTTAGGCACTGCGAAAAACTTGGAAAATTGGAAATCATTGGAAGTTGCGGTATACTGTGAAACAGGGATGCCTGTTACATTTATATCACATTTAATTTCTCATTATTATTGGATGTATTTCTTTAGTCATTCCGAACGTACGGAATGTTCTTTTCTTTTGTTTTTTTTTTACGCAATGCGGACAATATTTCATTTATTTATTTCGAACCTTCAGAGCACATCATTTTGATTCAATCGCATGAGATGGATTAAAAATAATATGAAATAGTTTTGGGCCGCAAAAAATAAAACAACTTTATTTATATTATTGGTATCTCAAAAAGTTTTGAGTATTCGTTAATCTACCCATGCACTTAAAATTGCATTCCCCTGTAACCAGATGATATAGTCGTATTAATTAATAGTACTAAGCCCCACTCCTAATTTATTCTGAAAAACGAAGATTTCTTCAGAAGATGCAAATCGGTGCAAGAAATGTAAACGCCACATTATAATACACATTATATCATTTCACACCACATTAATAACACTAAGCGACAAAAATTTGGGTGAGAAAAATCAACGAAACGTGACTAGAAAGTTTGGTTAGTTTACGACGTCAGTAGTTGATCCTGAAAAGGATTTTGAAAAGTTAGCTCCGGTTTAGGATTAATTGATGTTTGAAGTTAATAACATATTAACAAAATATTGATATGTTAACCCATTGGTGCCCATATTTTGTTTTAACTTAAACTTTTCGATTTTTCGATTCAAATCTTACAATCATTGCAAAATTGTTTAACATTCTTCTGAACGTTCTTAGTTAGAGACTGGACAGTACGTTCGGTGACTAATTCATAGGCTTGATTCCATCGATTCCGGAGTTCTACATCATTTTTGCAAACTTTCTTTGTTTTTCTTAGAGTTTGCTTCATTATAGCCCAATATCTTTCAATAGGCCGAAGAATAGGCTGTTGGGAGAATTTGCCTCTTTTGGGACCACTGTGACATTATTTTCCTGGAGTAATGGCTTGTGGCTAGGTCTGTCCAAAACAAAACGGTGCCTTTGTGCTGTTTAATAAATGGTAGAAGGCGTTTTTACAGGCATTATTCTGTAGCTATAACATCTCGATTCGACCTCGTGGGATTAGCCCGATATGTACTAACAGTCTTTGTCAGCACTTCTGGGTAATGTGGACCCTTTTTTCTGCCTGAACCAAATAACGGAGATGTGCGTGGCGTAATCTTGTATTCTATCATTCTGGAAATCATACTACAATTATTTTGTTTGACCAACAATTCACAAAATGGTGAACCGATAAAATTGTTTTTTTTTTTTTAATAGGAATTTTTTCGTAAAAAATGGTATATCTTGGGGCCATTGTTGTACAAAACAACATATTTAAATTTCAGACCGATCCGTTAAATTTTTTTTAGTTATCGTGCACGCCAATGGAAAAACGTTGTTTCGAGAAAAACGGGTTCAAAGTTTTGGCTATCGGGTTTTTAGCTAAAAAATATACTTACGTTCGGCGCTATAATTGTCTACTCCAAGGCGGATTTAACATAGTGGTAGCAGCATTACAACAAGTACAACGTAACAATAACAACACGCTACTTTGTTGTTGCTAAAAATCGTAATTGTCAAAAGCACAATAACAAATGCATGGAAAACAAAAAAAAAAAAAACAAAGATTTTGACAGTTAAGATTATCTTCATATAAAAAAAATTAGAGAAGAAGAACACAGAGCTGACGCTGCTATCAAGTTATAATTTCGCCATGGTCTACTCCTTCAAAAGTACTCGAAATTTCTCTCTGAAATTTTCACAAAATACTTTCGAATAAAATACTTTTAAAAAATTGATGTTTCCAAACAGAGTTCAGCGTCGCCTTAATTTCACCACAAAAACCTTTACTCCGTTGCACAGCTATTTCACATTCCTTGATTATTATTTTTCATTTTTGAAAAATTAATTTTAAAATCACAAATTTTTCCTGTTTACCATTCCAAGAAGTTACAGTTTTTATTTGATAACTTTGTGAGCGCGTCACACAAAGAGAGTTGCCAACAGAGGAGAATAAATTATTTTTTCTGGATATTTAGATATTTCTTATTAAATGGATATGTAAATAACATTACCAAAAATTCGACCATATAATTTTTGATTTTATGCCGCTATATCGAATTTCTGGACAATAATGCAGTGACGAAAAATGTTACTGTCTTCTAAATAAATAACTATGAAAATGGAGCCAAACAAAACGTACTATATATTGATTAATCTAAAAGCGGACTTTTTGTCTATTTAACACAATTTTAGAATTCATCTTCTCATATCATTGGTATTTTTGCATCGAATAGACCTGACCTTTTCGCTCAACGTATAAATCACATAAGGCTGTATAAAAAATTTCCTTAATAAGTTGTTCATGCGTCAGATTAGCATAATACTAATAATGGCTGAGAATGGTGTAAATGGTCGCATTCTGGTGTTCATAATGATGAGGGAAGTCTTTTCTAATGATTACCACTAAGCAGACTGAAAATGCATGTTTAAGAACACCCTTCCCAGTATCATGGAATAAAGGAAATTGATGAATAACTCTATACAACACTGTTTTTTACCTATCTCCAAAGTGGATGGTTTCTAATATTTTTTGGACCATTGAATCCGAATTTGCCATCAGTTTTGTCGTAGCAACTCAGGTTTTCGAGATATAGCCAATTTTTTTATTTTACGGACATGGGTCGTAATTTTTATCAAAATTACCATTTTCTCAAAATGAAAAGTAGTGCATTTATATCTTTTCGAAAAGGCAATTAAATTATCTTTAATTTAAGATACCGAAATTTGGAAACCTTTCGCTGAGTACTAAATTTTGCGCAAGAATTTACACTATCGATTAATAAAAAATTTAGCAATGGGATATTTCGTTTTCAGCACTTAATAATGGCAAAAAAAAAAAAAGCTTATTCGAAAAAAGGCGTTCTTTTGGATCAGATTTTCAAATTCGAATCTCTATAACTTTTGACAGAAATGAAACAGAGAATCAAATATATTCTTAAATAAAAGCAAAGATATAGACGCTTTAATTTTCATTTCGAAAAAATCGTAATTTTGATAGAAAAATCCAAAAATTGGCCATAACGCTATACCGAAAATACTGTTTTGCTACGACATACATTTTGCTACAACATGCTAACAAAATACTCTAGAACGATGTAATCTTGTCTTTATTATAGGAGACTAATACACTAAAATTGTTAGCGAAAAAGGTGATCATTTTGAATGTTTAAGCTTCTGCCAACTTAGTTTTACACTAATACAAATAGGCAGTGAACATTTTTTTTTAGAATTGATATTTACACAAATAAATAAATTTGAAGTGGCTATATAAATATGTACATTGTAATTTCTTTGTTCTATTTGCGACAGAAGCAGAAAACAAGTACTTTTGACTTGCTTCTGTTTCTGTTCGTTGCGATAACCTGGCTTTATCTTGTTTCATTTTTACTTTGGAAGTAGCCCACAGATTTACAACATTACAAACTGATATCAATGAACCCAAATATCAAAATTAAAAAAAATCGATGATTTTCAAATTTTAAACTGGAATGTCTCCCTAAAGAAACTGTAATTGTTTTGTTAGAGAAAATCAAATGTTTTGTTTCAAAACTCTGCCAAAATTTAATATACGCCATTTCAATTTTGGTTTTAAATAAGCTTAGCTGGAAAGATAGCAGCCATCGGTCAACTTTCTTTGACACGGGTGTTGTTCCAGAGATGTATAGTCGATTTAACTGTATATATTAAAGCGAAAAAATTTAAAATTGTTTTTGAGATGTTAATAAATATTTGATAAAAATAGAGAGCTAGTATAATTTCATTGTTCTTCACAAAATATTGGCAAAAAATGATTAAAAAATAGCTGCCACACCAGACGACCTCCTTAAAACAAATTATAGAAAAATATTTGTCAGTTCCTCTAGACTAGTGTAGCGAGTAGAGATGGGCGCATGAGTAATTTTTGACTCACGCATGCTCACGGCTTTGTAAATACTACTTAGGCATGTTCACGCCCTTTGAAATTTTTCGGAAAAAAATTCACGCATGTGCTTATATAAATATTATGATTATATATATAGTGCGCCTTTAAAACTAAATATTTATATGATTTTATTTAAAAATAAGATTTGGTCCACATTTTCACTGGGTATTTGGGTTCTTCAATCAAATTAAGTATTTAAGAAATTGTGAATTATAACGACGTCATGGTAAGTAATTTATACTCACGTATTTTCACGTCGAAATTATGTCACGCTCATGCATGTTCACGTAGGAATTATGGAGATCAAATCACACCCACGCATGCTCACGTGGAAATTATGTTACGTGCGTGCGTGATCACGTGGGTCACGTAAAATTCATGTCACGCGCCCATCTCTAGTAGTGAGTAAACAGTTCTTTAGTTATTGTTTATATTTGCAAATAGGTAAAAAAAATTTCATTTTCAGATTTTTATTTTTTTATATTTTAAAACTTCTTCGGTCTTCGGCTTCTATCGAATGTTAGAGAAATGGCAAACTTTCGGTCGGTCACTAATGTGCAGTAGAATTCTCCTAAGTGCCTATATTCATAAATCGGAACATTTATTCGCTATTTGGAAATCCGTTGTAAAGAGATAAATGTGCGTTATGTGTTCTTGAAATTAATTCGTAATAGAAGAACTTTGTTGTATAGAAACTCGTTATAAAGAAGTTCAACTGTAATTTATTACCTACTAATCTTTCTAAATGTAATTAAAAATATTTTCAAAGAAAAATCAGATCGTATTTTTATCGAATTTATTGTTTTAAAAACTTTTAATTAAAATGTAGATAAAAACAAAAATGTGCTATCTCTGCTGTTGTTGCTGTTTTCCCATACAATAATCGTTGCTAGTTATACATAACTAGAAGCAAGTGGTGAATAAATCGCAGCTTATATCCCATGGATGAAATTTATATCAATAGTTGTAGAAAAGTTATATCAGAGGATCTGTTGCTGTTTTGAGACTTAAAAAAAGGTATTTGCATGATTTAATGATGTTAAGATGTGGTCCGCCTATAGCACTGGAATACAGTGAAAATATAACATGAACCAAATTATGTTTTCTAAACTAATTCGAGGTCGCTGAACACGAAAATCACATTAATTTTTGTTTCTATGGGTAAGTTTTCGAGATATGACAAAATAACGGTTTTTCAGGTTACAGTTTCACTTACAGGCTAATATCTCATTACCTATAGTTTCGACCGATCAAAGTTATATATTATAGGAAATATAGTTGAATTATAATGATGTCAAGTTTGTTAAAATCGGATTATAAATGACTGAGACATACATGCTGAAAGTTCAATTTTGGTCTGATTTTTGAGAAATTTTCTAACATGTCGTGGGCTAAGTTTTCTTTCTCAGAAAAAGTAATCACAAAATATGAAGTTTTATTTTTTTATCGATAGACCATTTCATTACAAAAATGAAATGGTCAAACATTCAGTAATCCAGCATCGTTGAACAATTTGCGAATTTGAGGTTCAACGAATACGCCCGTTTTAATTTTTTGTAATGACAATTTCGAGAACGCTCTTTGTAATGATTTCATTGCGCTAGCGTTATTTTTCAACGCTCTAACGAAATTCTTCGTGAGACCAAACATGATGTGGAGGGGCGAAAGAATGATTTGGTTTCTATCGACAAGTATATGTTGGTTTCGCTGCGGTCAAACATATTCAGAATAATAGTGTGCATGAAAATTTCAAGTGGTTCGTCATTTTCTAGACCAGAGCGAATTTTGAGAAAAATTTAGACTTTTCGAGAATATTTTATTTTTACTCAATCCTGGATTACTTTATCATTTCCCATCCGATTGCTATAGTTTTATGCTTAAAATTTGTATAATGAAATGGTCTATCGATTAAAAAAATAAAACTTCAGATTTCGTGATTACTTTTTGTGAGAAACAAAACTTAGCACACGACTTGTGTGAAAACTTAGCAGCAAAAGACGCATAATATAATTATAATTCCTATGATATTCAACTTGGATCGGTCGATACTATAGGTAAATAGATATTAGCCTGTAAGTACAACTGTAACCTGAAAAACAGTTATTTTGTCATATCTCGAAAACTTACCCATAGAAAAAAAAAATGAATATTTTTTTTGTGTTCAGCGTCTTCGATTTAGTTTAGAAAACATACTTTGGTTCATGTTATATTTTTAAAGTGAAATTTTGTATTCCAGTGTAGGCGGACTAGACAGCTGGAGGGTTAAGGACGAATTTTAGATTGTGTTTAGCATTAGCGGATCCAAGATGGGGATTTGGCGGTAAAATCCAGCTTCTACCCGGTAAATATTAAGTTGTTATGTTCGTTGCTGCAAAAAATCACCACTTCAAGATTATATTTCCACAAAATACTTCACCGTCTTAACAAATCTAAATGACTTGAACCTAAGATTGATAGAATTTAATAAGTAATAACAACAATAGGAAATAAAAATTACAGAGTCTTAGTATTTTTTCGTATTTATTTGTATTCAGTACTCTTTTATACCTATACATACAAATATGAATATATTGATTTTAAGATTTTTATCATTACATTTACATGCATTTACAAAATAAGCACTTTTAAAAATACCGCAAAATTTACTTTATTAAAATTCTAAATAAAAATATCCTATTCGAACACATATTCTATCAAACTAACTGCTTAAAGCTAAGGATGCAATCGATATTACTACTGCTACTGTTGTCCACTTGCGTTGTATATTTGTAGCTTTATCTGAAAATGAAAAGAATTAAGTGCTAAATTTAAATCGAGCAAACTATATCGTAGTCAAAAGTGGTCCTAGGGTGGGGTCCGCCCCGACCCTTTACTAGCACGCATAATAAAGTAGTTACGACATGGTTTTCGGTATTGGATAAATGATGGCTTGAATCATAAGTAGAGAAATAATTTCTGGAATTTTCACAGAAAGGTCTGTGTATATTGAGATTTAAAGTTGATTGTTTTATGAGGAAAATTGTACTTAAAATTAAAATAAATTGCAATTTCCGACGTGAACTAATAAAATTTTATTTCAGATATCTCGGAACGCAGAGCATTCTGTGAAAATTCCAAAAATAGGTTTCTTATTTATGACTCAAGCTTTCCAACAAGCCATCATTCATTCAATGCCAATGGTAAAAGTTTATATTTGTCGTACTGTGTAATTATTACTACTTTTTGTTTTAAATTTTAAATAGAAATGTGACTTATAAATACATTTTGTGAATTCAATTTAACTTAACATCCTTGTTATTTTTATTTGAGAAAAAGAACTTAAAACTTCCTCATTTTATAAATTTTGAACTTTTTATTACATATAGCTACCTCTATTCTTCAACCACGTATCTCCAAAACATTTAGTGGTAGTGGAAATAAAAATCAACTACCACTAAACCTTTAGTGGTAGTGGAAGTAAAAATTAACTACCACTAAACCTTTAGTGGTAGTGGAAATAAAATCTCACTATCACTAAACATTTAGTGGTAGTGGAAACCGAAACCAACTACCACTAAATTAGTGAAAATTAAACTCCACTACCACTAGCCATTTGGTGGTAAGTGTAGAGAGTTTAATTGAAGGTCAAATTAAAATGCATCGTAGAAGAATGTATAAATGTTTGAATGAATGAATATATTAACCTTTTTCTTGTACTAAATACTTTGTAGAAATTTCAATTTCAATGAAAAAAATATATTTTTTCATTTTCCATAAATTATTTTACCATATTGCGGTGTTATACAATGATTATTTTTCTATTATATGCAGAGTTATGTATTAATCAAGTGGTTTGGTACAAAAATATGGAACAAATAGAAAATGGAGTTGGTCGCATTGGTCTATGAACGACTTCTACATTGAAAAAAAAACAACAGTTAGCAGACGTTATCTAAAACCCAAAAAGCCGTAACTACACACATTTTGAAAAATCGACTTTTTCATTAATTATGATGCACTTGCTCAAATTACACGTTCCTGCAAAATTTTAAACCTAAAGCCCAAAAATACTGGTTTTACTAAGGAACTTCAAAAGGAATATACGGTGCGTTTCATATTTATAACCGACCCTTGAAATCAAGACGACCATAATAATAAAATGACTAATTTAATTTACAAGCAAGTAAAAAGTTTTTGGAAAGTACTAAGGAGTTACTACTTTTCAAATGCAACCCTTTTTTACGAGGAACTTTAAGGAACCGTTATCTCCTAATCAAATAAGTGCTATTGGCTTATCATTGATAGCGCATGAATCGTTTCATAATTATAACACACTCTTGGTTATTTTAAAAATAAAAAATTTTGCATTAAGTTAAAAGAGTTTTAATAAAGGAGTGTAAAAGAGTTTTATTATATTGAAAAATGCTTCGAGGTACAACCTTATTGGAGCTCGAAAAAGGCAAAATTTTAGCATGGACGTCCGATGGCACATCGATTAAAAACATTTCTGAGAAAATCGGAAGAAGCCACCGTGTTGTTTTAAATTTTCTAAGAAATCCTGAAGAAAATGGCAAAAAAAAAGCGAACAGACCGAAAAAGAAACTCTACTGTTAGTTGCGCACAATTGGCAAGGGATTCCAGCGTAATCGTGCGAAAATCAACAGTTTGGCGTGTACTTAAGCGAAGTCCGAATATTTGTCTAGCAAGAATGAAGAATTTTCTGACGAAAAGAAGTGGAACCTTGATGGGCCTGATGGCAATAACTTTTATTGGCTAGACCTAAGAAAGGTTCAGTGATGGTCTGGGGAGCATTTACAGAGCAAGAGACGCTGGAAATTCAGTTTACGTCATCGAAAATGAATGGCAAAGATTACGCTGCAGAGCAGCTTGCTACCATTTCTGCATACCCACTGTGACAAAACTGGAGCTCCAACAAGATAATGCTCGAATACACACAAGTGCTGAAACCAAAACCTGGCTTGCCAGACCTTAACCCTATAGAAAATCTATGGGGGATAATGGTTCGACAGGTTTACGCTGACAACCACCAATATAACAGCGTAGGCGAACTAAAGGCAGCCATCATCAGTTCCTGGGAAAAGTTGAGGAATCACACTTTAATTAATTTAATTTCTTCTATGCGTAAAAGAGTCTTTGAAGTAATAAAGGGGCCGCCAATTAAACCTGTACTTTTGTTGTTTTTTACTTTTGGAAAAACTGCAATGTGGGTTGTAATTATGAAACGATTCACTATTGGCCAATACTATTTTTTTGGAGAAATTTAGATTGTAGTGCAGTAAAAATGGTTTTAACATTGTGTTTTCTCCTTATTTTATCTATTTTAATAAAAATTTAGTAACATTGCAATATACGAATGAAATACTACATTGTAATGGCGGTGGGTTATAAATATGAAACGCACCTTATTTAAGTAACTAAGTGATACTAAACTTTCACAATTACATTCTTCTTAAATCTATAATATTTTTCATTTTACAATGTTTTTTGCTCCTCCTGTAAAGAAATAAAATGTGTAGTTACTACTTTTAGATGACGAAATACACACTATTTGGTGTTGTTTTCATAATTTTACAGATTGGACTTTTTGGGTTTAAAGGGTTTAGATAAGAGAGAGGTTTATTAGTCTCAAATTCTGTAAAAATTTATATAAGGCTTTGGGATGACAATCTATATTGTACGAGTTTAACTTAGTGCAATGCAATTTTAACTTCCACTAAGTCGCCAATTGAGCTCTCTCTCCTTATAACTAAACGTTTAGTGGTAGTGGGAATAATTTCCAGTGGAAATCGAAACCAACTACCACTAAACGTTTAGAGATAGTGAGATTTTATTTCCACTACCACTAAAGGTTTAGTGGTAGTTGATTTTTATTTCCACTACCACTACAAGTTTAGTGGTAGTTGATTTTTACACTACAATTTTAGTGATAGTGAAATTTGATACACACTACCACTAAACGTTCAGTGGTAATAGAGATTTACTCCCATTGGCACTAAAAGTAGTAAAGAGCGAAATTTATCACTAAATCCCCAGTCTGCCAAAAGTACAATATCGCGTCCTCACTCCATTGTAAATGGGGCTTAAATTCAGTCAAAATATTTAATAATTTTTATAATTGTTATTGGTCTTAACGACCTTGAAATGTACCGCAAATTTACGGATAACGTTACAGACTAATACAAGAAAAAGTTTTTTTTTGCGAATAATCTAACGAAATATGACGAATACAAAAAAAAGCAGCTGAAATGAAAATATACTGGAAAAAGATGAAGAGAAAAAATTAACCGACCAAGCGATAAAAATTGTGAACAAGCGTCGCACAGTGGCAATCCCGAAAAGTTGACCAAAAGTCGCTACAGCTATTTTTCAAAAAAAAAATGTTTGGGTCTTCAAGTCTAAGCAAAAATATTTAAGTGTCAAAACGTGTGGAACTTTCAAATGGAAAAATTGTGTTATTAAAAAGAACGTAGTTTTTAAACGGTTTCGCCGATTTTAACGAGATAACATTCAATTAACTTGTAAGAGTAAGTACTTTTCATAATTCTAAATTAAAATATTATTTTAACATAATCAAAACAATAAATAAGAAATGAATATGCCTGTGTTTTTATCGTGTAAGCTGTTTTCAAGGCTGAGAAAAAAAAGGGTTTTAAAAAAATTCTCCAGAGTTCCTGCCGAGTTTTTAGTTTGAAATTATCAATTATTCATTTTTGTAAAACATAGAAAAATATCTGTTGCCGAAAATTGCCGGTATGGATTTTACACTATATTTTCAATGCAATGTATAAATATGCTATTTTCTATGTTCCATTGGTCTAAAGGGACATTTCAGTTTAAAATTTGAAGAACATCTATTTTTTTCTTTTCAATTTTTGGGTTCCTTATAGTTTCAAAAATACTCTCCCAAAATATTAGTGAAAAATTCGGAGTAAAACGAAAGTTATACACAGATACCTAACGTCCAAAAAAAAGTTTCGAGAAAACAGTTTCAAAATCGTTACATAAGGGCTTTCAGGGTCGCTGATTACGAATCTGACCTAAGACTTTCGAAATTTGATGGAAAGTTTGCTATTGAGATAAGATTTCTGGGGATGTATCAATGTCGAAGGTATTTAATACCAATTGGGTTTTACAGTCGTTAAAAATATAGGTGTCCACCTTAGGGCTCTTTCCCCTATAATTTTCACCCAAAGCTTGTTAAAACCGAAAACTGTGGATATTTGAATGCTTAAATGGTTCGTTTTTCTTATTATTTTGTGTAAATGGTTTTTCAAAAAAGAAATTGTATTTCTGTATAAAAATCACGTAATATTAAATATTTCTTTGTTTATAGTTTAGAAGGAATCTTGTGAAGGTGGGAACCAAATGTTTTCCCTCGTAAAATACGATTGTTTACGTAATTCTGGTATAAAGTTTCATTATGTGCATCAATATCTTACCTCTACTTACCATAGAAAATAGTTTCTCTTCGCTTGGTATAGTTAGTCCCAAGTAGGAAAAATGCACAAGTGATCGGAGTAGGCGATTCTAGTTTGTCTCTTGGAATTCTAGTTCTAACCGTCATGCTATATAGACCACTGGAGTTCTGGTCCATTTGTGTTAAAACTGAATCTAATATTTTCGTATCAAATCTAAAAGTAATATATAGTATTAGTTAGCATTTTATATATCTATGCTCATAAGAGCTAATTGATTTTACTACCCCATTTCGAGCATGAATATTTTCAACTTTTATCTAAATTGTATCCTACAGAACTCCGGCATACAAATTTTGAGCCGAATCCATTAAGAGGGTTAGGACTTAAAAAAATAAAGAAAGATGTAAAAGTTATTGTCCTATTGTCTCAAAAATCCATGTACGAAATGGGGTTAAAAAATTCCTCTGAATGGTGATCCATTTTAATGTACGTACAGAGGCGTTTACAATTTTATATACATATGTGTGTTTTAATATTAAGAACCTACATTACGGAAAGTACAGGCTGTGGAAACACATTCTGAACTGCACACAATATGTCCACATCACTTTGTTCACCATCCATTCTAGCTTCCAGAACAAAATCGGATTCAGGAACTGAAACGGGATGTATTTATGTACACGAAAATAACAATAATATGTAGATAATATATATGTACCAATAATTTGTAAACGGGCACTTTTCTTATCTGTTGACTCGAAAGTTTGCACGGAGCATGTATATTCTCCCGTCATGTTCCAATCCGGCTTTTTTATTGATATAACTCCGGGACTTCCTTCCATAGCAAATATTTTCGTGTCTATTTTTGATTTCATGAAGCCCTTAAAATACAAAATGGGAGTGATGATAAGTTCAATGCCCCTGACTCTGAATGAAAATGTGTCCCTACCATTGCAAAACCCTTTACCGATGGTATCCATTGATAAATTGAATGATTATTGAATAGCCACTTGAGAACGAAACCCTTTTCTCGAGGTCCAACTTCGTAGTCGCAATCAAGTACAAGTGGATCAGGATCTGCATTTCGATCCAAAGTATATGTATGGGGTACTTTGAGATTTGTTATACGCACAGAATTGGTAACAGCTAAAAAGTTTCATTTAAATAACATTTTTCAATACTATGAGTACTGCATGTACCTGAAAGCAACGTCAGCCAAGTAAGCAGCGCTGTGCACATAGACAATTTGTTCGCCATCAGCATCTAAAATGTCGGGTTTTCGTAGCCCTAATAGATTAGTTTCTCAGACTGCGAGTTTCTGTTTTGGTTTAAAAGGGCTTTGAAAAACTGAATTGTTTCGCGTGGTAATTCTGAAGCCACCTTAGCATTTTGTTCTGCATTCTATGTAATTGACCAAATAAAGTTGTCTTCTCTCCAGTTAGCTTTGACTTCGCCAGTCTCACTATAACTTATACTTATTACTTTATGTACCTATTTTACATTCACTATTAAATATCAATGAACATTTTTGTTTTCACACTTGCAAAATAGAAATTTAATTGTTCTTCATTAAGATATATTTAAATTCTTTTACATTTTTTGCCTCATTTTTGAATTGCAGCACATCCACTTTACACTTATACTAATTTTAGTGAAAAATCGACTTTTTAATGTGGGGGAAGATATGTGAGATTATTAAAGTCCTTATTGGCACACAATAGTGTTGATATCTTCTAGGCCATTCATGGTTCCTTATGATTGTCTTTTTTCTAAAGCTTTTTGACGGCTGAATAGCCAACATAGACTGCGCATACTCAGAATTCAATTTCATTCCAATGAAAGCTTTTGCAGTCACTGAGCGCTTCCATTGCAACTATTTAAACAGCTGAGTATTAATCGCTTACGGCTCTTTTTGACAGTTTGACTATACGTTGGTGTAGAAACCAAGTCAAATTAAAGTGTTGGTTCAATAAAAATAAGTTGTATACGAAGGACCTCAATATATGCATACATACATATATAAACATACACTGTCGGACAAAATAAAGTTCAAAAACGAATAAAAAAATGCAAATATATATAATATAAGATATTTTTTATGTAAGTATTTTTTATTTAAAAAATAACAAAAACTCTTTATTTACTTCGACAACATAAATAAAAAAAGCTAAAAAATAGGAGTTTAGACGATACAGTATAGTTCAAGAATAAAAATTCGCACCTCATTGTCAAATTATATATGGGCAAAATGAAGTGTAAACAAAACTTGAACTTTCGAATAAGTCGGACGCGTCTTTTTTGAGCTCTATACTTTGCTTTGGTTTACCTAGTTTTAATGTTTGTTTTGCGTAATTTAATTATTTATTGGATTCTGCAACTATCCAGCTAAGTGATATAATTTTTATTTCTTTAATTATTCTATTTACGGGCATTATGAATAATTTTTTATTTTGTTTAAGTGCATATTTTGGATTTCATACATATATACTTTTACTTCACCTTTGCAGTGAGAACTTAATTTCATTGTTATGCTCAAAATTTGTTTCTCTCTTATAACGGTATTTACCTCTTCAGCTATTTTGTTTCCAACTCTTGAGAAATGGCAAAACTCCATACAAAATGTGCTTAAGAAATGCTTAATGTCCCAAATAGATGTGCAGAGTTTTGCATGCAGCTAAATTAAAGTACACTAGTTTCTATGGAAATAAACAAATGTATATTCTGCATGCAGCGCAGCGCTGCATGATGTCTCTATTTTTAATTTCGCTGCGCAGTGGCATTGTTGCCAATATATAAAATTTGAATTATTGTAATTCAGCGGCAGTATTACCAACAATGAAAACTTAATTTCTGTGTTTTGTCACTTTTGATTTGTAAAAAATAATGAATTTTTATATGATAAAAAAAAAAACATTTTATTTCAATGTGCTTCCCGTCGATAGCACCTACTACATGCGGCATTTCCGCCTAGGCATAAAATTCGTTAGAGATTTAAAAAGTTTAATATGAATCGTAAACTGCTAACAAAATAAAGTCGTCTTTAAATAATTATTTTTTTATTTTTTTCATGTTTTTCAACTCCAAATTTCAGCAACAAATATTATATTTTTAAAATAATTTAAAATAATCGAGGAAAGTAAAAAAACATTGACTGACAGCTGTCGATGAGAAACAATGTCAAAAAAGTATGCACTTCTGTCTGGTCTGCAGATATGCGTTTCTTGTGAAATTTCTTTTGAATTAGTTTCTAGTTTTACTTAATATTGCAATAGATTTTTGTACTTTTTTGTAACTGCTGAAAATGCAACATTGTATATCTATTCTCAAAAAACAAAGGCAGTACTGATTTTTCCTTCATGATACAAATTCTTTATTTCTTAAAGTAGAGTTGTATTCATAAAGAATTGAAGTAAATTGATTTTCGAATTATTATCTATTTTAATCAAACTGAAATATTTTCTTTTATAGAAATGGAAGATATACAAGCTAGCAGTTCAAAAAGACGAAAGTGGGCACACAATTTCACAAAGGAAGAAAAGAGGCCGTTGGCATAAGCTGCCATGAATTGACCTAGAATATGGGACATCGCCGGTGCGCTGCATTCGAATAAAAATGTCATCGAACAAGCGTGGCGAGGATAAAAGTGATAAGTGAATATTCTTGTATTTTGCAATTAAGTATATGTAGTTTTATATGTTTTTTTCTTCAGTAAATGAGTGCAAATTAGAGGTGGAAAACTATCGATAGATTCGACTATCGATAGTTTGCGATATTATAAAAGGGGTACTATCGATAGTACCGAACTTTCATAAAAATTATAATTTTACGGTTTTTCCGAAAATAAATTGCATAATTGTGTGGCATTTTTACATAAATAACCTCAGTGGTATTCCAACTATGAAGAATTTTTATTGGTAATTATTGAAGTAATTAGTACAATAAGGTTCATGCTAACCCTGTCGTCAAAATTGGCCAGCGATTGTAAGGCAAAACTAAATAGAGTCGGTAAACATAATAAATTATGAGTTATACCTTACATGGGTTCCAGGGCACTGTGGTATTTCAGGGAATTAACTAGCTGATAAACTATCTAATTAAGGTTCTTCAATTGCACCATGGGATCTGGAACCTTTTCTTGGTGTAAGTTCTGGGGAGATCATGCGATGGATCAACGACTTTGTGGGCTCTGTCCATAAAAAAGGTGGTCTGAAGAACCACAAAGTGCTTCGTGAGACAACCTAACAGGAAATCAGAGAAATTTCTTCTGAAATTCAAAGAAAAGGACCTGAAATTACTGGTGGGTTTCATCACCGCATATGACTAACATGGGCGTCATCACCGATCCAACCTGTCAATCGGGTATTGAGGGTGATGATACTACAGAGCATTATTTTTGTAGCTGTCCGGCATTCGCGAAAATCAGATTAAGGTAGTTGGGTAGTGATCTCTTGGGTATAAGTAATATCCATACTCTTCCTCTTCCTGAGATTCTAAGGTTCATCAACGAAACTAAGAATTTCGAGGTTGAGAGACCTTAGCTTTTCCTTCTTCTTATACCCTCCTTCACACTTCTTTCCTGTCTCTCTACTCTCTTATATTGTCCTTAAGACTGAGTGCTTTGGTTAAGTTCAGCCCACCCTCATCTCTAAGTACAAGAGAATTGAAAATACATAAACTATATATATGGCGAGAAGATTACTATTAATGTGTTTTGCCACTTATAAGACGAGTTCGCTTTTCGTTTGTCACAAGACCTACTTTACTAAAAATACGAACTGATTCTACGGAAGTTTCTGGTAAACAAAAGTGTTTTGTCATGCATTCCATAATGGGTTTGAAACCTTCTCCTGCAATAGGTTTGAAACCTTCTCCTGTAATCTGTGTAAATAAAACGATACTACAATTGTTTTCACAATCGAGATTCATAATAAATACGAAACCCCTGATATCTTCCAAACAAGAAGTGGTTTTACGTATAAAATTTGTGAATACTAATATTTACGCACAAAGACTGCAAATAAAAACTTACATTTTCTTTTATTCCCTATTAAAAAAATTAAAATTCTATCCTTTTACTGCAAAAAACTACTAATACAAATTAATTTGCTTAAACTAGCGAAATTAAAAAAAACCGCATTGTCATTTGGCGTTAAGAAAACAAATGTCACTTTTCTACTTTACAGAAAGTTTTACCAATAGTGCATAATGTGTTTTACATTTTTTTTTTTAGATTCTTAGCATGAAATTGAAAAGTTCGATAGTATTCGATAGTTTCGGAAACTATCGATGGTCCACGATAGTTATGGACCATCGATAGTTTTCCACCTCTAGTGCAAGTTGGCATGGAACAGTGTAAGGGTAAGCTACCAGTACCATGCCAAAATCAAATCATCACAAAAAGCCAAGAGTGGTATGGTTCGCTTTGGAAGAGACCGCTTGTAACCACTTATAACCGCTTATAACGAGGAATTTGATTTTGAGTTCGCTGAGGACTTTCATTATTTGTTAATTAAGGTCTATATTTTATTTAATTTAATTACTTGACTGAATGTTTTACAAATAGTATTTACTGTAAGTGTTAAAATGTTATGATATCTTTGTAATAATTATAGTTTTTTAAAAATACGTAAACTTTCTCAAAAAACAGATAAATAAATAAAAATCCCCTGAAGAAGGCCTAAAATTTGCGCCGAAACGTTGGGAAAAAAGTATGAAATAGTTAACTATTTGCGTATGAAAATTTCGACCAAAAAGCCTGTCATTATAATCTCGTTAACAATACATAAATTGGTCTAATAGAAAATTAAAAATAGTTGTCATTTTTGTTAATTTTTTTTTTTACAAAAAATAATATTTTACAGTTTTTCGTCTTTTTTTGTTTCTATTTTCAACACAAGATGACTACCGTGCAGGGTTGTATCATTTCGTATTTTACTTCTTAAGGAACAATGTGTTTTTTTCTTGAGCATTTCGATAAGAATTTACTTGCTTTGGCGCGTAGCTGTCATTTTTCTTCCAGAAATAATTGTAATCAAATTTTTTCTTCGCAAAACTATCGTAACTTAATATTTTTACATAAATTAATATATACAGCGTGAATCAGAATAACTGTCGCACTTACCAGTGCTTCCCAGTGTGCATAATTTTATATGTCCCGTTAGAGCTTTTTTGTTGTTACTAAATCTTTAAATAGTTATATTTGTAAAAACGTAATTTAAATGAAGCTGCAGCTGACCATTAAACTTTAAATCCCAAAAATATTGAGATTGTGAAAAAATTAAAAAATGTAATATCAGTCGCTGATTTGTTGAGCGAACGGCTGAGAGACATAAGAAAAGTGAAGAAGTTAAAATAATGAAGAAACCGTACGGAAAGCATTCTATCCGGACGACGGCTGAAATCAAAAAGTGCGTGCATGGATTTGTAGTAATTGAGGAGTGTCAACCAGAAAAATCGCAAAAGATTTAAACAGAAGCCAACTTTCTGCCCATTTAATTATGAAAAAGGATCTGGGACTAAAGGCTTATAAAAAAGGCGGATTCATGGTCTCACAGCAAAACAGCGACAAATGAGGACGAAAAGAAGTGGGGTGCTTATTCGCCAGCATGCCAGCTGCAAAATAATTTTTTCTGATGTAAAATTATTTTCATTGCAACAACCGCACAATCCGCAGAACGACAGACTGCACGCAAAAATAATGTTTTGTGTTCCTGTAACAAGCCGAGGGGTTGAGCGGTTCCAAAATGCTTCTTCCATCATGGTATGGAGAGCCATTTCCAAAAGAGACAAACTTCTCCTTCTGTTTATCGACATAGGTGTGAAAATTAATGCGGAATACTCATCAAGGAATGCGGAATACTCATCAAGGAGGAGTCCTCATCAAGCATTTGATTCCTTATGCCAAGCATATCTTTAGTGAAGGCGCATTTGGTTTGCAACAAGATTCTGCGCCAGCTCACAAAGTAAGAACGATTCAGGACTGGTGTCGTGACAATTTGCTTCATTTTATCTCCACTGAAATGGCACTAATTTTTGCGGGAATTAAATCACTTGAATTTTTGCATTTGGGGTTACATGATGGGAAAATTGAAGAATGTGAAAAATATAAACCAGAGTCCTTCAAGTGGCATTTGCCAAATATATTGTGACGGCACAATTTTGGGCCAACCAAATTGTCCCGCACAACGTAGCATTGTTCCCACTGGGCAGGGGACGACACAGCGTTTTCTCCCCTAGGACAACCACGAAGAATAAGTCACGTACACAAAAAGGAACCAACAACACTGCCATGGAATATCACATCATATCTAAACCAACAACAAACATTTTGGTTTATGCTGCTAGCAGCGTACACCAAAAAAAAACGGGATCATCATACGAGGCACAATTATGAACACGGTTGCCACTTTGGTACAATTCTACCAAAACTGGTAGATTTTTTTCTATTTTTCTGCTTTTGGTACATTGGTACATATTTTTAAAATTTGGTATATTCTGTGGACAAAGTTAGCTTTTATAATAATTAAGAATTGTAAACTTATGTTCAAAATATTTTTTGTTGAAAAAGGTAAAATTTAAATATACATATATATAATATATAATGCTTTCAAAAAAGTTGTGTGTCGGACGTTGACAGTCTCATTATATCTAGTCTGCCAAAAACTATTTTGAAAATCCAAAATATATTTTAATTAGTGTGTAACTTTTTATAAAGGATGTAGTCTGGTGTTCCGACCTAAATTTTAAGGTTATTTCGGGAATTTTTTATTATAACAAAATAAAATGTGATCATTTCATTTTTTTAAGTGTTATTATTGACATCTTTAACTGCAGAAAAAATTTTTTTTGAATTTATTTTACGAAATTATTATAGTGCTTTTAACGGCCAAATTGGGCACCTAAAAAGGTGTGGGGCTAGCCCGGGTGATTAAAGTACATAAAGTCTTCTTAAACAAAAAATTTAAATAGATTATTGTTTTGTAGGCTTGTCATTCTAGCAGGTAGAAAAATTAACAAAATGGCGGACTTCCACACATTTTTTCTTAAATCGCGTTGGTTTTTGCTGAAAATCGTTGTAAAAAATAGGAAATGATTAAAAATAAACAATTCTACTACCTGCGAGAGCCATTGGGGTGTAAAATAACACATTAAAAGTTCAGCTTAATCGGTTCGATAGAATTCTCTCAGACCCCTGAGCCGGTAAATAAAACGTTGTTTCGAGAAAAACGCTTTTTAAGTTTTAACAACAGGCGCCCTCGACTATGAGCTATAACTTCGATAATATTTTGAGTTTCGGTCTAAAATTTTTACAGTATACTTTCAATATATTGTAATTTCGAAATGTATTTAAAAAAATAATCGATTTTTTGAAACTCGAACACCAGACTACTTCTTTAATAAATAACTATTAATGTTATTTATTATATTGGTACATTTTCCCCCCATTTGGTACATTTTTTTTGTAAATATTGGTACAAAATAAAATGAGTAAGTGGCAACAGTGATTATGAATAACACGCGATCGAGCCAGCCAATAAGAACAAGACAGCGACACTGCAAATTCCAATAGCGTGTTTGTTTATTTCTTAATATGAAGTTAACTAGGTACTACTTTTAAAAATCCATGACCTTGCGTGTTTGCAATACACCACTAAACACTCGGTTACCTGCTTCTAAGAGCTATTACGCCACCCCTGTGAGTTTCCAATCGGACGTCTGGGGTCATATGGTAGGGACTATACCATCCAAGTGGCACCACACGGTCTGGTCAAAGCGTTTAGTACTGCATTGTGGTGGTTAGATCATCAGTACACTACTAAGTGCTTGTTTACTTACTTCCCCATGCTTATAATTTTACCTATTTGTCTTCTACTCACCCATACTATGATCCTACGATGTAGTCGCCTTGCCGGTCTGCGTAAACTGAGCCAGCGATTTGCCTTGCGGAGCTGCTATTATACGCAGCCGGCTTCTTCTTCCTCAAATTCCAGCCTACGCTGGAATTTACCCATTAAACATGAAAGAAGATACTTAAATTAAAATAAAAATTCAAATTTCAGCTTAAAAATTTAATTCAGTTTTGTTTTATTTAAAAAAATAGGTGCAACAGTTATTCTGGTTCACGCTGTATATAAAACAACCACAAAATCTATTTAGAAAATTGCATTTTGCGCAATTAGTTAGAACATATAATTTAATTTCACCTCAACAAAAGTATCTTACATCTTCTAGAATGTTTTTAACCTTTTATCACGCAAGGTCATGGATTTTTAAAAGTAGTACCTAGTTAACTTCGTATTAAGAAATAAACAAACACGTATTTTTTTTGTTTTTGCAAATTCGTTTATAAAAAAGTTTTATTTAAAAAAAACAATGGATGCGTGCAAGGCACGCAAGATATTTGATGTGTAAACAGTTAAAGCAACTGAATGCCATATACATAAGCTCACATATGTATAGCCATTTATAGGGATTTGATTTGATGTATAATCTATATGCTTAGGTAAATAATTCAAATTAAAAGAATTCTTTTATAAAGTCAAAAATTTATTAGATATCATTATCTTTTATATATATGTAATAGCCCAATTCACTATAAATTGCAAATGGTCTTGCATCAATGCAAATGCAAATTTTTGTTCCATATAGCATGTATTTGTTGTTGTGATAGTAGAAATATTTTGCATTTGTACCAAATCGTGAATAGGGCAGATATGTTGTAGTTGAATCATTTTTCTTTTACTCAATGCATCGGGCACGATATGCTCGCATATACGCAACTGCTATTGCATCTTTTTTTTACGCGCTTTAAGTTTTTCTTCCTGTCGATTTGAAATTTTATTAGATTGGAAAATTTTACATAACGTCGTATAGGTATAGGAATTTGTACACACATACGCCAAATCAATACTCAGGCGACGATAAGTGCTTTCCGCATTTAACCTTATAGCGTTTTCTTTTCTCTATAAAATGTTGCATTTTTTCTGCACCGTGCGAGGGCTGTCAAATTTCGTGTTCTTTTCTGAAAAAGAGGCAGCTCTTTCCAAAAGTATTGTGTTCTTTTCTAAAACATGTTGCCTTCTGAGCGGGGAAAAATGTAACACTTTTGCACTCAATTAAATGACGGGGTGAGAATGTTGCTCTGCAAATTAGCTGATTCGGACAAAGTAGCATTTTTATGTTCTTTTCTTGCACTAAAAAGGCAACATTTTGACAGTGTTGTGGGCAACATTAAAAAATTGTTGCCATTGCACGAGGCAAAAAAAATGCAACATTTTGTCAAGAAAAAAAAACGCTATTAGAAAAGCAACAGGGGTGACCAGTCACCCCACTACTTTTTAAAAGCACCGCAAAGAGATTTGCCTTAACTGCATTTAATAAAAATAAGAAACAATGTATTTTCTTTGAAGTAAATAAGTGATTTTATAATAAATAAGTTTGATTTTTTCTGTTTAACATTTTTGCTATTTACATAGATAAAAAAGAAACCTTTCTAAGGTTAATGTACAAAGCAAAATTTTTATAATGCCGTGGTTTGCTATCATTATTACTACATTTTGTTTAGACATTTATTGAAACCTAGATTCTTTATTTTATCATTGTTTTTATACTTTAAAAAATATTTAATTTTAATCCAATCTAACTAACCGAATTCAAAGCCTATCTAACGCTTGTGTTTGCTACGGCGATTTCTCTGCTTGTATGGTATAGTCGATCTCCACACGTTTAACACCAACAAATAATTCTGCCACGAATAAATGTACACACACATTTTGTTTCCGTATGTACATATATGAGTGAGTAAATTGATCGAAACATAAACAAACAATCTCCGCTCGTATTTTAATTTCTCCCTCTCTTCTTCTCTTTGTTGGTTAGAGTAGCAGTCATGCCGCTCAGTAGTGTGAGCGAGAGAGGAACTGGACGTTACAGTTATCTTACATCTTACACGATACAGTTATTCTTACATTTTACACATTTGAAATTTTGCCCATACCGTGAGCTAAAATGTTTACACATCAAAATTTGTTACGTTATTTGTAGACAATGAAAATTAAATCTATTTGTTAATTTTTAAAGTCGTGACTACTGTTCCATGTTTTTAGTTAATTTATTGAAGTGAACCGCTAAAACTGTCTCTGCGACAATCGGTTTGCGGTTTGAGTTTACCTTTGACGCAACTTGAACATTGCGTGGTATCATTGTTCACCAATATACCGATTCAACATGCTATAAGGACCATCATGAAAAGATGGGATCAACTGACGATTCATACAAATATTCCCAGACAAAAATTGTTTACAATACTGGAGTTTTGCTTGAAGGACAACAATTACTTCACATACAATAACAAATTGTATATCCAAACATTTGGAATGCCCATGGGCAATCCCCTTTCTCCCACAATAGCTGACATAATTAATAATATTTAATTGGTATAGTAAAGTAGTGTCATCTGGCAGGTTGATAAATTTTCATTCTACGCAAGACATAAAAAAAAATTAATACAGCGCAAAACTTGATAAATAAAGTACTAACAATCAGTGACGAACAATTTAAAACCGAAAACATACGGGAAATCAAAACAATACTACACAATAACTCCTTCCCAAGTCCACTTATTAACGAATTAATTGACAGATACAATAGCAATGCAGAAAAACATAAATAGACAACCTCCAATGACAAACAATTTTTTAGCATGCGATATATACCAAAATTAACAACAAAAACACATATTAAAAATATCTTAAGTTCTACTGACATTTCTTTAGCATATAAATCATACATCATCAGTAACATTTTTACAAAAACAAAGACACCCTGCGAAAAAACCACCTACAAAAATGGGGTGTATCAAATAAATTGCAAAGGGAATAACGAAGATCAGATATACATAGGTACGACAAAGAGAGCACTCGGAACACGAATACAAGAACATAAAGCAGATGCAAAAAATAAGAGACTGAGGCTGATGTTACACGCTCAATGTTTTGCTGTCAATGTTTTCTGTTTTTACTCTCTTTTCATCGTTTTTTTTTGATGCCCTGTTACACTATCAGTTTTTTGCTGAATGTTTTTTTTAATACTTTTATCTGCAACTATGTTTTTCCACCTAAAAAGCATTTAATTGTATTTTGGAGTGAATGAAAATTCAACAATTGGAATGTAATTGGATGAAAAATAATTATAATAACAATATGAGATAATATTGGTGGAAATAGCCACAAATTATACAACAAATATTGCATTTGCAGAAAAATAATCTTTAAAATTTGCCAACTATTAAAATAAGCACCGCCACTTCGTTACTTGGCCATTGAATTACCATGTTTTAATAAAAATTATTAGGTAATTTTTTAAACAGCACTCATTTTTACAAACAAACAAAAGCCAAACAACGCAAAGGGTGGCAAAGAAAAATAAAATACAACAGTGCATCTTCAGCAACCCCATTTTATTTGAAGTGATGCAGGTTTTTTCGTCAGTAAAAAAATTTGAAGTGAAATGTGTTCATCCTCTCTTTTTATCAGTGTTCATTTTTCAAAGCAACAACAATTTCATTGTTTGACAGCAAAACATTGATCGTTTAACATCGCCCTGACAACTACACTTGCAAAACATATTTTGATAACGGACACACAGCTGATTTTGGCAACACGAAAATATTAGACATAGAAAAGAGAACTAGGACTAGATATACATTAGAGACATTAAAAATACAACAAGAACTGACGAAAACTGTTAATACAAAAGAAATAAAGACAATCAATACACCGCGGTGCTAAGTCGCTGAACAACGTTCATATATATGCAATTTTTAATGTTTTGTAAATTTTATTATTGTATGTATATAAATGTAAAATCAATGTGACGAAAGAACCCAAGTTTATGTGAGTTTCCAAAAATTAGTGTTTCCATGATGTTATCTGTCTTCAAAAATCTGTATTCATTATTTCTAATATATTAAATATACAGGGTGACAATCGTAAAGTGACGCACACATTTCAGCAGTTATTTTCAAAAGGACGTACTTCCATTAAGTACAATTAAGTGTTAACATTGCTGAATATATAAGCATTCATTTGAACCCCACCTCATTCAATATAACCTTCTTTAGCCTGCACACATGCCTTCAATCGATCCGGAAATCGTAGGACAGTTCGCCGCAGGACTTCCTGATCAATTTCAGTCCAGGCTTTCTCTAATGAATTTGTCAGCGACTCCAGACTGTGGTGTTGAGATGCACAAGCCTTACTCTCTAAAATACTCCAAATAGAGTAGTCCATTGGATTCAAGTCTGGGGAGTATGGTGGCCATTCTTGAGGTGTTATGAATCCAGAAAAATTGTCTTTTATCCATGTTTGCGTTAATTTTGCCATGTGGGAAGGTGCAGAATCTTGCTGGAAAGTCCAGTTTTCATTTCCAAATGTATCTTGGGCCCAGGGAAGAACATGTTCATTTAAAATGCTCCGATAAACAACCTGGTCAATTTTAACACCCTCTTCAACGAATATTAGAGGGTTTCTGGCATTAGCGGAAACTCCAGCCCATACCATAACGGAAGCTGGCTTTTGAACTCGGCCAACAGTCCTATTTTGTTGCGATGATGATGTTAGCCACATTCGGTCATTTTGCGCATTGAAATGTTGTTCAACCGTGAAAATTTTTTCATCTGTAAACAAGATATTTTCAACATTTTTTAACACGGAAGAGCGTAGCAACGCCTTGCATCTTTGCAGTCGCAAATCTTTCTTTTTTTGTGTCAGATCTTGAGCTTTTCGGAGCTTGTACGGCTTAAGATTAAGCTTTGATTTTGCAATGATTCGCACTATTTCACGGTTTACTCCCACTTCCTTAGCGATTTTTCTCATTGAGCGCCTTGGATTTCGCTTGATTCGTTTACCCCCCGGTCTCTATCTCCAAAACCCCCAGTTTCATTATATCTAATAATAGCTCGGTCTACCGTACCACTTGACAAATTTAAAGCCTTTGCAATTTGACGGCTACTATAATTTGCCAAATGAAATTTCATAATTTCACGACGAATATTTTCCTTGTCCATTTTTATAGAAATTTCAAAATGTAATAACAAAAATTCAAATGAAATTAAAAGCAAAGCCAATTTTAAATGAATTTGCTTTTTAAATTAAAGTAACGGTAAATGGCAAAGCTTGCTGCAGAAAATTAAACTTGCGTCACTTTACAATTGTCACCCTGTACATGTAGATTCGAAAATAAAATATTTCCCTGAAGAAGCTGAAAAGAAATCAGCGAAACGTTGGAGGAAAAAACTTGCGTTTTCAATAAACGATCAAAAAGCCAGTGGTGCAAACCAAAAATAATTATATTGCGAGGACAGTTGAAAGTGATCCATCCAATTGTGCGGTGCGCGGAAAAACCCATCCTTTATAAATTAAAGTGACACACAAAAATTCAAGTGATAATTTCGAATAATAAGAAACAATACGACACGTTAAAATACACCCATAAAAACGCAACCGCAGACCTGCGCAACATATCCACAACATCCGGAAATTAAATACAATTGCCAACCAACCAGAAATGTGTAACAAAATCTACATTTTCTTTAAACAATTAAGCAAAAATATAAAATTAGATGAAAATTGAATTATAAATGAATAAATAAATAATTATTTTTGTGAACCCTAAAAACCTCCTCAATTACAGTACTACTAAACACTATGCTTTTTTAAAGTTATTACTTTTACATTTGTAACTGAAAATATCAAGTGAGTGCATTTTTTGTTTGGTTGCAAAACACATTACGTTAGCAGTTGCCTATACCTTTCAAATAACATAAAATAGTTGCACCAGCTTCTACTTAATCAGTTATGATTAGGGTTGTTATCTGTCCTTTTTTCCTGGACACTGTCCTCTTTTTTAGAGTGTTCGGGGACGTCCTCTATAGTTTTTTGTTTGTGTCCGGATAAAAATTAACGTCCGGGAAAAGTCCTCGTTTTTCTTGTAAGTATGTATGTAGTCTAAAAATTTATTTTTAAAATCTGTTTTCATCAGTTGATGCACAACATTCGGTTACATTTTTAAATTATATTGGAAATAACGAAAAAAAACCTTTTTACTGAGTTCCTTTTTTTCCAAGCTTTTGTAAAGAGCATGAATGATGAAAATATAAATTCCAACAAATTTTGGTGTGTTTTCTTTGACAAATATGAAAATTGATATGAACTTAAACAAGTGCTGTAGCGTATCAAAGTGAAAAAATTGTGTTTTTTTTTTTTTGTTAATTTTCAATTGCTCACAATTTTTACAAAATTTGTCCAAATACACCAAATTTTTAATATGTCGTGGAAAAAACTATTTACCCAAACACAATTTCCCATTTTTTTAAATTTTTGTTTACTTTGTTGGAAATACAAGCTTTGCTATGGGTCACCTGCGACCCTAAGATCTTTTTAAAAACTTTTATACAATGAAATGGTGGTCGGTTATTGTGAATTTGAACTCAGTTTTGCTCAATCGGTTCTAGTTTTCTTACGGATAAGAAAGGGTTAAGTGAAAAATTAATACTAAGTTACTTTGTCTATTTGTAAAAAAAAATCTAATAAAAATCTACACAATAAGGTCGTAAAAAATCCCATTGAGGGCCACAGGGTCACCGGTGACCCATGAAAGCTCGGACCTTCAGAAGCGCAAAATGTCTGCTTTGATAACAAGAATTTGGGGTCAAACAATACAAATCCGGATTTGGTTTTGTGCTATCTCCTTTGGTTTCCTTACGGTCCCAAAAGGGTTAATAAAAGCTCAATGGACGTCCAAAAGAAATAGGTGCGATCCACAAACAATATCCGATATCAATAAAAAAAAATATAATTCTAAAATGAATTCCAGGAATTCCAAAACTATTTGCTTCAATGCACTGAGCAATTTTTAAAAGATATTGGAAGTGTAGACAAGTATATGGAAACTGAGCAATGTAGGAACATATATATGTTTTAATTTATGCATATGTATGTATATATATATTTAAAATATCTTTATTGTATAAAAGTTCTTAATAAATTTTTTTCAAAATACTTGTAAATGCAATAATACTTTGCATCTAATTTAACATACATTCATAGTATGTAAATGTACATTATTAAATTATCAAACTCAAGAGTGGAAAATCCTGTGAATCAGCTCTTCACGACTATGTTAGTACAGTTGAACAAGGGCTGGAAGCAGGGAACTAAACCCTGGAAATGTTTGTCGATATTGAAGGGGCTTTTTTTTCGGTCAGACAATATGGTGTTGAAGAAATCGTCATTTGATGGATTCATACTATGTTATCCAAATGGCTGCTTATCACGGGGGGCGAAAATGGAGACAATGCCACGGTCGAGGTTGAGAAGGATGCCCCTGTTTCATAGTGGACTCCTCCCTTCTTAATGATTTGCAGAATCTTGAAGTTCACATCCAAGCGTTTGCTAATTTTCCTGGGTGTTATGAAATTTTAGTTTTTGATTTCACGCTTAAAAATGTTTTAATATCCACTCATAAAGAGTATGAGCAATTTTATTACTTGGTACATACTTTTTAAAGGCAACCCTGATTAAATATTATAATATAATTAAGATTTAAAATCCGAAAAGAATCCAAAATAAAACGAACAAAAAATACAACTCTTGTTGTTTTTATTTTGTGTAAATTAAATATTTTTTTAAATTTGATTAATAAACTATACACAAAAAATAGTCTGTGTCCCGGGGAAAAATGCGAATCTCGTATATTTTTTAATTTTAGTAATTTTTCCCAGGATTAGATGGCAACGCTAATCAGGAGCAAGTGTGATCCATCATCTAACACTTTCCTCAACTGGCTTCTCTGCAACACACCTGCGTCATTAACACTAGTGTCCGACCGAAGGGGATTTTTTGGCCTAAGCCGAACTTCGGCCATTCATCTAACTTTTATTTTTCATGCACTTATTTAAATGCTTAATCCGAAAGTGCATTCGGCATTTAAAAATAAATTTTTTTACGTCTTCATGTATGTCAAAATTTTCAGTGCATTTTAACAATTTCGTTTGATAATTTTGACAACTCTCAAAAGTTTTACCATTGAATTTTGAAAAAATTGTTTCTAAAGATTTAATTTGAGTAACAAATTCTGTTGAAGGTTTTAGTAAAGCTCCTTTAGAAATTTCGTCAATCCACGTGTATGTAGGTTCTTTTGACAAATACTCTCTTAATCCTAATTTTCTTATAATATATCCTGATATATATTCCAATGCATCCTCATAAAGGCACTCAAATTCTTCATTCTCATTCATAACATCGCCGGAAAATGTTTCATCCTCTGAAACCATCTCATCCTCAGTGAGAAAACTTTTAAGTTCTTCAACTGAGTTGAGACGGAGCCACTCGGTTTCATCGGCTTCTACAATTCCGCGAGCCGCAAGAGTTTCCGTATTTCGTGCTGTGAACAAAACATATTATTTAATTAAGCATATACTCACATACATATTGCTAGTTTAGAATGAAAAAGTAATAAGTCCACTTTTTCAAATTTTACAAGAGAGACAAATAACTTTCTTTACTTAGCGTCATTTCACTCTAAGCTAGCGATATAAGTATGTGCGTATGTTAATAAATAATATATTTACCTAGCAAGTACTTTCGCAATCTGTATTTAAACTGCATAGGACCGGGATTGTCGTAAAGCCCTCCTTTTGCACGCATTGCTCCGAAGAAATGCTCAATTATATCTTGATTTAGTCGGTATGTTAGGATATATTGAAGACAATACTTGTCCTGAACATACCGATATAATCCCCTGATTGAATTATTGTTCATTAAAATCCCTTTCTGGAAAGGTAGAAAGACTGCCTTCCATGAGCTCGCGTTTGCTGCATGCAGTCGTTCATTTTAGAAATGATTTGCAATTGATACTGCAAATCCATTCCAAAAGGCTTCTTTGCCGGAATGACTGGAATGTTGTGAATTTTGTGTTGAAAACATCAAACCAGTCATTCGCGATTTCAATGAATTCGGCAGTTTCACATGCGTTATACATTTCCAGTCCCAACTCATAGCAACGTCGTATCGCGCTTGCAGTACTGTGCGAAAACAGTTGCGCAGCCAGCTTCACCTTTTGTCGTCCTGCATGATGCACTGTGAGATGCCCATCAGTGAGCTTATGCACAATGGAAGCATCAGATACTAATGTGTATTACAGTAATTCCGCAATGGTTCGTGTTGTCAGCAACTTATTTTGAAACACAAACCCTGTGTCAAGGAAGTGATTTCTTAAAAGCTTCAGCAGATGTGGCGCGTCGGCAAACACAAAAACCTTACCATCTATTGCTGGATTCGGAAACCATGTTTGTTCTAATAAAAGTTTAAAATTATATAATACAAAGGCAACAATGTAAGAAGATTCACATACCGCTTGACACATTCAATTCTTTCCAAAGGGCTTGATTCCCTGCACCAATGTCCGACACAATTGCCAAAACAGGATAACCTGCTTCTTGGAGCAAAACAATTATATTATCCAAAATCTGTTTTGTTATTTTGCAATCGTTCGCGCAGAATATGGGTTGCTTCCATGAAGACTTAAGCCCCCGTGCAATAATTAATTGTACGTAATTGCACGGTGTTCGGACAGTGTCTGATAGAGGGTCGTACTCGTATGCAGATTCGACTTTCATCTCATCAAAAGCCAGAATGCAAAGCCTATCTGCAAGAGGCACTTCGTTCATGCTACGCATTACACTTAAAGAAAAGTGCAATACACCATCGTCGAATTTAAGCTTTTGCAACCATTTTGACACGGTGGACTCGCAAGGTAGCGGAAACCCATTTTTATACAAGTGTTTATATGCTCTCGGTCCAGCTGAATGCAAAGCTATAGCCGACGACATGTCGTTCCACGTCCAATGAATGTTTTTGGAAGGGTTTTCTATTTTGCGTATCTGACTTCCTGTTAAAAACGTACTTAAATTTGCCCGAAGCTTTTGCAGCTCTTCGATTTGCGCTTTTAGTTTCGCCATTTCTTCCTCGAGTATTGCTACGCGGCGATTTGTGTTTGATCTAAAACAACAATTATATCCATAAAAGTTGCTTTTAAAAATCACATTGTAAATTTACTCGGTCTGTGTTGAAGCGTCAACGAATTTACATGGCATTTCCTCCGGTACATTCCAAGCACTCAGGCTCTCAACAGCCATTGGAATGGCATCATTGTCTAACTTCACCCTTTTTTGTTCTGGACCGGACACAAAATCCGCCGAAGAAAAATGCAAGGCACATACCTTCTCTCCGTGCTGTAAATTGACTCCACATGAATCTATCCAATTTTTTCTTTTTACTTCGTCCTTTGGGACATGGAACAAATTGATGCCTTCCTTTGTCCATGTTTTATGGCACAACACACAGTTAGATTTCGGCATATTTGCAAAAAAAAATTTTCTGACAACGAATAAATTCAAATTTTTAAGAAAAAGAGAAACAACAAACGATGAAAAAGGGCCAGTAATGCTTACTTTTTTTTTGTTAATAAAAGAAAATATTTAAGTACTTTTTAAAAATTTTCTTGCAAATAAAAACGTATGTTTTTAAAGAAGCATTACTGATTTGCTAAGGGAGCGAATGTTGTCAAAATAGAAAGAGATGGCTGTTTACGTACATCACCTTTAATAATTCCGTCATGGTTTTACATTAGAAAGGTAATATTTATTTATATGAAGTTATAAATAGTTTTTATAAAAAAATATATAATTTAAGTGACTTTTTTTAGTTTTATATATATATTTTTCATTTCTTAAATACTTTTTAAACATAAGAACGTGAAATTGATTTTAATAGCGCGTAGGGCCTTCTCTTGCCTTAATGACGCTTTTCACTCGAGAAGGCATGCTCTCATAGTTTTCGAATTAAATCTATTGAAATATCATTGTACCAAGTGTGTTCAATTATTTCCTTCAACTTTTGAATGTTAGTTGGGTTCTGCTGGCACACTTTTCTGTTTAAAATGGCCCAAACGTTCTCAATGGTATTGAGATCGGGGCTGTTGCCCGGCCATGAAATTGATTCAATTCCCAAAAACTATTTATATTCCTTTACCTGTGAAAAAATAAAAAGTCCATTATTGTAAATTTACCAAGAAAAAATTTAAACAAAACATTTTTATAAGTGGGATACTTACCGATTTCGAACGATGACAACGTGCAGAATCGTCCTGAAATATTGCTTTTGTTGCGAGTTCACTTAGTTGATCGATGATAGGCAAAACGCCGTTTTTTATGATATCGATATAAGCTGCGGAGTTAACATAACCATCCAGAAGTAGAATCTCTCCAACCCCGCAGCTTGTTATTGCCCCCCAGACCATAACATATGCAGAATGCTTCACAGTGTTTTGAATGCATTCGTGACTAAACCTCTCATTTTTTCTGCGACGCAGTAATAAAGAATAAATTCAAGCTTTCGATTCAATAGATAATTCATGAATGAAAATTTTATTAAAATTTTCTGAGTATCAAATGTACACAAAATTAAAAGTCAATATGTCTTTTACTTATAAAAAACAGAAAGTTATATAAGTTCAAAGTAAATAAGTAAGAGTTGTTGGAAATCGAACACACCTCCTCAACAACTATTTATTTTGTCATAACCTTTAGTATAATATTTTCAAATTTCGGTTTTGGAAGAGGCTTAGGCATTCATTATAGGGACAATATTGCATTTCCACCTAGTTCATAGATATGAAGTCCTTTATGAATTGATAACGCACATCAATATGTTTCGTTCTGGCGCTGAACTTCTCTGACAAAGGGTCTCGTATACAACTTTGGTTGTCTTTACACATGATAATGGGCTTCTGATATTTGAAATTAATATGAATCAATAATTCTTTTACCCATAACAATTCTTGAACGACTTGAGATGCTGCTACAAATTCAGTCTCAGTTGACGATAGAGCAACAGTTGTTTGTTTACGCGTATTCTATAAGAATAAACTGTTATCCATCATGAACATGAATCCAGTTGTTGATTTTCGATCTGAATGATCTCCGCCCCAATTAGAATCCACATAACACTTGATAGTTAAATCGTGATTTGAAGTCAATTTCAGCATACGTGTTTGAGTAACACTTTCGAGGTTCATTTACCTTGCGGCATAATCCAACAGCAGCTGAAATATTGAGTCTAGTTGTCCAACTAGCTAAATCGTTATAAATTTCTTCTATTTCAAATAAATTTGGTACGCAAACTTATATGTCATCCACATATATCAGTAAATATATTAGTTCACTGTCATACCTTTCCTTGGTTTAAAGTCAATTATCAGCAGTGTTTCTTTTAAACTTCATCGATTTTAGAACACCATCCAGTTTCTTGTTCCATGCTCTCCCCGCTTGTTTTGGGCCATAAATTGATTTCCTCAGGCAACACACATGATCTCCCTTACCTTCAGCTTCCTACCCCTCCGGTTGAGTCATATATATTTCTTCATCCGAATCGCCGTTTAGAAATACCGTTTTTACATAAAAGTGATATATATTTAGGTGCTTTTTGGCTGAAATACATAATAAAATGCAAACAGTTATATATTTACCAACCGGGGCATATGTGTCATTGTAATCTTCCCCAAGTTTTTGTGCATATCCCTTTGCAACTTGTCGGGCTTTATACTGCAATTTGTCATCTGCTGTTTTTTTTATTTTGAATATCCATTTAGATCCAATAGGTTTCTTATTTAAAGGTAACTTCACGATGTCCCAAGTTTTGTTGGCCATTATTGATTTGATTTCGTTGTCTGTCCCGACTTTCCATTTCTTTCGTTCCTCGTCTTCCAGTTTAACCATTTCTTTCCAAGATTTAGGTTCAATAAAAGAAGTCAAATGTGTTAAACTTGAAGCTTTATTCTTAATTCGTTCAGAACGTCTCAAAATTGGTACATTTTGAGTTTCAACTTCCTCACATTCTCGTTCAGAACGTCTCAAAACTGTGATATTTTGAATTTCAACTTCTTCACATTCTTCTGATGAGTCCGCTGATTCGTGTAACAGAAGGGTTAAACATTTCGCCCCTGAACAACTGGCAATCCATCTCACTTCGACCGTTTCTTTAAAAATAAAGTAGTTTCAGTTGAGATACTTGCAATGTATATGGAAAAAATAGTTTGCTTACCAATTTCCAACAACAGCGATTGCTTGTAGCAAGTACACCAGCAGCTATCAGGGCAACAAATTGCTCTTTGTACAAAGCCACAAGTTTCAAACTTTCACAATCCCAAAAAAATTTAAACAAAAATTGACAGATGAAAAATCAATTGCTGACTTTTCTGAAAATCTAATATAGGGCAACGAAAAACGATTTTCAACCTCCGCGTGAACATACTATAAGGCTGTTTTTGTGAAAATACAAAATGAATGTTCATAATATCCGCATAAAAATGAGAAAAGAATTATTCGAAATTTTGTTTTTCACATATAGTTTTTTTTCCATATTTTATCCATTGGGATGGATTATTTATATATTGATTTCTCACACCTTCAATTTGAAAAGTAAACAGTTGTTGTGGACGTTAACAAGTATCTTTTATAAATGTTGTTTCTTTATTTTCGTACATTATGAATTACATAACATCTGCATTGGGCTTACATATATAAAATATTTATTAAAAGATAGATTTAATTTGAGGTTAAATTTTTCCAATATATTTGCAAAATTTACACATTTTTGGTCTCATTAGAATGATGCTTCAAAAGTTACAAGTTATATACATAGTGAGCTTTTAATCACTTGCTTCTTCAGCATTACCGATTAGGGTTTCAATTCGAAAATCCTTTGCGTTGTTGTGTTTGACTGATCGAGCGTGGTCGCATTCAAACGCGATAATTGTTTGTTTATAGACATCTTTTTCACTACTGTATTTAATGGCCGGTGTTTCCTTGGTTTCTAAATATTTACGATGAGATTTGATTTCATCTGGACTGTGGGATATGACAATTGAACTGTTAGAAATTTCGGAATTGTCATATAATAGGATATATGGAGAAGATATTTTTAATTTAGAATTTTGCGCATTTGCTCCATTAAGAACGTCGTTGGTTTCAACTTGTGGATCGAGTCTGTTGGTGCATATGCTATCCACAGAATCAGAGTCATGCTCAAGAGCACTTTCCACGTCGATTCTATCACATGAAGTTTCTTCTCTATCCTGAAAATTATTCACTCTTTCGTATAGTGAATTATTGTATTCGATGCTGCGCTCTTCAACAAAATGAGGTGTGGCCCCAAGTAAGGCCGATTTTCTATATTTTTCATTGTTTTTTACATTACTAGCAATTTCGTTGCCGTTGAATTTATCGCTATTGATGTGATAAGCTGAGGAGTCTGTATTTGCAAAAAAATTAAACTTCTTTTCATCCCTTAGCGCGGAATCAAAAACATCCGTAGGTGTGTGGATCATATCGAAACAATCTCGACTACTGGGAAAATTTGCTACGTTAAAATGTACTGGAACCAGTGGAACAGGCTTACGTATCCAAAAGGGAGAAAGCGATCCAAATACTGTTGGGAAAGGAAACCTTTGCATAGCTGGTGCTCTTTTGTATCGTTTACGCCTTCTAAGAAAACTTCCATTATCAAACATATCCTCAGCCAGTGGATCAAGGGTCCAGAAATTACCCTTGCCAGGGTTTCCAGGCTCACGGGGAACTTTAATAAAACAGTCATTCAGACTTAGATTATGTCGAATAGAGTTTTGCCATGCTGGAAATTTTTCTTTGTAATATGCAAATCTGAAAATAGAAATAAGAAAATTTAGTGTAATAACTGAAACATAAATCTTCTAAAGACATATTAAGAAAGCTAATTAAGAGCGGTTCTATGAAATTTTCCAATGGTGTCCCGCCATGGCGGATCAAAATTTATTGGTGTGGGTATGGAGTATTAAATTTGCACGATCTGAATTATCCCCCTTTAACCCTGGAAAGGTAATCTTCGTCGAAAAATGATTTGTTTATTTTCAAGCAGTTTGCTTCGAGGTCCAGCCAAGAGAAATTTGAAAAAATATGTATAAAAATATGAGCGCTCAGGGCCAAAAAGAAACACGATTACGTTTTTTGATAACTCGTGCTCTGCTCAGAGCTAATAAAGAAATCGCCTAAAGTAAAGAAAAATCTGTCACAGGGGTTTTTTTTTTTTAACGAAATCTATTTTTTATTAAAGGCTTTTGCAGAGAGTTCATTCGCTCAAGCTTGAAAAGTGCGAAAATAATTTCGATTTTCTTAAGAAAGTTCTAAAAAAAAGTTATTGTTGCTAATTGAGTAAAGTTTTGTTTTTATCTATATAAAACTGACGTAAATTCCACTAATTGTCAAATTTAAACTTTGTGTTGGCGCGGTGTATATGGCTTGTATAGCGAGGTAGCACTTGGTGTCGTGATTCAGAATCCATGATTCATTTATCTGGATTGGTTCGGTTATTTCCTTACAAGTCATCAGCGATTTGAGAAAAATGCAATTTTTGCAAATTTTTTCAGCTACGAGATACAAAATATTAAAAATATCAGACAAATCTATAAAAAAAATTTCTTGCGATATAATCAATGATCCTTAAAGAGTTTGTCTGCATTTTTGAATCGTCTGAAAAGTATGAAATAGGGTCAACAGTTAATCAAAAATAGAAAAATAAAGAAACGAGAATTTTTTTTATCGTTTTTTGCTTTATTAAAAATTTGATATACTTATTTAATAAAGTGCTTCTAGTCCCATACACAAAAAATCGGTCTAGTTGTACACCTCTAAAAATGAAACTCGATTTATTTTATGATGACCCCAAAATATTACAGCTCTAGCGATTACCGCTCGTGAGGTGGACCATCTTGAAAAAACCTCTTAAAATCTCATCTCGAGTAGCAGCACCAAAATTTGTACAATTTACTTTTCCGCTTTAAAATGTACATAATTTATTTCGCTATATGCACCCCGTTTATAAGCACTCCCCGCTTATTAGTACTAAAATGATGATCCCATCTTTCAATTTTCACACAAAAAAGCTCGTATATAAGCACCCGCACAAAAAAGTCTTGTGAGGTGACGAATCATCTGAAGATGACTCAGAAATTAGCATCTTGGAAGACCCTCAATAGGAGAAGTTTTTAAATCCATTGTATTTTCCGCAAAGCGCTAATGCCTAAAAATAAATTAGTGAAAGAAATTTAAGAAATTGAACAATACTATTTCAACTTAAGTACAATATTCAGAATAATTTTTTTTAAATTCGTGTCTTTAAATTAAGATTAAATATATACATAAGAATGTAATTATGTAGTTATGATTATACTTGGAATATGTAGATATAATTTATATATCTGATCTCAGCGCCATTGCGCGTAAACATTAATATGCAATCGTTCCAAAAGCAAATGTTAGTTTTTTACTATGAATCAATGTTTGCCGTCTTAAAAAAATAACAAATTAATTGTTTTTGTTAATTATATTTTACATACATGCACATGACTTCTTAAGACCACAAAAGGGCATTTGGGCCCAAAGCTTAAACAACTTTTCTGAACAATTTGATAGTATGGAAAAAGTTCTTCAATTGTTTCTATTTCTGCATATATAAAAAATGTATAAAAAATATTTTAAAATTATCTTTAATTGCCTAATATAGGGTAAAATTAACAAAAAGTAGCGTTTGCTTATAAAAAGGAAGGTTTTAGGTTAGGTTAGGTTGGAGTGGCTGTCGAGAGACACACTTAGGCCTGAACGACCCATTGCGATACCACATAGTTGGACCTACAGTTTAACGCCGATTCCGAACGGCGGTGTGGCAATTTTTTATCGGCTTGGTGGTTTTGCCATTACCAACCAATGTGTGTACTTGCACACTATCTTATAATTCTCATACACTTCATATTGATAGTGAATATAAGAAAGTAATGAAAATTAACCACCAGACGAAGACGGGAATCGAACCCGAACCTCCCAGATGAAAGTCTAGTGCACTACCCACTAGACTATCGAGGTCGTCAAGGAAGGTTTTAAAAAAATTCGATTTTATTTTTGAAATCAGGATACTATTATCTTTAAGAAACGAAATTTCATAAAATCTGACAACTCCTTCTACTGCACTGTGCAACTGCTCAATTAACTATGTACTTTCAATTCAAATAAAAAAAACTCACATGCGAGTTATGTATATGCATACATAATATATACTAAATAATATCTATGAAATTATATCTTACATATGTTAAAAATATGTAATTATATATAACTAATTTATCTAATAATATAATATATAACTCTTTAATCACCTCATCAATATTAGCCAATCAGATTATATTTAAGATCACACTGAATATTGTGTAGACTTTTCAAGGCTATTGATGAGCTGATTAAACAGTTAATCGATTCTTTAAAGAACGAGGTTTGATGTAGATCAATAAGAAATGATATAGTCAGTCATAATTCAGAAAGCAATAAAATAAAATGTACAATTGCCTATGAAATGATTATTTAACTTGCGCAACTTAGTGCACTCGATGGAAGTGAAACTTCTTTGGTAGTTTTGTGACTGGGAATATGTAAGTATCTGTGCTTAAGTCCAACGTAAAACTGGTTTATTTTGGATTTGGCTTACTTTATCATTGTTTTTTTTTCGCAAAATGTCTCCAAAAACAGTTTTCTAAATACTTTTACCCATGTTACAAGTATTTAGAGGTAGATGCCTTTTTTCAAATAGTAGCCATTTTTAACATTTTATAGGTGCATTTTTTTAAATGGATAGAAAAGAGAGAGTTAATAGAAGATTATTAATACTACTTTTATTACTTAGTACTAAACTATAAATTTTATTTTTAATAAAAAAGTATAAATAATATTATTAAAATTAGTTTTCTTTATTAGGAAATACCTTGAACATGTTAAGAGTAAAAAAATAATATAAAAAGCAACAACTATTTCTCCCTATGTTCATGCAATACTATATAAATTATTTTCTTATAAATTCTCACCTAAAAATTTAACTATGAAAGTACAACTCTGTTGCAAAAAAAAAAAATAATATCAAAATAAATGTTTTCCCAATTGTCAAAGTTCCTCTCACTTGTCAAAATGCATCTACCTTCTTAATTCTTCTGCCTTGGTAGAGAGTGTGGATTTTCACGCACACCAGCTTGATTGCTACCGAAATTTTGTTGAGATTGATTTTGCACTGTTTTCTTTTTAATGTAAATGAAAAGGTAGATTCAAATATATTTATATTGGTTATGTTTTGCATTGCGCTATAAAAGCAACAGATGACGTTGCTATTGATATATTCGTATTTATGTTTAGCATAGTGCTATCAACAGATGGCGTTTCTATTGAAAAACTATTTTAATAATAGATAATAAATAGTTTTTGATGTGCAACAGTTACTTGTATTAAACAAGTCATAACGCGCTGTAAATCTTTTTGTCGCACTAAATATTTGAGAAAACGTTTTGTTTTTGACGTTATTTTCATAATAGTAGTACATTCGAATTTATTTATATTGCTTATGTTTTGTATTGCGCTATAAAAGCAACAGATGGCATTGCTATTGATATATGCGTATTTATGTTTTTCATAGTGCCAACAGAGTTGCTATAGAAACTACTTTAATAAAAGATAAAAGATAAAAGTTGATGTACAACACTTATTTGTATTAAACAAGTTATAACGCGCAGTAAATTTTTTATCTTTTTGTTGCACTAAATATTTGCGAAAACGTTTTGCTTTTGTTGTTCTTTTCATTATAGTAGTAGATTCAAATATATTTGAATTGTTTATGTTTTTCATAGTACTATGAAGTCAACAGATGGCGTTATTATTGTATCGAGTCATCTCTTTCTCACTATTGCAGATCTGTCATTTATGTTCTATTGTGAAAACAAATGTTCTTCTTTGTACGCAAATAACGCACACACGTATTCTAAAAAATAATCACTTAAAAAATTGTTTTCAGTAAATTAATATTTAATATACCAAACCAATTTGAGGGATTTTCAACATTTTTCATTTCTACATCTCTTTTGTTTTTCACTTCGCTATTTAATAACCCCAAATGGAAGCATTGTGGTTGTGGACTTGAATAGTTTCCGTCCCCGTTCTTCTTCTTATTTTAATGGCTTCCGTTCCCACTTTCTATTTCCTATTCAGTTTACCCCTCAAAACGCCGCCAAAGAAGTTTCACTTAAAAAAAAAACATTTCTTTTGTATAAGTTTGAAAATTTCCTATGACGATGCCGATTAATAATCATACGATGCCACGATGCCGATTACTACACGTAAATGCGTAGACGATTATGCGAGTACATAAAGACATCGTTGTATTTGTCAAATGCGTATTTATACCAGTGATGTTAACTAAAATTATAAAATTACTATGCTATCCCTTAAAAATTACCGTTTTTCACCCAAAATTACTGTACTCTGGAAAAAAACGAAAAAAGGAGATGATTGGATACAGTTTCGGACAAAACTAAAGCACGAACTCTTCCTTGTCAACATTTAGTTCAATAAAATTGGGTAATTTTTTTCTTTTTTGCGCAATATGCCTAAACCTGCCGCGACAAAACTAAAGCACATAATCGTTTTCGCTTACTGTTACAATCAATTGTTAAAAATTAACAACAACAACCATCTTTAAACTTGAAACCCGTTATTTTGAAAAACAAAAAGCAGGGTTTAAAGAAAATGGAAGCGTATATAAGTTATTGGTTATCATTCACCATCACCGTTCGCATTTCAAAATTTCGCTTCCCAAAATGGCTCGGTATAAGTTTTTTGCACAATTTAGAGAAAATATTGTAAGTGGATTTAATAAAGCTGAATCAGTGACATGCATTGTAAAAAAATTTGTATTCGCTATTGCGTTGATTCCCGAGCTTTAAGCCGTTTTCGCGCTTCCCATTTTTTAAATACTAAATATGGAGGTGGCAGACCGCGGGGCACAACCAAACGTGAGGATCATGCCATCATTCAGATTATAAAAAAAGATCCTTTAATATTTTGGAAATAATTGCGTTTAAACATTTCACACAGGTTTATGCAACGACGAGCTGTGGAGGGTGGCTAAGCAGCATACCAAAGCGTGAAAAAGCCATTTATTTCTCGAAAGAATCGACAGACAATGCTCGAATTTGTAACCGTGCACTTCAGCTGGGCTATTGCCAAATGAAAGACTGATGAATCTATATTTAACATGAAAGGTTGCGACGGATTAAAATTAAAGCTAGTGTACAGACCAAAAGGGCAACGATTAAATCCGCGTTATTTAAAAAGCACCGTATAATACGGGGGAGGTAACGTAATGATCTGATGATTTTTTTCGGACATGGAATCGGTCCAATTCATAATTCATCGGTCTGCTGTGCAAAGATATTACCCAGAATGTTATGCTATCTTATACGGAGGAAGATCTGCTGTTAAAGCAAGTCTATCAGCACGATGACGATCACAGCACGTTGTGTAAAAGAGTGGCCAATAAGATCGTTATGTAGTTGAGAGTTTATCATTTTGTATATTTCTTTTTCTATCGATGCATGGAAGGTGATATATGGTTACGACGCCACAAGACGTGCTGCGGCATCGGCATGTTCGTTGCCTGTTATGCCCTTGTGTCATTTTGGTAAATTTTTGTGGGAATTTTGGTCCGATTCGTTGTCTGAACATTGTTTTTTTTTAGCCGGTTGTTGCCCGGTACCTGAAAGCGTGTACGGATATCGTTGCAATGTATTGGTTTTCTGGTCAAATTAAGATATATTTACATTTTAAGTAATGTATAACAGGCTTAAAGAACGTATTTAATTTTTCATAAAAAAGGAAGTGCTTGGTTATGGAGTTGTGAGATCGTAATTCATAGTGATATCGATGCTAAGAGACAAATATTTTATCAAATCAACCTAGATTTTTGTCAATATTACTAAGTTATTTTTTTGTGTGTATAGTAGTACTGTTTGAAGTAAGCATGCAAGCGTCTTTCGTGGGCAATGCATCGTGTGGTTAGCTTTTCCGAATTTCCGCATTTTTTTGCAGGTTCAGTTGGTTGCGCAAATGGGTCCGGTTGGATGCACAACCGGAATTTGTCAAGTTCATTAAATTTTTCTTTCGCCATACGAACGCGTCTAAAGAGCGGCCAAAACTGTTGCTGCTGGACAATCACGCGGCACATCTCTCGGTTGACGCTTTAGATGTGGCTGCTGAGAATTAAGTGACATTATCGCAATTTTCATCTTACTGCATCCACCGTCTTCAACCGCTGGAAGTGTCCGTGTATGGTCTAGTGAAAGCTTATTATACGTCTCAGTGCAAAGCTTGGCAAATTCACAATGCGTGGAAAGTTCTTGAACTTTGACATATTCTTGATTTATTTGCAGTACTTTGACGCCGCGAAGCATCAAAGCTGGGTTTGAAACCACCGGAATCGCTCCATTCAATCCCGATGTTTTCTGCTACTCAGATTTTGTCCAGGTTGACGTGAGTAGCGAGCGATCGTGGTCGTCAAGCGGTGCGCATTACAATTTTAACATCGCCGAAAAATCTCGCTAAAATGCGAGAAAAAGCAATAAAGTGAACGGTTCAAACTCGCTTGCAATCGCCGCAAAAAAAAGAGAAGAAAATGCCAGAAAAAATGCCCAAAATCATCATCGTCTGACAAAGATGAACAATTTTGTAGCGTGTGCCTTGGATCGATGCCTCGTCGCCTCGACAGAAACAACTCCATTGCATGCATCGTATGCAAGGGACCATTTAAAATGCGCCAATATAACGCAAAGCTAATTTATTTGTTGAAATTGATATTCGGATTAATATTCAGTCAATTTTCATTTTGCTTTTTAATTCAATTTTCATATTAATTTCTTTTCACTTGAATTACAACATGAAATACCTTTTGAAAATTCACACAGACGGCTTCTCATTTCAATTTCAAGCATCTTTTGTCAGAAGTGGACAGAAATAAAATAATAATGAATACAATGCTAAAACCAAAACGAAAACGACCTGAGAATTGGGATTCATTAGACAAGGTATATTACCTACTTCTTTGTAAAATATAATACTTTAATTCTGTTTGGGTTTATTCTCCATATGCACATACACTCGCGCTCAAAAAAAAAAAGCCGACCTAAAATCTCTTCATAGATTTTCATTTACTACTGTTTACTGTTATTTTGCGAGTTTGTTTGTTGATTTTCTGACTGCGTAACTCAATTTCTGATTTACATATGAGTTTTATATCGATGAATACAGTTCGGTCTTAAAATATTTGAAGGTTAAGTGAATATTAAAAAATAAGTTATAGTATTAACACAATAGCAAAAAATTTAAATTATTGGATATAAGCGGCAAAATTTAGAAAATGTTTCAATATCGAAAAAAGTGGGCTGTCACAAATCTTCAGTAAGAAGATTCTGGAAGAAATGTTTGGAAACCGGAAGTCTGACACGCCTATCTGGCAGTGGACGTCCAAGAAAAACAAATGGACAACAAAGGACAGAGGTATAGTGGATATAAGTTTAAAAAATCTAAGAAAAAACTTCACCAGAAATCTCTTCAGAGTTGAGATAGATGCATAAAGTAAAAAAGTTGAGAAAGAAAATAATCTGGATGCACGAAGAGCTGCGAAAAAGCCACTGTTAACAGCAAAGATGCGTTTAAATTGATGCGGGGAAAAGAGAAATTGGTGGTCTTGGTGGTGACGAAAGTAAAATAAATCTTGTTGGTTCAGGTTCAGGAGTCATGGTGCGCCGTAGACCAAACGAAAGATACAGTGATAAATGCACCCAAAGTACTGTCAATCACAGACCGCACATTATGGTCTGGGTTCAATCATCAGCTGTGATGTTGGAGAAATTATTCTTCTGGAAGGTTCTGTGAACTCTTCAGTATACATAGACATAATAAACAGAGGCGTATTACCTCCTATGGATAGATTATCCGAGCACAAATCTAAAGTAATATTTCAAGACGATTCTGCACCATGTCACCTATTGAATGAACATCTTTTTGGAAATTATTTTTACAAATTTTGTGTTATTACTTATTTTTCTTTTCATAGGTAGCGGAATATAAAAACGTTTTGGGGATACAGTCGTTAACATGGCCCGGAAACAGCTCAGACATGAGTCCAATTGAAAATGCTTGGGTAATTATTAAGCGGAAAATTCGTCAAAATAACCCCCTAATTATTCCCAAACTGATGGAAGCAATTGTATCCACTTGATACAACGAGATTTCCAAAGATTCAATAAAAAAAACTTTATGATAGCATGTCTTCTCGGGTAGGAAGTGCCACCAAAGCGAAAGTGGGGCATACTCGTTACTAAAATCCTTTCCTTTGCTTACAAAATTTACAAATATCGCATTTATACCTAAGTTACATGTAACATATTAAAAACATAATTTTTACTCATTACAAATTTTTTGTTTATTACAAAATTTGTGAATTTGACTTTAACATACAAGCTTTTTGGTAGCGCATTTTGTTCCTGAATAGAATACATGCTTTAAGTACAGTCATTTTTGTTTAAACTTTTTAAAAACCTAACGAAATGTTTTTTATAACATAATTTTAATAAACTTAAACAAAAAAAAAGAAATTGGTTTAATAATAAATAAAAAGAATAAGAATATTTTATCGAACCTAAAAATCGGTTTTTTTTTTGAGTGCGAGTGTAATAGGTACTTCAAAAACTCATAGAAGAAAAGATAGCTATAATTGAAAACAAAAATGTGGATGCCAATATTTCCAGGGCAAAGATTGAGGATATTTTAACTTCATAAAAATGCTGTTATCAGTTAGGTATGCTTAACAAAATCTAATTCTTTCGAGATTCAACAAAGGCAGCAATGTACAAAAAGATGTTCCACAGATCCACTCCCAATGGCGGGACACAAAGGTGCAGGTAGAGAAAAGTGTCACTGTATCAATACGCTAGGTAATATATTTTAATTATTTCGGTTCTAAATCGGTCCTTCCAAGCTCCAAAATACCGCTCTACGGTATTATGCGTAGCTTTATGAGCAATATTATATTGCAGTTAGACATTAGTGCCAAGATTTAGAAGTAGAGTGAGAAGAATTTTTGTGCAACTGTAGCCCACATTTCCAAGTAAACGTCTTTTGAATTCGCTGTTTTCGAAACTTTCCTTAATTCTACTTTCTCTAAAAATTTTAGTATCGTGTGTGCTTTCTCTCCAATGCAAACAATATCTCTTATCTTCAGTGTGATGAGTCACACATAGGGTTGTTACGCCAAAATATTGAAATCAAGAACAGCGAGCTGAAAAAAGCAAGACATTTTGACTAAAATCGAGGACGCATACCATAATATAGATTTCTTCAAAAAAATATGAATATTGTCTATAGATCTAAACAATTTCTTTAAGACGAGCTTTTATTAAAAAAAAATGGATGTGTGCAAGGCACGCAAGATATTTGATGTGTATTCAGTTAAACAAACTGAATGCCATATTCATAAGCTCACATATGTATAACCATTTATAGGGATTTGATGCATATTCTATATGCTTAGGTAAATAATTCAAATTAAAACAATTCTTTTACAAACTTAAAAATTTATTAGATATCATTATCTTTTATATTTAATAGCCCAATTCACCATAAATTGCAAATGGTCTTACATCATTGCAAATGCAAATTTTTGTTCCATATCGCATGTATTTGTTGTTGTGATAGCAGAAATATTTTGCATTTGCACCAAATCGTGAATAAAGCTTATATGTTGTAGTTGCAATGTTTTTCTTTTACTCAATGCCTTAGAAAGGCAATAGGGGTAACCAGTCACCCCACTACTTTTTAAAAGCACCGCAAAGAGATTTGCCTTAACTGCATTTAATAAAAATTAGAAACAATGTATTTTCTTTGAAGAAAATAAATGATTTTATAATAAATAAATTTTTTCTGTGTAACATATTTGCTATTTACATAGAAAAAAGTGTTGCCTATCTAAGGTTAATGTACAAAGCGAAATTTTTATAATGCCGTGGTTTGCTATCATTATCACTATATTTTGTTTATACATTTATTGAAACCTAGATTCTTTATTACTTATCATTTTGTATTGTTCTTATATTTTAAGAAAATATTTACTAACTAGCCGAATGCAAAACCTATCAAACGCCTGTGTACGCTACGGCGACTTCTCTTCTTGGTATAGTCGATCTCCACAAGCTTAACACCAACAAATAATTCTGCCACGAATAAATGTACACACACATTTTGTTTTCGTATGTACATACATGTGTGAGTAAATTGATCGAAACATAAACAAACAAACTCCGCTCGTATTTTAATTTCTCCCTCTCTTCTTCTCTTCTCTCTTCTCTTTGTTGTTTAGAGTAGCAAAGTCATGTCGCGCAGTAGTGTGAGCGAGACGGGAACTGGACGTTACAGTTATCTTACATCTTACGTTACAGTTATTCTTACATTTTACACATTTGAAATTGTGCCCATACCGTAAGCTAAAATGTTTACACATCAAAAGAAATGCATTCAACATTTGCATTGTGTGCAGGAAGGCAAAAAAGAAAATCAACTTATTTTTTAAGTTCATAGCAATTTTTGTATTTGTCAAAGAAAATACACGAAAATTTGTTGCACTTTATATATTCATATATCATGCTCTTTACAAAAGCCTAGAAACAAAGGAACTCATTGTTGCCCAGCCGGTAAGTTCACTTACCAGCACTTCGTTCAAGCATATAGCTTCATATACGTTTCTAGAGGGTCAATCTACCGAAAATGTATATTTTTAATATATTTATATTATTCCTTTCTAACTTTTAATACATACATAAGTCTAAAAAAAAATTATACGTGAATTTTCTATGTATATCACAGATATTGGGTTTGTTCATGGGCAACATTTTATTCTTGACATTTTTTACACAATGACACTAGGGATGTGCAAATCGATTTTTAATCGACTTTTAGCACAAAATCGCAATTTGGCAATTTTTTGATCGACTTTGAATTGCCAAACTTGATCGAAAGTCGACTTTTACTTTCGACTTTTAGAGCAAAATTTTTTTTATAACTGCCAATTCAGTTCTCACATTTATTTTAAATTTAACAAAATTTTTCCAACTGTAGATTTGTAGTACATGAATGTGCAGCTTTAGGTACTAGTAATTTTTGACATTTTATTTCAAAATTAATGGTTCTAAAATAGTTTTTTTCCAGTTTAGTCCATAGGCTACTCCATTTAATCGCACAAAATTCGCAAATGAAGACGAATAATGTCAAATAATACCGCCGGAATAAGAGAAAAGACGATGAACATAACAGGGCAAGGGGAGGAGGGGTCGGGGGACCTTGACTCCTAAAATCTCGGCCCAGGATCTCTGTGAGATTTTAGAGGTCACAATATCATTTCATATATATATACCCAAATCAACTATATATGAAGAGTAGGCGTGAAAGTTCACCGATTTTCTCTGTTTTCGCTATAGAGGCATTTCATGTGAAGCGGACAACGAAAAAAAGTAAGGTTATGAAACTCGTTAAAATTTGGCCTAATTGAACATCTAGAAAATATGAATGAAGACACACAATTTTGTTTATTGTATGAAGTTTATTTGCCAAGCTGTGGGTTTTTACAAAATTTACGTAATTGAAATATGGATTTTTCAAAAGTAATTTTTAGAATTAGACAAATTTACAATAAAATATTGAATATAGTAATTTAAATAGGAAATTTACTGTTCTTTTCAATTATGGTATCAGACCATTTTTTTAAGCACCAAACCGGAAGTAAAAGTTTAAAATCAGAATTTTAATAACTAATGGAATGGATATATTAATGGAAGAAAACTTAAATTTAAAATAAAAATGATTATTTTTTGTAATAAGAAACCAAAACCAATGCATTCGCAATTTAAAATGGCAAACAGGAATAAAAAGAAACTAGTCGGTAAGGCCCCAGTAACTGGGGCTAGTTTTTTGCGGAAGAAATCTTTTTATGAAAAGCAAATATCAAAAGAAAACCAAACTACTCGTTGACGTTTGTTTTGTTATTTGTGTACAGTGCTATCGTTTTGAAAATTTTAAGGGGAGGAAATTTTCCTTTCGAGCGGAGGATTTCGCTTCACAGGGAAGGAATTTTTCAAAATGTCTTAAAAGTTTTCAAATAAGTATTACTTAGAAAATTGCTAACAGTTCCGCTAATGTACAGAAATTTTATCAGAAAAAAAATATGATTTTTTGTTCACAGCTTTTTTGTTACAAATTCAGTCATACTTAAAACTATAAAAGTTATGACAAATAAACAAATTCATATAAAAGCAAAACGGTCCTTCTTTGCAAGCAAACGGTACAATATTAAGTATTAACATTAGTCAATAATAATAAAAAAAACAGTAAAGATTAAAAAACTAAAATAAACATTTTTTCCCTCTTCTCAAAACATGGCATACCAAAATTGAATGTTATGGAAAGGACCCAGTTGGAGGCACAATCTTTTTGTAGCATTTCCTTATCAACCATTACTGTATTAACAGTGCAGTCAGCAAGCATTTTCGTTTTTTGTCTTTTATTAGATTCAATTGAGAAAAAATTCATTCTGCCACTGCACTGCTATGTGGAAAACTTAAAATTGGCCCAATAAATTTTTCCAACATTTTTTCTTTTCAAGCATTCTCTAAATAAAAATTTCACACCAAAATTCATCAGCATTTCTTTTTTTCAGGAAAATCAGATACTGGTGCAGTATCTTTTTTTGTTAGTTTTACCCGAAACCTGAAAACATCCAACGTAATTTATTAATTTATTTCAAAATGAGCTTGTATTTGGAGCATTTTTTTTTTGTTAGTTCTACCAAGAACACTTCGTATAATCCGCGGCTCCAAATCTAATTAATTTATAAAATCATTACTGATTTCTTGATATCTATTAAATATGGTATTGATTTCAACTGTCAAAAATTACAAACATCAACACAAAGACAAGCAAAAACTTCCGGAAATGGAACAATAACTTTTGAATTTTGGCATTATCCCCGCTACAAATAAAACAGAGCTAGTCATAGTAACAAATATTTTATAGATAGAAACGTAACGGAAATATCCCAACAGAATACATTTAGTTTGATTTACTTTTGTTTTGTATGCAACCCAAAATTTCAAGAATATTAAATAGGAGGATTTTTTCCAATTGGGGAGGACAGGAGGATTCAGATTTGAGCGTAGTACGAATACTCCGATCGGAGTACCGTCGACAGCACTGTTTGTGTAAGCAGATAATTCGTTAGATAATTCTGAGAGATGCCGTTACTCATGTCTTCTCTCTTTCTCTTATTTATTATTTACTCCCGCTTAGGCTGATGTTACACGGTCAATGTTTTGCTGTCAATGTTTTCTGTTTCTACTCTCTTTTCATCGTTTTGTTTGATGCCCTGTTACACTATCAGTTTTTTCCTGAATGTTTTTTATTAATACTTTTATCTGCAACTATGTTTTTCCAACTAAAAAGTATTGCATTGTTTTTTGGAGTGAATGAAAATTCAACAATTGGAATGGAATTGGATGGAAAATAATTATAATATGAGATTATATTGGTGGAAATAGCAACAAATTATACAAAAAATTTTGCATTTATATATGAAAAACACAGAAAAATAATCTTTAAAATTTGCGAACTATTAAAGTAAGCTCCGCCATTTTGTTACTTGGCCATTGAATTACCATGTTTTTATAAAAATTATTAAGTAATTTTTTAAACAGCACTCATTTTTACAAACAAACAAAAGCCAAACAACGCAAAGGGTGGCAAAGAAAAAAAATGTATTTATAAGTTAGTAGAAAGTCTAGTATTTTTCATAAAATATTAGTATTTTCCCAGAAAATGCAACAGTTCATCTTCAGCAACCCCATTTTATTTGAAGTGATGCAGGTTTTTTTCGACAGTAAAAAAATTTTAAGTGAAATGTGCTCATCCTCTCTTCTGCTCAGTGTTCATTTTCCAAAGCAACAACAATTGCATTGTTTGACAGCAAAACATTGATCGTGTAACATCGCCTATAAGCATTTATTTTGGAATTGGCTTAACCGATTTTAAATCTGATAACCTACTCGTCAAGCTCTTTAAATTAATATATAATATGATATCGTAGCACTTCTAGATCTTCTGGAATAAAATTGTAGTTACACTAATAAATGTATAGATATCAAGGAACAAACAGCTCAAAAGAAAACTTGCCGATACGAGCAAGTCTGTACTCGTCTCCTCTCGTCTTTCCTCTCTTGCCTACAAACTTGACTTGCCGACAAGAAAACTTGCCGTGTAGAAAAGTCCCCTTTTCTACAATAGTTTTTTTTGTGCTCACTTTAAACCGCTAAAAGTTCTTAAGATAATTTGTTTTTACCAAATTTAATTTATAAAGTCTATTGATTACACTGTGCAACAGCGAAAAATTAGCAGAGACGGGACAAGTGTACTTAGGGTAATGGGGGTTCGCTGAGTCTGAATCAGTGGTCTGCTACGTCACAATTTTTTGTTATTGACATCAAAATTATTAAAATTAAAAAAAAAACAAAAATATTAAAACTACAGTCCATATTTTTTTTCATCAAAACATCCATTTTTATAAAAAATTGTTTGATTTTTTTTATTTTTTAACTTTAAAAATTTTTTTTTTAATTAATTATTTTTTTCGTAATTTTTTTCACCCTCGTTATCATCATTTACTTCTATCTCGTTGTTAGCTTAACCCAGTAATGCCCAGCGGTGCCAGGTTCAAAAACAATTTTTTTCTTAAGTTACTTTCTTAATTAAATAGTAAAAATTTCTTTGTGTATACCTACAAATAAATTTATATATTGTTGTTTTCTTTTTGACACGATCACGTATTCATTTTTGAACACACTGTAGATAAATATTTATTATAAAATAAAAAACGTAAGTACCCATGAACATAGTTTTTGACAATTTTATTTTTCAATTTTAGATTTTATTCATAATTTGTCCAAAGATGTTTTATTTTAGGATCATACACGCTGGATTCCATTTTTGAACACATCGCGATCCTCAAAACACTAATCGGAAGCAAAAAGTTTGTACAAAAATAAGACCGGTGACAGCCTTCTTAATTTAACAACAAAATCTAAATTAATTTTTGGGATTTAATTGTTCAAGAATACATTAAATTAAAGTCAAACTTTAATACTGCTCTGCCTTTGAATGTTGCAACGGCATTTTTCAGCGAAGACGAAAGCATGGTTGTGGAGACGTAGTTTTGCAAACGCAGGGGCTTTCAAACATTCTGAAAACGTTACAACTTATGCTGTTGTTGTTTTTTCTCTAACTACGTGCTGAACATCTTATTCAAGTACGCCAATCGCATTCTTACATACGTATCGTAGCCTGAGAATTGATTTGGCGTATGTGTATACGTATTCGTATACGATATGTATAAAAAGTTTGAAGCTCATTTTGCAATTAAGTACACGTTTGGCCATCATTGCTTTAACCCATTAACGACGAGCGGGAACCAAAATAGATAGATCAAGAAAGTAACTTGAGAAAACAAATTGTTTTTGAACCTGGCTCAGGAACGGCTCAGCGACAAGGTGCCATATGGCACCACTAGGCATTACTGGGTTAAGCTAACAACGAGATAAAAGTAAACGATGATAACGAGGATGAAAAAAATTATGACAAAATAAATTAATTAAAAAAAAATAAAATTTTTTTTAAAGTTAAAAAATAACAGAAATCGAAAAAAAAAATTTTGTAAAAATGGATGTTTTGATGAAAAGAAATATGAACTGCATTTTTAATTTTTTTGTTTTTTCAACTTTAAAAATTTTGATGCCAATAAAAAAAAATTCTGACGTAGCAGATCAGAGCGGCCCCCCGTTACCCTAAGTGCATGTGTCCCGTCTCTGCTCGTTTTCAAAAGTTTCCATTTGTAGAACAGTGTTATCAATTTTTGTTTCGATTTCGCTAGTTTAGTTTACTAAGTCAAATAGATAATAATCTAACTGACTAGAAATACAATTATAAAAATTTTAAAATAATGGGGTGATTCTCTAAGTCTAGTATATGCCCTTGCACGGTAGCACAAATTGTAAAACTTTCCAATCCGTACAACGAAACAAAACCAAAATACACATCAATCCATTCTGCAACTCTTAAAAACTTTTCCTACAACGATACCCATATATATATTCAATGCAACTCTGTGCCTCTCTCTCACTCTCTGTGTTTACATTTTCTTATATATTAGGTTCTTCGTTAATATGCGCTCGTGCGTTTCGTGCTATCGTGCAATTATACTAGACATAGATAATCACCCTAATATGTTATGAATGCATGTAATTTTGAATATAAACTACAAATAGGTTTATAAAATTCAATTCTGGGCACATAGAAATCAATAAAAAGATTATTGGACAGTGAATTATATACTATTAAGGTTCTAGTTATTAGATTGTTACAAGCATAATTAGATATATGTAATTTTATGTAGAAAATATTGAAATTCCGCAAGCTACTATCAGGTATATTGAAACAAATCAGTTCTAATAGGTGATAAGTGTCCATTATACCATAAATGATGTCGTACACAAACATTAACGATTGTATCGTTCTCCGGTTTACTAGAGAGTTTAAGCTAATAAGCAGGCATCGGGATTTATAAGATGAAATTGATTCTTCAAATCTTGTGAATGGATTTCATAGAAAGGATTCCAGATAATTGCCGCGTATATATAATAAATTTTTTAGGGATCGGAAAAATCGCTATTTCGTTTAACGAAAGCTAAAAGAGAGTATAACGAAGCGTCGTTATAAGCGAACTTCACTATTTTTTTATTTTTGTCATTTTATATATATTCTGAATTTATTTACATTCTTACTTATATTCTACTTAAGTTATTCACCATAACTAATATCTAGCACACACGCAGTCATCACAGTTACCCACATCAATACATCACAACACAAACTCACCACACTGATCGGTGATACAGACACACGCAGTCATCACAACACAAACTCACCACACTGATCGGTGATACACACACACTCAAGCATCACTGTTCCTCACCTTAGTTCATCACAACTGCAGAACAATCACATCAGTACGACAGTGACTGTGATCGTGTGTGGTCATCATCAGCGCAAGATGATGACCATACACACATCACACTGTTGTAGGTGGTTGTAACGCAAGTAGTTACTACATCGTTGGTTACCACCTACAAACATCGCTGTCACACACACGACGGTGACACAAGTGTGCGCCTGGCCGTAGAGAGTGGGAACTGCTGGCCCCTTTCCCCTCAGACGCCCCGCACCTTCCACCGTCACCAACACCATTAACCAATCCACAATGCCCCACTAATATATAAGGTGGATGCATAGCGCTAGAAAGGAGAGTCTGTCTGTCAGGAAGAGTCTGTCAGGAGGAGTCTGTCTGGAGTCAGTAGTAGCGCTTCATCAGGTGCTACAGTTAACCTGCGGTCGTTCTATTAGTAATATTTTCATTTGAACTGTTGAGTTATTTTGCAACACAATAAATTAATTAAGTTTATAACGTTTCGGAAAAACTATTAGTGCTTATTTTTTTTATTTTGATTGGCTGGATTACTGGAATCCGCTGAGGTTACCCCGGAAATTGCACGTTTTAAGAGTAGGCGTTAGAAATAATACAATTAATATGACTTGCAAAAGTAAACTTAGTGTCAAAAACTTCTCCTAATTTCGAAATCTCAGATAGTGTCCTAAGGGTATCGCCTTGTACGAGTAAGGAATTGGGTGATTACGGGCAAGTATATACTTTCACCTATCAAAAATGGGGTTTTTGGCCCTAAGTCCAGATTTTGAGGGTCAATTGAAAATTCTGAGTATGCAGTTTTTTTCTGCTTGACTAGATCTACGACAGGTGTAAACCTCGAAAAAAGTATATTCAATTTTTTTTTTGTCACACTGTGTTATTAGTTGCTACAACTTAGAAAATTCTTCTTGTCTGCCATTACCTAAAAATTGTCCGGATGAACAGTTGCGTCACATTTCAACCCACTCCGAGCGATATATAGTATATATAAATATTGTAATGAAATCTAAATCTAGAGGTTTTTTTCTAAAAGTGGCAAAGCTGAAGGTTTTTTTGGTACATCTAGAGGGAAATAGGTTTCGCAATCTGGCAACAGTGTTCGGACGTTAATATTTACCCGGACGCAAACGAAAAACTATAGAGGACGTCCCCGGATGATCTAAAAAAGAGGACAGTGTTCGGGAAAAAGAGGACGGATAACAACCCTAGTCACACACGACTTGAGTATTCAACGAGTAATAACCTTTTCTGCAGTCTATTGCTCCAATGACGTGTGGGAAACTACGTATCTTCTGAAACCCGTTCATTTCCCTGATTCGCTCAGACACTGTTGTTGGCATTTTCACAAATTGCGGTATCTTTAATGCAAATTCTTTTGCAATCCTTTGGCATATTGTGCAGAGCATAGGTTGGCTAAACCCGTGGATATCTGATTCATCATCTTGAATCTATATGTATGTAAAGGCAATTTAACCACCCAGTAACTCCTATCGGTGCCATATGGCATCTTGTCGCTGAGCCGTTCCTGAGCCAGGTTCAAAAATTATTTCTTTCCCAAGTTTTTGGTTCCCGCTCGTCCTTAATGTGTTAAACTAATAGGTATCACAAAAAAATTACCTCATTTCGTTCCTCATTATCGTAGGGAGGTCATTACTTGAAGATCGACAGAAATAAGGGGTGAACCAGAAAAACTTTAGAAATTTTACGGATATGTACCGATATGTACTAACCACCTTTTTCAGCACTTCTGGGTTATTTGGACCCTTTGTTCTGCCTGATCCTTCTGTTATACAGATGGAGTTTCCCGCGTTGTAGTTGTTTATGACGTTATGAATCGTCGCTAAGCTCGCTGTGCTTTCCCTTGCAATGCTTAGTCTAGACTTCGTGGTATCAATCAAGTAAATGTCCATTATTAATTTGCGGCGCTGTTCTTTTGGCTCGTCATTTTGACTTAAGTAGATCCAAGATAAAAATGACCGCAGTGCCGAGCTCAGGCTACTGCGGGGGTCACAGTTGGTGGATGGTGAACGGCCTGCATCTGGGCGGAGGTCTGTGCAGATTGTAGGTTAGCTGCGAATACCCAATAAGCAGTCCCCAACCAAGAGCGGCAAAGGTGGACGGTGCGGACTAAAAGTCCGGCAAGAGCCCAGAGAAACTGATGCGACGGAGCTAGCAGGCGGCGCTGTAGTTAAAACGCCCTCCACTACTCATGTAGTGGCATCAAGGGATGCAACGCGCTGAAACTACCCAGCACCACTTAAGCTCGACAAAGATGACAACCCTAATAAATGACTATGGATTTATGATTGGATTACACGATTCGGATTAGATCGATATTGGGCTGACAGCTGCAGTATTCTGTTACCATAGTAAGCGAGAGTGACATCTTAGTGAAATGGCTCTCAGGCTAATGCTGCAGCTGCCTCCATCCCGCTAAAACCATGGCAGGTCTCCAAGTACGTTCAAAGCTCGTTGCCGTTAAGTTGGCGGTACAGGCTCAGTTGAGAGCGACTCCTGACTAGCACCTGATTCTTTCTTTGAACGCATGCTCTCATAAGGACTTGCGCCAACAATCGCGTGGCCTCCCTGTTTGCATAGATAACCACGGGGATCTATAAAGGTAACTGTACATCGAGCGGAGATAGCGGCTTGGAGCGCGGACCTAACTGGCATGTTACAACAAAAACAAACCCCAAAACCGAAGGAAGGAGCGCTGAAGACAGACGATAGCGCACACATTTTCAGGAGAAATAGCAAGACGCTGCGCTCACCAGTGGCACAAACCACCACGAGCGATGGACAAAGGCAATGCGCGGCAATTACACCAAGAAAGGAAACGGGTCACACAACAGTCCCAACTGTGGGTACGCCCCTGAGGCTGCATATTGCAACACAGGATACGCCAGGAGAAAGCACACCTTCAGAGGCACCGTTCCCATTTTTATGCGCAGCTCAAACCAAACAAATGCGGAAAGACAAAGATGAAAACAGTGGAGGATACTAGACCTGGAACTGCAAAGCCGAAGCAAACCCACAGAGAAAGGAGAAAATCGAGAGGACCGAAAGCACAATCGGAAGCTCTGCTTATTAAACCTAAAGATGGCCACAGTTACACGGAAGTTCTGAGAAACCTCCGCAACAATGTAAAACCAGACGATGAAGAGATAAATGTACGAGCGATCCGGAAAACTAAAGCCGGTGCTCTCTTACTCGAACTAGGCAAAGGAACGAAGTTTAAACCAAGTTTCTGCGAAATTCTGAAGAGTACCTTGCTAACATCAGCAGTTGTAACTGACCTGAAACCAAAGGCCACGATTGAAATACGCGACCTGGATTCTCTCACAACAAAAGAGGAGGTTTTAGAAGCCGTGAAAGGTATACTTCCCGATCCCGCAGAAGAAATAAGCATCGAACCATTGGGAACAAGTGCGGGCATATGTCACCCTATCAGCTGAGAGTGCCAACACTTTGCTAAAAGCTGATCGCATCAAAATTGGTTGGATCAGATGTAGAATGAGGCTCCGGTTAAGTTCTAAACGATGTTACCCGTGTTTTGGTAATGGACATCTACAATGGGAAAGTTCCAAACTGAACTTAACTGTATTGAAGACAAGGTTGGAGGATCTTTCATCATCGTGGGCGATTTTAACACGAAAGCCGTTGAATGGGGCATGCCGTTAACAAATTCCAGAGGAACACGGGTGCTGGACATGGCCGCCAGACTGGGTCTCATTGTTGCAAACACGGGAGGGACCTTCAGAAGACCAGGTTGTGAAGGCACCATACCAGACACCACGCTGATATCCGAAGGGATATCATATGATGACGAAGTGGAAAGTACTGGAGGATTACTCTGGTAGTGACCACCAATATATATCGTACCATGTGGAATCGACAAGCAGCACCAACCGATGCGACATTAGGAAAGGCACCCGTAAGTGGAACGTGCAAAAACTAGATCCCGAAGTGATACTCGCTGAAATAGACAAAAACTCTCTACACAGAGTCGATAACAGTGATGCACAACATAGTGCGCGCCTGTGACAAAGCGATGCCGACGACTGGATCAGGTAAGCGCAAAAAAGCTGCATACTGGTGGACTGACGAAATATCGCAACTCAGACGTGATTGCCTACGCAGCCAAAGATAACATACCAGGGCTAGGCGCATAGAATACAAGGCGACAAAAATGGCAATTAAAATAGCCATACGCATCAGCAAGAAACGAAAATGGGAGGAACTCCGAAGCGACATAAACAATGACCCTTGGGGGCTCGGATACAAGATAGTGATGCGGAAGTTCGTAGTTAAGCCGAGAATGCCCGAACTAGAACCGGACAAAATCGACAGCATTGTGAATGCCCTCTTCCCAACGCACGACACACACACAGGTGATATGGAGATGACAGCCGACGATACCCCACCACTATTTACTGAAGATAAACTCAAGGTAGCCGCAAGCACTCTGAAGAACAACAAAGCGCCCGGACCAGATGGAGTTCCAGCAGAAGTCCTAAAGATAACCGCAAACGCGCGGCCTCAGGTACTACTTAACATGTACAATGCTTGTGTGTGGAAGAGACAACAACTAGTGCTCATCAGCAAGGGGAAAGGCAATCCAGAGTCCCCGTCAGCATACCGACAGCTCTGCGTGCTGGACACCGCAGGAAAACTATTGGAGAGATTGATAAAGCCTCGTCTAGAGACAGCAATCAACCGCACCAGAGGGCTATCCAAAAGACAACACGGTTTCAGACCCGGAAGATGTACGATTGGAGCCATAGAAGAAGTTGTGGCAAGTGTAGAAGCAGCGCAGCGCGGAAACCACCATTCCAGACGATTGGTACTACTGGCAACTTTCGCATTACTTCCGAAAATATCTGAATGCAGGTATAACGACGAGAGTCTAGTAAAGACAAAACGAGACTCCACCCTGAAGTAATGTAGCAACGGTTCCAGGGTGGAACCAAGTCTCAAGAGAATGAGGAGGATGTTTTAGTGGATGCAACCCCCACATACCAAGCTGTGACGACAGTTTGATGATGTGTGAGACATTTTTAGTTTCTCAATCGCAAAAAAAAAAAATTGACAATTCCGTATAATGGATACGTAAAAAATCTAAAATTTTTCTGGTTCACCCCTTATGACCACCCTAATTAGATCCATCGAGATCTGATCGCACAATTTTAATTAATTTTAGCATGTTTCCTTTCCAGAATTTATATTTTTGCCGAAATTCTTTATATATTTTGCTTGTCCTTGAGGTTTATAAACGAAGTGTAGTCGGATTCCATTTTAATTCATTTTATTTTTCACAATAAATATTTCGAATAGAGCCAAATGTGTTTATTAAAGTAACAATACTTGAATGTGAATTTTAACGTTTAAGTAAAGCAGCATTTAAACAACTTTGCTTAATTTTGTAAACTGATTATAAATAACATTTGCTAATGTTTAAAATGTTTAAAAAAAAGATTTTGGAAAGCTGTGTATGTAAACCGTAACATAATTTAGAAATATTGTTAGATTCTGAAAAAAATCATTCCCGGCTCATTTTTACAAAATGTTCAAAAAACTTAGCCTCTTTCCAGGCGGCCCTGTTTGTCTACGAACGACGTTTATTGACTTGTACCAAGAATTAATAATATTAATCCATTAATCGTTGGCATCCATTAGCAGTTCATATTTGTGTTCTGTTACGCTTCATATTTATTTAAAAAAAGGTTTTTATTTACAATATTTTTAAAGAATTATATTTCATGGTTGTCCTTTGAGATTTAATTCGTGTTACACAGTTGCAACTTTATCCTTGATTGCAGAATTATACTGAGAAATCCTGCATCCGTAATTTTTTTAGGTTAGTAAAGTTAAGGACTTCTTTATTAATTTTGTCCAGTGACTTTATTATTTTTGTCCAGTGACTGAATTTAAAAAGTTCAAATTCAGTGATATAAACCAGGCAGAAAGGATTTACTGGAGTATAATGAAAATATAAAATGGATGGCAGGATAACCGTCCCTGATAACTTGTTCACTTCATTATCTGCTTGTAATAATTGATTTTTCGATTCGAAAAACAAGAATTGTATTCGAATCAGAGTCCTTTCAAATTTTTCCTTGTATAAAATAACCGATTTGGATTAAATTCAATAAATCAGTTACAAAAACCTCATAAAAACAAACAATATATAAAAAAAGCTGCCTACTTTCATATAAGGGTACAAATGTATCCAAGTCTTGACTTAAAGTTATTTGGAGTAAGTATTGACTGTGGCCATTTGCTGTACGGGAGCTTTTCCTACAACACCTGGCCCATCCTTGGATGCATTGCTCAACTTACCACCCCTAGATATTTTTGCTAAAGGAGAGGCTGTCAAAGCCATCTGTAGGCTTAAACGCAATGGGTATTGGTATGACACTTGCTGGGATATCGGTGACATTGTTGAAGGTACTGATATCTACCTAACAGTTCTATCAATGCCATCCGATACAATGCCAACAATTCCAGTTTTAAAACAGCGCTATACAATACAAATTCCAGAGGCCCAAACTTGGTTTATGCCGGGACCTGGGCCGGGAGTTGATTGTAAGCGTATTTTCACTGATGGCTCCAGAACAGAATTCGGTTCGGGTTCTGGAGTCTTCATTGAAAATGATGGAGTGCAACTGCACTTCACCCTTGGGTTGTATGCTTCTGTTTTTCAAGCAGAAATTTTTGCAGTCATCAAGGCAATGGACCATGTTATTGATAATGGTTGGAGAGAAAGGAGTATCTGTGTATTTAGTGATAGTCAGGCTGCACTTAAATCCTTGGTTAATCCTCTAACCACGTCTAAACTGGTTATGCATTGTAAATCCAGGCTTGATTGTGTTGGAAACCACAATAGTCTGCTGTTGATATGGGTTCCTGGACACTCAGGAATTTCAGGAAATGAATCTGCTGACCTTCTGGCCAGAAAAGGTTCGGAAACTGGTTTTCTGGGCCCAGAACCCGTACTCTCTTTGTCGTCTACAGCCATCAAGACCACCATTAATGAGTGGGTCGACTTGACCCACAATCGTAAATGGGAGGACCTGAGGGGCTTTAGACAGACAAAGACCATGTTACCTGTTATCTCGAAGCGTCTAACAGACTTTCTGTTATCACTTAACAGAAAGAGCTATAGACAGCTGGTGGGATTATATACAGGTCATTTCTCTTGGGCCAAACATTTGTATATGATTGGCCTAGGAGCTAGTGCCTTTTGTGCTTCCTGTGGTTTGGAGGAAGAATGTGAAGAGACGGCGGACCACTTTCTTAGTGTCTGCCCCGCTTTCTGCCAGATCAGAGTAAGCATATTTGGTACTGGAGTGTTGGGAGACGAACACCTGAGCTCTCTAACACCGCAGGATCTACTAAGATTTATTAATAAATCTGGTAGATTTAAAGAATAGCAAAAGGGAACTCAGGATATAATACAATGGACGTAAAACTTGTCTGAGTGCTGAATTCTTCAATACTTCTTTTGTCTGTTCCAACAATAAAAAAAAAAAAGTATTGACAAAACAAAAGGGTTAATATTTGGTAGCGAAACCTTTATTTCAATTAAATGTTTTATTGTACCCTGTGTTATTCCGTTTCTGGCATCTTGAACCCTTTGGAAAAACTCATCGGTGTTTTGAACGTTATTTCGATCAATTTTTTTTTTTACGATCGACCAAAGGTTTTCCATTGGAATAAGATCGGGCGACAGAGATGCCCACTCCATGACATTAACTTTGTGATCCCAAACTAAGTTTTCACCACCTTTGAGTGTGTTTAGGGTCGTTGTCTTGCTGAAATGCCCAACGTATTGGCATTTCCCACTCAGCATATATAGACCCATTTATCCATTATTCCACGTATGGCCTCCTCAAGGCCATGATATCTTAACAGAAAATTGCTTTTAAATCCGTTGCCCTTGGGATCTTCTCACACGTGTTATACCATCACTGTCGATGATATTATATTTATATTTGTCACTGAATACCACGGTTTTCAATTTGCTCACTGTCCAATTAATGTGTTCTTGTGCAAACTGCAACCTTTTTGAGTGGTTACGCCTGAATATGAGGGGTGTTTTTTCTAGGCGATAAGCTCGTAAATCAGCGTCAACGAGACGGCAGGAAATTGTTTTTAAGCTAACTGGGATTTGCAATTCTTTTGCCAATTGCAGAGCTGATTTAAACGGGAATTTTTTACCTCTCTCACTAGCAAGGAGTCTACGAGATATTATTAGTAAAATTGACGACTTATGTACTTCATATTGAATAGCCTCTTTTATAAAGCCTCTCCGAATTTATCTGACGCCATTATTACTAATATTTCAGTTATTTTATACATAAATTTTTTTAATTTTTTTGCAAGAGGTAAAAAACGTGATTTTCTACCTACAAACTACAAATTTCTTCAAAAGAAAGCGTTTTGCTTTCTAACTGTTTTTGACCCGTTAAATATGTATAATAAGTTACAGAGTTGCAGGGCACAATAGATCTTAAAGGTCGCTGTGCGCTACCCCAATAATAATAAATACAGAGTTGCAATTGTTTTTTCGCGTTGAAGTACTAACTATCTTCATATAAAATATTGTATAATAAAAAATACCAGAATTATTTCTGAAGTAATAAATATTAAGCTAAAACGAAAATAACTTGGGTTTAGTAGAAAAATATTAACAAATCGGAGTAAAAGGTGCAGATTGGATGTTAGTTGCAAATGTTTTGTCAGATACTGTATGTCGTTTAAGCAACATATCCTCCGCAATTTTATAAAATCAATGAAAAGCTTTGGAAAAATTTTATAGTGAACTATTTTAAAAGCGAAGGTGTTCCAAAAGCTATTTTATTTATAATTCTTAAGACTATGAAAGTGAAAAAAATGTGGAATAGGATAATGACTAAAGGCTCTATCTCAGCTTAAAATTAAATTAAAGTGACGCAGCTACAGAGATAAAATGCGATCAAAGTTATATCTGCAAAACACTGAAAAAACTTTAAATAAAAAGGCAAAAAATCAGATCGCTAGATTATACCGTTGAGCGAATATTCACAACGAGCTGGTACCAATGAAAACAATCCGGTGGCACTACTTGTCGCAAATTGAAATTAGTTATTAGACTACCGGTATTTACGAAAAGTGTCGGCCTTCTGCGATTTCAGAAAATAATAAAATATGGTTTTGCGCTTGTTTTGTGTAATTATCTTGGAAAATTGAAAGGTGTTTCAACTTTATTATGAGGCAACACTCCTTATTTTCTTAATTTTTTTCATAATTAGCAAAACAAAAATCCAGAAATACGTACATTTTTTTATTTTTTTGTTATTATTGCGAATTCAAAAAATTTAATATATCAGTGTTTATGAGTGACAGAGGGGTAATCCGAGCCTAAAAAGATAAGTTTTTACTTATTGATTTCTTTCTTAAAGTTTCCTAACATGTTCGTTACCAATGTATTCACTTTTTATTAACCTTACGTGTACGTACTTTTGAAAAAATATCTATGTACATACGTAATAAGTTTGTTATTTATAAAACTCTATCATATTTCAAATTGAAACAGGGCTTTAATTAATTTTACGTTTTGCTTTAGCATAGCGATAAATTAAATTTACCTTGACATTATAAAATCACAAATGCCGCTGAGCGTGAGTTTCTTGTGCGGAGATTGCAGGATGGCCATAGTGATGAGGGCAATGTACGAGTACGGTGGTTTCACTAGGGGTGTGTTTGAGTTGTCATTGCTGGCGCTGGATGTCGCCGCTCTATCATCCTCAATGTTCGTATTGACCAATGATAGTCCATTAGAGGCGGGTCTTAATTTTAACAGAGGCGGAGACAGCGATAATCTGGCGTGGGCGTTGTTTGTTGAATCCGCGGTGGTATGCATGACCGCTGGTATTTCACCGGGGGGAAGACGTTAAACTTTAATCCCTTTGTCGTTTTAGTTTCCAGCTAGGTGCGGTAATTTTTAAATTATTCACTTTTTATTAAAAAAGACTTATTAAACTCAATTAAAAAAATTATATTATACGTATATGCGAAAACATTGAAAGAAATCGGAATTGCACGCAATATTTGTTACGTTAAATAGGAACTGATTTATTTTTTGTTTATTTATTTAAAAATATTTAATTGCATTTAGGAATGTAATGTTACACTTTTATTCATTATTTTAAAATTGTTACTGTTAATAACAATCAATCACTTCACTAATTTTTCGTTACTTCGAGTTGATATTGCAAGTTTCGTTTTTTATTTTTTCCGCAAATGTTTTGGGTACTTTGTCCTCGTTATATATATGCATTTGTGTCGTTTCCTATTTTTTCGTTTTATATTGAAATTAAGTTAAAATAGCGCGCCAAAATTCTTCTGTCCGTCTCTTGTCTGATTTAAGCGGAATCTTTTTAGCAAATGTTAACTGAATCGCAATGAGAACGAAAATCTCTCGTTTGACTTTTTTTTACATAACTCAAACATTTATTTATCAAAACCGCTGCTGTATCCATCAGCTTTTGGTGGCGTTCCGTTGTTTTTGTACCTCAAATAATTCTGATTCCGGTTCTACTTCGTCCTCTGCTATTGTTGTTTTGCCGTTGTTGGTGCGTTGACTACTGTTGTTGATGCTATCATTGTTCCTACAGACAAGGAAGGTAGTATTTGTGAGTTTACTAGAGTGAATGAATAGCCGAATCGATACAAGCAAACCAAGTCGCAGCGAGGAAGAAACAGACAGACGACTCTTAAATAGTATGTACCAGCATATACCAAAGGGATGATGACTGAGATTGCGATGTAAACAAATATTTAGAGGATGCGCTTCGAATCAACACAACATAATGGGGTACTATACATGCATGTACAAACAGATATACTTACATACACACCAAAATACATACATCCATATGTGCCTGTGTAGTCTGTGTATTGTATGTGAAATTAGAAAATGGAGGAGAGAAGTAGTAGACATGAGAAAGTTGTTGTGTTTTTATTGTGCTTAATAAGGGGATGATACGAATCCTCCGATGGAGAGAGATGTTGCTGCTCCCGTTGCAGCTAGCAGCCGAAACCTTATCGTATTTAGATACCTTTGAAGTTTTTGACGTGCCTTTTAATAATGTTTCATTATGCCAAACATACATAGACAAAAATATATTATGTGTCTCTCTGTGTGTGTTGCTTGTACATTTATAGATATACATACATACATCCATATTCATTCGCTTGGTAACATTTTTATGTGCGAATGTTTTTATAACCGTGTTGTATTAGTTACATCTTTTCATACACAGTTAGTAGCCTTATTGTATTTATGTACATACATACATGATTGTTGTTGTTGATTACTGTATGAGTATTACGCTGTTTCGTAATGTAAATTAAGCAGATACATTCATACATATGAAAATATGTTTTCATGCACCCTGTAGGACACCCAACTGGTTTATAGTTACTCGTTCAACTGGTTTACACAACAACTAGTCTTACATTTGGTGTCTTTCCTCATCGCGAACTGGTTTCTTGAACATTGTATTGTCCTAGTCACAAGTCAATTGCATTGGGCGTGCGTGCACATCTTCTCAACATGTTGATTGACAGTTGTTTTTAGAATAGTTTGTAAACTAATCGATTTTTTTTAATTTTATAACCATTACTGTTTATGCAATGATTTGTGTCAATAATAAAGAGGTAAGTGTTTCAACTTTATTATGTAATCTTATTTTGATCACTTTTTATATTTAACTCAGTGTTGCCTCAAGGCAACATTAATAAAAAAAATAAGATAAAAATCCAGTAATAGGAGTATTTTATTTTTTTGTTATTATTTCGAATCCAATTCAGTGAAAATAACTGTCTTTGTAATTCTCATTAACTTTACAGTATTTTCACTTATATAGACTGTTGAAATTAGGGAATTATCACAAAGATCACTGATGAGGAACCGTAGCTGGTTCCGAAACGATCGTCTGGTCTGCTAGTTCTATGGACTTTTTGATATTCTTCTGGCATCATTGTCCATTCAAAGTCTAATAATTTTAATAATTATTTAATTAATTAGTTCACATTGAACTCCCAAATTTGGAAGAAATTTGCAAAAAAATTTTCCAAATTAAAAATATTAAATATATAAGTGCTGATGAGTCACAGTGGGTTAAGATCAGTGGCGGTTCTAGGATTTGGGTTTCATCAGACTCAATATCGGCCAAAACCCAAACCTAGACTAAAAACTAGTGCAAAAGTTTTATCAATGCTCACACAAAAAATACAGACCAAAAATTAGAAAATAACCGGAACGAAACTGAGATTAAAACTCAAACTAAAATCGAAAAGAAATTTAGGCGGAAATTTGACCAAATTTCAAACTAAAATTCAAACACTTTTTTCAGATCGAAGTTCAAACCAAACTCAAATCAAGTATGAGACCAAATTTAGACAAAAAAACCTTGATTAAAAAAAAAAAACAATATTCAGAACACGAATCGGACCAAAATTCCAACAAAAATCGACCAAAATGAGGCAAAATTCAGACTAAAAATCTAAAATTCAGACCGTGTCCAAACCAAAATCAGTTCAAACTTCTGACCAAAAATCAAACCGAAATTCAGAAAAAAATTAGACCACAACTCTGACTAATAGTTAAGTCAAAACGACTCCAAATACCGAAAAAAGCAAGCCAAAATTCAGACCAAAAACCAGTGGAAATATCACACTAAAAAATTTTAACTCAAATACAGACCAAAAGTAGACTACACTTTAGAACTAGTTCAAACAACAAATTAAAACTGAACCGAAATTCCAACCGAATTCAGACCAAAACTCGTATCAAAATTTCGACCACAACCCAGACTATGAGTTAAACTAAAACTGCCCATTTTAATATTTAAATTAAATTATAATTATGAAAATATTATATAATATAAAATAATATTTTAAATGATGGCTTTTTTGAAAAAATCAAAATATTTTTGAGTCTTCTCGAAAATCACTGTTTACTGCAAATATACTTCTCCTCGTATATATTTGGTTAATCAAGATTGTCGGGATCTGCGGGCACTTCAACCCCCGTAGCCAAAACAAAATATAATCATAAAATTGAACAAATATTTGAATTAAATTTGCATTTATTCAACTAACCCTTTAATATTTAATAAACATTGTTATAATTACACAGTCTGTTGGGTAAGATCGCTTTAATTATTAAAGAGTTTTAATCATTAAACTTTGAATTATTGTCTATACTTACTTTCTATACATTAATTAAAATACTTACAATTCAAACATGATGTCATTAAGCAAAGAATCTTTGAACTTATTAACTCCGAATTTCTCTCTTATACATAAATTTATACTCTCTCATGTATTTTCAGTTAGTATTGCCGTCACCAAGCTCTATTGCAATTGTCGTCCTGGGGCACTTTCACGTACAGACTCGTTACAGCGCGCTAAAGTCAATTGCAGTTTATCTCAACGCGCTAACCTAAGCGGTATTCTGCAGTTGCAAATGCTCACAAGCGTTCATCAACCGGCTAGACATGAACCTTCATCCAGCGCTACCATTTTCGAACAAAAATTGCAGTCGCAATCCCATTGCGGTAGCTTGACGCTCATAGCCGCAAACAGCTTATGCTGTTGCTTAAGCACGCCATATTGGTGCCTATCACAAACTGGGCGCCATTTGCAATTACAAGCACGCCATATTATTGCCTTGCACAAACTAGGCGCCATTTGCAATCACAAGTAAAAGTATCGCCGTCGTCACTTAAGGCCTTTGGACCATCGCTCCAGTGTCGATATTTGCTATACCAGCACGTTTTTCGTCGTCGCCTGAAGAGAATTACCCTCATACGGTGCTACCACTTTTCGTCTTATTCAATAGTACGAATTTGCAATCACAATACTAGTGCGGCTGCTCATCGCAACTAATCGCCAATCACTTTGGCTTTCGTTTTCATCACGACATCCGTCGCTGCATCAAGCTCTTATAGCAACTTATCGTTATCATTCGAATTAACTTGGAATCATTTTCATCTCGTCTTACTAAAGCCACCGGACCTCTCAGTGCCTCTAGTCATCGTCACTAAGGATTGCTCCAAAATTGGTGCATCCACACTCGCATACTTCATCGCCCTGGTCATCGCTGTGTTAGAGCGCAGTTGACGTCACAACGCATCAAGTTATAGAACCATAAGGTATAACAGTATTATTTATACACTATACGTAAGACATATTGTTTTAATATATACTAATAATATACTTAAATAATTATCAAAATTAATGTAGGCAAATATTACACATGGTTTACTGTTATATCATATACAAACACTTTACTGTTATATACACTCTCACCTAACATACTCTCTTATACACCATTCGTTGTACATTAACCGTTTCTACCGCATCGCATTGACACCGCCTTTTGATAGGTCGTTTCATACTAATCCATTTGCGCAATATTTTTCGTTTACTCTTTTCTCTTCGCTGGTACATAACGCTACTATTCTTAATTGATTTTAACTACAGTTCCTCGCACGCAAAAAAAAAATGGAAACCGGTGCAGAATCGCTAACTAAAGATCACCCACCAGCTGGTTCAGATTTAGCTTCGCTTAAACAGCAACGCTCGACTATTAAAAGAAATATTACAAGTATGAAATCAAAGGTAGACAAGCATGGAGATATTAGAGTCATATTTCAAACAACTTTGCCATACTCAAGGTCAAACTGAACAAATTAGCCCTAACGATGCTGGTAGAAGTGATCTCATCGGTTTATTAAATAACAAGCGTCGCGTGAGTATGGGAGACCAGCTTCGCAAATTCTACAGTTGCTTCGAGTTCAACGCATCATAGTCGGCTTCCAAATCTTAAACTCCCCAAGTTTGATGGGAAATATTCAGACTATAAACGTTTTGTGCATACCTTTTCGAATATGATTAATGATGATTATACGATACCAACTATCGATAAATTTAATTATTTACTTAGCTGCTTATCAGGCCAAACGTTAGCTGTCGTCGAACCTTTTGAAGTAACGACAGAGAACTACCCTAAAGCGTTAGAGCGATTGAAAGAGCGCTATGACAATAATGTTCTGATCTTCCTAGACTATATCACATCTTTGTTCAATAAGAGACCCTAATTCTTTGCGCAACATTATCGACGCGGTATCTGCCATTCGCGCGTCTTTGTTGTAGCTTGGATCCGAAACAGATACGAATTCTATAATTATTTACATTGTCTTATCAAAAGTAGATGCTGGTCGAGGTCAACATATGATGAAAAGCAAGAACATATCGATTTTCCGACATGGAATGACTGCTATAAAGTTTTGAATAGACGTTGTCAGCTTTTAGAAAGTCGTGTCAAAAATAATGAAACACCTGAACAGCAACGCGCAAACAAGCCGAAAGGACACTCAAGCAAGGTTGCTCATACATTCGATAGCGCAAACGCAAGCTACGCTTACTGCAACAGCGCAAAACATGCATTAGGAAGTTGTTCATTGTTTCTTTTACTCAATTGTTTGCGCAAGGGCCATGCGGTATCCAAATGCTCTTCCAAATTCAAATGCCGCATATGTAAATCATCTCACCATACTCATTTGCACATATTTTCTGCCAACGGCTCATCGCCAAACGAATAACATCATGCAAATATTGCTCCTGCTAATCAGAGCGCTGTACAAAACGCACCTGTTTCACTCGTTGTTCGATCATTCAAAAGAGCTATTATCCCTACCGCAATTGTGCTGATAAAGGACAATTTTGGTATTTTTCAACCCGTTCGTGCTCTCTTAGATTCATGTTCGGAAGTTAACTTCATTACAGAGGAAACTGCAAAACGCTTAGGACTAGAGTGGCAACACTATAAGCAAGACATCTCGGGAATAGGAGACATACGTACCCAAATAAAATACGCCGTTTTCGCAACAATTCGATCTTCGTCCACCGAGTTTGAGTGGACCTCACAATTCGCCGTAACTAAAACGATTTCATCAAAACAACCTGCAGATTACATCTGAACAGAAAATTGGTCAATCCCAGATAGTATCCAGCTCGCAGATCCCCTTTTCTATAAACCTCAGAGAGTTGATCTGCTCCTTAGCACCGAAATATTCTTCGAACTCTTGCTTGAGGGTAAGATATTGCTGGGCAAAGGTTTGCCATGTTTGGTTAAAACAGTCTTTGGGTGGATTGTAGGTGGAACATTTGGATCGAAAACTGACTCGAACCCGTCAGTGTGCAATGCTGCGGTTGAATCACCAAACGTTGAATCGCTTTTGCGCAGATTTTGGGAAGTCGAGGACGTTTCTACTTCTCCTCAACAATTTTCGGAAGATGAATCGAACTGCGAAAAATATTTTTCTGAACATGTGGTCGTTCTTCCCGGCGATCGGCTGCAGGTGCGACTCCCGTTCAAAGAAGCGCCACAAGTGTTAGGTAATTCAATCGAAAATACCTGTCGAAAATTTTTCTCACTCGAACGCCCTCTGAATCGTGACCAGGCTCTATATAAAATGTATTGCGATTTTATGAATAAGTACGAGGCTTTAAACCACATGTCGCCGGTGAGTAATGCCAACCTTATCCATCCACATTATGTGATACCACATCACTGTGTACTTCGTCCGGAAAGTATAACCACAAAACTGCGCGTGGTATTTGATGCGTCAGCTCGCACTTCTTCGAATCTTTCCTTGAATGATATTTTACTGGTTGGACCCACAATCCAACAAGAATTGCTGATAACACTTTTATCATTTCGCTTGAATCGGTACGCATTGACTGCTGATATTTCCAAAATGTATCGGCAATTTCTTGTTGATGTGCAAGATCGAAATTTCCAACTGGCTCTTTGGAGGAAAACAGTCGACACTCCGTTACAATTATACCAGTTAAATACAGTTACGTTTGGCATGTCATCGGCGCCTTTTCTCGCCATTCGCTGCGTTTTCCACATCGCTGATCTTCACTTTGACCATTATCCGCTCGGCGCAACAGTTTTGAAAATAGACCTATTTGTTGACGACCTACTAACTGGAGCTGACAACGAAGCCGATCTCGAACAAATAAGGCATGAAGTTACCACAATCTTGTCGCACTCAGGACTTCAGCTTGCCAAATGGAACTCCAACTGTCCGCACTTTGCTTTGGAATCTATGAAAGAAATTCCAATAAAAAGTAACGACGAGAACATGGCTAAGACATTCGGGATGGCATGGAAACCGCAATCAGATAAAATTTGCTTTCGATTTGATTTCGCCGATGCTAAACCCGCTACCAAGCGCTCTATTTCATCGACCGTTGCAAGGATCTACGACATTTTGGGCATTTTAAATCCAGTCGTAATACGATGCAAAATTCTTTTTCAAGAATTATGGATTCAGCATACGGATTGGGACGAACCACTTCCCGAAAATTTGAATGCATTGTGGCTTCAAATTAAGGATGATTTGCCTTTTATTGATAAAGGACAATTTTGGTGTTTTTCAACCCGTTCGTGCTCTCTTAGATTCATGTTCGGAAGTTAACTTCATTACAGAGGAAACTGCAAAACGCTTAGGACTAGAGTGGCAACACTATAAGCAAGACATCTCGGGAATAGGAGACATACGTACCCAAATAAAATACGCCGTTTTTGATCGTGGCGCTCATTAACCGTGGAGATCCGCTTGGACAAATGATGCAAGAACGGTAGAGAGTGGTGTAGATCAAGCTGCTGGATGCAATGATCGCTAAAATGATCGCCGAGTTAAACGCACCAATGCCTTTTTTCGAAGGAGCAGGGTGGTTTAACGGAGTAAAAATACTAAAGTGCAATGATGATCCATCGCTTCCATGGCTGAAAGGAGTTGTTGGAACACTCCAAGGCCTGTGGGATGTCGTAGACCGGAACGACATCCAATCGCTACCTTAAGCGAGTAGTGAAGAAAGAGGGCGGTCTACGACTACTCCAACGACAAGACCCTGATATGCCAACCGGAGATTGGAGGGTGTTACATATCGCCAAGCCTAACAAGGAGGGTTTAGGACAGAACTACATCCTCCACTAGAATATCAAGAATATGCCCTAGGGGTAAAAAGATGCTCGGAAGCACATGGGGTCTGTCACCATTTCTTATGCATTGGTGCTACCCGGTAATAGTTAGACCTATGCCGCTATACGGTGTTTTGGTATGGTGGACCATAACTAAAAAGAAAACGTATCTCAAGCCTTTGGAAAAGGTTAAGCGGCTGTCCGCGCTATGTATCACGGGAGCCATATGCTATAGATCCTTCGGACAATTAGTCTGAACACATCTGATTCAGATTATGTGATTCCGAAACTGAGCTCTGGAACAGGAAGGCTGGCGTAAGGGCATAGAATAGAACGTAAATCCTTCAATATCTTCACGGATGGCTCAAAAATGGTTGAGGAGGAAGGCGCTGGTTTTTTCTGTGCTAAACTTCAGGCTTCCTGATTACTGCAGCATATTTCAGGTAGAAATATTTGCCGCTAGGAAGGCTGCGGAGCTTGCACACAGTGTTGCCACGAACAACTCAACAATAAACATATATATATAAATAATCAATCAGATATAAAGGCGTTGACACTGGACATCTTCCAAAAATGTTCTTCAGTGCAGGGCAGCAATGGAGAAACTGACTAACAAGCGTAGACTGTGTATCTATAGGGTACCTAGTCACAAAGGCATAGATGGGAATGAAATCGTCGACAAAATCGCGAAAAATGGAACTAATTTGTCTGAAGATCAAATCAGCGAAGTATTGATGCCTCTTCAGGTAGCTAATAGTAACATGGAAGCAAGAATGTGGAAGAAAGCGATTGGTACGGAATATACCCACATGCAAAATCGCTAAAGTCATTTGAGATCCCTACAATGAGAAGTACGCAAAATCTGTTATATCAATCAGTCGTAAGGACTGCAGAACAGTAATTGGCGTACTAACTGCCCATTGTTTGGTGGCAACGCGCGCGTTTAAACTAAAACTAACCGATAATGAAGCATGCAGGAAATGTATGGAGCAAGATGCGAAGGAAACTCTAGAGCATCTTCTCTGTTCCTGTCTCACGCTCGCTAGGACTCGATTAATGTACTTAGGAGCTTCACAGTTTGAGGGTCTGAGGGGAGATCGCTAGACTCAGTTTAAAAGTGAAGTGAATATTCCTCAACTTCCCACGAGTAGAGTTTAATTTCATTCCTATGTTTATTTTTGTGTTGTAATTGAGCACCAGAAATGTACTTTGTTTTAAAGGAAAAATTAATAAATATTTTTGTTGAGTTTAACTGTGTTTTTTTTTTAATTCTCTACAAACGCTGTATGCAAAGAAAAAGTGATCAGAAATGTATCAGAGGACTTTCGCTATCAACCGTTTCAATATTAAGGTCATAATATATATATAATATATAACAATTTATGCTTATGCTTATAAATAAATTGTTTTTTCTGAATTATCTGTTCGTCGATGGTAGAAACATTGTAAGGAAAATTTGCATAAAATGTATTACGAAATAAAACTGCATCCTAAAAAAAACAAATTTTTACTTTTTTGGGTGTAAAACCACAGGAAAATGAAAATAGCAAGAAAAATGTAATTTTTGCATTTGCATCACCTGTAACTTTGTAAATAATGCAATGTAAATAAAAACATTAACTAAACCATTCGCAAAGTAACTGGTGGGTTGCCAGGACAGTGGCGAATGAAGATGCGATTAGGTTTGCTATTGCTTCTTTTGACAGCTTCAAATCGCCGGGTCCGGATGGTATACTCCCAGTTGCTCTGAAAGAGGGTATGGTGCAATTGCTACCGGTTTTGAAGAAGATCTTCATCTCCATCTTGTATTCATTCCAAAAATTGGAAAGGACAACTATACCAATCCCAAAAGCTTTAGACCAATTAGTATGATGTCTTTCTTACTAAAATGTCTTGAGCGCTGTGTTGAACACCGCATCCGTAGTGAGTCGTTATTGTTACATCCTCTCTCTTCATTTCAGCATGCTTACCAATGTGGAAAATCTTGTGAGACGGCCCTGCAAAATCTGGTAGGTCGGATTGAGCGGGTCCTCAACAGGAAAGAATACACTATTGGTATTTTTGTTGATATTGAGGGAGCTTTTGACAAAGCGACTTTTGACGGCATGTGCAATGCAGCAGGTCAGCATGGAGTGGATCCGGTTCTTGTTAACTGGATACGCTCAATGCTGTCACATAGACTTAAGATGGTTCAATCTGATTGTGGTCAATCCTTGACTTGTGGCGTGAATAGAGGATGTCCCCAAGGGGGCGTACTCTCTCCACTGCTGTGGTGTTTGCTGGTTGATTCTCTGCTTGTTTCCCTAAATGAGTCGGGTATCTACACACAGGCTTATGCCGATGACGTTGCCTGCTTAATCACGGGCCAATCGGTCGGGTATGTTTGTAGGAAAGCCCAAACTGCCCTGAATATGATTGACTATTGGTGTTGCTCAAACGGGATATCGGTTAACCCTCTTAAAGCTGGTGTTATTCTTTTCACCAGGAGAAGGAAAATTGGTGGTCTTGTTTTACCAGTACTCAGAGGAATCACTATTCAGCTATCACAAGAAGTGAAATATCTAGGAGTCACTCTAGATACCAAACTTCTTTGGCGTTCTCATGTTGAACTAAAGGTATCCAAGGCATTGGCAGCTTTTTGCCAATGTAAGGCTTTTTTTGGCAAAACATGGGGCTTATCACCTTATAAAGTCTTATGGCTTTATAAGGCTATGATTCGACCCATCATCACCTATGCATCCATAGTCTGGTGGAGCAGACTTAATGTTGCCAGGAAAGCTCTTGCCAAACTTTAAAGGACTGTGGCCATTTGTTGTACGGGAGCGTTTTCTACAACACCTGGCCCATCCTTAGATGCATTGCTCAACTTACCACCCCTTGATATTTTTGCTAAAGGAGAGGCTGTCAAAGCCATCTGTAGGCTTAAACGCAATGGGTATTGGTATGACAGGTACTGAAATGGACCTAACAGTTCTATCAATGCCATCTGATACAATGCCAAAAATTCCAGTTTTAAAACAGCGCTATACAATACAAATTCCAGAGGCCCAAACTTGGCTTTTGCCGGGATTTGGGCCGGGAGTTGATTGCAAACGTATTTTCACTGACGGCTCCAGAACAGAATTCGGTTCGAGTTCTGAGGTCTTTATTGAAAATGATGGAGTGCACCTTCACTTCTCCCTTGGGTTGTATGATTCTGTTTTTCAAGCAGAAATTTTTGCAATCATCAATGCCATGGACCATGTTATTGATAATGGTTGGAGAGAATCTGGTATCTGTGTATTTAGTGACAGTCAGGCTGCGCTTAAATCCTTGCTTAATCCTCTAACCACGTCTTAATTGGTTATGCATTGCAAATCCAGGCTTGGTTGTGATGGAAAACAGAATAACCTGCTGTTGATATGGATTCCTGGACACTCAGGAATTTCAGGAAATGAATCGGCTGACCTTCTGGCCAGAAAGGGTTCGGAAACTGGTTTCCTGGGCCCAGAAACTGTACTCTCTTTGTCGTCTACAGCTATCAAGACCACCATTAATGAGTGGGTCGACTTGACCCACAATCGTAAATGGGAGGACCTGAGGGGCTTTAGACAGACAAAGACCATGTTACCTGTTATCTCGAAGCGTCTAACAGACTTTCTGTTATCACTTAACAGAAAGAGCTATAGACAGCTGGTGGGATTATATACAGGTCATTTCTCTTGGGCCTAACATTTGTATATGATTGGCCTAGGAGCTAGTGCCTTTTGTGCTTCCTGTGGTTTGGAGGAAGAATGTGAAGAGACGGCGGACCACTTTCTTAGTGTCTGCCCCGCTTTCTGCCAGATCAGAGTAAGCATATTTGGTACTGGAGTGTTGGGAGACGAACACCTGAGCTCTCTAACACCGTAGGATCTGCTAAGATTTATTAATAAATCTGGTAGATTTAAAGAATAGTAAAAGGGAACAGTGCAATGGACGTAAAACTTGTCTGAGTGCTGTATTCTTGAATAATTCGTTTGTCTGTTCCAACAAAAAAAACCATTGCGGCTCAAAGGTGCATTTGCAATTTTTTTCTTATCTCGACCCAAAGAATAGAAAAAGGTAAAAAAATAATTTTGTCCAGTTATCTTGTTCTACTCAAAAATTCATCTTACTTGTCAAAATACATCTACCTGCTTAATTTTTCTACCATGCTTTATAATGTCAGTTCTTCATAGTCCTTTAAATGTATTAGAAAAAAGTTTTGTTCAACGTTAAAAGTGTTTTTTCACTCTCCTGTAAAATTGATGTTTTTGAAATAACTTTGGAATATGTTAAATGCCCACAGAATTAGTTGTGTCCCGGTGTGCCAAAAGGAATTGCAGTTGTCTTAAACAATAAGGAATTAAATATATATAGTGTGCACCACAGAAATTTTTTTAGTTTTAATTATTATGCATTTCAATTTGACCGAATCAACACAGTTCTCATAATACTTAAAATCAAATTTTTAGAAAAAATTGGTTTTGTAGAAGTGCTGTACAAAATAAGGTATAAAATTTATGTGCAAGCAGCTTTATAAGAACAAGTTCAACCTAGATCTATATTACTTTCGCAGGAAACTGAGTGAGTTTAAAATTATTACTGGAGCAGTAAATCCAAATTATAAAAAAAAGACTTGTTCCACTTTTGCACTAACGACTCATATTATTTATTTAGATTAAAACATTATACATCCATATTAAAAGTTTCTTTAGACCTACAGCCACACTTTTAATTTAGTTTCGGCTTATCCTTTTCCAGAAGAACCCATATACAATAGGTATGAACATATCAGTGGCGGTACGTCCATATAAGCCCAAAAGCAGGGCTTGCCTAAGAATTGTTAACTGAAAATTTGTACAATATGTACTTACAAAATTACTACTTTTGTTTTAACTGAAAGAATAATCTTCTTTTAAAAATGTTTATTTGTATTACCGTTTTTCAATAGCTCGTATATGAACTAATAAAAAATTAAATGTGGATTATATAAAATACACACAAGCATTCATGCTATCGCAGTTCATCAAGTTGGCTTTTACGAGGCTTTTAAATTTTGTAAATGTATGTTTTCATAACATGCTATCTCGCTTATTCTTATAGGAAGTTCAATAGCTTTTTTAGTATGTGCTGTTCCATAAAAAGTAGCAGCATACCAATTTTCTACTACTATGTATGATTTTATATAGAACTTAAAAGCTGGCTTTCAGTTTTTGTTTGGCATTTGGAAAGTATTTACTCCACTTTTTTTTACTCCTATTTTTTTGAGCCATTAGTTTTTAGCAGAGTTTCGAACCGGTTAAATTTGGGTTCGCGTTCAGATTCAGGTTCAAGCAAAAAATAACAGTGTGTTGCTGTTCAGGTTCAAATAAAAATGAAGCAAAACAAGGTTTTTCAAATAATAGTTTTACTTATTTACATCCATACATTTAGTTACTTTGCAATTTGGATTTTTTCATTCCGTTGACATTTTCTTATATTTGATAATTTGCAGTTTTATTAATAAGGTTTATATTAAGAGAAATTATCGTTTAGTTTAAAAAATAGTATATCACTCAACGATTTTTTTTAAATGATATCTTTGCGGAGCCTGTATCAATTTAAGTCCAAAAATGCCCTTTCTACGTTCACCTCCTGAATTTATATGCTCATTTTGTAAAGTCCAAATAGAGCTCCCATATTCCTTCTTCAATGTTTCAATCGGGATCTAGAACATTCCATCCTTATTGTCAATTTTAACCTTTTTGGTTTGATAAAAAAAATGCACTGGGCTTGTCTCATCAGTAAATGCTAGGCACGCCACTGGAACATATGTAAATATATATATGTACTACATTGGTAAGTATCTGGTGTTCTACACGTGTTCACACTCAAAAGGAATTGTTTAATACTGCACGTGCAAACAGTTGAAATTATCGTTAAACATACCATATATAAATATTTGCTTATCACAATCAAATTGGTGTGATCAAGTCCGGAAACGCGTATACACAATCGCTATGGAAGATGATTTGCTATATGGTTGCTGATAGTTGTTCTCATTTTGCTTTGATGTCAATGTTTGATAAATAAAACTAACTGGTGTTTAATGAAATTCCAGCAATGCATTAAATACATACAAATTGTCATTTATATTCTCTCGAATTGAAGTGAGAATTACAACACTCAATTGGCGATTGACACGTGCGGCAAGCGTGTTATTAATAACATATCTACTCTTCTGCTTTTCGAGCTAGTTTAATATTGAATTGTATATATGTATACACATACATATACATATTAGAATTCTATGAAAATTCTCCGTACATAGACATTTAATAAAATTTTATTAACTTTTTAATATGCTATCTATACTGGTGCTACAGTTTTAACTTTAATACTACAGCCTTATTCCTAGGTAGGTGACAAAACTCACTGCTGTGACAATAAAGCATTCTATGACAATTGACTCTTTTTCGTATTGTTAGCAAAATTCAGAAGCTCAATAAGCGTCAATTGTCATGCCCTTGTTATCAATTTTATAACTTTGATAGCATAACAACTGAAGAAGCCACGCATATATATGATTATTCCAAGGCAAATTGTACGGCTATTAAAGATTTTCTTAACAATACTAACTGGTCATTTTTGAACCTTATAGATAGTCCTGAGGCTTCTTACGAGATTTTACTGCAAAAATTCACTTCAGTTATCTCAAACTTTGTTCCTAGAAGGAAATTAATATTACGAAATAAACCACCTTGGTTCAATTCGAGACTTTCTCATCTGAACCGCCTGTTTTCAGTGCCGTTTTTGGGGCGGTCATAACGCCTAAAATCATTTTAGGCGATATTGCCATTCCTAGGGCGGTCATAACGCCCAAACTTTTTTTTGGGCGTTATGGCCGTGGGCGTTATGTCCGGGCACCAAAAAGAACTTGTACTGTTTTGCCAAGTTTTCTCGTAAACTAAATTAATATGGCTTATAAATAAGTTTTGAACGCGAATATGAATTTGTACTTTTGAAATGATATAATATATAACAAAAATATAACGAGTAACTTTTATATAATATAAGAAATTTAAAGATTTCCTAATGTTAAAAATAAATAAAACAAAATTTCCTAAAAACTTTAAAAACATCGTAACTTTTTATATAATATGAGGAATTTAAAGATTTTCTAATGTTAAAAATAAATAAAACAAAATTTCCTAAAAACTTTAACAACATCGTAACTAAAACCTTATCAACATTATAACTCACAACTTTAACAACATCGTAACCAACAATTTCGCCAACAATTTTAACAATATCATCATCTTCGAAGCGCTTCGGTGAGTTTTACGCCAAATATGGATATGCGCACTTTTTTTTGTTTTATTTTTTTATTAAAATATCTTTAAATAAATAAATGAATTCAGATTCTTTTTTTTATCTATTACTATATATGTAGGTATATTTAAATTAATTTAAGTTATTTGATTTCTTCATACTTAATTGATTACACTATAATATTGTACGTTCGCTTTCAACACTTTTTTTTTCATTACACTAAAATTTTAATATGAATTGCTAAATTTCTTTTGACTCCTCAAGTAACCGCCGCCGCTGTCTTTCTGTTGCAAAATGTTTTTTGTTTCATTTCATATTTTTTTCTTCATTCTTCACTCTTTACTCATTATTCCTATCGCTATCCCTCCTCGTTCCATTGTCATTCGTTCCTTTTGAACATCACCCCTTCAAAATCAATTTCTCTATACACACCAGGGATGCCAACTCATTTTTTCTTTCTCCCCAATAACTCTCGCGAAATTCCCCGATTTTAGACCAAATTCCCCGCACCGGTATAATTTCACATCATAACAGTACGATACGCACTTTTAATATAAACCAAAAATACCCTTTGAGTAGGCTTAGAGTTACTCTCGGTCACAGTTATTTTAAGGGGTCCTGCACTTTCTTGGTTAAAATTTTTTATCAATTTTTTTTTGGATTGATAAAAAAAAAAGTTTTTCTGACATCTATTTAAAGATTTCAAGTACAAGAAAAAATTTTGTAATAATTAAAAAAAAATTATATAAAGAGTTTTTTTGCAGCTTCATGGAAGACGTTTTGAAAATCGTCAAACACAATGGCGTGCGTGATTGCTGCTCACTGGAACATCTAAAAAAACACCATTAGAAAAATTATAACTGTACTTTCAGGACATACTAAGATTATTTTGTTTGACCAACAACTCACAAAATGGCAGACCGCAAAAATTAGTTTTCTCAAAAATTGGACTTTTTTCGTAAAAACAAAGCTCCAAATTGAGGAAAGAATTAACCAAACTTATGTCCTGGGGCCATTGTTGTGAAGAAGAACATATTTATATTGTAGTTATCACGCACGCCAATGGCAAAAACCTTGTTTTGAGAAAAACTGGTTTAAAGTTTTGACTATCGGTTTTTAACATATAAAATATACTTCTTCTCCTTTATAATAGCTGACCATAATTTGCAAGTTTATAGGTTACAGTCACCAAGAGCTAACAGTTATTAATTAGAAGGTGCTGAACAAAGGCACAGCTAAGCCTTTCTGGACGGCTGAAAGAGAAAACAAAGCACTGCACGATCGCGTTGAACTGTCTGAATACTAAACGTAAACAGTGTTGCATAAAGCAATGTTTTTATGGTGTTGGTTGCGAATGTGCCGCAAATTGGCATCGCTGATACACACACACCGATACATACTCAGTACGCTAATCAAAGCGCAAATTTTTGTTGTACTGCCCAGGTCAAAGTGATTATTAACCATGTGGTAGGTCAAAGGCGAAATAGTTAAATCACCCCCTCACTACTGACATGGCGTAGTGTGTTTTCTTCTTTTTTTTTCACCCCCACCTTTTTTTTATTTTTATTTGAATATTTCTCCCATTTTATCTTTCCTCACTTACTATCTCCTCTCAGTCTTCTTCCTCCTAACTCAATCAATCAGCTGTCTGGTTCGAATTATCAACACATAACATGACGTGTGCATGAATTTATTTTTTTTGTAGTGACTCAAATCTTACAGTGCAACGAACCCTACCCACCACTGCTACCTAGCCGAAGTTGTAAGCGAGCATGCACACTACTCCGTTATAGTGATGACCACAATAACACCAATCCTTCTCACATCTTTAGGGTAATGTAAGATCTTTTGAGTAACCAACAACAACAACGTTTGGTTGTTAAATTCATTACAAACCCGAACGGAGAAGTGAAAAACCTTTTTTACTCATGGAGGTTTGCGATTGCAAACCAAGAGATGTTCCGTGTAGAAAAATTTTTATTTTCTATTTTTGACCGTGCTGACCATTGAACCCGGTCATTCTGCGTATCAGTCCAGCACATTACACACTGGGCTACGCAGACTTATTTTTTTTTCTAAATCTTGAACGGTACTTAGATTTATTAATCTTCATTGCTGAAAACATTTATGCACTCACATACAGTGAAGGACAAAAGTCTACATACATCACCGAATTTTCAGTTTCTCTAAACTTAAAAATCTAAAGGAAGAATTAGGTTTGCAGTTTTACAAACGATGAAACACAGTGCAACAAAAATTCTATGCGCGAAATTTTCCAACGGTTTTATAGTAATTTAGGGTCGCTGATAACGATTTGTTGGCTCCCCGTGGGATTCAATCACGGATCTGCAGAACAAGTATTTAATTTTGTAACGTAATGGTACTGATATTAAACAACTTGATTTGACAGAGTGTTAAAAACTCCATTTCTAAGAGGAAGGGTAGGAGATGGGGGAAAAGTGGATACACGAAAATTTTTTATATCTTTGTGTTTAACAACTTTGCTTCAGACATCAATTTTGCATCTGTTGAAATAAAGAAATTTCTTAATAGGCTTTGAAGGCCCCATTTTTCCGACTTCAGGTCCATATTGTGGGAGAACTAGATAAGATGGAGAAGAACTGTACGCAATCGTGATCAGCGACCCCAAGTTACTATAAAACCGTTCGAAAATCTCGCGCACTGTGTTATCATTAAAGTTTTTCAAAACCTTTGAAAAAATTTTTTTTTCATTTCCATAATAGCGAAATTCGAAAAAACTCTGTGAAAATAGCAGATAGTTTATAGTCAATAGCTGTAATTGATTTTTCTTGGGCCTTATGGTGTTACAAGTAAATGCCTTTCATATGAAATGCCAATTTTGGTTTTTAATTTTTTTGACCCCGTCCACGCCTTGCAAAAATTGAAGTATGAGTATTCGGAAATAAAATATTTACACAAAAAAATGCAGAAAATGAGAATTTAAAATATTATATGAGATGTGCCCTAATTTTTCTGAAGTATTTTTGTATATTTCTATAAAAATCATCTCAAGACTCTTAAAATTGATTATTGATTCATGCAGAAAAGCAAAAAAAAAAAAAATTTTCATCCATGAACACCTTACCAAATTTAAAAAAATCGAAGATTTACGGATATACCCGAAACCTGATCCGAAAATAACATAACATCGTCTTCAAATTTTAAACAGGAGAATCTCAAAATTGCGGAATATTTGAAACCCTTTTGGAACCTGAAGATATTATCTGATTTCAAAACTTATTTTCCCCATGGGTTAGTTCCGATGAGTAAAAAATTTTCGATTTGATGCCATTCTTGGCTATTTAACGTATCCCAAAAATATATTCCTTTATTTAAGTCACACGTATAAGTGGTTACATAATAAAAAATGATTCATGTGCTTACATACATATCGCGTCTTCCATTTTTTCACTAAAAAGAATAAAACCTTTAAAATCGGACCACCTCGTAATCGGACCGTTTTTGATTGGTTTCGAGGGGTGTCCCAATTACCAGGTTTTGACTGTAGTAGTAAACCTATTATCAAAAAATCGTATGTAAAAATTCGCGACAAATTTTCAAATGTGTCTCCTAAACCAAAGAATCACTGAATTTTTTTTAGATTTTTCCTATGATTAGTTGGGCTGAAAAATGCGAAAAACAAAAATACAAAATCCGCCATTACTCATTAAAAATCACAGATAATGGTCTGAAATGGTGCGAACCTTAATTCGATTTGGGGACATTTTTAACATGGAAACCCGGCTTTCCCTTTCAATATTGAATCATGCAACCTTGAGTTATATGGAAAATTCATAACGTGACCGCATATTATTTGGTGCCGAATCCAACAAAATAAATGTAATAATTAAGTATAGATATAGAGAACGTTCAAAATTAAAATGTAAATCTTCGAAGATAAGAAGATATCCCAAAAATTTTAGATACAAAAATAGTTTTTTTAAGAGTATGAGGTTTTTGTTTGTATTTGCTAAATTTTTAACAAACCCAACATATACATACTTATATATAAATATACATATGTAAGTATGTATATGCACATATGCATGTATGTATATGTGAAACAAGTGAACAAGGACAACAAAGACCAAAAGTTATAATATTTTACGCTCGATTTATTCTTCTAGAGTATCAACTAACCAGAAAATGGTTCATCCCCATTATTGCTGCTCGATTTCATTTATTCATTTACTCGTTTGTTCGCTTAAGCCTCTTGTTTGTCAGCAAAAAAAAAAAAAGAAGAAAATCAAAACGAACCAGGAGTTATTTGCTACGCTAAGCCTACCCATAATGTCAATCTCAATTCAACCAGCCCCTTCAATGTGTCAGCACAAGTGTGGAAATTAAAGGCAGTTGATGCCGATTATGAGTACAACAGAAAATATATCGTGAAACCAGGAGGGTGTATTTGGAATGCTATTTTTATTATTGTTTATTGTTTACGATAGATGCATAAATTTTGCCTAAACCACAGCCCACAAATAAGCCTTAAGATCCTGTGAAAAATTGTCAGGTTGCAAATGCTTAAGTATTGCTCTTGCATGATTTATTATTCAGTGTAGAATTCAATTAAGCACGATGATTGTCACTTGTCCGTATGTTTTGAAAATTATATTCATACCCCGAGCGTGATGATTTTAACAGTTGTTAATAGCTTTATTCTTTTTGTATGGCATAAAAAGTAGTATAAAATCATTATTATTTAATATTGTGAAATATTGAGTTTTAAAATCGCTTTTAAATTTAATAATTTTTGAACCATTTTTATTAATTTAATGGATGGTTTGAATAAAATTTAATTTTATTTCTGATCTGGCATTCTTCTTCATGCATATATGTAAAATACAGTAGAAACTCGATTCTTGCATGTAATTAAAACCGGGCATGGTGCAAGTTTCGAGGTTGTCGCAAGTGCCGAGTTTTTGTTTTCCATACAATTTAAAAGGGGCTTACATACGTCTGTTTAGAATCCAAGTTTATTATGCTTAACATTTTAATTCAATACACTTGTATAATAAGTTTCAAGTGAGTATTTCATCGAGATCGAGAGTATCGAGAGTTTCGTCATCGTCAGTACAGTATTCTTCATTTAAAGCTCAAAACTAAATAATCTAATTCAATACATTTCGTCAGCAGTATGAAATGGACGATACTTTCCCGACCTTTATTCAGTCTAATACAAAGTAAAAAAGAGCAGTGTTCAAAGACAAGACAAAAAATGTCGCAAGTATCGAGGGCAAAATTTTCGAATGTCGCAAGTACTGAGTACGTAATGAAAAAAAATTTTGTATAGCAAGAATCAAGTTTCTACTGTATTCATAAAGTAGGTCAAGATGTGCTAAATTTGCAAGGCGTGCTCGGTTGGTTCATTTTCTGTAGAAATCTGGAAAGGAGGACGGAATGTTATAGCGAAATTACTGAACACAATGATTACGAAAACTGTCAAAAAGTATACAAAATCATGTTCTGTTATTAAGACAAACATATTGGCACCTTCGGCACCGTCGCAAAATAAATTTAAATTGTTAACAATTTTTTATATGGCTTCTAATACACAAATGACTAAGAAACGATTACAAAATTTTTACTTTTTGACGGTCAAGGGGCCATTTTGACGGAAATCACATTGACTGCAACTGTGTAATAATGCAAGGCGGCTGCAATTATCGCAGTCTACAATTAGGCTACAATTTATTTTTATTTTGGGGCAGAATAACAGATAAACAAATTATCAACCGTGAAAATACTTTCGTTTTGTACCTAATAAAAATAAATTGCTTTAATCAAAAATTATTGTTTTTTATGTTTAGAAAGTTACTAAATATTGACGAATAACACTGTCCGAAAAAAATCACATTTTTGACCCATTACGAAGGTTTATAAAGGGTTAATAATAAATAATAAAAAAAGAAACATGTTGTCCATCAAATTATATTATAGGTCACTGAACAATAAAAATCTGTTACCTTGAGTTTAGTAAAAACAAACCCAAATTCCGAAAATGTTTCAAATTTTCAAAGCAAAGCAAACTCACATTGTTTCAAGTATGGCACGGCGCACAGTGCACTATGGTTCATAATAAAGATGATCCCGATACCGATGACTTTATACCAGCGACCGCTAAGTCACTGTAGTAGCAACCAGCGACCACTGTATGTTAGTGGTCACTTCACTGAGCGAAAAATGCTGTTATCAAACGGAAAGGATATTAAACCAACAGATTTTGCTGTTAAATCCCATCCAAAAGTGATCTCTGTTATATTAACAGACAATGTTCTGTTGCTTTGAAAAACAAAACTACAAAATAGTAACTGCTAAAATTCTTCACGCTATAGCCTAGTTGTCTAGTACGCAAGCAAGACCGCAGCCACTTGTGACTAAGCTTTAAATCCCACAAATTTCTTTTCACATTTTTTTTTTAAATAAATTTCAAAATCAATAAAATATTTTTTTATTTTTTAATTATTTTTTTCTTTTTGTTCAATTTTGTGTTATATATATCTATTATCGTTTTAAATTATTTTCCTAGACTATGGCCGAAAAACATTCGCATGATGACTGCTGAACAGCGCGCTTACCAACTGTGCCAATGTTTCGAGCACTAATTACTGTTTTTTAACTCTTTGAGGCACACGATTTTAAAGAATATAAAAACTCCAGTTGCACAGAATTTTTTTTGGTTTGAAGCATTGACAACTGAATGAGAAACTGTAAATAAAATGTTAAACTATGTGGCTTTAAGTAATTTCAACTTTTAGAGGTGGATTAAAATATATCCCACCATGCATAAAAAACTAAGCAAAGGTTGGGACAATTTTTACCCTACCTAACCTTAAAGATTTAACTATGCAAGAGAGAGTAAGATATACAAATTTAAAATACTCAATCAGGCTGTCTTTGTTTATCATTATTCCTAAAAATATACCGTATAAAATTTTGAAATTGTGTTAGTGAAAGCCAAAAATTTTGTTACTGTATTGGAGTTTCCATTAGTCCTGTCTGGCACAGTTATGAACTAAATATTCAACAGATAACTTCAACAGAATACAAAATAGAAAACTGTTGAATAAAACAAATTGCGTTCAATACAACAGATTTTCTTAACAACAGCGATGAATTGTTAAAATCACAGTTTTTTTTTCTCGGTGTTTCAATATTTCAAGCTTTTTCTTATAAATCTTTAATTTTTAACAATTTTTTATACTTAGAAGAGGAAATACTTTCTTTTATGTTTTTGTTTCTCCTTCATATTTTATTATAAATTTATCCTTTTGTTTCGTTTTTGTATTAGAAGATAATAATAATATTAATAAAAATTTCTATGTCATATGTGATTCGGCTACTTTGGCAGCTGTTAAAAATAATGGTTACTTCAAAGCCGCTGTCACCAAGTCACTAGTGACCAAAACGTCGCTGCTAAGCTCATCTCTAGTCCAGAATACCACATTTTGCGGCATAAAATCGTACAAAGCAACTAAAGCTCTGAAACTTCTCTGGAACGCTACTAATGTTGATCAGATGCTTCTATTATGTTTAACATTTTACCACGCTTATATCAGCTCGCTTTCAATAGTGCCTGTCCGGATGGAATCTTGCAATCGATAGCTATGAACTGGATGACATTGCAATATAAAATATCTAAAATATCTGAATATAATATAAAATATAATTATAGTACATCATACTTTCAGGCTGTTGTATAAATATAGAGAGCGGTTTTAACTAACAGATGGCGTAGCTATTATAACTATTATTATACAATAATTGTAGTACCGCATACTTTCAGGTTGGTGTATAAATATTTGTCAATAAGATTCATAGATTAAAGCATTGCATCGTTGTAAAAATTATTGCTTTAATGGGAGTAGAATATATATGTGTACATACTAAAAAGGCTAAAAAGCAGAAAATAATAATTTAAATAAAAAATTAAGGAGAGTAGTAAAGAGACAAACACAACAACAAATAAGTATACAGAACGGTTGTGGTAGTTTTCTTTCAATATCTCTATTCTGTGAAGATATTTGGAATCAAATCTGGAGTTCTTGGTTATGATTTCAAATATTAGTAGCTTATATATGATATTGAAAGACTAAGAACTATCACTTAGATCACTGATGAGGAATTGTGGCGGATCGAAACGGCCGTCTGATTTGCCCGTCTCTGTATACACTGTTGTTGTGATGACTACACATACACGTTCTTTAAGCCTGTTACACATTATTTAATGAAGCACATACATGGAACAGTAGTCAAGACTTTGAAAATTAACAACTAGATTTAATTTTCCATAGTCTACAAAAAACATAACATATTAAATAAAAATAATTTTTTAATATACCACGTTTTTAAAACGGACTTAAAAAATATAAAATAATTTCTCTTGGTCCCACACAGATTTCTAACCCCATATGACCAATTTTTTGGTCTTTAACGTTACAGTCGTAGGCATATTTTTGCAAATATGTCGAAAATATCCCATAAAACCAATTTTTTTTTACATGGATATGAAAATAGGCCTCAAGGCCTACATTTCATGTGAACAAACTTTTTTTTTAACTTTTGTCGTTTCGAAGATATAGCCAGTGTTATGTGTAACGTAAAACGTTACATTTTTCGAGTTAGCTCTACATTTTGAAAAAAATTAGCGAAAGTAGTAATGAAAAAACCTAAACTAAGGCACTATATCGAATATGAGGGATCAAGTAAACTACTGAAATTAAAATAATACCAAAAAAATATTACTTTTGCACTTCAAAGATCAAAATTTCATCGTTCTGTTTGTTTTTCACTGGTTTCCAAAAACCAGTCTTGCAATTTCAAATTGTAGTGCTCTTAATCCGCCGTCAATCGCGCGGGTGTATTTTGCACCCCACTACTTATAACAATGTAGAGCATTTCGGTTTTTTTTTTGCTGGGGAATTGATGAAACTAAGTTTTTCTGAAAGCTTGGGTTGTATATAGAAAAGTATTTTCTCAGTTTTCCCAGGTTGGCGATTATAAGCGATTTTTTTCATTTTGAAGTTGCTGCTTTAGTCTATGTATGGTCGCGTCGGAGTAGTATCATTTAAATGCAAATATTTTTACCATCAAAAAGTCTTCCTGGGGGTATTCGGGTACCAGGAATCTGAATCTAGCTAGGGTGCGCTTTTGTGCAAAAAACACGATAAATTCCATATTTGTAGGGGTTTTCGGCTAAGAAGGTCATAAACTTCAGATTAAATGTACGCGATATTCATTTTTTTTATTCTTTTCATTAAGTTAGACAACTTTCTAAAACACGTCATTGACGTACAACTATTTTCAGATCGACTGATGAAATTTAAAAGTCTTGTTTTCTCGATTTTTTTTTATAAATTCCATACAAACTACATTTAATATTTTTAATATTTTTGATTTGGAAAAATTTTTTGCAAATTTCTTCAAAATTTGACAGTTCATATTTCTATTCAGTTATTAAAATTAATAGGCTTTGAATGAACAATGGATGCCAGAAGAATGTCAAAAAGTTCATAGAACTAGCAAATCAGACATTTATTTTTATCTAAAAAATTAGTATATTGGACTTGAATTAAATACAAAAATCAGTACAAATCAGTACATTTTGCAGATATATATAGATTTTTACTTTTGATTATAAGCTTACTTTATAAACTCATTTAGGCAAGTCAGTTTCTTTCCTTCCTTTAAAAAATTAACAATAAACTGAAAGTTCTTTCAGTGGAATCGAAAAAATTTCACATTTTTTTCTACAGTTAGGAATTTTACAAAACCTATATTTCTATCTAGTTTTAATTAAAAGAATTCAAAATAGTTAAAAAAATTAATAAAAAGTCCAAAAATGTTATTAAGATTACAAAAACCTTTACTACAATACTGCAAAATCCAAAAATAGCTGATTTCTGAATTTTAAAATCAGTACTTTAAAAAAAATCCAAGAAAATCAATACATGTGCTGACTAAATCAGTACGTCTGGTTACTCTATGCCCGGCTCAAAGGTTTCTGAGAACAGTAAATTATGTTTTTATGCCGAATCACACAGTACAATTTTTTCAACGAAATTGGTTTTTAACGTTACATAAGTTTGATGGCCAATACAGAGAGGAAATTGAATAATTTAAAAAAAATGCATTTGTATCTAGATCCTAGGTCAAAACTTATCGAAAAAAGTAGCTCGTTCCCAATTTTTGTTTTGTTAGATTTATCAGAAAAAACTGTTTGTAAAAAAAAAAGTCTTTAACTTTATATGAAATTTGCGGTGCATTTCAAAGCCATCCCAATCAACAGAAAAAAATTAATTGAACTGTATTTTGAATTTCTTTATTAGTTTAAGGGGACCTTCTGGTCTAGCGCCCTTGAATTTTATGAGTTTTTAGGATTTTTTTAAAATGAAATAATGAGCAATAGTATTTAAACTTTGTAGATATATTTTATTACTTTAATAATATACAAAAATAATAATAAAAAAAAAATAATAATTTTAAGTAAACTTACAGTTGTCCTCTTCAAAAAAACGGATTTTGCTGGTGAGACAGGTTTTGAATTTTCCACTGATCTCAAACAAAAAAAAAGAGGTTACAATTGGTATGAATGTAGTTACCGCAGAAACTAAAATGAAAAAAAAAATTGACAAAATGGTGCGTTGTTGAAATTTACTTTACGAAAACAGACCGTTTTTCCACGTAGAAAGTGTTTTTTAGTTCCTGCGATAAGCACTGGTTTTCTGAATAATATAGTAAAATTTGAGACGAATAGGTCGAGTAGTTTTTTTTTTTTGTGTCCCACCGTGCAGAAAAATATAGTTTCGAGATAAATGAGTTTAAACTTCAGTAGGCCCTTTTACTTGCTTCTGCGCTCACCTGCTCGATAGGCTGTAGAAGTTGAAATACTGGAAATATTGATGATTTGACAGTATACTTTTAAAAGTCCATACTTTTGAAATATAAAACAAACAAACAAAATTTTTTAAAATCTAGAGCAGAAGGTGGTGCATGAAAAAACTAAAATAATATAGTTATTTTTACGTTTTTGTTCCGATTTGAATTTTAGCCCATTTCGATCAGATGCGCGACACAAGTGAAAGAACGTGCACAGTGAAGAGCGAAAGCAACCGATTGATTTGACATTTGTGTTTCCCGATGCTATGGGATATATATGAATGGAATTTAGTCGACATAGTGCAAAATTCAAGGAATTTTTTTTTTTCGTGCGTTACTCCTACAGAAAAAATTGGCCATATAGATTGTCCTGAAAATTTGTATTTGTGAAATTCAGTAGATATGAAAATACTTTCATGATTTAAAACGAAAAACGTGGGACGCTTATGAATAGAGTTAAATTGGTAGCGACTTAGGTGAACTATTCATCCATTAATTTCCTATTGACTGCGACGCACGTTTTTTGTTTTTAATCATGCAAGTATTTTCATAACTACTAAAATTCACAAATGCAAATTTTTATGTCAATCTATATGGGATCATAAATCTATATGGGGCAAGGAGAAATTATTTTATACTTTTTACTTCTTTTAAAAAATCACAAAATTCTTTTGTTGCGTGTAATGTAACAAAAAAAAAACAAAATTATGTGTCTGTGGGCACTCACGCTAGAAGTGAAACTTTGTTGTTTATTTGAAAATTATTAGAAAACATTTGAGGAGTAACTTTACAAAACGAGATAATTTCATCCTTCTAAAATGTTGAGAAAGTTTGTGGACACCATGTTAATGCGCAGTTTTAGCTTCGTAACAGTGTACAGGTGGTAAATAGTCATGTTTTACATTAAATGATTCATATAACGGAAATTAATATTAAGGAATGTGAATGGTAGGAGGATTTGAAATTCGGAATTGTCTCGTTTTGTTGAGAAAAATTGAAAATGTCCCTTTTATTATTATTATTTTATTCAAACCTGATACCAACTCGTGCTTTTTGTCAAAGAATAATGTCAGGGATAATAACAGTTTTGTCCAGTGCTGCCAGCCACGACAAAGCCGATTACAGTACAGATGGGAGCAGGGTCACCCGCAAAGAGGGCTTTATAGTTTTTTCAGCTCCATTGGAACTGAAAGCTTATTCATTTTTCTAATATATCAACAAATCTACTCATAAATTTAAACTGAAATCCTCCCCCCATGGGGAAATGTTGCGACTGCCCTGGATGGGTCAAAACATCGTAATTGTTGAAAAATTATTGTTCATACATATTTTTTTAAGCACTATGCGAGTACATGAAGGCACCGTTGTATTCGTCAAATTCGTATTTATACCTGTACTCGTACGATCCTTTACTCATTCGTGCAGCTCTCTAGTAGATATGTAGCCGATCCCCATATGACTTCGTTCGCTAAACACTAACAACAGCATAACTTCGTTTTTTATTAGTTTCGTATTTGGGAAGTACAACAACAACACGATTTCCGTTGCAAAATTTTCGATTCGCTAAAGAAGTTTCACTCCAAAAAATTTGTCGTTCTTCTGTTTGTATGTAAGCACATTCAACTTTTAGTTCATTTAGTTTTCCTGTAAATAGCATTCAATTGCAATGGCTCAAAACTCAAATACAAAAAAAATAATATTTTTTTTATTATTTTATTTTTAAGGTGAAAACTATTTAATACTAAGTACTTTATTTAATAGTTACCATTAAATTATTCTAAATAATCATCTTCAGCTTCCTACTCAATGGAATAATAAGACATTATCCCAAGATACTCCTCAGAAACATCATTTGTTCCTTTACTAGTATTATCTGTGAAGAGTGTACTAGAATTTTATGTAAAGTTGTTCACATAGGGTACCAATTGTATTTTTCAAAATATATAATATCTTTCACATTCATTTGGTAATGACATGAAATCAAAATTAATATTACTTGAAATTTTTTTTTTTTTTTAATTTATATCAATACGAGTAATTGCTGCAAATGATTCTATATTAGAAAATGCTCTTCTTGCAGTGTAACCGTCATTTGTTGTGCTGCAAGCATTTGGTTTGGGCTTATCGACATGCAGACCTGTTTGTACCCTGAAGGCCTGCTGGATGTTGCTTTTGTGTTGTTTCATTAACTCTTTAACGTTTATATTTCTTACTTGCCACTTTTTATATCTAATTTATAGGAGAGATTTAATCCGAATTTTAAAGAATTCGGTTTCCTTTGATAAACAGGCGATGCAAGATCTTTTATAGAAATGAAGTGTTTCGGATTGGCACCACAAATTGGACAAGTATGAGTCGATTTTGTTCCCGTATTAATATTCAGAACTTTTCCATCAATCAATGTCATATACAAGTCAAATTTAATGATAATTCTTCTAATATCTTCCGCAATCCATTTCAAGGGAATTAACCTATTTTTTTTCAGAAAAAACAAGCTTCTTTGTTTTCTTTAAGAAATGAATTTTTACTGGTTTACAAGACCGTATAGATTGGGGGTACGGTTGTACCAAATAATTTTGTCTCGAAGTGCAATTGCTTTTAAAGGTATAAGTGATGTCACAAAAAGGCTTTGATCAAAGCTGTCAGGTGTATTTTCGTTGAACTTTTGCTTGAATGTACTCTGCCCAGTGGAACCATCGAACCCTTAGCTAAGTATTAATTTGGCCTAACATATAAATTTCATTTGGTTCACAATGTATTTTTGCAGCAATAAAATCCTTTTTGCAGCATGGAGCACCAAATTTTTTAAGGGAATCTGTGCTGAAGTCTTTGAAGCTACTAGACCCTCTGGTTTACATAGTAATTTACTATATGTTGGATAGATTGATAATTAATTGATATTTTATTTTTTTATATATAAGTTCGTCCCATTGTAAATTATTTTAATGAAATGTTTCAGTCTGTGCCAATGCCTCAACGTCTGTGTGTTGATGAACAAATGTATGACACGAAGATGAAGTCTTTTCTTCGGCAATACATGCCAGGTAAACCTCACAAATGGGGAATTGAGCTTTTCGTATTGTGCGATTCCTTCGGTTTCTGCTACAATTTTGAAATAAATTGTGGTGCAGGGAACAATGTGAAGCAAACTGGTTTACCAGACCTTGGAGCGTCAGAAAATGTATTTTGACAATTATTATACTTCACTCCCACTACTCGTATATCTCCGATCACGCGGAATTTATTCTTTGGGGACTATTCGCTCAAATCGAATCCCGAATTGTAAACTTCCTACAGATAATGACCTCAAAAAGTATCCGCGTGGGTATTCCACTGAATTTTGCGGCTCCGCTTCTGGTGTCGACATTTCTTTATCAGTTTGGAAAGACAATGAAACTGTCCGACTGGCATCGACTTACGTAGACACGAAGCCTTTTCAGAATCAAATATATGTAAAAAGCACGGTTTCACGTTTTGTACGTTCTGAAAAAAAAATTGTTGATATCGATTGATAATACACGAATATAATAGCCATATGGGTGGTATCGACCTTATTGGTCGATACAAAATTCCTTTGAGGAGTAACAGGTACACAAATCGCGTATTTACACATTTGCTTGACGTAACAATGGTGAACGCTTATATTTTGTTTAAAAGGATCAACAAGCCTGACCCCAATGATATACAAAACCAGCTACCAAATTTTCGAGCAGAAGTTGCACACGTGCTTTGTACATTGAAAAATCCTACGTTGCCGAAAACACCAGAGCGTCCACGCACTACTATTTTAAAGAAGGGTCCAGGAAAAAATACTTTTCTGCCACCGATAGACGTTCGCTATGATGGGGTCGAACATTTTCCGCAGTTTCTGCCACTTACTGGTAAAAAGACCTGTCAATTTCCCGGCTGCGTTTCCGAAACACAAATAATATGCCGAAAATGCAAGTTAAACCTATGTTTTTCTCAGCAAAAGGATTGCTTTTATGACTTTCATCACAAACTAAACTAAGAAAAATAAACTGTCTATGTATGATACTGCAAAAAAAATTAAATTAAAACATTTCTTTTATTTTCTATTAATTTCTGATGTAAATTTTTGTATCTTTAAGGAATTAAACACATTACTCTATGCTACCGCCTTGAGGCGGTCTAAGATTTGGATCCCATAAAACCAGATACGTATAAGCAATTAAATTTTTTTTAATAGATCCCTTATTTTTGACTCAAAACTAGGTTAGGTTAGGTTAAAATGGCTGCCAGCGAGCGCCAGCACACTTAGGCCAGACAGGCCCATTGCGATACCATACAAAAGGAGCGAAGTCCCTATCCCTCTAATTCAGGCCATTGAACCATTGAGTACCTTTCAGGAAGTTAAGTAGGTGTCTGATTTGGATGTTAGTCAAGTCTTTAAGGTCATCGAAGACAAAATTGTCCAGATGTTTCTTTCGTACGTGAATCAAAGCTGGGCATTCGCACAAAAGATGAGTTACAGTTTCCTGTTCTTCCTCGTTGCCACAGCTCCTGCAATGATTTCTATATGGAAGACCCAGTCTTTCTGCATGTCTTCCAATGGGGCAATGTCCAGTAATCACCCAAGTCACAGTACTGATGTAGTGCCTGTTGGTATGTATCAGGTCATTTGTCCGGCGACTATCCAGCTTAGACCAAATGAGTCTAGTAGTTTTGCAGGTGTTTTCCAGTGACCACCTTTCGTTAGTAAGTTTTATTGCATTCGTGGCTAGCCTTAGTTTACACGTTGCCATAGGGACGCCTATATGCTCCTTGTCAGGAGTGATTTGCAACAGTGTTCCTTTTCTAGCTAACCCGTCAGCAGTTTCGTTCCCCGGTATACCTATATGCCCCGGCACCCAAATTAGGTGCAGATTGAACTGATCGGACATCTCGTTAAGAGACGCTCTACAGTTAAGAGCTATTTTAGAAGTAAGGTAGACAGATTCAAGGGATTTTATAGCTGCCTGACTATCGGTAAAAATACATATATCCCTCTTGGATATCACGTTATACCTCAGCCAGTACGTGACTTCCTTGATTGCCGTGACCTCTGCCTGAAATACACTGCAGTGATCAGGCAGCCTGAAGGATAAATTTACATCCAGCTCTTCACAAAAGATGCCAGCTCCAACTCTGCCATCCAGTTTAGAGCCGTCAGTATAGAAGTGGATAGAATCCTTTTGAAACCGCTCTCCATTCTCCCATTCCTGTCTATCAGGAATAAGAGTGTCGAACTTGTCGTTGAAGATTGGTTTCGCAAGGGTGTAATCAATTGTCTTAGGTACGAAACTAAAATTTTTTAGGATCGTGGAGTGTCCTGATCTGCCTGTTGACCATTCCGAAATGGAATTTAGTCTCAGGGCAGTACTGGCTGCACAATGTTTGCCATAAATGTCAAGAGGAAGGAAGTGAAGCATGATATCCAAGGACTTGGTGGCCGTGCTTCTTAGTGCACCAGTGATACAGAGTGAAGCAGTTCTTTGTACTTTCAAAAGCATATTCATATGAATTGCCTTGTCCAAAGCCGTCCACCAGACCGCAACACCATACATCAATATGGGCCTGACTACGGAAGTATATAGCCAGTGAACCACGTGCGGCTGCATACCCCATTTGGTTCCTATTGCTCGTTTGCACGAGTAAAGCGCTGTTATTGCTTTATCTACCCGCCATCGGGTATTTTGCTTCCAGCTGAGTTTTTTGTCTAAAATGAGGCCTAAGTATTTAGCTTCTTCATTGAGAACAAGCCTAGTGCCATTGAGTGAAGGTGCAATAAAGGGTGGTACTTTGTACCTTCTAGTAAAGAGGACAAGTTCGGTTTTCTGCGGATTGACGCTCAGTCCACAATTTCCTGTCCATTTCGTGAGAATGTTAAGAGCAGATTGCATAACATCTCCTAGTGTGTTGGGGAATTTGCCTGATATAGCAATGGCTATGTCATCTGCATAGGCAATCACTTTGCAGCCTGTTTCTTCTAGGGATAGAAGCAATCCGTTGACTACAAGTGTCCAGAGAAGTGGCGAGAGTACCCCCCCTTGGGGGGTGCCTCTGTGAGCATACCTTGTTATGGAAGAGCCCCCCAATTTCGACTTGATAACCCTCCTTGTAAGTAAGGAGTGTATAAGTTTCCTCAAAGGAGCCTCCACCTCAAGGGTCTCGAGAGCATGAATGATCGCTTCAGGAAAGACATTGTTGAAGGCCCCCTCGATGTCGAGAAAAGCCACCAAAGTGTAATCCCTGAAGTGAAGGGCCTGTTCAATAGTGAAAACTAGAGAATTCAAGGCCGTTTCAACCGATTTGCCTTTGCAGTACGCATGTTGCGACTGTGATAGTACATCTCGGTCGACCTTATGCCGAATAAAGGTGTCTATCAGCCTTTCCAGTGTTTTCAAAAGAAATGATGAAAGACTTATTGGTCTAAGGTCTTTGGGTTTGCTGTGAGAGCATTTCCCTGCCTTAGGGATAAAGGTTACATTCACTACAGTCCAGCTAGAGGGAATGTGGCATAGGTGCAGGCATGTCTTAAAAATAGTTTCTAACCAAGGAAGAACAATTTCAGAGACGGTTTGCAATTCAGCAGGTATAATGCCATCCGGTCCTGGGGACTTAAATGGCTTGAAACTGTTGATTGCCCACCGAATTTTATTCTTATCAATGATAGAATGTCCCAGGGGGCTGTTAGAAACAGTCTCAGGGATATGTGAGAGGGTGGGTGCAAGGTTATCCTTGGAGCAACCCGGAAAGTGAGTATCGAATAGGAGCTCCAAGGATTCCTCGCTGCTGGTTGTCCAGTTCCCGTCTACTTTTTGGAAAAAGCTCGGAATACTGGGACTAGTAGAAAGGATCCTCCTAAGCCTCGAAGCCTCTGAAAATTTACTTATGCTTCCGCAAAAGTTTTCCCAGGAGCTACGCTGGGCCTTACGAGTCTCTTTCTTATATACCTTGAGAAGGGTTTTATAGGAAGTCCAGTCGTCATTTGACCTACTGTACTTAGCTGTGCTAAAGGCTTTACAACATTCCAACCTTAGAGAGCTGAGCTCAGTAAACCACCAAGGTGGTTTTTGCTTGCCGCGTGGCCTTACAATCGGGCAGCAGCTCTCAGTAGCGTGCTTAAAAGAAGAGGTAAGCACATTGACCAAATTGTCGAGTTCATGTGCATTTGAAGGTTGCTCAATTGCAATTGAGCTGAGTGAGTGGTTTATAGTGTCCTTAAACAACAGCCAATCGGTCTTCTTACGATTTCTGAAAACCGGCAATTCAGGCTGTTGTATCTCGAGACTAAATTGTATATAACGGTGGTCGGAGAAGGAGTTCTCATTGGAAACTCTCCAATCTCTAACCTTTCGAGATAGTAGTTCAGATGCAAGTGTGATATCTAGTACCTCTTGCCTGTTACTAGTGATAAAGGTAGGTTCAGTGCCAATGTTACAGATTAGTAGATTAGTACTTAATAAATAATCAAAAAGTAACTCACCCCGTGTGTTAGTGTCGCTGCTTCCCCACGATGTGTGGTGAGCATTCACGTCTCCGGCGACAATGTGTGAGATGTTCCGCTTTCTTGCCTCTCTTATTGATTCTTCCAATGGAGAAGGCAGGAGAGACCCTTGATGGTCATGGGCCAAGTATATTGATGTGACCCAGAATCCGCCGTTCGGATGTTCCAGGCCCACCGTGACTGTGTCTCCGTTACTGTAATTGGAAAGAATATTAGCGTTCAAGTTTTTCTTTACTAAGATGCAAGATCGAGGTTTCCCTTTGTCTCGCACATAGAAAAGTTTGAACCCAGTGTTACTAAGTCCTCTTACCTGATTGTTGGTGATCCAAGGTTCTTGGATCAATGCGATATCTTCTCCTCCTGACATCAGGCGAAGAAGAAGGTTGGCCGAAGCCAGTTTGCAGTGATGGAGGTTAATCTGCACTACCCGAAGCATGGCTAGCGGTGGCAGAACACTCCACAACGGTGGAGTCCATGTCCTCTTCATCGGACTGCAGTAGTGTGTCCTCCGTAAGAAGGTCAAAGAAATCTCGAACCAGCTCCGACTGGGACAACGAATCATCGTTCGCAGCGGGATCTGGCTCTGGATCTTCAGGGTCGGATTTCGCCCCGATATCGAGAAGCGAATCCGGATTAGTGGCAACGTCGGTGTCTTCCAACTCATCCTGTTTGTAGACCTTCAGTGTGATCGACTCGAAACCGTAGTTAATCACACCTCCGGTTTTCGCCAAAGGAGCCAAGGAATCTTTGTTAACCACTATGCAGGCGCATCTGTGGTCACCTCGAGGCTCCTCCAGCTTAGCTACCTTCCAGTGATGAGTTGGAAGATCCGGATTTCCGATTTTTATAAGATCAAGGATCTCCTGTGGATCAGCAGGATACACAGGGATCCAAGCCCGAGTTCGGGGACGTGTTGGAATTTGGACTCAAAACTAACTCAAAAATAATTTTCTTGGTTAAAACAAAAATTTGGGAATTAGAGGGTTAAGATAAAAATTTAAAACAGATTTTCTGCCACAAAAAGTGGTCTTCTGGACCATAGTGGATTGGTTTGACTTCATACAAAAGATGGAAAAAATAGAAAGAGTTGTCCCAGTGACTTAAATTTTGGTACACGTTATTATTATAAGACACTTATTGGAGAAATAATTGAAAATAGGCGTTCATTTGGGGGTGTTGCCATACAAAGTGATAAAAATCTATAAATTAGAAAATTTGTAAAACATCAAATCACGTTTAAAAAATACTGTGTTCAGAGACCTATAATATTTTTCTAGAATTCATTAACCCTTTGTAGCCCTTACTTATAAGTATTTTTGACCCATGTAGCAGAATATACCCATAATTAAGGTAGACAGACGATTAATATGTTCAAAAAAATATTTCCCACAAAATTATACAATATGTCTCCAAACAAGATGAATCTGGTAAATAAATAATATTTAACTAAAGTAATTTTATTTTTGATGTGTAAACATTTTAGCTCACGGTATGGGCGAAATTTCAAATGTGTAAAATGTAAGAATAACTGTAACGTAAGATAACTGTAACGTCCAGTTCCCCTCTCGCTCACACTACTGCGCGGCATGACTGTACTACTTTAAACAACAAAGAGAAGAGGGAAGAGAGAAGAGGAGAAGAGAGGAAGAAATTAAAATACAAGCGGCAGTGTGGCCAACTCAGTGCTTTTCCCGCTAAATTTAGTGCTTTTTGAAAATTAAAACACGGAAAAAAAGTGATTTAGCAGTAAGCGGGTTTTTTAACGCGTTTTATTCAATTTAAAAGACACTAAATGCTTCGCTAAATAATCCATTTCCTAAATAATCCTTACAACATTTTTTATCGAAACAATGAGCAATGAATTTATTTAAAACCAAAGTTCGTAACCATAAGTCTCTCAATTAAAAAAATTCTTTACTTCATACAAAAAATGGATTAATACACGAAAATTCATTTTGTGAAAACTACAAAATACCAGATGGCATAAATGTTTGTATAAACAGCACTAGTGATCATAATGCTTCTGAATTCAGATTAAAGAATGTGTCGTCAGAAGAAGCTGATAGTAATGAAGAGAATATAAACTTCGATTGCATAATTTAGAAATGCTGTGAATTAAAACTTTAAAAATACGAGTATTTAATTAATTTTCTTTTTAATACAGCAGATAATTCGTAATCGTTGGGAACAATTACATGGGCATAATGTCTGCTATAACCTCTGTAACCAGGAATCATAGCAAAGTCAATTTAGGGCGCTGACACTGCATGTATACAATCCACTCATTGACAGCCAGCATTCGTATTTTAAAGAAAACTCAAATAAAAGTGAAACCGTATCTCCCATTTTACTTAAGTTTTCGAACATTATTGGAATATACGTTAATGAGGTTAAAATAAGAATAATACAAATTAACGGTTTTGTAGTTAAGGCACTTCTCGCGTATCTTGTCAATCACAAAACACAAAAAATTCCTTAAAAAAAGTGAACGTAGCTATCTACAATGATTGATTTTTTTCGAGTTGTAGTTCCATAGAATTTTACTTTGCAGTAAGAATTATAAGATTTTGTCAACAACCAGTTTCGATTTATAAGAGGTTAAACAGACTTTGTATTGAAAAAAAAAAATACGAATTAGCGACGGGACTAAAATGTGTAGAGTTTTTGCAAATTAAAGCGATTTTTTCCAGGGACCAGCAGTTTGTTACGAATTATTGAGATTTTCGAATTAACGGGGTATAAGGAAAAAATTTAGCGCTTTTTTTTTTAAGAAAATACGCATTTTTTTCTTAATTTTAGCGGATTTTGGAAAGCAAAAGTTGGCCACATTTTTACCTACACCTATGTCTATAGCTTTTTGGTAGTGCAAAATTATAAAATAATAAAATTTTAAGGACATTTTCTGAATAGAAGTAAAACAAAATATTTTTAAGGGATGTATTTAGCTCAGAAAAGAGTTATAGTATAATCTCAAAAACCACCACTTGAAAACGTCTTTGACTCAAAATAATATATGTATCTATCTTTAAAAAGTTAGGCTTGTTTGCAGTGCCTCCTTCAAATCTAAACTTCTCATTCTATTTATTGTATGTAAGCACAATCTAGCAAACAACCAATTCTACTTATTATATTTACATACATACAAATGTATGTATGTGCTTGTGCCATTTGTATTGAATTGATATCACCATTTGGTGCATTTACTCCCCATTCGGTCTGTATGTTTTCTTCCTTCAACTGAATATTATGAATTGCATTGTTTGCGTTGTTTTCTTCGTCCTGTTATTTTGTTTGAGTGTACTCAAATAGTTGAATGGCTTACGTAGCGCTTAAGTAATTCAAGTGTCAAATCTTCTATTTATTTGCCTTTTGCGAATTTCGCAATAAAAATTTATATGCAAGTAGTAATAAATATGCTGACAAAGGACGGATTATTATCGGATCGCACCACTGCTTCAGTTAAGAAGGATGTGTTTTACTTACGGCTGACAGCGGGATTTGTCTTGCTTTGTTTGAAATGAGTTAGCGAATGAGTAAGTTAATTGTAAGCGTAAACGCTTCAATATTTTTACGCTTGAACAAAACCGCATGCTGTGTTATGCAATACTTATACCAGTAAATGAATTTTATTAACATTTCAGTTTCCATTAGTAACTATAGATAATATATGAGCATTAAGATGGCTCAAGTCTCACACAAAATCGAAAGTTATTGCACTAAAAGTTGAAATGAATATAAGATTTGTCTATAGAATTTTGTGGGTAAAATATGGGTAGGGTTGAGTTAGTGGTTGTATGTTACTCCCATGCAATCTTAGTTTTTAATACGATGCTAAATTATAAATTAAATTATTTGTGGCACTTTATTGAATGTTTGAAACGGTATATCTGAGAGATGACTGCAATAAAAATACTGAAAGTTTGTTTGTGTAAGCAGTTTGTTGGTAGCAGTATGCGATCGTTTTTAAACAAATGGGAGTGGCAGGTCCTATACAAAAATTTCGCTTGAAAGTGGGGAACAATAGCAAAAAAAGGCAATGAAAATTTGTATTGGAAGCATAGCAAGATAGGTGCTGAAGGCTGAAGGAGAGGAAGATGGAAAATTGATATTACTACCAGTGCTGCCGAAGGTACTCCGATCGGAGTATTCGTACTCCGCTCAAATCTCAATCCTCCTGTCCTCCCCAATCGGAAAAAATCCTCCTATTTCATATTCTTGAATTTTTGGGTTGTGAACAAATCATCGTGATTTGAGAGAGAGAGAGAGAGGGCTGAATAATAGATATTTAAATAACAACGCACGAGTAGTTTCGGTTAAAAATTTATAATATTTCAAAGAGTGTGAATTTTATTGAGAATATCAGTGATTTTTTGTGAGCAAGGTTTACTCAAAGACTAAAACTAGATTTTCTCAAGCAATGGGATTTTATACCGTCTGGCAACTGGTATAATCCCATGGATTGAGAGAATCTATTACAATATTTTTGTATATAAAGAGAATATATACATAGATATTACATTGTAATAGATAAATACCAGAGGGGTATTTCAAATTTAACAATTCAAATTAATACCAGAGTGGTATTTTAGGAACATTCAACAATTCAATAATTAATTTTTTAATAATACTTAGGGTGGTCGTGAGGCGACGGCATGGATTGTGGTGGGACGTTTAGTGCAGAAGCTGCACTTCTTTAAGGACCATCACTACTGCAGTCAGAAGTTTGTGGTGTCTCGGACGCCGTACCCTGCCAGATTGCACGCTCCGAGTTGATTGTGGGCTGAGAGGTCGATCGGATCGCTGACGGGATTGTCGGGGTGGCTGTTGAGGTGACCACTACGATGGTCGATTGCAAGCGGCGTTGCACAGTCGAAATTTGAGTACGTCGTCCTATGCGCCGACGTTCATCATTAGACGGGCGCACCGACACCACTCGACCAATCCGCTGTCGTGCCGGAAAATGCGCATGCAAGAGCGTATGGTGCCCTAGACCACATGCATGGCAGCTTTGCAGCGACGTGCAGGCACCGGTGTTGTGGGACTTTGCCAGGCAGTTAACGCAGTATCGATGACTCCTCAATGCCGCATATCGCTCGTCAGGGGTCATCGCGAGGAATGATCGGCAGCAAAAGAGTTCGCTTTGTGGATATCTGTAAATATGAGACAATTGTTATAATCTCATAAAACAAAGCGGATATGGTGAAATAATGGTGAATTATTGAATCAAAAGTTATTGAGATTGAAACGAGTCGGATGGAGAATCAATGGGTAACACGCAGAGCTTTACAATAGGGCGTGTAAATACTCCGCTCTGGGTTCTGACATCGGCTACTCTTATGCGATTGTCGGCGCCGCGATATAACTTGACTAACGGCCAAGACGCCATTCATGAGGAGGGAGAAAATCATCTTTAATGACGACGAGTTCGCCTTCACCGATGTCTTTTTGATGATGTTTCCACTTATATCTCTTATGTAATTCCTTGAGATATTCTTCTTTCCACCGTCTACTAAACTGGTGGTGCAAGACCTTGAGCCTTTGCCATCTAGTAGAGAAACTGAGATGTTCGGCATTCGGTTCAGGCAAAGCTAGGAGTGGGCCACCGCGCAGAAAATGCCCAGGAGTGAAGACGAGTAAATCAGACGGATCCTGAGACATGGGTGATAGTGGTCGAGAATTGAGCACTGCCTCTATCCTAGTGATGAGGGTGAGGAATTCCTCGAAAGTAAATTTGTGAGCCCCAGCAACTCTTTGCTCCGGATTCCCAGAGGCCACCCATGTGAGGTGCATTTGGAGGGATGAATTGCCATTCAAAACCCTGAGCGGTATATTTAGCTGAAATATCCGCCGAAACCTCTTTCAAGAATTGAATTAGGTCTTTGTGGAGCGCACGTTGGGCTCCGATGAATGTCTTTCCATTGTCGGACATCATTTTGCTCGGAAGACCTCGACGGCCCGTAAATCTAGCAAATGCTGCTCGAAATGCTTCAGTTGTGAGATCTGAGCAAACTTCGAGGTGTATCGCCTTTGTAGAGAAACAGACGAAAACACAGACATATGCCTTTAGAAATGGTGATCGTCGGAGTGTTGACGATTTCACCTGAAAGGGGCCAGCGAAGTCGACTCCGGTGATGGTAAATGGGAGAGAGAATTTACACCGCTCTGGAGGTAGAGCGGCCATTATTTGGGATCGGACCCGTTGCTTGTATAAAGTGCAAGCTTTGCATTGAAATATGCATTTTTTCACCTTGAGTTTTAGGCGAGGAATTTTGTACTCTTGCTGTACCATTCAAATCATAAGTTGTTTTTCGGCATGCAAGAGAATTTTATGGAGAAAATCTAAGTATAATGAACAAAAACGAGACGTATCAGGGATGGTAATAGGGTGACGATCATTATAGCTTAGAGCAGCATGAACTAAGCGTCCATTGACTCTCATAACGCCTTGACTATCCAGGAATGGATTCAGCGAGAGTAATGAACTTTTCTTGCCAAGCGGTTTTGACACCGAAAGCGCTAAGTATTCAGTACTGAGATTGAGTGAGTTTTATCAAACCGCTCGAGGATGTCGGCACATTCAACTGCATGGAAAACGTCTACCTTACGTGCTCCAGGGTGAGATTTTGTTGATTGTGAGGGCTGTGGCCATCGAAGAGGGACTTTCTGTAGCCATTCCGGACCCTTCCACCATAGAGAATGGGTTGTTAAGTCTTGTGCTTTGCATCCACGAGTACCTAAGTCAGCTGGGTTATCCGCACTTGCGACATGACGCCAAGATGCATTACCAAAATTTTTGATAAATTGAGATGTGCGATTCGCTACATATGTTTTCCAAGTGCATGGAGGCTTTTCTAGCCAAGTAAGAACGATCTCAGAGTCTGACCAAAGGACTAGTTCCTGGTTCTCCAGATTAAGATAGGATCGAACATGTTTTACTAATTTGGAGAGTAAAACCGCTCCACATAATTCTAGCCGCGGAAGGCTTATTGTTTGCAGAGGAGCCACTTTATCTTTTGCATCTAAGAGATGAGAGGAAACGGGATTGTCCTTCTCTTGTGTGCGAATATAAAAGTAAGCACAATAAGCTTTTTCCGATGCATCATAAAATCCATGGAGTTGAATATGTTTGTTAGGTGAAAATTGGATCCATCGAGGGATTTCGATGTTGCCGATTGTAGAGAGATTTTCTACAAAATTGTTCCATTTATGGACCGAATTCGGTTTTACACATTCATCCCAATCCGTACCTTCCAACCAGAGTTGTTGGAGTAGGATTTTCGCTTGAACCATAACTAGCGATAGCCATCCTGCCGGTCGAAAAGTTTCGCAACAGAAGAGAGAATCGGGCTTTTCGTGGCAGAGGTTGAAGCTGGAATGGGTTCGAGTGAATATGAAAATTAGTCTTTTATTGCATTCCACCGAATGCCTAGAGTTTTTGTGGATGACGTGTCTTTGAAACTCAAAAAATCAGAGTCTAGCAAGTCTTGAATTGGAACCTTATCGAGAATAGTGGGATTATTTGAAGTTATCTTTTTCCAAGGCAAACCTGCGGAATTCAGGGATTGAATTACCTGACACATGGATTCAATGGCTGACTCTACATCATGACCACCAGAAAGTATGTCATCGACATAGGTTTTTTCTAACAGAATATTAGAAGCGAGAAATTTTTCTTTAGAATCATATGCTAATTGATGCAAAGTTCTTATAGCTAAATATGGGGCGCAATTTACACCAAAAGTCACCGTTTTCAATTTGTAGTCTTCTATTATACTTTGTGGAGATTTGCGGAAGAGAATCCGTTGAAAATTTTGATCGTCCTCATGAACAAGGATTTGCCGATACATTTTTTCAATATCGCCATTGAAAACAAATTGATAAAACCTCCATCTTAAAATGAGAAGCATTAAGTCGGTTTGAAGGGTAGGGCCGGTGTAGAGAACATCGTTTAAGGAATTCCCTGAATTAGTAACTTTGGACGCATTAAAAACTACTAGAACTTTTGTAGTTTTCTTTTCTCGGCGAACTACTGCATGATGTGGCAAATAAAAAGAGAAATATTTACCATTCGATACTGTTTCCCATGAAGTGGTTTTTTCCATGTGGTTCAGAGAGAGATATTCGTCAAGTACTTTTGAGTAAGTATCTTGCAAATCACCTTTCTTTGCAAGGAATATTTGGTTTTTAAGTATATGAATTTGTTTTATTTTCATAAATTTTTTAGCTTTAAGTATGACTGAAGTTGTAACAGCTGTGAATAAAAAAATGTTTTTTTTTTCTAATAAAATTTCTATACATTAGTGCAACTGTTTGCAATTATCTAAGACTCTAGATTCTAAGTAATACTTATTTGAAAACTTGTAATACATTTTGAAAAATTCCTCCCCTGTGAAGCAAAATCCTCCTCTTAAAAGGAAAAATTCGTCCCCTTAAAATTTTCAAAACGGCAGCACTGATTACTACTACGATACTATTATGACACAATAGCCCATGGAGGGTTCAGATCGATATATTTATACCAATGCTGTCGTTTTTCGTTACAAATTCCTTTTTTGGAAACAAACAATACATTATTAAGTATTAATATTAGTAAATAATAATAAAAAAACAGTAAAGATTAAAAAACTAAAACATACATTTCTTCCTTCTTCTCAAAACCGGTTATAAAAAATAGAATGTTATTTGGGGTATTTTGAACCAGATTAACCCGGGAACCATAACGCTCTTTCATATTACGTTAAGACCAACGATACGTAAATCTTACGTACTAATGAATATCAGTAGGATATTAATTATTTCAATGTTTTACATTATAAATTTTTATTTTTTTATTTCATTAAACTATTCATTCCTAAACACACTTTAAAATATAATACAACTTCATTTTATTAAAAAAAAAGAGTTTTGAATATTTGTATTTTAATTCTTTCTGCAACTGCACTGCTATGTGGAAAACTTTATATTGGTCCAATAAATTTTTCCAGTTTTGAAAACATTTTTGAAGTTAACCTTCTTTAGCGGAGCTGTGAATTTTGCAACGAAAACGAGCTTTCATTGCACTCATACGAAGCTCATAAAAAACGAAGTTATTTAGTTGTCAGTGTTTAGCGAACGAAAGCAAATAGGGATCGGCTACATACAATCAAGAGAGTCGACTTCTCGCAGTTTTAGCTCATGTGCTTTCGTGAGTGAGTCGAGAAACGTCTGTCTCTGCTTCGGTGCATATAGCTGAACTTCCTCTCATTTGTTAAACTTATACGTGTTTTACGTCGTGTTTATTCCTATAATCAATAGAAAAAAGCAACAGAGAATAGAAAGAGAGTAAGTGTAGAGAGTATCAACAGAAAAAAAGCAGAAGAGGCGCTTGCCCCCAACTATATTTTTCATAAAAAAATTTGTTATTTCCTAAGTCTGGCATCACTTTTTTGTGTGCAATAACACAAAAATAAAAAAAACACAAAAAAAAAAAATCAAATTGCAACACTAAGCATTAAACAATGTTGCCTATTCTTTTAATGGGGTACTCCAAGTTGTGCGCAAAAAAATTAGCCTTTTTCAAGCATATTTTCTAAGTAAACCAGTAAAGTTTTTTATAAAAACTATTTACTATCTAAAAGTAAATATAAGTACTAATCTAACTTTAACTAATTTTTAAGAAAAAATATTCAAAACTTTATGAGTGACGAACGATCCCGTCATCGCCTTTATGGAAATCATGTTTTGCGGTGACTAACATTTTGCAAATCTGGATAATGTAAAATGCAAAAATGAAATGGGTTTACTTTAATTTTTAGATTTTTTAGTAATTAATCAAAGGATGTGAAAAAATATAAATATTTAACAAAAAAAACAGACAGGTCGACGTCAAAGTCAACAATTCGATTTTCACTAAAAAACTATGGTTTTTTAACTATATGAAAAATAGTTTTGCATAAAAAAAATCTTTCGATTAATCACTAGATTATTATTGTCACCGACTTCAAAAATGATATTTTGAGAAAAACTTGTTTCAAGTTACGGCTTACTTTAACGTCAAGAAGAATTTTTTCATCATCAATTTTCACCGCATCAACTTAAAAATTTGAAGACACATTTTTGAAAACATATACTTTAAGAAAATGGAAAAAATCGTTTTTTAAAAGTTACAACTTAAAATGCAATTGAATAAATTTTCAATTAGTGCGAAATAACAAAAAAAAAAAATCTTTTAAGTTCCATATTAATTTTTTGTATTTTTTGTGAAAGTGCTACGTTTATGAAAATATTTTTGTTAAGTAATGGACATTAAGGTTTTTTTTTTCTAAAAGTTTTCTAAAAGAAAGTTGAATGATTCAGATCATAAAAACACAGATGAGTGTGATAACGCTGTAGTTCAAGTTCAACACTTTTACAAGAGTCGGTATCTGGCTTCAAAGACAAAATAAAAATTGTTGAAGGTTTCGGTACATTGTTTACATTTTCTCCATTGTTCCAGGACAGCTACCGAAGATACTTATTTATAATACATAGTAGTATGATATTATTGAAGTAATAGTAATAGATAATTTTTGGCCATATGCTGAATATTTTGTGGTAATCTTTTTCTAAGCTGCACAGGAACATAAATGTAGCGAGTGGCACACACATCCAAGAGCATACACAAAAGGATTTGAATCTTTAAACAAGTTTTTAACTCCATGCTTTTCGCCCATTATCTGATTGTGTTAACAGTATCCGTCGCTTTTGTTTTTCCACATTTTATAAATACAATATATTGTAAATGCCAAATTGCAATGCAACATGAACATTATAATTTTTAATTCGGCTATTTTAACTTTATTGGGTAATTCTTTTTTTTTTTAATGTGTCACTTTGAGGCCGTGTAGAGCTAACAGTATTGATTTCCGCTTCAACTTTAAAGAACATTTTAGTGCCACAAAATGCTTTAAGACACGTTTAACGCAATCAATTATAGAAACCAGCGACGGATGAATGAGTTTTTGTGGCTTTAGATTCCATAACTCTGCTAGCTCAAACGACCTTTTTGGGCTGAAGTGAATGTAATTGTATATGTTTCCAAGTCCTTTTTCTAAATTATTTGGCAAAACAGAACAAGCATATGAAGCACATAAGTGAAAATAATGACAAATACATTTTAAACTAACCAAATGAGGGATTTCTTTCATAAAACCAGATTTAACTGAATTTGTATTACCTGTCATAATGTCAGCCGCAAACCTTATCATTTTTTTGTTGTAATTTATAGAATTATCATGTACAAATTTTGATATCATACGGAATAAATTTTCAGCTGTAGCATCTGTTAATTCAAGCAAAGCTATAAAATTATCTTTAGCCTCAAATGTTTCAGCGTTAAAAAATCGAGCGACTAAACTAGTTGCTTCGTGTTTCCAATATCAGTTGTAGCATCTGTTAATTCAAGCAAAGCTATAAAATTATCTTTAGCCTCAAATGTTTCAGCGTTAAAAAATCGAGCGACTAAACTAGTTGCTTCGTGTTTCCAATATCAGTTGATTCATCGACAATCAGAGAAAAAACGTTTTGTTGCAAGCAAGCTACAATATTTCTTTTTTGTGCTTCCCCCAAATCATGTTTGATTATCATTGTGGCTTTATATCGCCCGCATTTGATTTTTTGTACTTTGTGGTCTTTGTTAGCAACACTTTTAATCAACGCACACAAGCTGAAAGCTAAATTATGCTTAGCTATAAAACTCCCAATGAGCAATTCAATTTCTTTTTCACCAACAGTTTTTTTGAATAAGTCGGCAACAGAACCTTGATTTTGCAAAGAAATTGCGTTTCTTTGATGGCGCGTGTTTTGAGAATGATTCTTTAGTTCCGTGATACCTGCTTCTCCATGAAAGTTACAAATTGTACAATAATAAAATTATTTGCCTTTGCTGCTCCTGGTAACAAAAGGGTATGTTTGTTGCCACGCGTCACAATACCCTTGCCTTCTCCGAGTGCATTTGCGTTTTTTTGGTGTTACTGATTTTTCCGCTGATGTATCGGAAAGAGTTTCCATTTCCTAAAAGAAAAAGATGTTACTGCCAAAACAAAATATAATTTATATAATAAACTCTTACCTTTACAACTTTTCGTCAAATCTAAACATTGAAAAAAGCACGCAGGCATAAAATTTTGTTTTTTTTCTTTTTAAATCTGTTATAAATTTAATTATTATTTCATAGTAGTTAATAAATACGTTCAGGTTCATTCACCACAACGCACAAAATGGAAGTCCAATCAACAGCGTTGCCATCGTTTTTTCACAACATTTCAAACAACGTTGCCAATGTATTTCTTTTTCAATTGCAATTGTGGGTACCTTTGTCAGCGTTATTAGCAAAACATTTAAAAACAAACTTATGATTAATCAATTATGCTCAGAATTTTGAATAATACTATATACTACTGTACGTTTTTGAAATTACTGTATAATTTAAACGAATTACTGTATTACTGTACAGGCCTCAAAATTCCATCAAATTACTGTAAAATACAGTAATTACTGTATAGTTAACATCTATGATTTGAGAAACGCCATTTATAAATATTTGGTTTTTCAATGAATCAACTCTTTTTGAATGATATTCAGATATTTTGTGCCTTTTCAAATGAGCGGTGTTGTTTGTGAGAATTTTCTGGCAGAGGGTAAAAAATAGTTTGGAGTTTTTTTCAGTAAGCCAATTATAATTTGCAGCTTCTTTCTGTATTTCAGTATCTACTTTTTATTCAACGTTAGGTTCATCGGAGACGGAAATAGTGGTTGGTCCCGCACATTCATCAGAATTTCTTTTTTAGGAAAGTCAGATACTAGTGCAGTATCTTTTTTTATTACATCCAGAGAAATACTTACCTCCACACCCAGAAATATACCCATCTCTAAAACAAAGAAAAAATTTCCTCAATTTGAATCCACGAAAATTTCTCTCGTTTAAGTAAATTTTCCTCAAAATTAAGAAAAATGTGCTCCTTTCATGCAACCATGGTGTTCAATTTGAAGTAAGTTATGTCTTCATTTTTACAAATTTAGTTGTATAGAAAATGTAAGAAAGAGACGAATATACCAAAAATGTTCTCCATACAAAATTTTAGTATACACAAAAACTAGCTTTACTCTTTTGGCCTTAGCAGACAATCGCGTACGCTTTGTTTTTCTTTTGAATTTTTTAGTTGGCGTCTTTATTTCAAGCGAAGTGGTTGTGTTTGTGGCTGTTGATATATTTTGTGAAAAAAAATAAAATATATTGAAAAGATATAAATTTCAATAAACTTCAATTTATAATTTTTTGATGGCTATAAGGATCTTTTGATCATTTCAAGGCGACGACGCCTGTAGTGTATGTTAAAATACGTATGAATGTAAAACTTAATACTTATTAAAAATAAAATAATAAATGAATACAAGTAAAAAAAAAATGATTTCTATGCCTTTTAATTCAAACAAAATTGTAGAAAATACTCCATAAATTGAGGATTTTTTTTTTCTAAAAAGGTAGTAAATTGACTTCAATTTATGAAAAATTATTCCTCAAACTGCGGAAAATTGTACCTAAATTACATATAATTTCTCATAATGAAAAAAAATATTATTCATTTGGAAAACGCAATTTCTACAAATTGAAGACATATTTCTTTAATTTATAGAAAACTTCCTTCTTTCATAGAAATTTTTCTCTAAAATAAAGAAAAAATATTTCCTCAATTCAAAGAAATTTTGTATATCTAAATGAGGAAACCGTTTCTATGGCGACAAATCATTCCCATTTTTCCTCAATTTGATATCCGTTTTTCTTCAATCGAGGTGCAGAGACCGAAAATAACTGTTATTTTCCATTTTTCACCTCAAAAAGTCACGCAGAAAAAATAGCCGTAGGGGATCTTCAAGTGTACGGTTGTGATCCTCACGCTACTCCGAAAAGCGTGATTTAAAAGCTAGCGTTTCTACTGCATGCTGTCCCTGCAATGCAAGTGAGCGTGAAAGGTCTTTTTCTGCTCTACGACTAATTATGGGGGACTTAAGATATAATTTTTCAGACGATAAATTAGCTACCATAATGATGATATTAAATTCTGATATTTAATTTTTGAAATTATTTTAAAAATTCTTTTTATTTTAAATTTAGAAATCTATTTTCATTTTATTGATTTGGAAAGTATAAAAAAAGAACTCAAAAAATTTCGAATTTTTTTTTTTCGTTTTGTTGTACTCGACGTGGTAAACTAAAAACGCATTTACCAGTTCAAAATTAACTCGATGCTTTCTCAATAAACTAAATTGAATTACCTAAAATTCTACGTATTTTTTAATTTTAAAGAAATTACCAATATCTGGAAGATCGGATGAATTTAGGGGTGGCCTTCGGTTTAATTGTATGGGTACGCCATTCGCTTTAGCGGCTTATTTTACATAGGTATACATATCTGAAATTCTTTTATGTGCAAGTTAAGTGTTTTTTCCATACAAGATCCCAAACCTATTGTAAAATATTCTTTTAAATCACGCTTTTCGGTTTTCGCAATTTTAAATTTTTTTTCATATTGTTTGGCTTATAACAAATAAATGTAACACCGGAGATACTTGGTGTTATATATTTTTGAAAAGAGAGCTTTTCAACGGTATGCAATACATTGAGATCCTTTTCATTCCATTATATGACCTTTGCTCATATGTACATAGTATATGGGTGCGAACTGGAGTACAAAATTGGCCATAGCTTCGAATCTAGACATCGGCCATACAAAGTGCAATACATTTTTGAAAAGTAAAAGAAGAGACCTTTCTAATGGTACGAGAACTTTTTTAATTTACTTTATTTTCATATTTCATTTTTAAGTTTTACATTCACACGTATTTTTACATACACTTGGAATTGAAACAAAGACTCGAAACAAAAATAGAAAACTCTCTTACCCTGGTATTTCCGAAATCATCGAGAGAAATATCTTCAACGTAATTTATTTAATATTTTTAATTTGGAAAAAATTTTGGAAATTTCTTCCAAATTTGGCAGTTCACATTGCTAATTATATAATTATTAAAATTATTAAGCTTTGAATGAACAATGATGCCGGAAGAATATCAAAAAGTTCATAGAACTAGCAGATCAGACGATCGTTTCGGAACCAGCTACGGTACCTCATCAGTGATCTTTGTGATAATTCCATAATTTCAACAATCTATATAAATGAAAATACTGTAAAGTAAATTAGAATTACAAAGACAGTTATTTTCACTGAATAGTATTATTGAAAGGAACTACCGTTCTATGTACTTTTTGCCATTCTTCTTTAACAACCATCTTGTAGATTTCCTACATATACAAATAAATTGCTTGAAATGTCGCTGCCGTCGCTTGAAATATTGTTTCATTGACTTGAATTATCGTCAATAATTATTTCAGAATTCAGTACATTTTCATTAAAATTTTTATAATGATTCAATACATCTTTTACTTTCATTTCGCATATGTTTACAGAGTGCTTTGAAAGTTGTAAATAATTGATTACAAAGAAAAAATCCACACCCACACCCAAAGAAATACTTACCTCGTTTGAAGAAAATCGGCTATCAAATTGAGGGAAAATGGAATGATTTGACGCCATAGAAATGGTTTCCTCATTTAGATATACAAAATTTCTTTGAATTGAAGAAGTTTTCTATAAATTAAAGAAATATGTCTTCAATTTGTAAAAATTGAGTTTTTCAAATGAATAATATTTTATTTCAATATGAGAAATTGTATATAATTTAGGTAAAATTTTTCTCAGTTTGAGGAATAATTTTCCATAAATTGAAGTAAATTTACTACCTTTTTAGAAAAAAATCCTCAATTTATGGAATATTTTTTACAATGTTGATTTAATTAAAAAGCATAGAAATCATGTTTTTTACTTGTATTCATTTATTATTTTATTTTTAAAAAGTATTAAGATTTACATTCATACGTATTTTTACATACACTACAGGCATCTTCGCCTTGAAATGATCAAAACATCCTTATGGCCATCAAAGAATTATAAATTTAAGTTTATTGAAATTTATTTCTTTCGAATATATTTTGTTTTTGATGTGTAAACATTTTAGCTCACGGTATGGGCGAAATTTCAAATGTGTAAAATGTAAGAATAACTGTAACGTAAGATGTAAGATAACTGTAACGTCCAGTTCCCGTCTCGCTCACACTACTGCGCGACATGACTGTGCTACTCTAAACAACAAAGAGAAGAGAGAAGAGAAGAAGAGAGGGAGAAATTAAAATACGAGCGGAGTTTGTTTGTTTATGTTTCGATCAATTTACTCACACATGTATGTACATACGAAAACAAAATGTGTGTGTACATTTATTCGTGGCAGAATTATTTGTGGAGATCGACTATACCAAGAAGAGAAGTCGCCGTAGCGTACACAGGCGTTTGATAGGTTTTGCATTCGGCTAGTTAGTAAATATTTTCTTAAAATATAAAAACAATACAAAATGATAAGTAATAAAGAATCTAGGTTTCAATAAATGTATAAACAAAATATAGTGATAATGATAGCAAACCACGGCATTATAAAAATTTCGCTTTGTACATTAACCTAAATAGCAAAAATGTTAAACAGAAAAAATCAAACTTATTTATTATAAAATCACTTATTTACTTCAAAGAAAATACATTGTTTATTATTTTTATTAAATGCAGTTAAGGCAAATCTCTTTGCGGTGCTCTTAAAAAGTAGTGGGGTGACTGGTCACCCCTGTTGCCTTTCTAAGGTTAAATGCGGAAAGCACTTATCGTCGCTTGAGAATTGATTTGGCGTATGTGTGTACAAATTCATATACCTATACGCCAAATCAATTCTAAGGCGACGTCATGTAAAATTTTCACGTTAAATAAAATTTCAAATCGACAAGAAGAAAAACTTAAAGCGCGGAAAAAAATATGCAATTTCAGCTGCGTATATGCGAGCATATAGTGCCCGATGCATTGAGTAAAAACAAACAAACGCAACTACAACATATCAGCCCTATTCACGATTTGGTGCAAATGCAAAATATTTCTGCTCTCACAACAACAAATGCGATATGGAATAAAAATTTGCAATAATGAAAGACCATTTGCAATTTATAGTGAATTGGGCTATTATATATAAAAGGTAATGATATCTAATAAATTTTTAAGTTTATAAAAGAATTGTTTTAATTTGAATTATTTACCTAAGTATATAGATTATACATCAAATCCCTATATATGGCTACACATATGTGAGTTTATGTATATGACATTCAGTTGGCTTAACTATTTACACATCAAATATCTTGCGTGTCTTGCACGCATCCATTGTTTTTTTTCACAATTTATATAAATTTTTTTCACAAATTATGTCAACATCCACAAACACAACCGCTTCGCTTGAAATAGAGACGCCGACTAAAAAATTCAAAAGAAAAGCAAAGCGTACACGATTGTCTGCTAAGGCCAAAAGAGTAAAGCTAGTTTTTTGTGTATACCAAAATTTTGTATGGAGAGCATTTTTGGTATATTCGTCTCTTTCTTACATTTTCTATGCACAAAGAATATGTAAGTTTAATGATGCCACCTTATTTTATTCTAAATAAGGTAATTTGTCCCTTTATGGTATTTTGATACTTTTGTTTCGTAGCCAAATGGTGCTTGAATTTTTATATGCTGATGCGACTAAATTTTGGAAGAAACGGGTTTATCGGAACGTCCATTGTTCCACGCACATTTGTGTTAACAATAGACAAAGTAATTCGTAAAAGCTATTGAGTTAAAAGTTTATGCAGCGACGCGTTGCAAGGACTAAGTTTTGGAAAAAAAATGATATATGTAGATGCCCATTTACCACACCCATATTTTCTTGTATTTTACTTACTTTTTTATCTTACTTTCCCTTAATTTTTGTTTTAACAACTTCATTGAAATTTGGGATTTTATTGCAATTGATGGGCAACACCGCAACTAAATTTCCAGAAATTAAAAAATATCTTACTTCAAATTGAACACCATGGTTGCATGAAAGGAACGCATTTTTCTTCATTTTGAGGAAAATTTACATAAACGAGAGAAATTTTCGTGGATTTAAATTGAGGAAACTTTTTCTTTGTTTTAGTGATAGGTATTTTTCTGGGTGAACGAGAGAAATTTTCGTGGATTTTAATTGAGGAAACTTTTTCCTTGTTTTAGAGATGGGTATTTTTCTGGGTGCAGAGAAATACTTATCTCGTTTGAAGAAAAACGGCTATCAAATTGAGGAAAAATGGGAATGATTTGACGCCATAGAAACGGTTTCCTCATTTAGATATACAAAATTTCTTTGAATTGAGGAAATATTTTTTCTTTATTTTAGAGGAAAATTTCTTTGAAAGAAGGAAATTTTCCATAAATTAAAGAAATATGTCTTCAATTTGTAGAAATTGCGTTTTTCAAATGAATAATATTTTATTTCAATATGAGAAATTGTATATAATTTAGGTAAAATTTTTCTCAGTTTGAGGAATAATTTTCCATAAATTGAAGTAAATTTACTACCTTTTTAGAAAAAAAATCCTCAATTTATGGAATATTTTCTACAATGTTGATTTAATTAAAAAGCATAGAAATCATGTTTTTTACTTGTATTCGTTTATTATTTTATTTTTAATAAGTATTAAGATTTACATTCTTTCTTACATTTTCTATGCACAAAGAATATGTAAGTTTAATGATGCCACCTTATTTTATTCTAAATAAGGTAATTTGTCCCTTTATGGTATTCTGATACTTTTGTTTCGTAGCCAAATGATGTTTGAATTTTTATATGCTGATGACTGAATTTAGGAAGAAACAGGTTTATAGAAACGTCCATTGTTCCATACACACTTGTGTTAGCAATAGACAAAGTGATTCGTAAAAGCTATTGAGTTAAAGTTTTATGCAGCGACGCGTTGTAAGAACTAAATTTTATAATGATATATGTAGATGCCCATATACCACACCCATATTTTCTTGTATTTTACTTGCTTTTTTATCTTACTTTCCTTTAATTTTAGTTCTAACAATCTCATTAAAATTTGGGATTTTATTGCAATTGGTGGGCAACACCGCAACTAAATTTCCAAAAATGAAGAAATACCTTACTTCAAATTGAACACCATGGTTGCATGAAAGGAACACATTTTTCTTCATTTTGAGGAAAATTTACATAAACGAGAGAAATATTCGTGGATTTAAATTGAGGAAACTTTTTATTTGTTCTAGAGATTCAATTTCCATGAAAGTCTTTGTGAAAAGTTGACGGAGCTGGTGAAATCCGAAAAGGAAAATAAGAGCAATCTGAAGCGGGTTTAGCGTTCAATTGAGAAATTGAGCGAAACTCTATGGCTTTATGCAAAAAGCTCTTATTGAAAAAGCTGGAAATCGAGGAGATACGACCAAACCGACTAAAAAAATCTTAATTTCTGTGGTAGTTGTAACTTCTGCGTTGACTTCCTCAAACAGTCCGAAAAACGTTGTATTTGGTGCCTGCCAGGAAATAAAATTTGTAATGAATAAGCAATGTATTTGATTGATTTAAAGGTTACAGAAATACATATATACCAATATACCATATTTCGCCATAGCATTTTTTACATGTGGCCAACGACCAACATTAGGAATAGTGGCTCTTACTTCCATATGAGGAGCCACCAGCTGCGTTGCCAATTAAATTAAAAGTTTTCGGTGCCGATCTCATTGCCTTTCCACCGCAAAATCAGCTACATCGAGCATGTTGAAAAGCAAGGCCAATGACCAGCGGTTTGTTCCTCTTTTATAGGTATAGCCTGACACCATCGTATCGACACCTGCCTTATTCCGATTGTAGTCCAGGATTTTGTTCGGGTTTTTGCTGGTGTTATTTTGACCTAGGTGCCCTACCTGGTGCGCCCTGCTCAGATATAAATGCTATAACGGCATTTAATAGATAGAAAAATAACAGCCTTTTTTTTAACTTAGGAGCACAAAACCTATTTTTCATTGTAGTAACCAAACAACGTTTGAATATCCTCACCTGACCTAGCTTTTTTGAATTCTAATTTTTTTTGAACTTTCGTTTTTTTTCTTTCTAGTAAAGGAATGCAAACAGAAATTATAAAATTCAAATTTTAAATTTGAAAATTCTTATTTTTCACGGAAAACATGTTTTTGCCTATAACATAATATAATTGGCAGTTAAAAATAGTTGTAGTCCAGCCAGACCACAGTAGGTTAAGTTTCCGCTTTTTAATTTTGCACTACCAACTTATTCTATTCAAAATTCTTATGCCATAACAGTCAGAAAGTTTCCGCTTTTTATTTTGCCGTGATAAAAAGATATTCAACGTCAAAGTCAAATGTGGTCTGGCCAGAAAATTTGCCCTTTTTTGGGTTAATCAGTCCCAATAGTGTATGTAGTCGTATGAGATGTCAAATACGAATATCAAATGGTGCCGCACGTAAAACTAGCCTAGAAGTTGAGCGCACAAAAATCGTTGGTGCTGAATGATTACGTTTAACATCTTTCATTTGACACCTAATTCGACTACTTACGCTATAGTAATCTATAACTCAATAAACCTACTAGTGTCCGACCGAAGGTGATTTTTTGGCCGAAGACGAAGCCGAACTTAGGCCATTCATCTAACCTTCGGCCGAAGCCGAAGACCGAAGGATTTTTAAAATATAAAAAATAAGAATCTGAAAGTAAATTTTTTCTACCTATGTATTTGCAAACATATACAGAAAAATATAAATAAAAAGCTGACCAGTAGCACTAAATAACTGTTCACTGTCGAAGGAGCTAACAAATATTATTTATTTCAAGAATCATTTAAAAATTTGTTTAAGTAGAAATATACAGTTACATCGACTATATACCTGTTGAACGGCTGTCGTTCAACGAAACCTGTGCCAAAAAGAAAGTTGGCCGATGGCTCCCATGATACTGCTTATCTGAAATCAAAGATTGAATCAGCGTATTAATCAATAGACCTGTAGTCGGAACCAGAATTAACTCTCTAGTAACCAAATTTTTGATTGATTTAAAAAAATTGGGATTGATAAATTTTAATGTAAAAAGCATAAATCTGATCTCAAAACCCTTAAAAATTTAATGGGCGTGGTTTTATGAAGCCGGAAAAGTTGAATGCCTAAAAGTATTTGTTGTTGAATAAACTTTTTTTCAACTTTTTTTAAATAACTAAATATTTTGTATAAAAAATTTAAATTCCTAGCTACTCATAGCTAATTTTTTATCTGGCAAGTATGAAGGGAAGTATTTTATTTATTTTTACCTCTAATTCAAACAAAATAATTAATTTTGCTGTTTTTGACAAATTTTGACTTTAACTGTCGCTAACATCATAATAACACATAACTATTTAAAGCATTTTTTTAAAAGCTGGGGAAATTCCATAAACGATGTGATAAAATGTAGTAACAAAAAACTATTAAGGTGGTAATTAAATTGAAAATTCAATTTTTGGGATAGTTTTATTGTACTTATGTTCTTTTAGTTAAGTCATTAAAAGTTTGTATTTTTATCTATCTAGTTTTGAAAATAAGTATTTGATTTTTGTCATTTTTTTTTACTATATCAGCAGTTTATTGGTTTTGGAGATATCATGGCAGCCATTTCGAAAAATGCTGTTTTGAGAAAAACTAGTTTCAAAGTTCAAATATGCATGACAGCTGTATCAGGGCCTGCAAATAAACATCAGTAACTTTCAATCGACTGTGAATTACAAAAAATCCCTTTACACATATATTCTAGAGCGATTTTAGCCAAAACAATTTTCAATTTTTTTGACGTCCTTGAAAGCAAAAAAAAAGTGAAGCGCCAGTAATGGAAGTAGCCGGATTCTCTAACAATTCACGCTTCTTTTCAATACGCTTCAAGACTTCCTTAAAAAGTAAAAAAGTTTTGCACGCTTCTGCTGCCTCTAATTGTATTAGCTTCAGCAGGTAGTTCGTTAAAAAAAGTCACTCATTACTGTTTGTACGGTTGTAAATCTGTGGGTTATTTCAAAAGTAAAAATTCCATTTTCCAAGCAAACGGAGAAAATATAACACAGAAATTGTAATGTAAATACTTTATAAAACCACTTCACATTTATTTATTTGTATAAATTCTATATTAAATCTATATTAAAAACTATTATAAAAAAGTATATTATAATCTTCGGCCAAAACTTCGGCCATTTTTTGCCGAAGCCGATGCCGAAGGTGCAATTTTAGGCCGAATAGTCGAAGAACCGAAGCCGAATAATCGGTCGGACACTAAAACCTACTCCTTTAAGCGCTGGTGTTACTGTACGCGGCAGGGTGTGAAGGCACCATTGACTTTCCATTAAATACTTTTAAAATATATTACTTTTGGGAACTTATACGATGGGGGCAAAAACCTTGTAGAAAGATTTCTTACTATACGCAAAGTTTGCCACTAGATCTGGGTCAAAGTCTGGGAAAGTACGTCTTCAAAACAGAATAAAACTTAGCTTTAATATGCAATTACTTCTTATTTTTAAATGAAAAAGGTTTAACGAATATAAACAAAAATAAACAGGTGGAAACTTGGAGACGAGTCACATCTAAAATCATGATTCTTTTCACATAGCAGATATAGTAGATTTAAAGTCGCTTCTTTGAAACATTAGGGTAGGTAGGTTGGTACGCTTATTACAGCAAATATTTAAAATAATGTTTGCTTTATGTCTTTAAAATGTTTATAACCATGGACGTACTTTTGTCAATTCTATTATTTTGTTTGCAGATTTAAATAACATTCATGAGAGTGCACCGTTTGATAAAGACATAGTAAATGACAATTCGTTGTACATAATCGTATTAATTTTTTATTAATTTCGTCTTATTCCCCTTTCTGATGTACATATTTATTTTAAACGTATTTAATTTGAGAAAGTTTACATGATATTCGATAAATGCTTGAGGCCATCATATAATCATGAACCGAGGGGATAAAACAAAAAAAAAATCATTTTCTATTCATTCAACAGAGCATGTTTAAGCTTTACAAATTTGAAGAAGACTTCGAATTTGAAGTACTAGTGCCAACCAGATGTGATTCTGTAAAACATATAGCACAGAATTTTCAGCATTGAAATATCAATGCCTGCTTAGAAGCTCATGTGTTCAAAGGGGGTTGTTCATGTTGTTTTCGGTTTACATATTGAGTTAAATTCAATATTTGAATAATGCACTACAGAAGCAGTGTGTGAGACATTGTCAAAAGGACAATTATTCCTTTACGCAATGACACTTAAATTGAGTTTTAATGTTGTCAGACAGCAAATCTATTTCGGCGTATAATTGACCGAAAATGCTTTGTGTGGAATTGTGATTATCTCAAAAAAAGATTCATGGGGGTGCCATTATTTGCTTTCTTAGAAAAATATTGAGTTGGGCTGTATGAGAACTTCTTTACTCTTTATTCGAGTAGTATTAATTAATGACTGCTGGGTGCTTTATTTGTCATCTATGTCGAAACATAAATAGTTAGTTAATCAATATAAATAAATTTAATATAAATTTAATTTGTCCTTTTAACAAATACTCATCTGTTGAGATGGATACCAAAGGCCCAAAAATAATATGCGAAAGCTGGCCTAACCTACATAATTTTAGCACTATTCCAAAAGTCTTCTTTCTTCGTATATTTGCTAAATAAATGAATTCCATTCGCAAAGAGTTATTGAATGACATTTTTAGGTATCAAAACCTCTTACAATAAATATAGAAATCTGATTTACCTTTTTCCGGTTTTCATTGTGCCCGTATTTAAATATTAAATATAAGTGGCAGCACTGCTATTTCTCTATGTAGCTGTTTACATTGGCGCATGCATGAGCGCCTGTCTGAAAAAGAGAGGTAGAAATAATATGTAGGTAGTTAGAAAAAGACAGGCGAGTTTCTATCTCTTTTAACTTCGAACTATGAAAATGAATTCTAAAAATTAAGTATCAATTGTATTTTAAATAAACACTGTGTAATTGGGCTTAAGTATTCCTACAAAATTATAAGAAATAGTACCGATATATGCAACAGTTTGCCAAATTGAACTATCAAACAATTGAAATTTGCAATGTTTTCTCTTTTCGCAAAGAAAATGCAAAACGAATTAAAAGATTTAAAGGAATTATAATTGTTATTTTGCACTTTCGAAGGAATCTGGGCGTTAAACGCAATAAAAGAAATTAAAAAATCAAAACGTCCCTATGCTGTTAGAACAATAAATCCAGACAGAAATGATTTTTTGCTGTTTCAAAGCATTCGCTAATCAGCCAATGCCAAGTGGCTATAATTTTGCTATAAGCTTGTTTACATTTATTTAAAAAAACTTTCATTAGTTGCTTGTTTTTCCTTTCCAAACAGATATTTGGCACTTTTTTTCAATAGCTGACATTGTTTTTCAAACTGGACAAGGAAACTATTGGCTTATTGTTCTCGATACAGCAGATGTGTTGAGGAGTAATTTAAGTAATGTTTATGCAAAGCAGTCAAGTACGGATGGCTACAAGCAGATTTATGGGATTTGTGGAATATGCCCAATTGTGTTGGGTCTATAGGCGATAACTATATGCGACGGGTACAGACTTGCTCGTACCGGAAATTTCTTCTGTGTTGTTTGCTTTGGCCGTTAGGCTGTCAGATACTCAAGGGGACCAACATGTATTTTGATACGTGCCGTATTTGAGTGATCTGATGGAAGTGTGGTCTATCACCTCTACGTGGTGACGGCCGGAAACAGTTGCATATCTCATTACCGATATGTGACTGACTAAGATAGTACAGGCGGAGGGAGCATACCTTCTTATACAAAGCCTTCCCTAATCCAAGGTGTTATGCGACTCGTGCCTGTTGGATATTTTGGCAGCCAGGGGAGTAACCCTGGAAGGCCAACGGTGGTGGGTCAGCTATCTGAATGCATTAAATTTAATTAATTTTATTCAGTCATTATGGTGGATCTGCTTCCGTTAGTTTTCCAGTGTTAAAAATTAGGCTGTCTTTTTATGGAGCATCTCTGATACCTGGCCGCCTCAGTGAGTAAAGGTGGCCTTGCCGTGGTATGGGGCGCTGCCACGGTCGACTTTCTCTTCCCCTTTTCTTTATAGAGGTTACCGTGTATTCTGATTCGTCGGGATGCACAGCTTCGTCCTGGTTAAATAGGAGGAGCAGGCGACCGGACGAAACGGCATGAACGAAACCGAAAAAGAAAAACCCTCAGTCTCTCGAGTCTACGACAGAGAGAGCATCCCGGGGGAGAGTGGGGTTGTAATCTTTACAACCAACTCTTCTTTGGAGTCAGGGGCTGTGAACCCTCCGGCTGAAGTAGGTATGAGTCTAGACGTCACAACTGTGACTGTCATACCTCCTACAGAAGCTAGCGTACTGGGGCCACAACCTTCTCGCAGTATGAGACGCAAATGAAGGAGATTAGGTCGATAAACAGACGTAAGGAGGCCTCGGCCACTACTCTGGTTGAATACCCAATTATGGCCAATGTTTCAAAGAGGGTACTCTCTGCTGAGGTTACAGCATCCGATGCAGAGGTTTCTCAGAGAAACCAAGCCGCTTCCTTCAGGCGCGCTCTGGTAAAGAGGACGAATACCGATACTGCCAGCGCTGCCATCTCTTGCAGTGTGGGCGCACAGATGGGAGGCTCTAATACTTTCCAAAGTATTTACGCCATCTCTGTGATGCCTACTGCTTCCGGCAATGATAACGCGAGGCTACCCCGGTCTTCTAACTCGGCAAATATTGCGGAACCTATCTGTGGACTTACAGTAACCCAGATAAATTTGCAACACTCCAAAGCTGCTACTGCACTCCTTTCCGTGTTGCATACATTCCCTCAGATAACAACAATCCAAGAACCTTGGGTCCATAAAGAACGCATTTGTGGACTTGGTGAGTTAAGGGGCGCACGATTCTATATGATGAGAGTTCTAATAGACCTAGAACCTGTCTTATAGCATCTCCTTATCTTACAATTACCAAACTTGGTCAGTTTTGTGGCCAAGATATGGTGGTTGCTAAGGTGAGTTTTCAAGACAATCGAGAAAGGAAACATTTTGCGATTGCTTCTGCCTACTTTCCAATCGATGCAATTTTACCACCACTGCCAGCGATGGTTGTTGAATTTGTGGAGTATTGTGAGAGGATGAATTTGGGGCTCATATTATGTTGTGACGCTAATGCACAGAATGTTATCTGGGGCAGCAGCAAGTGCAACGTAAGAGGGACTCATCTTCTTTACTACATACTGTCTTGTGGGTTGAACATACAAAACGTTGGGAACCAACCCACTTTTTTAACACCTAGTAGACAGGAGGTTATTGACCTAACTTTTTCTAATGAAAGGTTAGTGCAGTCAATTGCAAACTGGAAGGTCGTTAGAGATGACTTTCTATCAGACCGCAGACACAGTTGCGAGCACTAAAATAGTAGTGCGTACTTGCAAAGTGAATTTTTCTTTATATTTTGCATCCAATATGATATTGCTGTCGACCATTCCTGAATTTAATGCTCCATGGTGGAGCAAGGAGATGCAACGTGATTAGGTTTGCTATTGCTTCCTTTGACACATTCAAATCGCCGAGTCCGGATGGTATACTACCAGATGCTCTGAAAGAGGGTATGGTGCAATTGCTACCTGTTTTGAAGAAGATCTTCATCTCCAGTTTGGCTCTCGCTCAAATACCTCAACAATGGAGGTTGGTAAAATTTGTTTTCCTTCCAAAAATTGGAAAGGACAACTCTACCAATCCCAAAAGCTTTAGACCAATTAGTATGATGGAAAATCTTGTGAGACGGCACTGCAAAATCTGGTAGGTCGGATTGAGCGGGCCCTCAACAGGAAAGAATTTACTATTGGTTTTTTTGTTAATATTGAGGGAGCATTTGACAACGCGAATTTTGACGGCATGTGCAATGCAGCAGGTCAGCATGGAGTGGATCCGGTTCTTGTTAACTGGATACGCTCAATGCTGTCACATAGACTTATGGTGGTTCAAGCTGATTGTGGTCTATCCGTGACTTGTGGCGTGAATAGAGGATGTCCCTAAGGGGGTATACTCTCTCCACTGCTGTGGTGTCTGCTGGATGACTCTCTGCTTGTTTCCCTAAATGAGTCGGCTATCTACACACAGACCTATACCGATGACGTTGCCTGCTGAATCATTGGCCAATCGGTCGGGTATGTTTTTAGAAATGACCAAACTGCTCTGAATATGATTGACTTTTGGTGCTGCACAAAACGGGCTATCGTTTAACCCTCTTAAAATTTGTGTTATTATTTTCACCAGGAGAAGGAAAATTGATGGTTTCGTTTTACCAGTACTCAGAGGAATCACTATTCAGCTATCCTAAGAAGTGAAATAACTAGGAGTCACTCTAGATACCAAACTTCTATGGCTTTCTCATGTTGAGCTAAAGGTATCTAAGGCGCTGGCAGCTTTTTGTCAATGCAGGGCTATTTTTGGCAAAACATGGGGTCTATCACCTTATAAAGCCTTATGGCTTTATAAGGCTATGATTCGACCCATCATCACCTATGCATCCATAGTCTGGTGGAGCAGACTTAATGTTGACAGCGTTAGGAAAGCTCTTGCCAAACTTCAAAGGACTGTGGCCATTTGTTGTACGGGAGCGTTTTCTACAACACCTGACCCATCCTTAGATGCATTGCTCAACTTACCACCCCTTGATATTTTTGCTAAAGGAGAGGCTGTCAAAGCTATCTATATGCTTAAACGCAATGGGTATTCGTATAACACTTGCTGGGATATTGGTGACATTGTTGAAGGTGCTGATATAGACCTAACAGTTCTATCAATGCCCTCCTATACAATGCCAACAATACAAATTCCAGAGGCCCAAACTTGGTTTTTGCCGGGACCTGGGCCGGGAGTTGATTGTAAGCGTATTTTCACTGACGGCTCCAGAACAGAATTCGGTTCGGGTTCTGGAGACTTCATTGTAAATCGTTGTAAATTTGTTGTAAATCCAGGCTTGATTGTGATGGAAAACGCAATAGCCTGCTATTGACATGGGTTCCTGAACACTCGGGAAATAAATCTGCTGACCTTCTGGACAGAAATGGTTCGGAAACTGGTTTCCTGCGCCCAGAACATGTACTCTCTTTGTCGTCTACAGCTATCAAGACCACCATTAATGAGTGGGTCGATTTGACCCACAATCGTAAATGGGAGGAACTGAGGAGGAACTGGGGCTCTAGACAGACAAAGACCATGTTACCTGTTATCAACAAAAAAAAAAGTTTTTGCTCTTTAAAATATCTTCTTATTCTAATTTATCAATTTAAGTTGGCTGCGCATTAACTTTGGCTTCTTATTTAAACCCCGCCAGCTCTTCAAAATTGGTCAGCGAGTGTAAGGCAAAACTAAATAGTGTTGCAAAACACAACAAGTTATGGCTTATATGGGTTCCAAGACACTGTGGTTTTGCAAGGAATGAACTAGCTGATAAACTAGCTAGTGAAGGCTCTGCAATTACATCATGGCTCTGCAATTACATCTTGGCGAAAGTTCTGGGGAGATCATGCGTTGGATCAACGATTTCGTGGGTTCTATCCATAGAGAAAGATGGTCCGAGCTTGACTCCTGCAGAACCACAAAGCGCTTAATGAGACAACCTAACAGGAAATCAGCGGAATTTCTTCTGAAATTGAGAAGAAAGGACCTGAGATTACTGGTGGGTGTCATAACGGGGTACAACATATGTGGTCAGCATATGACTAACATGGGCGTCATCACCGATTCAATTTGCCAATCGTGTCTTGAGGACGACGATACTACGGAGCATTATCTTTGTAGCTGTCCGGCGTTAGCGAGAATTAGATTAAGGCTGTTGGGTAGTGATGTCTTGAGTATGAATAATGTCCATACTCTCCCTCTTACTGAGCTTCTAAGGTTCATCCGTGAAACAAAGAAGTTCGAGTTCTTTCCATTTACCCCCACATAACTTTCCTGTCTCTCTACTCTTTTGGTTCTATCTTCGGGTATAGTACAATGGACCTCTTGACTGAGTGCTTTGGTTTAGTCCAGCCCACCTTCAACTCTAAACTCTAAGCACAGTCTGACTGTCACTAAATACACAGATATTCCTTTCTCTCCAACCATTATCAATGACACGGTCCATTGCCTTGACCAACAGAAGCATACAGCCGAAGAGAGAAGTGAAGGTGCACTCTATCATTTTCAATGAAGACCCCAGAACCCGAACCGAATTCTATTTTGAAACCGTCAGTGAAAATGCGCTTACAATCAACTCCCGGCCCAGGTCCCGGCAAAAACCAAGTTTGGGCCTCTGGAATTTATATTGCACAGCGCGGTTTTAAAACTGGAAATGTTGGCATTGTATCAGATGGCATTGATAAAACTGTTAGTTCCAAATTAGTATCTTCAACAATGTCACCAATATCCCAGCAAGTGTCATTCCAATACTTATTGCGTTTAAGCCTATATTGGCTTTGACAGCCTCTCCTTTAGCAAAAATATCAAGGGGTGGTAAGTTGAGAAATGCATCCAAGGATGGCCAGGTGTTTTCGGAAAAGCCCCCGTACAACAAATGGCCTCAGCCCTTTGAAGTCTGGCAAGAGCTTTCACCATTAAGTCTGCTCCATTAGACCTATGGATGCATAGGTCTAATCGTCAAAAACTTACTCCTTCAATAAATGCCTTTTCAACAAATAATCCTCTATTTCAATTATTCACATTAGCAAGAATTATTAAAAAGGAAGGAGAATGAAGGAAAGGGATGGGAGGAGGATGGGGGACTAAATATTGATGGGAGGGAAAAAGACTTTCACAATACATTAATATAATAATTAATATATTAATTTTTTTTGCAATCAACCATGTTGTATGGGAGGTAGGCGTGGCCGTGGGTGGGTTTTTTTTTTATTTTTGCACCCTGACATTATATTGGAATAAGCAAATCTTGTAACTCTACGATTCTATTTTTGTTCTCATTATAATTATTTATTATATATAATAATTTAAAATTAGATTAAATTGTAAAATACTTCGAATTAAAGAGTTCCAAATATTAGCTAAAGTGCATTTTTGTGCCTTTTTAATTCACTCTTGGTAGTTAAGCACTTTAAATCTTTTTCTAGCTTCAATATATTTAAAAATTTAATTAAATGGAAATAAATTCTTAATGTGTGTTTATTGAAAGTGTTAGCTTTTTATTCATCAACGTTTTAAGAACTTTCTTCCGAAGAATTTAAGGATGTAGTCTAGTGTTCCGACCTAATTTTGAAGGTAATTTCGGGAATTTTTTATTGTAACAAAATAAGAGTAGTATTGCACCGATTATAATAATTATTAATCGTAACTGCAGGTTAATAGCCATTTTGCGGTTAATCGTAACCGTCGATTACTACGGTAATTGTATAATGCGGTTATTGAAAATATGTTTATTTTAATGAACGCACTCGTTTGTACTACTACAAAGACCTGAGCTTTCTTTTGGCACAAAAAAAAGCGTTCCTTTTTTTAAAAAAAGGCCAAATTTTGGATTTTGCTAATTTTATTTTTCTTTGTTCAAAAGATTAAATAAACTCATGGCTGGCGGTATACTGTACATATTAGAAAAGATTGCTACTATTTTTTCCTTTCCTAAGAGGAACCTAATGAATGTCGAATATTGGATTTATAGTGTAAAATCTGTCTTATAATCTAACTCATGAAAAATCATAATTCGCTCTTAAAAGCGAATAGGGCATTTTCTTTTCCACTTTTCTCGTTTTCTCTTCAATAACTCAAATGTAATCAACTAAATTTACGGTTGATTACGACACTTGAAGTCATTTGAAACAAAAAATTTAAATAGATGATTGCTCTGTAGGATAACAATTGGCGTGTAGAATTTTTTCAGACCCCTGGGCCGATCAAAAAAACGTTATTTCGAGAAAAACGCTTTTTTGTCGTGTGTCCACCTAAATTTGAAATTCAGAACTGCAGAGAAATTCTTTCTCATGTGTCAGCACTATTACGTTTAAAATAAATTAATTTATCTGTTAAAAAGAAAGAAAGGTATTTTCGTAAGTAATGAATGAGTAAATATTTTGAACATTTAAATGTCAGGGAAGGATTAAAACCATTATGATGAATCCTGTAATAATCGCGAATATTTATTGTAAATAGTGCCAATTCGTGTGCTATTCAATTTGCAAGACAGATATTTAAAGTGCAATGTTATTCCTAAAAATAATAATAAACCATTTCTTTAAAAAAAAATTAATAATAAATATGTAGATACAGATTATTTAGCCTTCTAACATTCATGTGTATAAATAAGAATAAATTTCAAACGACGTATAAAACCACCAGTGACTTCAATACAGATATATAAACAACAAGCAGAGGGGGAAACGATGTATCTACACACATACAGATGTAGGTATGGATGTATATTAAAAGGACAGAACTAAAGTGAGAAAAAACAATTGCCAGTTACCAGTGACAATGTTAGGGAAACGATGATTGGCTGCTTTTCTGAAAGACCGCCCACTTTTACAGTATCACTACACATAAATCCACAGCAATTCTTGGCTAATGTGGAGTGTCTATATATTTATAGAATAAGCAAGCTGCTGCTACCTTGTGTTTCCCCGGAATCATGTGCTTCCGACCCAATTATACCAACGCCCATTTACGAGCATTTTGTGTTTTTCTGACGCATGTTTGTTACGTGAGTTTAGTTAGTTGAAGTGATTTTCTGTTTAGTGTCGTATACAATAAGCTTGTGTTATTGACTTATATTATTTTTATACATACATATATACATACGTATCTATGTATATATGTATGTATTCATACAAAATTGCTAATAATGTGTAAAACATTTTTTTTATTATGTGTTGCATAAAAGCAAAGAAAATATTGCGTAAAAAATGTACAAACACTTAAACTATCTATGCATAGATATTATATTTTAGGAATAACTTAATTGGAATGACTTTACGATTCTACACTTATGTACGTATGTACATTTCATGGGATGATCATAGCACTTCAGCTTACATGCACATAATATACATACGTACATACATTTGTGAAAACATCTAAATTAAACTTCCGTTATAATTTACATACACAAAGAGAAGCTAAATCACTTATTCTGATATTCTTTATTAGTTTTTAGAAGGATCCGGATTTCCTTTTAAAGCTTATGTGAGACTTCTCACAACGGATTATACAAAATACATTTCATAAATGGCTTTGGATATTTGTATTTATTTATGCATAAACTGGCCAACTATATCGCATAATGTGGTACAGTACCGAAATGTGCATTAAATGTACCGTGAACCAGCAAAACATTGCCAGACATGAAAATGTATCGAAATTTGAGCAAATTTTTTTCTATATAATTACTTTTGGGCTTACAATGTATTTAGTACCAACACGTCACAGACTATGCTAAAAAATGCACCTTCATAGTTAAAGGTTAACTACCATTGAGAAAGTACTGTCTCTTATTGTACATACAAATAAAAATACTTTAGAAAACAAAAAAATATATAAGTTGGAATATTGAAAAATGCGCTATAATTTTGAAACAAAATAACATTGGACCAATAAACTATTGTTAAGAAAAGTTCAACAAACATTTTTTTTAAATAAATCTGAACAAAAGGATAAGTAAAAAAGAAATTATAGAAAATTTTAATAGCCCAGTTGGTAGAGTAAAAAATACACCAAAAGTTCATAAAAATTCTTAACTGCGATTTTTTTAGTAATCGTTAGTGGGGGTATGATAGATGGAAAAACCACAAAAATTAGCTCTGGGGTTGCAGAGCGACCCCCCCAAAAAAACCCCTCTTTGGTGAAAAAAGCCTTTTTGTACTAATAACTGGTTAACCGTTGGAGATATTTTTTAAAACACGCTGAAAAAAGTCCTTTCGAATTAATATAAAACAACTGGATCTCCTTTAGCGGATTTAGCTACTGCACACAACCAGTGCTGTCGAAGGTACTCCGATTCGTACTCCGCTCAAATCTGAATCCTCCGGTCCTCCCCAATTGGAAAAAATCTTCCTATTTCATATTCTGGAATTTTTGGGTTGTATGCAAAATAAAAGTAAATCAAATTAAATGTATTTTGTTGGGTTATTTTCGTAAGAAATGTTTATTTTAGTTTTTTAATCTTTACTGTCTTTTTGTATTTTTTTCGAAAGGAAAAATTCCCCCCTTTAAAATTTTCAAAACGACAGCACTGCACACAACGTCCGTTCGACATTGGATATGTATTCTTTTCTTAACAAAATGTTGCATTTTTTTGCCTCGTGCCATGGCAACAATTTTTTTAACCCTGCCAAAATGTTGCATTTGTAGTGCAAGAAAAGAACATAAAAATGCTACCCTGTCAGAATCAACTAATTTGCAGGGCAACATTCTTACCTCGTCATTTATTTGAGTTACATTTTTCCCCGCTCAGAAGGCAACATTTTTTAGAAAAGAACATAATACTCTCTGAAAAGCTGCCTCTTTTTCAGAAAAGAACACGAAATTCGACAGCCCTCGCACGGTGCAAAAAAAATGCAACATTTTATCGAGAAACCAAAACGCTATTAGAAACAAACAACGTCCCCTCAACAAACAACGTTGAGAACTCCTTAAACGCTACAGAATTTTGCTCGATAGAGGAATTGTATTATTGTTAGACGGAACTTGAAGACTTAAAAAAACTGGTTTAAGGCAAGCAGAGCCCTTACAAAAGATATGCAAATTTTAATGAAAGGGATAAAACAAAAGGGAGTAAATTAAGAGGATCATTTTTTTCATGAAAAATTAATTTAGATATATTTATTGTATGTTACAAGCAAAACAATGTGTGCAGTTTCCTTTCGTTACAGTCTTTACATGTCTTACAAAAAATACCTTGGTCATTTGCTGACCACTGAATGAATTAAAGCCGATCCAGAAAAGGTTGATCCGCTCCAAAAACATAAGGAACCCAAAAACGTTAAAGAGCTGTAATCGTTTCTGCAAGAATACTCGTGGTATCGACGGTTTATCTTGCAATTCGCTGATGTATCAAAACCGTTGTCGCAACTCTCTAAAAAGAGTTTCATATGGAATTGGTCAAGTGATCAACAGGAAGCAATGAAAAATTAAATTTTTTTTTTTTGCCATACTTTATTCGGCAAAGTTGATTAAAAGTCGACAACGAATTTTTATATCTTTATTGTTCGCCAACAAAAAAATCGGTACGCCCTAATGTACATATATCATCGCCTGAGAATTGAATTGGTGTATACGCCATTTTCAGCGTTTTTAAGTTAACAATGACTTTTTGGGGTTCAAAACCTAAATTTTCAGAATTAACAACCCGTTTTATTTTATCTATTTTCATTCCCGAGATAATGAATATGCACTTTGCCGTACACGCCACCAAAACGGAGATTAATCGTGTTGTTCTGCCGTATACGCCAAATTATGACGTATGCGGCAAACCTTCAATACAAAATCAATTTTTTTTCACAGAAAGTTGTTTTATCGCACGTGCACGTTCGTTAGAACGAAATACATGCAGTTTGCAGCACATTTTTTTAAAACACGCTGAAAAAAGTCCTTTCGAATTAATATAAAACAACTGGATCTCCTTTACCACTAAAAGAGTTTCCCCATCGACTCTCACTATTGCAGAGCCTCGTCAGGGCGGCAGTATTTGCATCCACATCTTTCTTTATTTAGAACAAAACTCTTCTAAGCCAGTGTCTGAAAAATTTTTATAGAGATCAATTTAATTTCAATCGGTGTGCGCAATATAAGGTAACAAAAAATCTAAAAAGTAGACTGCTATAGTTATATTTCATAATAAAAAAATGCTCTTACTGTTGTTTATAGTATGAGGTAAAGAGTGGGAATGGTAAGAATGATATAATTAATTAAGGATTATCCTTATTTGGAAAAATGTCGACAGCATTAAATTTGACCGAAAATTCAACCAAAAGTATTACTCAAACATTTTCAGAACCTGGTCACTCCGAGATCCAAGAAGTGGATTGTAGTGCTCCCTTTACTGAATGAATTTACCGATGCGATGAACAGAAGGCTATAATCGGCGAATCATGTAAACTTAACCTCTCTATATTTTCGAAAATAGTGATAGAAAAAAAATGGCGGACTACAAGCCCGCTATTTTGAATAGGAAAGGCGTGAAAAAAATTTGAAGCAAATCAAAAATGTTGACTAACAAAAGTGTTCGATTTGTAAAAGAATGCCTCATGTGCATTATTTTGCCGTATGTGTATAGCATGCTCGAAAAAAACGTGCAAAATGGCTTACACGGCAAATAATTTTTTTTAAATCGAAAAATAATTGTGATAACATTGAGTCCGAAGTCTGGAAAACATCCATTTTAGATCATCTATGAGATATATATATATAAAGTAACGATAAAAAAATAAAAAATTCGATCGTCTAGTTTAGTCAGAAATTAACTTCAAATTTTAAATTCAATTTACTCGAACATTAAAATTAGACGTATATGTAACGCTCGTATATTTTTTCGGACCAAAAACTGTATATTCTACCAAAAACTTTTAAAAAACTGTAAATCGGTATGAATTTTTTTCAATGAGAATTATCAAGGAAAACAATTTATTCATCATCTATATCGTCTTCGTTCTCCATTTTCATATCTCCTTCTGTAGTTGTATTGAATTTGTGGTTGGAAGAAATTTGACGAAGCGATTCCGGCTTTGCTATGAGGCTTTATAGAAATTAACGCATGGATATTTCAAGTTACATTTGACGATAAGAATCGCCTTCAATGTTTCCACTTCTTTCAAAAGTATACTCGCAACGAGTTGCCATTATTCTCTCAGACTTTGAATTTGAATTTCCTAGCGTTCAAAAATTGTATATTTTTTTCTTAGTATAAACGCAGTATTTTGGTAAAAAAAAAGAAGCGGTATGCGGTTTTGGAGTTGAAAAAACGGTATACTACCGCGAAACGATATGTTTGCAAACAGTATATCACAAAAGTAAGTTTCCAAACACTAAAAAACGCTACCGGCAAAAATCTTCTCAATAATAGATAGCTTAAAATCTGTTTTTATGTTACTAAAAAGCTACTTAGAAAGTTGTTGAAATAGCAAATATATTATGAATAAAGAAAATATGGTTTTGTTTTTTTTTAAGCTTAATACTCCTAATTGACAGTACGATGTAACAAAAGTGACTTTCCAAAGAGTTGAATATTCAAAATGACTACATTTTACTTCAAAAATTTGAGTGAATGGCCTTCAATAATGAATGCAAAATTTCTACATCGATTTAGTCTTTTTTCCGCAAACAAGAGCGTGTTTGGCTTAATTGTACGAACAAATTTAAGTATCAAGTTGGACTTTCTAACAATCGCAATTACAATATCGTTGTATAAGCGATTTTTAAAATCGAGCTCCGTGTATGCAAAACGTTTTTAAGCTGTCATTCTTTGCTCACATCCAAATTAATACAAAATTCCCTAGGGAGGTGCTGCAAATACTTTAAAAAGTTGAAAGCATTCGAAAAGAAATGGAATCAGCTTTTAACATAGCATCAGGACAAGCTATAATTAATTTTAATGTTCCTGTCTTACCATTAAAATGTCTAGTCGAGACACCTTATGTTAATGTCATACTTTTCGCCAAGACAGTACTGCTGCTATCAACCCTAACATAAATTTGAAGTTTCATTAGTTTTTGACGTTTGTGTATTTTAAAATGGCGCAAGTTAAACTTAACAGAAGAGAAATAATTAATTTCATAAATATATATCGAGAATATGAGTGTTTATGAAATTTTAAAAGAGAAAAATATATTAAATTACATTTCGTTAAAAAAAGAAAAAGTTGAAAAAATTAGTCGAAAGTCAATAACACATACCATAGGAACGCTCTTTGTACTTGAAGAGAGCTTACCAACGATATATCATAACATTGCCCTGCATGGGATTTGTCAATAACGAATCTGGGGTCAAAAACTTCCCATCACGTCATGTTTTCGAAAAAAGAGGTTTTTGGCCATTTTTTTAAAATTGTAGAGCTGAACCCTGACGTGATACAAACATCGCTAATGTCAGAAATTAAAGGCTAAACCATGCGCCCTTAGAGCAGAGTTGTGATTTTATCTCACTTACACCCATAATGAAACTGCAATGGTCCGAAGTGTTTTGAGGATCGCTGGTTACAAATTTGTAGTCAGATTTAAAAAATTCAAAATGACGGACGAATTTAAGGTATAAGATACAATCCGTCCTATGTACATTTTTTTTTCTGAACTCCTAGTCATAAACACATCCCCTGCTATAAGGGCGCATGCAAACGATTTGGTTTAGAGCTCATTTGGGGGGGCATGGTTCATGGTTTAATTTTCGGCATTAGCGAAGTTTGTAGCACGTCAGGGTTTAGCTCTACAATTGTTCAAAAATGATTTTAATTCCTTTTTTTAATCATGATGTGATGGTAAGTTTCTGACCCCAGATTCGTGTTTAGCATGAAAATTTCATTACGAATCACAAGAAGCCATCTTATTCGTACAAGAAAAGTTAAAACTTGCTGGGTAGTGTAGTTGATGATCGGATATCAAAAAACATGATATGATAAAAAGACTGTTTAAATAGTTTTTGAAGACCCCTTTTTACCCTGAAACACTCTAGGGGTAAACTTTAAAAATAGGTGTAGAGACACTTAACTTTTTTTTTACTTCATAGGGGCGACCCGGTCTAATATGTATTTCTTCGGAGCAATTCATTGGGGGACATTTTTTTTCTTTCTATATATTTAAATTTAATGTTTTTAGGCTGAATGGAGTTGTGGCAGTAGAATCAATGGGTGACTCTAAAAAGTGTCAAGAAAAAGAGCTACGGAGCTGTTTTTATGTTCCAATTATTTACATTTTCTTTTTAGGTTAAATATATTTTCAATACTTTTTATGGGTTTCGAAGTAAAATTTGCCTAAATTTTTTAAGCTATACTGAATTATTTAACAGGAAAGGTCTTTATTGAAATGCTTTTATTTCAGTCGTATACTGCTTCTTCACCCAAACAAATTTGAAAGTTTTAGAAATGTACTAAATTTAGAGTGCACCTACTCTTATTAGACATATCAATGATCTAGGTTTGGATATAACAGTGCAAGTGTAGTAGGTACTCCTTCACCGGCACATGTGCAGAACAATCGAGATTTTAACGATGGTGGCTGCCATGATGCAGTCCTTGTCTGCATTGCTACAAAGAATTGCCTGCGTTTACGGCAGTGGCGTGCCTAGCATTTACTGATGAGGCAAGCCCAGTGAATTTTTTTTACCAAACCAAAAAGGCTAAAATTGGCAATAAGGATGGAATGTTCTAGATCCCGATTGAAGCATTGAAGAAGGAAAATGGGAGCTCTGTTTGGGCTTTACCAACGTTTTCAGACGTGCTAAAATATTAACATTAAAAATACAAAATGAGCATATAAATTCTGGAGGTGAACGTAGAAAGGGCATTTTTGTACTAAAATTGATATAGGCTCCGCAAAGGTATCACTTAAAAAACAAATTGTTGAGAGATATACTATTTTTTAAACTAAACAATAATTTCTCTTAATATAAAGCTAATTAATAAAAACGCAAATTATCAAATATAAGAAAAATGTCAACGGAATGAAAAACTCACATGCGCAACGTGCACTCGATGGAAGTAAAACTGGGATTTCAAATTTAGCGATCAAAATATGTCTGATATTACCTTTACCAAAAGTAATTCAGCTTTCAATTTAGGAAACATAACTTGTGATATAGAAAAAAAGAATTAAAAAATAATAAGTTAAATAAAAAATATTTTTAATATACCACGTTTTTAAAATGGACTAAAATTGTCTTGAAAATTTGTAACTGTGAATTTTAGTAGGAAGAAAATACTTGTATGATTAAAACAACAAACGTGGTTCGCATGCAATAGGAAATTGATGGATGAATAGTTCACCTAAAGGGCTAGCAATTTAATTTCTATCCACATGCGTCCCACGTTTTTCGTTTTAAATCATACAAGTATTTTCGTCCTACTAAAATTCACAATTACAAATTTTCAAGACAATTTTCTGTATGGGATAAGAAATCTATATGTGGTTGTGAATCTGTATGGGGTTAGGAGAAATTATTTTATACTTTTTAGTCCATTTTAAAAACGTGGTATATTAAAAATATTTTTTATTTAACTTATTATTTTTTACTTTTTAGTCTTGTGTGTGTGAAATTTTGCAATCGATTTTAAGTAAAGACCAGATCTGTAAAAGAATGCATTCAATTTAATTACAATACCTTGAAGTCATGGTTAATAACCGACAATTTGCACTAAATTGGAGTGACTTTGAAGCCAATTGAGGCTTTGAAGTCACTTGAACTCAATTGGAATTTGAAATTGTTGACACATTGAAGCAAATCCAATTGTCTAAGCAATGTCACAATTAATTATTGGACTCGTTCAAGATCATTTTCCCCAGATTGCGAATAGCCCTATTCATTAAATATAACAGAATTCAAATTATATCTTCTCACATAAATGGGTACTCAATAAATACTGTTTTTACATTGCACCTCGTTGTGATTCTACATTTTGAAACAGAAATGAAATAAAGGCATTTGTCAAATACATAGTAAGAAGAAGATTTGTTGTTATGGATGTAAAAATGTTCAAGAAGAATAATTTATTTATATATTAAAATATAAAATATGAAAAGTTCTAACATTTTAGCTAAATATACTTATTTACATACATATATTTAGGTACAATGTTGAAAATAGTGATAATATTTCTTCGCATTTTGATTTCAGGAAATCAGTTGAAAAAGATTTAAAAGTACTTATGTAAAATTCATAAAATCAAAACAAAACCTTTACATATTTGTATAAGTTAACGAAGCAGCTGGCATTAAGGTGCAGCCCCCCTATTTTTTATGTTGAGCTGCGCTGCTGTGTAAATCTAACGCTGTCGAACAAGCTGACATACCTGCATATTACTTATCAAGTGTGCGAATGTTTCACTTGACAACAGCATTTGGATAAGACATACTTACATACCAATATCGATTATTGTGATCATCATCATGCTGTGATCGCGTGTCACTTGACAACAGTTAGTGCAGTGAGAGCTATTGTAGCAACACACGTTATAACAACAACTGACCCCACATCTTTTATCCGCACTTTAAATAGCAACAAAATCTGTTCCTACGCCAAACTCTCAAAACTCGATGGTTAGAGTTAGAGTCGGCGTGATCGATTGATTTATTAGAAGAATAGATGGAATAAACGCGAGTCGCTTCGCACTAAAAATTATTAAAACCTGTCTTCTTAATTGGCGCCCAACTTGATAGCTTCGTAAAAGGAAAAAAGGACCATAGAATCCCTAGGAAGTCCGTGTTAAATTTAAAAAATTAAGTAAATATAATAAAATATAATTGTAAGTGATTTTTCAAAATCGTAAAAGGTGTAGTGATCAATAAGAAGTTCATATGAAAGAAACTTTATAAAAGTTATAAAAAAGTTGTACCAAATTTAATATTAAAAAGTAAGTTACATAATTTGTTTCTTGTTCCTTTTTGTAAAGATCAGTAAATCAAGAGTATTTTCAAAACTTGTTAATTTTGTGGAAATAAATTTTTCTTTTTTTTTTGTAAAAAACTCTTTGTAACAAGTACGAAAATCCTAAACTTAAATCATAATTTCAATCAAATCATATTTTTTTCTTTTCATTATGAAATCTATAAAAACTACAATAAAAATATATTAGAAAGGGTGTTTTTTCTTATTACAATAAAAATTTTTTTTGTGCAACTAAATTCACCGTTTGAAACCCGGTTTTTAAAAAAAAGCCTCATTAAATATTTTAGCAACCTTTAGCAAACACTAAACAGTTTTGCTTTACAAATACGAGGGTGCAGAGAGTTTTGTGAAAAGTTTAACAATTCTGGAGATTTCATAAAAATTATTGCGTAATTCTAAGTTTTATAAAATTTCAAGCTTTCTAACAGTTTCTGCAAAGTTTTTTTGCATTTTCGTTTGAAATACTTTTCAAACCCGCAAGTGCAGATACTTTTGTGTGGACCTTTTCTTATATTTTCCTTTTCGAGAAAGACACTTTTGTCAAATTTAAAACAAAATCTAAACTTTAAGCAAAGGTAATTTAAAAGCTACAAAATGAGTGTCAGCCGTGAACAGGTGCTGGAGATTGTTAACATGACTAATGAACGCACCAGACAGGAACTAGAACAGCAAATAAATCGTCTAACTTTAGCGCTTAACCGATTAGAGCCACCTAATATTCAACCTTATTTACCTGTTTCTGTAAACCCCATGATTGGTGGAAATGGTGCAAGCCTAGATTTAGTTAAGCCCCTACCAGAATTTAAAGGCGATCCTTCTTCGTATCCAGCTTGGCGAAGTGCCGCGCATTTTGCCATAAATTATTATACGGAAGGCTCCGAAAAATATTATATAGCCATGGGCATTTTTAGAAACAAAATTACTGACTCTGCTAACTCCACCCTTGCATCGTTTAATACAATTTTGAATTTCAGAGCAATCATGGCCAGACTCGACCAAACATATGCAGATAAAAGACCTTTATATGTATTGGAAAATGAGCTTAGTATTTTAAGGCAAGAGAACTTATCTATCACAGATTACTATGATAAGGTCGATAAAAAGATGACTTTGATAATCAACAAACAAATTATGACTCATGGTGGCAATAGCGACGTTATTGCAGCGCTTAATGAACGCTCTAGAGAGAATGCATTGCGTGTGTTCATATCTGGACTTCGCCGTCCATTATGCGACATACTTTCTTCTGCTAGGCCAAAGGATCTGCCAAGTGCCCTTGCAGTCGCACAGGAACTTCAAACGAGTCATACGCGTTATGAGTTCGCGCAAGCTTTTGCAACAGGTAACGCAATGAAACCGAATAGGCCAAGACCAACCATGCCCCAATATCAACTAATGCAACATGGCAATATACCTTTTTACCCAAATGCTTCCAATAGACCAAATCAACCCAACATACATTTGTATCCAAATGCTTCCATTAGACCAACAGCTATGGAAGTAGACAATGGTACATCCTTTTATAGACAGCACACACCGTTTCATGCACCTCAACGTCCGCATAACAGGAACTCGTTTCAGCCACATAATTTTACAAGTAATTTCAGACCAAATCAACCAAATTCTAGCCAGCCAGTAGCATTGAAGCGTTCACGTGATCTATCACTTTCTAATCAATCACCCATTCAAAAAGTGCAAAAAGTTCACTTTATGCCCGAAAAATGGGAGCATATTCGACCGATGTTGAATATGAAAGTTATGGTGACGATAACTGTCAAGATACTGGGTACGTAACTCAACATTATTCTGAGTATAATTCCAACAATGAGTCTTACAATCGCGAAGACGAGGATGCCGCTGAAGATCATGCTGATGAAATCAATTTTTTAAACTAAAATCGCTCCTGCCGTTTATAACGAAAAAAGACAGAAACGGTAAGGAGCTTCGCATCTTAATTGACACTGGCAAATCAAAAAACTATGTAAAAAACCTTCCATTTGTTCATGGCATTAAGCCTTTAGATAACCCTTTTAATTTAAAATCAATTAATGGCATAAACATCATAAATAAGAAATGCTTAATAAATGTTCAACTTTCTACGTACTTTCAAATTTAAGTACGTTTGATGGTATCATAGGCTATGATTTCCTCAAACAGATTGATGCAAAAATTGATACAGAAAGAGGGTATTTATTCTACCGAAATGGTAAAATCAAACTACAGCATCTTTCGAGCGATCAAGTGAATTTAATTACAATAGAAGAAGACTCAGTGCCAGCTAATTTTCAATTCCAGTTTCGTCAAGTTATTAGTAAAAATGTAAATGCTTTCGCGGATCCCAATAGAGCGCTTCCTTATAATACATCTGTTGAAGGAAAAATCCGCACAAATACCCAGGAACCAATTTACAGCAAAAGCTATCCATATCCCATATCAGTGGCCCCTTTTGTCAATAACGAAGTTAAAATGCTTATTAAGGACGGCATCATAAGAGAATCCTGTTCGCCCTACAATTCGCCAGTCCATGTTGTATCTAAAAAAGGTCTTGATGAAAATGGCAACCCTAAGTTACGTATGGTGATCGACTATAGAAAAATTAATGAGAAAACAATCGCAGATCGATATCCCATACCTGACACAACAGTAATCCTGGCCAATTTAGGCAAATCGAAATATTTTACGACCCTAGACCTCAAATCAGGCTTCCATCAGATTATCATGTGTGAAAAAGATCGACAGAAAACAGCGTTTAGCATAAGTAATGGAAAATACGAGTTTTGCCGGTTGCGTTTTGGCTTAAAAAACGCGCCAAGCATATTCCAAAGAGCTATCGATGATGTTTTACGTGAGGACATCGGGAAGTTCTGCCACGTTTATGTTGATGACATAATCATCTACTCGCCGGACGAACAGTCGCACTTAGATAATATTGACAGTATACTACAAAAGCTTCAGAAGTCGGGAATGAGAGTCTCATCAGAAAAGTCAAAGTTTTTCAAAACTGAGGTAGAGTTTCTGGGATTTCTAGTTTCTCAAAAGGGTATCAAGACCTGCCCGGATAAGGTTCACGATATTATTAATTACGAGCCACCAAAAACTCTTCGAGCGCTACGCTCGTTTCTCGGCCTATCTGGGTACTATCGGCGATTCGTAAAGGATTATGCCGCCATTGTCAAGCCCTTGACCTTACCTTCGTGGCGAAAATGGGCAAGTGGGGACGCAGAGCTCAAAAAAATGTAAAAATCGATCTTAACACTGAAGCAATATGTGCATTTGAAAGAATAAAGCGGATATTGGCATCTGAGGACATTCTGTTGCAATACCCTGATTACAATCAATCTTTTGAGTTAACTACGGACGCTTCTTCCACTGCTTTAGGAGCGGTTTTGTCCCAAAAGGGTCCCATTACAATGATTTCGCGAACGCTCACTGCGACAGAGCAAAACTACGCCACTAACGAGCGAGAGCTTCTAGCGATTGTGTGGGCATTGAAAAAGCTTCGGCACTATCTCTACGGAATTAAAAATGTTAATATTTATACTGACCACCAACCACTTATATTTGCAATTTCAGACAAAAACCCCAATGCGAAAATGAAAAGGTGGCGGGCGTTCGTGGAAGAATTTTCACCCAATTTCCATTACAAACCCGGTAAAGATAATAAGGTAGCAGATGCACTTTCTCGACAGTTCTCCCATCACTTGAATGAAACCGATGAAAGCGAAACTATGCACAGCGAAGACTCATCAACTAATGTGATAAAAACTGTTGGTTGTCCTATTAATCAATTCAAAAACCAATTGGTGCTGGCTAAATCAAACTCATTTAGTAAAACCACTAAAATCATTTTTCAAAAATTTATTAGACACACAATTTTTTTTGACACTCTTGAAAACCTTGTTCATTGCTTACGGTCCGTTATTAACCCTAATGTCACTAATGGTATTCGCTGTGACCTTGCAACTTTGGCGGAAATACAAAACACTTTGGTATTAGCATTTCCTGCAGTCAAATTTGTCCATACCGATATTCTGGTTATCGACTTAATCAACAATAACGACCAGCTCGAAGCGATAGCAACAGAGCATAACCGAGCTCATCGCGGCCTATATGAAAATTTTCAGCAAATCTCTCGCGAATACTATTTTCCGAACATAAAAAAGTTGTTGAAAGCAATTATTGCGAACTGCAAGATATGCTTGGAAAACAAGTATCAAAGTAAACCGCCCGATCCCGGGATTGGTAAAACCCCCATTCCGCACCTTCCAGGAGAAATTCTTCACATGGACATTTTCATAACTGGCAAGCAACTTTTTCTCACGTGCATTGATAGGTTTTCCAATTTTGCGGTGGTAAAGCCCATTGCATCACGATCCACAATCGATATAAAAAACGCTCTCTTAGAAGTTTTATTAAAATTTACCAATACTAAAACGATCGTTTCTGACAATGAAAATGCTTTCCACTCAAATGCAATTAAAAGTTTACTGCGAGATCTTTTTTCAATTGAACAATTTTTTATACCAACGCTCCATAGTGAGAGCAATGGGCAGGTTGAAAAATTTCATTCCACTTTACTAGAGATAGCACGTTGTATCAAAGAGCAGCAGCAAATAGACGAAACTGTTGAGTTAGTATTGTTAGCCACATACAAATATAATTGTAGCGTTCATTCAGTTACCAAAGCTAGACCAACCGACGTGTTTCATAATTATTCGCCAGAAAAGCTGACTCTAGTAAAGAAAATGCTAATTGAAACTCAGAAAAAAACTTTAGAGAGGGAGACAAAGTTTTCCTAAAACGGAGACAAAGTTTTCCTAAAACGAAATAGAAGGCTAGGAAATAAATTTGACAAAATTTATGTTGAAAGGGTTGTCGAGAAGGATATTGGCACTGCGGTCTTGATTGGTGGCACAAAAATACATAAAAGCAATCTACGGTAAAATAATTATTTTATTGCTAATACTTTTATTTTCAAGTTTAAAACTTTGTTTCTGATATGTTTAAAAAATGAACAAGAATACGAAAAAAAATAAAAAATAATTAAGAAATAAAATAACAAATATTAAAAAATCCACTTTACAATTTTTGAATTATCACATTTATAGTTAAATCTGAGAATGTAACACATTAAGTTTATTAAATATTTGAATATTGTTAGTTTTTGCTTCTCGTTTAAATTACACATTGTAATCAATAGCAATTAAGACATAAAAAATTCTTGTAAGCGACTACGCCTATATTCAATCCATTTAATGTGGTAATTCTGCAAGGAACAAATTCAACAACATAAGAAACGCCAAATCTCATGCTACTTCGAAATGGGGACGTTTCGAGCTTAACAAGGGGGATAGTTAACGAAGCCGCTAGCATTAAGGTGCAGCCCCCTTATTTTTTATGTTGAGCTGCGCTGCTGTGTAAATCTAACGCTGTCGAACAAGCTGACATACCTGCATATTACTTATCAAGTGTGCGAATGTTTCACTTGACAACAGCATTTGGATAAGACATACTTACATACCAATATCGATTATTGTGATCATCATCATGCTGTGATCGCGTGTCACTTGACAACAGTTAGTGCAGTGAGAGCTATTGTAGCAACACACGTTATAACAACAACTGACCCCACATCTTTTATCCGCACTTTAAATAGCAACAAAATCTGTTCCTACGCCAAACTCTCAAAACTCGATGGTTAGAGTTAGAGTCGGCGTGATCGATTGATTTATTAGAAGAATAGATGGAATAAACGCGAGTCGCTTCGCACTAAAAATTATTAAAACCTGTCTTCTTAATTTATATAAAGAATATATAAATACTGTAAATGTTGAAAGTTATTTGCTAAAAGAAGTGTTAAATAATTATTTCATCAAACATGTCAAACTCATCCATTCATACATTTTTGTCTGCTGGATGTGTTGACAACCGTCGCTGTCACACCATCGGTATTGCACCTCGCTGCTGTTTCTACGATTTTTTGTTTCGATTCCAGCAAGAGCAAATTGCGATCTCTTTACAATCTATACTCTTTGTAAGCGGAACAAAACGAAAAGAAAAGTTCGTTATTGTTTGTTTTTGTTCTCTCTCTCATTTGTCTTTGAATTTGTGTATGTATACACATATAGATATATTCTACTCCCGCTAAAGCAATGATTTTAACAACGATGAATTCATTGCTTTGGATCTATGAAAAAAATGGAAAAACTTCCGATGCTAATATTTTAAATATTATTATATTTATATATATTTTAGATACTTCATATTTCATTGTCTTCCAGTTCTGAACTATATTTAAAATTTCAAGTCTCTAGCTCATTGGGAAGTTAGTCTAAAATCGATTGCAAAATTTGTACCGAACAGACTGACAGACAGACAAACAAACAGACACCATTGAAAGCGAGTTGATATAAACGTGGTAAAAAAATAACCGCACAATTGACGATAAATTTTTAACTTTGTCACACAAACGTGAAGAGTAAGTGAATATAACAGAGAGCGCCCTGGCTTCTGTCAGGATCTGTTGGGATGCCAACTTGTAGGGAACTCGCCAAATTGTGGGGAATCGATTTCAATTTTAGTAAATTGTAGGGAATTGGGGAGTGAGATCGTTTTCGTGAGCGAAAAGTATATATTTTTTGTGTACAACTTTTTATAATTTTTTATTTTTATTATTCTTTAAGTCTTGTTAAATGTATTTGCATATATTACATACATTTGCTGCTTATTACATGTATTTGCTGCTTCTCTTTTTTCGATCTCTCAAAGCAACAACCAAGCAGGAAAATTACTTATGCATTCAATAATGTAATTAAAGAGTTCCACAATAAAAGGTAATTGAACAAATCTTTCTTTACCTAGTTATGCAATTATTTGGCTTATGAAACAGATTGATTTCATAAACCTAGTAATTGCATGAATAAAGAATAGCTAAGCACGAAGTTTTCTTATGTATTCACGTTCACACTCTCTACAGGAACGAAATCAATGAACTAATACACAGTGCGGCCAACTTTTGTTTTTCAAAATCCGCTAAAATAAAGAATAAAACGCGTATTTTCTTTAAAAAAGCGCAAAATTTTTTCCTTATAAAAGTGTTAAGCACAAATTTTTTTATATACCTATTAAAAAGAAAATTGATTACATACATGTATTTTTAAAGTTTTTAGTTCACAGCATTTCTAAATTATAAAATCATAAGAAAAACTTAAATAAGATAATGGAAAAAGAGTATTTTATATAAATCTGTATGGGGCAAGGAGAAATTATTTTATACTTTTTAGTCCGTTTTAAAAACGTGGTACAGTAGAATCGCGATAATTCGTACCTCGTTAATTCAAAAATCTCAATAATTCGTAACAAACTTCTGGTCCCTTGAAAAAATCGCATTAATTCGCAAAAACTCCACACATTTTGGTCCCCTCTCTAATTCGTATTTTTTGTTCAATACAAAGTCTATTTAACCTCTTATAAATCGAAACTGGTTGTTGACAAAATCTTATAATTCTTACTGCAAAGTAAAATTCGATGGAACTATGATTCGAAAAAAATCAATCATTATAGACAGCTACGTTCACTTTTTTAAGGAATTGTTTGTGTTTTTCGTGGTTGACAAGATACGCGAAAAGAACCTTAGACTACAAAACCGTTAATTCATATTTTTCTTATTTTAACCTCGTTAACCCTGGGATTGTATATCCAAATAATGTTCCAAAACTTAAGTAACATGAGAGGTACGGTTTCTCTACATTACTTTCAGCTTTTTCTGGCCATAACACACTCTTTAGTCTGAATTCAGAAGAATTATAAACACTATTGCTGTTTATTTACGTCATTAGGTATTTTATAGTTTTCACAAAATGAATTTTCGTGTTTTAATTAAGGAAAAAAATTTAACGCTTTTTTTAAGAAAATACACGTTTTATTCTTCATTTTAGCGGATTTTGAAAAACAAAAGTTGGCCACACTGCATATACATACACAAAAGAAATCACATTTGTTCTCTCATACTAGTTCCTCCTCCCCTCAACACACAGCATTACCCTTCGCGTCTAGCCCTTTTGAGCATAGCATCGACTCATATGTGTTGAAGTGCACATCGCAAGTCTAGAGGATAGTGCATTAGACTTTCACGCAGAAGGTTGCGGGTTCGATTACCGTCTTGGTCTGGTGGTTAATTTTCATAAACTTCTTATATTCATTACCTATATGAAGTGTATGAGAATTATAAAAAAGTGTACAAGTACACCTCTTGTAATAGGTAGTGGCAAAACCACCAAGTGATAAGAAATTGCCACACCGCCGTTCTTTAGCGGCGTTAATCTGTAGGCGCAACCATCGCCACTGTGGTCTAGTTTGCAGCGTGCCAGACTCTTATCTCTTAAGACCCTAGTTCGGTTCTCGGCTAGGGTATGGTTTCTTACGTATCCTTCTTTCTATCTTCCTGTCTTTCTTTTATAACTTGGGGCTTTAGCACAATAGATCTTATAGGTCGCAATGCCTGACTTTCGGGTCGTCCCATTCTTCAAATAATAATAATACCCTAATGTATATAAGCAGACAGCTATTCTTTTATACCGTTTTCTCAATAAGTTCACTTACCCTAGGAAAAGCTGGACTGGCACATGGGAGGTTCCCAAAAATTGCAATGAATGGAACTCGCACGAGGTCGGCTGATAGACCTCATCCGCTTCATCTCCTGAGTGCCTTGAATCATTAATTTTTTGGAGCTCTTTGCGATAATTTCAGTTTTCTTTTCACGTCGGATTCCATAATTCTGGACGAACATTGAATTTTTCAATGAAAGCGCGAAGAAATTCATTACTTTCGCTCTTCGCGAATGTTATGTTTGGGGATTCCTCCACTCTATCCATTATATTTTGACAGTCGTAATCAATTATTTTTAAAGTAAAAATTATTAACTTTAACTTTTATTGAGTATTTTTTTAAATTTATTAAACGATATTTTATCTGTAAAATTTTGTAAATATTGACGTTAGACTTTACATGGTCAATAATAATGACATTACCACAAATAATGACAGTAATAATCAGAAAATCTGGAATTCCATTAGTATTTCCCTCATTCCAAATATTGATGGGATATTTTGCTTTACACGATCATTAATATTGTCAGTATTTAGAAGTACTGTCATTATTATTGATCGTGTAAGGGCCGCTAATGAATGTTCGGTCTAGGATCTCCATGGGGTGTTATGTCATAGCTAGAAATCTGACCTATATAGATAGTTTAGCCATATCAAATAATAGCTTCTTCTATTCACCTAATTTTATGGGATGCGATATGGGAAAATTTACTTACAAAATTCTGAATCGCGAATCTTCAAGCAAATGAACCGATATAATTTGAGGACTAACATTTACTGTTTTCTGGTTATCTATCAATGGTTCTACATGATCGTCGTTTGCGTACCGAAACTTTTCTCTCCTTTCGTTTGCTGTTTTTGCTTTTCGTTCTCTGTTTCCAATCGTCAAAAGCAATTTGAAGCCCCTGAAAACTAAGCCGGAATTGTTACGTCTTCTTACAAAAAATAAAAAAACGAGGACCTCATATGGTGATGTTGTTTCAATCATAATTCTGCTTTACTACATTTCATTTGATCATATTCAATAAACTGGTTGAAAATCGATATATCGTTTTAAAATCGTAAATGTAAAAATTCCTATAAAATGGTGTCAAAGTTAGAATTTTAAGTTTAACAAACAAACTTTGAAGTTCGTCCAAAAAAAACACAAAATTCGTTAACATTTCATAACTCGCAAATGAGCGAAAATAGCTCCTCCCGTCCTCCACCCATACGATTTTTAACTCGTCTAGACCTTCCCTATCACCTTCTTTCATGTTGGCCTCCAAAAAATATATTTAACAGTTTTTGGGCTGTAATTTTTTCTTTAACAAATCTGTTTTCAATGTTAATTATTGATACATTTGAAAACCTTTCTTGCAACTTGGTTGCTCTTAATCAAAGTCTTTTAAACGGGACAGCTCAAGCATAATGCGATTTCAAAATCACTCAAAAGTAAAATTTTTCCCCCCGGTACGTGAAAAGAAGTTTACACATCAAAAATTTTAGTTGGACAATCAAAAATTTGCTTGCATAACCGCCACATAATGAATAAGTGTTGTCTAATAGAATAAGGAAATGTTATAAATGTTGTTGTAGAAATCGTTTACTGCTTTAAGTATTTATAATAGCATTTGCTGCAAATCAAAAACACGAAAAGTAAACAAAAGCGGCTTGAATGCGAAAAGTCGCTTCAAAACTTTCAGGAATTTTTTACATAGGACAGGTGGACTTTAGAAAAAAATTTTATGGAACAAAAACTTCTTAAAATTTATCAAAGAATACATTCTAGTTTTTTTTAGAATTTTCGAACGACTCATATTGGGGTATTTGACCAATTTAGGCTGCCAAAATTATTTTGTCAAGGAAATAGTATCGAATCGTTTGGTTTTTTTTTTGCTATCCTTAACCCTGTACGGCCATTGGGCCATACATGACCCACCTGAACTTTTACTTTCCCAGGGATTTTTAAAAAATTTCTAACCAAACTGGTGCTCGCCGATGAAGAATATATTAAGCTTCTAAAATACAATGACCTATTGGGGTCTTACAGTTTGAGATTCATGCAAATACATTTTAAAGATAAAATATTGATATTTAGCCTCTCATGCACATTGCTCGACAAAATTATGTCGCATTGCAAACTTACGCGCGACGTCACATTAGGTTGGTTTTACTCTAGGACAAGAGAAAAGAAGTTTCACTTCAAAAAAAATAATTCCAAAAATATTTTTTTCTTATTTAAAATGATTTAAAACCCAATTTTACAAATTCTTTATGTACATTTTATGCTTTTTTGTCGTCTCTTCCAAAAGTGGTGAAAAACTACATACAAGGGGTCAGCGTATGACCATCGATATTCTCTTTTTCAATCGCTAAATTTTTTTTTTGGGATTAATACTAGAACAAAAATTGCAACTCTGTACCGGTAATGTCGATGACAATTGTACATGAACTCTTTTTGTATGCGACATCTTCATGTGATTCCGTGGACATTTGCGCCATCTGTATGTGAAATGTATAACTGTCATAAATTTTAAGATGGCGACGCTACACATTATTCTTTCTGCCATAGGCGTGTGTGTGTGTATGTAATTAATATGTTTTATTGAATTAAAACTATTTATGAATTGTTTTTACATAGCTTCCTCGTGAATTTAGTTACGGAATATTGATATTTAGCCCCTCAATCACATTGCTCGACATAATTATGTCGCATTGCAAACTTACGCGCGGACGTCACATCCGGTTGGTTTTACTCTAGGACAAGAGAAAAGAAGTTTCACTTCAAAAACTCACAGCTTTATTTTTTGCACAATCACAACTTCACCCTCCTTTTTAACTCACTAAGCCAAAAACCTTTATAAAATAGCGTGATCACATTAGTAATGTATAATAATGCCTTTTGTGTGTTTGCATGTTTTATATTCACCTTTGTCGGTATTTGTTTTTTGTTTTATATTTATTTTTTTTCCCCCACACTAATAAAAAAAAAAAAATATAGAAAAAAAAGAAATTATTTGGTCCACTCTTCAAGTGGGATTCGAACACACTAATCCAATACTCTTACCTACATCCACTACTCTACCTTCCCTTCTAACCAACTCATCTACACACCAAAATTAAATACTGTGATCAAATTAGTAATATGTAGTTACATTCATGCAAATGAAAAAGAATTTCAAAAGCAAAGCTCATACGCATTCTTTTCTGCTTTGTGTTTGTGTGGTGGAAATCACAGCGAGCAAAGTAAAAATTTTTCGCTTTGATTCTAGGAAAAACATAAATATTTACAATAACAAATGTAAGGGGAACAAATTTTTAATATAAAAATGCATTTTACAGGTAAACTATTAACTTTAGATATATGCCACCACTGACTTTATTTTAGCAAACGATAAGATCTATAATCTTTCTATACATAATTTGAATGTACCTCTTATAGTTTAAGCAGCATTTTACATTAAGTAGCTAAATTCTTTAAAAAAAATTGACTTTGGTTCAAATATCGATCTATATTAAAGAAACTATTTGAAATTAACTTAAAATAAATATCAACTTTACTCGACAAATGTCCAAAGCAATTACATACGAGATTTCATGACAATCCGTTGCGAAATATAGAAACCTATTAGGACTAAACATTTAACAGCCTCTATTTTATATATATAGAAGAAGAAGATAGATAGATAGAAGATATGTATAACTATAGACTAAAATAAATCAATGATTTCAAAATAATTCAAAGTGTGTTCATTAAGGTGGGCGGAAATAGAAGTATATGGGCGAAAAAAAATGTTCATGTTTTTGCACAGCGATTGATACATTGAGTCATTGTGAGTTTAGTGCCATTTTTCGATTGCGAATACTCCTCGTGATCTGGAAATTCTACAAAAATGCAACAGAAAATTAAATATGTGATTTTTGGGGTGAAATTTAGTCTTGCCTTTACTACAATCGCTCGTAAATTAGTCATTTTCTAATTAAGGACTGGTTAGAAAGGTCTCAATAAAATCTATCAATTGGTGTGCAACTCACAACAAAAAACTGGTTTTTGTTGAAAAACTCACAATTTTTTCAGAAAATCCAGCTCACAAGAAGTTTTCGCAATCGAAAAATTGTTTAAAGTGCTAGACTCACAATGAATCAATGCACAGCTGCATTGGTAGCTGATATTAACAGATTAGAATCTTAAAACATTGATTAATATTAAGAAAAAAATCTCAATGGGGGGATCAGGGGGAAAACAACTAAAACTCTAGCTGAAATTTAATTATATGGTCAAGAAAACACCAATAATGTGTTGGCACAACTTTAATTTTATAAAAAGTAAACAACAAATTAAGAACATTAAAATTATTTAAAAATAAAGCTTATACCTTTCTTTTCAATACTCATTTTGATTTATTTGAATACAAAATTGATTAATATTTTTTTTGCACTTCACTTTCAACTTGCTCACACTGCAAGAACCAACTGATTACATACTCTCTCTTTTGAAGCTATTATACGGTTATAATAAAATAAAAGCTACTATACTTTTAAAAAGCGTATTCTTATAGGAAATAGGAATGACACATTTGATACAAAACTTTTGACTTTGATTTTTTTATTTTTGGCCTATGGCAACGACCAGTGTGCAATGTATCAATCGCGGGGGCAAAAACATGGAATTTTTTTTATTCCACCTTAACGTGCATACATATGGGCAATTCCATTTGTTGGAATGTTACATTTGCTCGCATTTTCACGTTTGTTTGTTTCAATCACTTTTTTTTTGGTGAAGGGTGAAGTTAAAAGAATCATATCTCCTTCAAATTTATTGTAATTTTGACAAGAATTACTAACACAGTAATAAATTAATAATGTAATAAAATGTGTATGTAGGTTCCAAAAGCAAAGCCTAATGAATTTCAAAATTTCAGTTTTTATTTTTCAGGTTTAGTTTTAATTCTTTCAGATGGTGCGACAAATCGTTCAAGAGTTAATCGTGGTTTTCGTAAGGAAAAAAATTAATTTTTCGAACTATTTAAAAATAATTTATTCAGCTTTTAACCAAAAATGTTTGTGCCGATGGGAGTCAATCACTAAAATCAATTTTATGGCTCATTGCCCTGCAATATGACCTATAACCACTTAATTGGACGGGTCGCGATTTAATTAAATAAGTATATTTTTTTCAAATCCTTCGATCAATCATTGGATAACTGCAAAACGTGTTTTCCAGATAGGCGTCGGCGGGATCGCCGGTTAAGTTAGGTTGTTCAATATACGTACATTCAGATAATAAATAGTTTTTATAACAAATTTTAGTGGTTTACTTTCGTGCCGCAACTGGGGATTCCGCCTTAAAGAAGAACTTGAAGCGTAGATTGCTAGGGAAGGCGATATTTTCCATTACTGGCACTCCATTTTTCTTTTTTAATTCACAGTCGATCGAAAGTTACAGATGTAGAACTTGGCAGGCCCTGGTACAGCAGTCATGCATACTTAAACTTTCAAACTCGTTTTTTCAAAATTGAATTTTTTGAAATAGCTGCCACGATATTTCCAAAATTAATAAACCTATTGAGCTCAAATTTTCATGATATCTTAAGTACATCTATAGTTCTAGCCCGTTCGAACCTCAATCCCTGTGTTATCTCTCATAATTTTTTTTAAGGATATAGTCTTCTAAAACAAAGTCTTTTTTAAATTTTTCTTTCATAGTAAAATGTTTTTGTGAGTTTTAATTTTTTTCATACATAATATCAGAGGTCTAAAAAATGTTTTTGCTGGTTTTTCGATGATTTTCTTTCCTGGTAGAGCCGCTTGGACAAACCCCTGCTTATACCTGGTTGACATGATATATTGACTTTCTGAGAGTAGAAATCCAAGACAATTCTTGAAATATAGAATTCCCGCTATAACAAAAACTAGGATTTTTGAAATTTTTGACCTCTTTTTGCAACTTTATTTATTTATTAATAGGTTCAAATATGGATTAATAATCTTAATGCTAGTTCCAGCGATAGGCATTCTCGAGTAGAATAAGCCCAACAAACAAAGTTACGAAATCCAGGGACGACGGATTCGTTTACGGTACAGTAAAAACGGTATTAGTTTCAAGCTGTACAGAAACGGAACGTTTACGTACAGTAGTAGTCGTACCTTTATAAAAATTTCCGTTTTTGGTCAGTATTTACTCCGTCAAAACGTTTTCCGTAAATTCTCCGTCAAAACGAATCCATTTACGTGCCGTAAATACTCCGTTCTAAACGTATCCGTTTTTTCTCCGTAAATTCAACGCCAAACCTGTATCCGTTTGCATTCCATAAAATCGTATTTATCTACATATATTTACTAATATATAAAATTGGTCGTATGAAAATTGTAAGTTCAGGTTTGGCTCACAAACTACTGGACCAAATTTAATTTTTTTTTTGCCAGAAATTTTCGAACAGCTAAGACCGCACCATCTTTTTTTAAGAACTAAGCTACTGATAAAGTAAATCCTCAAAATAAATGCACTAGTGGAACAAAAATATATCAGTGCATAGAAATAAACTTAATTTTCGAATATTTTTTCAAAAGTATTGTTTATAAATTAATTTAAAAGTGGTGTCATGCAAAACGCTAAAAATGCCATAAGTCCGGACACCAAAAATAGTTTTTCCTAAGTCCGGATACTCAATTGCCTAAGTCCGGACACAATGGTTTGTTACAGAAAATTATATTTTTTGATTAAAAATTTTACTATAATCAATGATTTTTTGACAGACATTAAAAGAACAATTATAAAGCAATATTTCTGTAACCAAATAATGTACAATATGTAAAAATGTATGTTTTAATCTTACTTATAAAGTTTGACCTATTTGCTTGTTATCTTTCAAATAAAACGAATTATTTAATTATATTTTTACTCAGTTTATGCAGTTATAACATAAAAATAATAATAATTATTTAAAAAAGAAAATCCACTCGTTCATAAAAAGATAAAAAAATAATGTAAATCCATTTAAAGAAAAATAAAAATAACAATTATTTAAAAAAGAAAATTCAGTTATTCATTAAGTTAAATTAAAAATTTGACTAAGCATTTTTTAAGTTTTTCCATCGTCCCCCATAATAAAATTTCCAAGAAAAATAAGCCATTAAATTGGTATCTAATACATAAATTACAAGAATGCACATAAAAAAAATTGAAACGATTTTGGAAAAATTCTAGAAACTATCATCCTCTATTATGCAATTAAAAAGTTTCTCTTGGAGTCAGGGCAATCCAATTAATTTTTTTTTTTTGAGCTATGGGAATGTAGATCAAAACTTTCATATCAAAACTGCTTTGAAGCGGTTTGAAATTATTATTGATATTCGATTAATAAATACGTGAATCAAAAGTATTTTTTAAAATCATGTGGATATTAGAAATAACTTTACGACCACTTTACATAAAAAATCAAGTCAAATTAAAAAAAAAGTATGTAAGTAAGTAGGTAATATAAAAAGATTATAGAAAAAGTAAATACCTTTCTTTAGGACGAAATTAGAGCCAGGGTTAATTCCGCTTACATATATTTACACAGTGTCCAAACTTAGGGCAATACTTGTTTTGCAGTTTCCCTAATTTCGGACACCATAATTTCTTATTTAAATAAAAACAAAACATAAATTTTAATTAGGTTATGCATTTTGTTATGGCTAATAAATAAATACTCTGGAAAAAAGTAAGATATTTACCATAAAAATTCCTGTTTCTTTTTTAAAACTAAAAAATTAAAAACACAAATTTAAGGATTTTACATTGAAAAAATCGTCAAATATGACTTTGTGCCACAAATTGTTTTCACAAGCTAAGCACATAAAAAAAAGCCTTTATGAGTTAATACACTTTACGTTAGGATACTTTTTTTTTAATTGTAATGATAATTGCCTTTTTGGCACATAAAACCAGACAAATTAAAAAAACACTTCACTTTTTTAAAAATCACTTCGATTTTTTAAGGATTTCACTTCACAAAAAAATTTCTGTTTTCATTTCATGACATACAACAAGTAAATTATATAAATAAAAAAAAAAATCACAAAACATTCAAAATAAAATATTTTAATTTGGATAACTATCGTCATATTTTAAGCTTGCATGTTTTTCTTTTGGTTGTAATTTTCGTATTACCCATACTCTGCCAGGACAGGACAGCGAGGCTGGGCGAAGCCCAACTAATATGTTATATTTTTTCAAAAATAAATTGTTTTTGAAAATTTTTAATAGAAATTTTCAATTTCCAATGTTAATAGAAGCTTTCGATTCCAGACTGGACAATTGCTATTTTCGCAATTTTTAAGTGAGTAGATATTACACAAAAAATTATTCTGTTTTTAATAGTATCTTTCTCATCCTAAAAGGCGCAATTCCTAGAAATCATGGAAAAAATACAAGCTGAATTTTTCTGCAAGTCATCAATGTTGTTGAAGAGGAGGACTACTGAAATTGTTAATATGGAAATACAACCACGGAAATTCAAGATAGAAATGCGCAACTTTGCCTATCTACACTATCCTTTATAGAAGCAGAAAGAATAAGTGTTGTGTGTTGTCCAGTTTCACATTTACATTGCTATGTATATAGATATGTACATTGCATGTACAGACAAATGCATGTCATTGTTGAAAATAAATCATATTTATACAAATACAAAGGATCCTCCAATCAATATTGAGTCTACTCATCATCTAGATGAAATCGTAGACTCACTAACATGCAATACAACGACAAGAACCTCCTGCCCATCCAGAACTTCTAGAGGTAAGCCAAAACCACATTGGTGGTCTACAAGCATTGGCTCTAGAAGGAAGGAATGTGGGAAACTTTTCAATGCAGCCAAACGACAAAATGATTGGACTGCATATAGAGAATGCGTACGCAAATTTAAGAGGGGAAATTCGAAACGCAAAAAAGTCCTCATGGGAGGCTTATTGTGGCAAGATAGAGAGTACCTCAGAATCAAGTCGACTAAGGAAAATCACAAAGAATTAGACAAAGTACAGCGGCTAGCTTCAAGGTTAGTTACAGGAGCCCTGAAAACTACACCTTCAAAGGCACTGTACACCGTGTTAAACCTTCTTCCAATATATCTATTTGGTAAGACATCAGCTTCAATCTCAGCTGTGAGACTGAACACGATCCGTGAGTGGTCCCACACTAATCATGGTCATGGTAGGATATTAGGTGAAACCAATTATCTTCCCAAATCTGTCGATCTCACCCTCTACTCACTATCCTTTGGTAACAGCTTTAGCACACTTATTCCAACTCGTCAAGAGTGGAGTGCGGGCAATGTGATACGCTATGATGCCATAGAAGTATATACTGATGGCTCAAAACTGGATGGCAAGTTTGGGGGTGGAGTTCACTCTGAGCGTCTGAATATTTCAACGCATTTTCGATTCCCTGATCACTGCAGCGTCTCCCAAGCAGAGCTGCTGGCGATCACTGAAGCCGCAAATCTGATAAGGTGTAGCGAGATATCCTGGAAGGATATCTACATTCTCACTGACAGTCAAGCGGCGATAAAATCTCTCCAATGTTCTGCTAATAACTCAATAGTTGCCCTACAATACAGATCGTCTCTGAATGAGACGGCCATTCAATCTGCACCTCACTTGGGTGCCTGGACACTGCAACATTGAGGGAACTGTAAAGCTGATGATCTTGCCAGACTTGGTACAACCCTCAGCAATTCATGCATCACTGGCAACGGGGGTATACCCTTTGCCACATGTAGCTTCTTATCAAAAACCACCACTGCCGTATTGCGGAAAGCAGATGGGAAATGGAACTAACCTGCTGCATTGCTAGGCAAGTTTGGCCTAGGCTAAACCCAGTACGCACTAAAGCACTCATAAACTTGGACCGAGTCCACATAAGCAAGGTAATCTCTTTCTTAACCGGACACTGTTCTATCGGCAATCATGCCCGGAGATTAGGTCTTCCCTATAATGACTTCTGCCGAAGTTGCAGAAACGAAGAGAAAGGAGAAACAATCTTCCACCTTATATGTAACTGCCCTGCTCTAGCGGCACGCAGTCGAAAAATTCTGGGAGAACCTTTCTATGAAAGACTGACAGAACTCGCATCCTCTGAAATCAGAAACTTACTTCGCTTCATAGAAAGCACAAAATGGTTTGACTAGGTGGGATTAAGAGGTAACTACTCGCCCCATAGGGTATCACAATGGACCAATAGGTCTCAGTGTGTTCAAATTTCCATATGAACAGCCCCAACAACCTAACCTAACCTAACCTATACAAATACATTGAAGTGTATTTACTATTTATTGGCAGATCTCAGTTTTTAGTAAGAATATACTTTCCGGAAACGGTCCGACATATCGTATTAATAACGGAAAAGTCTCCGTTTTTTATAAGAATATACAGTCCATAAACTGAATGTCTTGTCGTATTTTCAACGGAAAAGCCCCCATTTTGTATGTTCCTTTTTATCCGTTTGCTGTACCGTTTCGAGATCCAGAAACGGATTCGTTTCTAGATACAAATCTGGAACTTCTGTATCATGTTTGGAGCGGAAACGGTACGTTTTGTTGGGAGCCCTCAAATTTTTAGCCTGATCGGCTTAATAGATTTTTTAAAATCATGTTAACCAGGTCTAAAAACGTTGTTTTGAAAAAACTTTCATTAGGGGCCGTTCACATACAACGTAACGCAATTTTTGACCCCTCCCCTGGTCGTAACACATCGTTCTCCTTTTTCCCGTTATTTTGAAGCACTGTGCATCCTTAATATCGCTTATACAATTTTCAAATGTATATTGTGGAGTAACCAAATTTTTATATGATTCGTGGAATGTTAAGGGAGAAGGCCACTGTGACGACTGGAAAATGAGTGATTTTCGGAAATTTTTTTGATCTGTAAAATAAAGAAATATCGTTTTATATTCATTTTATTAAGTGCACTTCCAACAATATTTCCACAAGTTTTTATTAAAAAATATTGAACAGCTTTGGAGATATAGGCGTTGCCGTGGAGCCCAAAAAAATTTCCCCCTCCATGGTCGCGTCGATTTTTCAAGAACGGAATTTCTGAAAAAAAAATTTTTAGTTTTTAATAATCTATGACTATAATTTTCGTCGAACGTAGCGTTTTTTTCCACAAAATGGCGACTGATTGAAATTTTTTTTATGTTTTCGACCCTTTTTTTTTGTTTCAAAACAGCTTAAAAAATAGTAAATACCAAAAATTTGAAAATCGGCTACGCTTAACGATAGCCACTGCAAAGACGAACATTGAAAATCGGTTAATATTTGGTCGAGTTATCGACGCGACCAGTTCGAAGAAAGTCGTTTAGAGAAAAACACGTTTAAAGTTTTCAGTCTACTTACTATCACTAAAATGGCTGTAACTCAGGCAACTTTTGGAGTTTTGATTTGAAATTTTGTACACATATTTTTGAATATATGAACTTTAATTTAAGACAAAAATAATAACTGCCCGTCACAGTGGCCTTCCGCCTTAATAAATATATGATAAAAATACAGAGTTAGTATAATTTCATTGTTCGTCACAAAAAATTCGCACGAAGGCGTTAAAAAAACAGCTGTCATACCAGACGACCCCTTAAAGCAAATTGCAGCAAGTGAGTGAACAGTTACTTAGTGCTACTGGTCAGCTTTTTATTTGGAGTACCTATTACTAATGTTTTTCTGTTTATGTTTGCAAATAGGTAGAAAAATGTACTTTCAGATATTTATTTTTTTATATTTTAAAAATCCTTCGGTCTTTGGCTTCGGCCGAAGATTAAAAAAATGGCCGAAGTTCGGTTTTGGCTACAGCCAAAAAATCACCTTCGGTCGGGAGCTATAAACTAGTTCGAAAACTCGAAAGTTTTCGAGTTTTTTCAGCCCTCGAGTTTAAATGAGGACATTTATTGTTTTTCAAAAGTAGACTCCAACGACACCTTGCCTGTAAAAATTTAAACAGAAAGGGAAATATGCTTCTTTGAATTATACCCTTTTCCGGGTTCTCTTCATTATCGGAAATTTCAAAGCAAAATGTTATCATTCTTATTAAGTTTTTTAGTTAATGGGACGAAACTATTCTCATATTTTCAAGCATATAAGAGAGTGATCGACAGACACTATTGTAATTAGAAATGAAGTGCCAGAAAAGCTTCCTTGAATTTTTCATATCTTTTGATATTTTGATTGTTAGCCGTTGTTGGAATGGTATGTAAAATAACGTCACAACGAAAAATGTTTTCCTTTGTTTTGGATTCAAGAACCAAAAAAAAAGGGTTTTTATTGCAGTTTTTCATGCGAATCTGGGTCTAAAGCTAAGGTTCCATGATTGTTGCAATGCAAATATTATACGCAATTTCCAAAAAACACAATTTTTGTGGCACAAACCGCAAAATGTCCCGATTGTCTATCATTGCACCGAACAAAAACGGTAAAAGAATGGATCATGCGACCTGCTGAAACTGCCAAGTGCACCGATAAAAATTTGAAAAGTGCATAGAATTTTTTCGGCCACTCGAGCAACAACCACAATCGTCGAATTTTTGATCGGCTGTGAGAAAACCTTTGAAACAAGTTATTTTCTCTCTTTTTGTTATTTATTTAGTAAGTAATTGTGATTAGTTTTTTATTTAAATATTTAATTTTCTAATAATAATTAATTATTAACATTAAATACGTAATTATCAACCTTTTTAATTAGGTTTATCTGTTCCTTGTGTTTTAAAATTGAAACTTTACTTTTAGAGCAATTTTTTTCTGGTGTGTGGGAAATATAAAAAATATATTCACAAACATATTATAAATCATTTATAACACATTTTTTCATTAAATATTAAATAAAATTTTAAGCATTGGTGCAAGAAACAACCGTAACTAAAAATTCATCAAATGAGTCGCTTCCACATAAGAAACGCCGCATAAAGCCAAAAGTTACTACAGCGTGGAAGAATGAAAACGTCCATTGTTTGATTCAGGCTGTTGAACAACATCCTTGTGTATAGGAGTTTTTTCCAATGACTATAAAATTCACACCAAACCAGACGTATCTTGGCTTTCCATCCAACAAGAACTAAGGTGTCGCTTTTGCATTGAAGCAAAAAGCAAAGTGGGTGAATTTAAAAACGGCATACTTGAAGGTAAAGGCAAAGGTGACGACATCTAAGTCTGGCCAAGGCACTTGCATTCAACGGCCCTTCTTTGTTTAGTGCGAGGTTGAGATGATCGAATTTACTGCAGTTGTGGCAATCGTGTGATTTGGATAAAAATCGGTTTGGCCAACTGTCATTTTTGAGCAGTTTGGTGGACGAACAGACTGTCCTATGATCATTTGCGGCAATCGTTAGACTTTAGATTAAGCTTTTGTGTGTTGTATTATCAAAAGGATCTATAAGTGTTTACAAATAAGTTAAATTTATGTACTAAGTTAACTAACTTAGAACTCTCACGGACTGGAATTGTCCATATGTGTTAAGGTACGTGGGTATGTTAATACTTATGCCCGTATAGTTTACCTACACTATTCATATTGATTCTTATTTTGCTTATAATGTAGTTATATGGTTTCCGTGTATGTCGTAATGATTTTTTTTTTTTTTTTGATTTTTGGATTCTTCGCATTTGCTCTTATAAATGCACCTAGAATTTTTTTTTGGATTTTTGGAAATTAAATAAATTTTTATTGATAAAAATCTTCAACTTTCTCTCACCTTGTTAATATAAGAATGTGTGTGCATAAACTAGACGAACTAAACATCTATTAGCGGCTCATGAAATTTGATCAATAATCAATACATACCAATTGAAACAAAACAAAAAACGCATAACTACTCACAAAGTCAGTTAGTATCTAAGCTAATTGGAAATCAGTTTAGGCGCGATTTTCGGTTGACTCATACTGTTAGCTCTTCCACGGACAGTGCTACGAATACAAAATTTATTTAAAATTTGTAATTTCATACATATGTATTTTATTGAATAATACGATAATACGAATAATTCAATAACTTTTTTTAAATATATATATATGTTTATATTACTTAATTAATACAATGGTTAAGTATAACACAGAAAGTGGTGGTAAGTTTTTACAGCATTTTTTACTACAATAAACATCGCTCGTTTGCAGCAAAAAACACTTAATTAATAAAAATAATAATAATTTAAAACTCAAATTGCTTAGAATAAAATTTCTAGTGCTTCTAGTATTAATTCTTTACGTAACTTTTATTTCGAAAGTAATAAAATAATAAAATTATTAAAACAGCACAACTAATTTTCGGATGTAATGTGAATTTTTAACATATGAACTGAATTGCTACAACAATTGCAGCCTGATTCCGATTCAAAAGGTTCGGCCGAAGTCGATACCGAGAATAAAAACTATCAGTCTGGCTTATAATATATAAAGGGGTTGCTGTGGCGTTGTGGTTTGTGTGCTGAACAGGAAAATGGAAAATACCATTTTTCTCTGACGAACCTTCAAGAGTAAAAATTACTTAAGAAAAGCTTTTCACTTCGGCGTAAAACTATAGGTTTCTTCAATTCGTGTATAAATATAACTCGTACAACACGAATGAATGCGAAAAGCTCGGTGTAGGCCATCCACGAGCCATTTTGCTGTTAAAAAAGAAGACTCGTTTATAAACACATTTTAAAGGCTTCTTATTTAAGCATACAATTACAAGTACAACATTTCTTTTTTAGCATATTTCGTGTTTCCACTTTTTCCGGTTATGGCAATTTTCTATTTAATCAATTAGTTTCCAAAGAAGAACGTGAAAAATATAAATTAAACAACAAATATATCAAAATCATAATAACAAAAAAAAAAAAAAATAGGTACTACCTTAGTAATGCAATTGCTTCCATATTGCCTTTAAAACATAATACAGTTTCAAATTTACATTTTTTTAAGCTAATTCGCATTCTTTGCATTGGTTAGTATAATTTTTAGTATGTGCTTTCGATAGAACGGGGCAATGGCAGCAAGTGCCCTTGCTGTATTGAAAATAAATAACCGCTTTTAAGCCTGTACTAAATGATATCAAAGTACTCGAGTGAGTAAATTTTTTATACTTGTGAGGTAAATATGGTTGTCAAAAATTTATATAGCCCAAGGGCATGGTGAAATCATGTATAAGGTGATAGCAAGATTACAACAATTTCACCTTGGCAAAAAAAACACTTTTTTGTTGTTGCGTCGGATACCATTAAATGTCAAAATCAGCCGTACAACAAAAGAATAACAACACATCTTTGTTATTGCGGCCATAAAGGCGGCAATCAGTGAATGTCAAAATGAAGAAAAAAAGTAAACAAACAATTAAAAGAAAACAATGATTTTGACAGTCTATGGTATTAACCACGAAGAAAGATGAGTTGCTGGTAACTTCATCTTATAAAAATTCACCTTGCAAAGGGGCTACATGAAAACTTGACAGATGGAATAAACAGAAGACGAGCGCAACAAATAAACTGCAGAGAAACAAACAACAATAGTAGCGTCATTTTTATTCGATATTGATTTTTGCAAAAAGGCAGCAATAGACGATTCATTCTTTTATTGATTTTACTTCTAATAGCCATAAATTTTTGAAATATTGCTTTCATAGACTTTTTTAAATTTTTTTTTAGTTTAGTTAATTTTATATGTAATTTTCCATCGTTGTTTTGCCAGCCACTGATTTCAAAATTTACTTGAGTACTTTGATACCGTTTGGCAAAGCAAAAATCGAGATTTTTTCACCAGTCGGAAAAAGTTCTACACCACATTCAACCATAGTACTTTGCTAACGTTTGGCATCCACCAGCGTGGCCGTTGAGACTAAAGTTGCAATTTGCAACCTTTTTGACTGCTTGGAGACTTTGACAAAACTTTTCGAAAATACCCAAAATTTGAGACTTTTTTAGAATCCTTGCAACTTTTGAGACTTTTTTGAAGAAAGTGTGGTATTGACATGAAATTATACGAAAAATCTATTGCCTTTAACTTGAAACGCAACACTAATTATATACATACTTTTTAGTTGCAATACTGTCGTTTTATAAGATTTTTTACAAACTTATTGCTATTTTCAAATTTGTCACACTGACTTAAGGAAAATTGTTTGGCCAATTAAAAGTTCACAAATGATAGATACTGAAAAATGCTAGGGTTCTGCGTACACATTTTTTTAAATCTGCTAGCAGACATTTGTTCAAAATGGACCGGTAATCGGTAGAGCTGAAATATTTTGGGAATCATCATAAAATAAACCGAGGTTAAGTTTTGGAGGTGTACAACAACTTTTTTTCGTGAAGCGCCTTAATGTATTAATTACTTGAGATAATTATTTTTTTTGTTACTTTTAATACATTAATCCTTTTTTTTATGTAAACTGCTGCGAAATGAAATAAATGTTCCTTTTATTTAAAAAAAATGGAATGAGACTTTTTTACTCTCAGTGACACTTTTTTTGTAACTTTTTGAAATTTATCAACCGCCACGCTGGCACCCACCCTTTGGAAGCAAAGCGGCGAGTAAAAATCTTCAATAGTTTTAAACGAAATTTTTTCTAGCTTTGCGTTTTTAATCTTTAAATGGTTACGTGTTTTTCGGCACCATTAAATGGCAACGGTGGGTTACTCGTACCTGGCGCCTTAAAAAGTGCACGATTTATCCAAACCTTAAAAACTGCACGATTTATCCAAACATTTCTTTAATAATTGCTCAAACTCTTCCTTCTGCTGTTTGAAAACAGCTACATCCAATGGTTGCAGAATATGAGTTGAATTTGGTAATTGAGCTGTTAAAATTATACCTTCTTTCTTGCAAAATTCTATTTGATACCCTGTTGTAAACTTTTTTTTGATCCTTTGCGTACAATTACCTGATTTTCTTTGGGAGCAATATAAAAGCCTGTATCATCACAATTGAGGATTCGTTTTGGATTTTGCAAAATACATTACTCTCGACATTACTCTAAATTAAAATAATCTTCCACTCTGATGAACCAACTCCTTATAGCTTCCTCTGTAATTCTAGCACGAGGTTTTGACAAACTCTTAGCGAAAGCTCTCGATGTCTGGATAGAAAACCATCATACCAGGCTCGTCTGCTATACCATTTTTAAACGTGCTGGCCCGGTTCATTTTTTTTAAATAATTCTGCAACACTGTGAAGGAGTTGTTAACTGGAAATTCAGCACTGCCAAGATATAATATCCACTTAACAATTACTTTCTCTTCAGTCGTAAGTTTTGTGGGAGATCCCACCTTATTAACGTATTTTTTATATTTTTGTTACGTAGTGTACTTTTGGGAATATCGAAAACATTTGAGGCTTTGCCACAGCTCATGCCATTTTTAATAGCATGCAAGGCACTATCAAGGCTTCTTTCATCGTAGGAATTTTTGGATTGTGACATTTTTAAGCTGGAGTAAAAAATTATGTATTTGAAAACTAGAGTTAAAGTTGCTGTATTGGCATAATAAAAATTAAAATTCTTTCGATTTTCGAAACGCAACTTAAAATAAAATAAACAAAATCAGTTTTTAAAAATGCATTTCATATGGAAATTTGACTAAAAATTACTTGTTAGTTTTCAAAATTGGTATAACTCTAAGAAACACTATTAAATTCAATTAATATTTCAATAAAAAAATATTATTTGATTTTAAAATGCAAAATTTGTGACTAAAATTTAAACTTTTCTAAACTTTGAACTCAAATTCCACAAAACCTCTCTAAACAAAGGGCCGATTCGAATTACCTCCAAACATCACCTATTATATCTAAATCACAACTAAAAAACTTTCATTATATAGTTTTTCCAAATTTTGTAATTATGCAAACACCTCATTTGCTGGTAATTCGGATCATCGATCCGAATTATATGCAAGTAGAAAAACGCATGCTGGTAACTCGGATCGATTTTAAAAGTCAATTTTTTTCTTAGTATATTTTCTAAAATGGTGGTTATTTTTACCAAACTATAGCAGAATGTTAAATGAACAAAACCCTATATAAATTACATAAATATACTTACCAGCAAAAAAGTTATAATAGTTATATCATTTGTGGCTTTCTTATTTTATTTGCTAACGCTTTGTATGAAAATACGCGCACACTTTGCTTTTCCAATCACTACTGATTAATTTCAAATAATTGAAATAAGTGTTGCATACCCTTAGAAAGGGGAAATAATTCGTTCGTTTCAAGAAACGGACGTAATTTTAAAAAATACTAAAAAAAAGTTATTAGCAAAACAAAATCGATCCGAATTATATGTATCGATCCGTATTACCCTCATTTACGTTACCTTGTCCTTATTGTTAACGTCAATCTATACATTTATTAGTGTAACTACAATTTTATTCCAGAAGATCCAGAAGTGCTACACTATCATATAATATATCAATTTAAAGAGTAGGTTAGCCAAAAATTATCAGATTTAAAATCGGTGAAGCCAATTCCGAAATATTAGCCTTCCGACTTCTTTAAAATTCACTCATTGAACAAAGCATTGCATTCATCGTTGTTAAAATCATCGCTTAAGCGGGAGTAAATAACAAATGAGAGAGAGAAAAGACATTAGTAACGGCATTTCTCAGAATTATCTGCATACCAGGGATGCCAACTCATTTTTTCTCTCTCCCCGATAGTCCTCGAGAAATTCCCCGATTTTCGATTGAATTCCCCGCACTGGTAAAATTTCATATTATAACAGCGCTACATGCACTTTCCATATAAACATTTTACAAAGACGGAACAGACCTCAGTATTGTTTTAAGGCAACCCTGAACTTTCTCACTCCAAAACTTAACAAATATTTATGGGGCTATTAGATTAATAGAAACGTATCTTCTGACTCCGGAATTCTTAACATATAAGACAAGGGATTTCTTTTCAAATAAAAAATAGCAAAAACTTTGTTTTGAGAAAAATGTGTTTAAAGTTTTGACTATCGGTTTTTAACATATAAAATATACTTCATCTTCTTTATGATGGCTAACCGTAATTTGTAGATTAGTCAGCAATTTGCAGATTAGTCAGCAATAATTAAGAGTTAATCAGGAGGAGCTGGACGAAGGCATAGCTAAGCCTTTCTGAACGGCCGAAAGGGAAATCGAAGAGCCGCGTGACTGTTTTGTCCTGACTGAAACTCGCCGCTATAATAGTCTATATCTATAACTGCGTTCTCTGAAATTTTTACAAAAAACTTTCGAAATATAAAACTTTCAAATAGCAAATTTAAAAATCGATTTCTCCAAACCAATAAATTGCAGGGCCTGCTTAAGAAAATATGAAGATTTTAAGACCCAAAATTTGAAATATTTCATAAGTTAAAGGTTTTACGGTTTTACATTACATAAAATTTGACAAAAAATATTCTACAGACTTTAATTACTAAAAGAGTGAACGACTTCAAATTCCCCGCAAAAAACAGCTCATTCCCCGATTCCCCGCACCAAGTAAAATTCCCCACAAATCGGGGAATTCCCGCAAGTTGGCATCGCTGCTGCATACACAAATAACAAAACAAACACCAACGAGTAGTTTGGTTCTCTTTTGATATTTGTTTTTTTATAAAGAGATTTCTTGAACAAAAAAAATAGCCCCAGTTACTGGGGCCTTATCGACTAGTTTATATTTATCAGAGCTAGCAAGGAGAGATAGTTTGACCGAGACCCGAGTGGCCCACCGTTACCATTTAAGGGTTAGTGGAAAACGGTGTTTGAGAATATATAGAATTTGGAAACTCATTCACATATACTCCAAAATTAAATAAATGAAACTTGTCGGTAAGGCCCGGTACTATTTTTTTTTTCTGAAAATTAAAAACAAAAAATTAGTTATAAGTTATAGTTGTTTGTTAATCTCTATTTTAATATCTCAGGATTTGGCGTTGTTTTAAGCTTTTTATCATTCAATTGGATTTTTATATATTTACTGGATCGCGCTCTACTCATTGCTATATAAATTTGACCAAAAGCAAAGCAGTCTCCTTCCAACCCTGCAACCATACCGCTCTTTTATATTGTGTTAAGACCAACGCTATGTAAATTTTCGTGCAGATGAATATCCTGCTGATACGCTTTAATTATTTCAATGTTTTTTTTTTTCGACGAGCCCCAACGGACCCACTTACCCGCCCAGCCACATGAGGGGCGCATCCGCATAATGAACGGATCGATGCCCGAAACACAGTCCGGACTGTTCTGTATGACGCAACACGTGGAAGGGTGAAGTGAACTACCCTAGTGGTTTTCAAACTACAGCTACAGATTATGTAATCATCAGCTGGTTGATTCATTTAAAATTTTTAAAACAGTATTTTTAATGTTAAATTGAGAATCATATATCTGTGGCAATAAGAAATAACAGCTAAACTCAAAAGTCGAATAAAAACCTGCTGTGTATTTTATATTATAAATCCCAAAATGTTGAAAGTTTTCAAAATTTTTTTGCAATTTAGCAGTCTCCATAGTTTTTTATTAATTAAACTTCAATAATTATTTAAGAACTTTCAATATTTTAGGTTTCATAATGAAAAATACGCAACAGGTTTTTAGTCGACTTTTGAGTTTAGCTGTTATTCCTTATTGCCACAGATATATCAAATAAGCCATGACGGTTGTTGAAGTCATTGCACAAATATTGCAGTATAAATTGTTATTTTTTATTTTATGAATTATTTTGTTTACAAACTTAAAAATATAAAACAACTTAATTTTATTAAAAAAAAGAGTTTTGAAAAATAGTATTCCGATATTCACCACACATTGTAGTTTTTTTGTATTCGTAAATTTTACGTGCATTATGGTTCTAGGTTAAGTAGTGCCTACCTTTTGAGAGAGCCTGTCCTTGCTCCTTATTTATAGAAATGGCAAAAGTCTGTGTTATTTCTTTCTCTATCTCCTTAATTCTTTTAGAAGAACTTATCTTCGTTATTCTTAAAGACCAATGTGGAGAAAACCAATTTTTTTATTTTAAATATAATTTATTCAAACATCAACCATAAATGTATGGGGGTGTACTCTCTCCAGTGCTATGGCATCTGGTTGACTCTCTGCTTGTTTCCCTAAATGAATCGGGTATCTACACACAGGCCTATGCCGATGACATTGCCTGCTTAATCACGGGCCAATCGGTCGGATATGTTTATAGGAAGGCCCAAACTGCTCTGAATATGATTGACTCTTTGTGTTGCTCAAAGGGGCTTAACCGCTAGTCCTCCTAAAAAATTAAAAAAAAATCTAAAATTTTTAGAACCAACAAATTTAAGTCATGCGGCTTCCATTTATTGGATATTCTTATAAAGTATATATTTATACGTTAATCAACAGAGAGGGCATTCTCACCGTGTCATATAATTCTCTCACTCTTTCTATAGCGTATATATATCCCTCGTTTGCTGCAAGACTGCCATAAGTCAAAAAAGTAAATATTAGAGAAAATCGCATTTAAAGATTCCAATGAACTAAATACCACTCGGTAGGACACAATGACGATTTGTTTCACTGATGAACTTTAGAAGCTCAGGAAGAGAGAGAGTATGGACATTTTTCATACTCAAGACATCAACCCAACAACCTTAATCTGATTCTTGAGAAAACTGGACGGCTATAAAGATAATGCTCCGTAGTATCGTCGTCCTCAAGACACGATTGACAAATTGGGTCGGTGATGACTCCCATGTTAGTCATACGCTGACCACATGTGTTGTGTCTTGCGGTGACACCCACCAGTAATCTCAGGTCCTTCTCAGTTTCAGAAGAAATTCCGCTGATTTCCTGTTAGGTTGTCTCACGAAGCACTTTGCAGTTCTGCAGGAGTCAAGCTCGGACCATCTTTCTCTATGGATAGAAGACATGAAATCATTGATCCAACGCATGATCTACCCAAAACTTACGCCAAGAAAAGGTTCGGGACCCCATGATGTAATTGCAGTGCCTTCATTAGCTAGTTTATCAGCTAGTTCATTCCCTGCAATAGCACAGTGTCCTGGAACCCATATAAGGCACAAATTGTTGTGTTTTGCCTTTACTCGCTGACCAATTTTGAGGAGCTGACAGGGTTTGCAAGGACCTTCAGTACAGATACCTATGCACTTCCCACGTCTGTTCTCAATTATCCAGCCCGCCACGTCTGGGATAGCGGAAACCTCCGTTAGGAAGACTGACGCCATCATTCCAGTGGAAAAAGAGTACTTGGTCTCATCGTCTGAGCACCAACCGGATCCAGTACCGTTTGAGGTTTGGATCCGTCGGTATAGAAGACATGACGGAGACCCCAGACTTAACCATTGATGATGTTCCGGGAACCTGACATCATATCTTCTTCCGAAGGGGATACAAGACACATGATTGTCCACGGGCATCAAAAACAGTGGCCACTGTACTCACAACAGGTGGTATATCTTACTGTGTCCTACATCCGCCTCGACATGCCAGTCTCCATTTCACCGGAGTCTGTAGGCCGCTCTCATAGCTTATTTACGGATTTGAAGATCCAGAGGAAGCAAGTCAAGCAAGGCATTAAGGGTATCACCAGATGTAGTACACATTGCACCAGTGATACCCAGGCACATACTTCTCTGAAGCCTAGTCAGAGAAGATACTGTAGACTTAACCAAAGTTCGTCTCTGTCATACAACAGAGGCATACGTGATAATAGGTCTCACAAGAGCAATGTATACCAAGTATACCAGAGCTGGATTCAGACCCAAAGCCGAAAGCTCGCCCGCACTGCCAGAAAACCTTTAGTGCACGCGAGACCTTCAACTCGACGTGCGTCTTCAATAACAGTTTGCAATCTAAGGTTACCCATAAATATTTAACTTCAGAAGACAACTGCAGTGTTACTCCCTTTATTGTTGATAGTAACAGGCAATCCTTCTTGAGTTTCCTGGTGAAGAGCACTAAGGTGCTTTTATCAGGATTCGCTGAAAGACCCTGCAGATCGCACTAAACCTCGATCTTATCCAAGACTTCTTGCATTTTAATGCACACCCTCAAGAGATTAGTACGCACACATCGTCAGCATTGGCTTGGATGTGAACTCCGAAATTCTGAGAGTACGCCCCCTTGGGGGCATCCTTTCTCAACCTCGGCCGCAACACTGTCTTCGTTTTCTTCCCCCGCAATAAGCAGCCGTTTGGATAGCATGGCATGAATCCATCGAGTGACGATTTCTTCAACACTATATTGTCTGGCCGAAGAGCACATCGAGTCAAAGGTTGCGTTGTCAAAAGCCTCTTTGATACCGACAAATATTCCCAGGGTGTAGTTCCCTGCTTCCATCCGTTGTTCAGTTGTACTAACATTCTATAAACCAATCGAGCCTTCTGGTATTAGAGCCAACCTGACCAGGAGTATTGACAACGCTCTGAGAAGCAGCTACCTTGCACGTCATTAACTTCTGACCTAGAGTTGGTGTAGGAGCTATCGGGCTTCAGAAGTGAGCCCAGCTTAACCGTCCGGTCCCTTTGAAGAACTTCTGATCTACGATTTCACTCCAAAAATTCCTATAAGAGTCCAGTTTTAAATATTTCACCTTCTTCTATTATAGAAAAAGTTGAAAACAGAAAATGCTTGTATGATTAAAGGGAAAGGGGCAGATTTTTTGAATGTCTTTATTTTCATTAATTTTTTTAAACACATGCGAATCACGACAAATTTCAAATTGTTTGATAATTAAGTAACACACACGGTTGCATTTGTCCGTACTTTTGCCTATAAACAAAACTAAAAATTAATAAAAATAATCCTAAATTTGCACATTTTTTGAAGTAGTTTGAAGTATCTAAATTAGTCTCATTCAATAACATTTTGTGAATGGAATTCATTGATTTAGAAAACATAAGAAGAAAAAAGATTTCTGGGATAGTGTTTAAATTTTGTACATGTTCAGCTGTAACTGCACAGTTTGTTGAGTTCATCTACTATACGTATATGAACTATAATTTCGTTTTTCAAAAAAAAAAAATTCTGTGAAATGACAAATTTTCGTATGTTTTCATATAAACTGGGACCCATATGTACGGAGATGAGTCATTAGATACCGTTACTTATGTCTTGCGCTTATTTATTATTTACTCCCGCTTAAGCAATGATTTTTACAACGATGAATGCAATTGAGCGGATTTTAAAAAATTTCCAACGCTAATATTTTATATATTTTGGCTACCCTACTCGTCAAGCTCTGTTAATTGATATACAATATAGTATGACAGTTTAGCCCTTCTGTGCTAAGAATGTTATTACACTAATAAATGTATGTATGTGCATGTGTATTATGTAATGAAAATCCTTTACAAGTTTCTTTTAATAACAAACGACAGCCATCTTCTGTGTCAACTTGGCGATACCAGCCACTGTGTGCTTATATCGCACAAATGGGCGAACTATTATCGAACCTAATACGCCCTTTATCGGTGTAAACAATACACAATACAAGCACAATGCTCCTTCCAGTTTAATTCAGTAATCAAAAAAATTAATATAGAACTTAAATGAATTTGTATACTTCAATTGAAACGGTCTGTTATTTCGCACTAATTACAATTTTTTCAATTGCATTTAAAATAAAAGTAAATTCATTTCATTTTTGCGTTTAAGATTATCCAAATTTGTAAAATGTTGGTCACAACAAAACATGTTTTTCAGAAAGGCGTCAACGAGATCGCTCATCACTTATAAAGTTTTAAATATTTTTTAGTAAAATTTGGTTACAGTTAGGTTCAATACATTTTCTTTTAGAAAATAAATAGTTATTATAAAAAACTTAAGTGGTTTACTTGGAAAAACTTCTTGAAAAAGTCCTATTTTTCGCGCACAACTTAGTGTGCACCCCAGTGTTACATCGAGTGATAATAAAAATGTACGACAAAAAAAAATAAAAACGTACTTTAAAAATAAAAACGTACTGGTTTTAAAATATATTTAAATAAAAAATAAATTTTATTTTAATTTTAAGAAATGTATCCCAAAAACAAAAAAAAAGTTAACCACTTTTTAATTCTATAATTAATCTTATTCTATATTTATAATTCTATAATTAATCTTATTTAACATAAAATAAATATAATTTCTACATTTTCTTTATTATACCCAGATCTAAGAGAGGTTTCCCGCTAAAACTGAAGGTTTCTTGAAGCCACAGGAATTTTTGAGGTTTTTTATTTTCCCAATGAAATCTAAAGGTGTCTAGAGGGTTTTTAACTAAATTCAATCTACCGAAAAGTATATTTTTAATATATTTATATTATTCCTTTCTAACTTTTAATATATAAGTCCAAAGAAAATTATACGTGAATTTTCAATATCACAGATATTGGGTTTGTTAATGGGCAACAGTTTATTCTTGCAAGATATTTCTAATACAACTGATAAAAGAAATAAAAATAAATAATTTTAAACTTTTGATAACGTAAAAAAATGTTAGGTCTGCCAATGTTATGAGTGTGATAAGTAATCCTCATGCATTTCAATTTAAAGGTTTTATTGAAGATATCGATCATTGTATTTTGAATCTAAATATGATGTGCACCAAGCCAAAATTGGTTTCACTTGTAAAGAAACAAATATAGCTGAATTTTTGTTTGTGGTGCATATACTTGAAAATACGAAATAAACTATTAGTTTCAACAACTGAGAAAATTCTGCTTGGCCGTCATTCCCTAAAAAATGTCTGGATGAACAGATGCGTCACATTTCAACCCACTCCGAGCGATACATATAAATATTGCAATGAAATCTAAATATAGAAGTTTTTTTCTAAAAGTGGCAAAACTGAAGGTTTTTTGGTACATCTAGAGGGAAATAGGTTTAGCAATCTGGCAACAGTGATTATACCAATAAAATTGGTGGATGATACAAAAACAAATGAATCGAACGCAGCAATGATCTATGTGGCTGTTCACACGGGCGCAAGCATGAACGCCTTGCCTGAAAGAGATAGGTACAAAAATAGGTAGTTAGAAAAAGACAGGCGAGTTTCTTACACTTTCTTACTACCTATTTTTTCTACCTGGGTCGAAACAAGTGAAACGGTCAACGGTCAAAAAAAAATTTTGAAATTTAAAAAATTAAGTTGTAATAAAAATAAGTTTTAAATTAATTTCTAATAATTTTGTGCGATTAACAAAAATTAAAGCCGTTGTATTTGCTAGTCACGTTTTAGTTATCACTGTGTTTTCAAAAATGCCACGTGCAAATACCGGTTACAATTCATTCTATTTAAAGAACATTATTCTTTCAATGCTAACTGATGAAGATATAAACGTTATCAAAAATTGAAACAAAATAATACGAATATTTTTATAGCCAATAATTATCTTCAAGACACCAGTGTACTACGAAATGGTAGAGATTCAGCCGATTGACCCACCTATTACACAAATCAAAAGAATGTGTTTGCCTTCGCATAAAATCTGCCTCCAATTGGGTTAATGATGAAGTAAAAGGTATTCCCAATCACACAGTGGAGAGATCGATACAATTGATTAGTGTTATATTAGCCAAGGTCGTAGACCAATCAAGTCGAAATCAAAAAATGTATGCAACAATTTCATCCAGAACAGATCTTTCCAATCCAAATTCTAAAAAAAAATTACGCGAACTATATGAAAAATTAAATTACAATATTTAATTTTTTGTTTTTTCATATTATTTCATATGATTGTATTAAGTGTTTTGACCAATACAATTGTAAAAATAAATTAGAATAAATATCTAACCACTCATGCCCCTCTTATACTTAATTTATGATGATGGATTATGAGTTTATTGAAAAATTGAAACCATTAAAAATACTAAAAATTCAAAATTTTTTTTTTTTAATTTCTTTATTTGAGAAGCACGTGATGGGTTCAACAACAACACCCATATTTTTTAGGTTTTTTTGGACTTTTTTTTAGTTCAAATTATGTAATTCCAAAAAAAAAATAGTAACAATTATTACGAAGTAATATTCTGGCAACTAATTATTACAAATATTGTTTACTTAATATTAGAGTTATGTTCGCGCCAATCTGGCTCCACTGTTTGTAAAGTTTCGTTCAGTTCTTTTTTCATTCTTTATTTTGACATTTGCAATTTTGGTAATAAAGGAACAATTAAACTAAACGCATCGGTGTTTTTTCCACTCGCTATTTCGTAAAGGAAAATACACATCCGCTTAAGAAAAGTTATTTATCCGCAACATTCTGGTCCTTCGAGCCGGATCGTGCCTTATTTGCCTAAATTAAATAAAGAATCGCCGCGTGCGCGAAACATAACCTAACATAACCTATTGCGCAATGACTAAAGTGAAAGTCCGCGATTCGGCATTAAATGCCATAAAGCGTTATTTGCAAACGAGCAAAGGTGATACGCTTTCATTGGATATTGAAGCCATCGACAAGTATGTCCAATTACTCGAAGAGCAATGGGTGCGCTTCTGTGAAGCCCAACAGGAGGTAGAAGTCTCGTGTGGAGACGCATATGCTGCAGTTGAAGAGCAGTCGCGTATACAGGCTGAGGAGTGGTATACCACTGCAAAGTCTAATTTCAAACGCCTCACCAAAATGCATACACGATTGCCGAGCGCAAACCCGCCCGCTGCAATTACTTCAGTCGCTCAGCTACCAAAATTGCAGCTACCTGTATTTAGTGGTAACTCCATCGATTGGCTAAGTTTCTACGATGCGTTCCAATCTCTCGTGCATCTAAACACTCATCTTTCGGACGGACAGAAATTGCATTACCTTCGAAATTGCCTAAAAGATGAAGCACTACAGCTGATAAGTAGCTTAGCGGTATGCGATGGCAACTATAGTGAGGCATGGGACTTGTTAACTGCGCGATACAAGGTCATGCGGGTCATGGTGGATAGCTACCTGAAAGCTCTATTCTCCATCGAAAAGGCTACTAAAGATACTGGTAAGGCAATCAAAGGCGTGTTAAATTTGACTTTGCAGCACGTCAGTTCTTTACGAGCGTTAGGGCGGCCGGTTGACCTCTGGGACGATTGGCTGGTATATATGACCGTATCAAAACTAGCATACGAAACTCGCAAACAGTGGGAGCTGTCTCTGATTAACGATCAACTGCCTACATTTGAAGATTTAAGAGAGTTTTTAGAAACTCGAGCACGCTCGTTAGAAATGCTACCAGCAACCAATGCAACTACTACCACAGTACAAGGTACAAAACATTCCAATAAATATGCTGCCAAGGCAACAACAAACGTACTCCACGCGATTGGTGAACATCAGAGCTCATCTTCCAAATCATCAACAAATTCTGGTTTAGTATGTTTTTATTGTAATTTGAATCACAAAATATATGTCTGTCCGAGTTTCAGCCAATTAGAGGCAGCCGCTAGATTAGCCGCAATCAAGAAACATGGTGCATGCCTCAACTGCTTGAGCAAAGGACACTTTCAGTCGAAGTGTCACAGCACGTCATCATGCCGCATTTGTCAACGCCGTCACCACACGCTCCTCCATGTCAGCTCGGAAAATAGCACTTCTACCGAACAGTTGAATGTTCATGCAGCGTCTTTCACTACCAATCGTGACCGCAACGCTTCGCAACAAACGCTAGCTGCTACTTGTGTTGCTAGTAATTTTCCCATCGATCGATATGCTGCACAACAGGGTGCTGCTATTCAACAATATTGCAATGAACCATTTGATTATCAAAGAGGAATAATTCCTGCCACGCCTATGAGCACTGCCGCAGTGCCATCAGCGTTCACCGCCACAGAATCGTCTGTAGCAACCGCTGAAAATATCGCAATTCATCATGTTGATGCTGACCGCGCCATTTTATTGGCTACCGCTGAAATTCGAATCCAGGACCATGCCGGACGCTGGCAGCCTGCCCGAGCGTTGTTCGACAACGGCTCACACGCTTCATTCGTAACGGAGGCTTGCATTCAACGCCTTCATCTGCCTAGAAAACCATCATCTGCATATGTTACCGGTATCGGCTCTTTACAAGCAGGCAAGGTAAAGGGTGAAACCGCACTATCTCTGTCACCACGAACATCAGATCAGCATTTTCGTATCAATGCATTAGTTTTACTGAAAATAACGAATGACCTACCCACCGCCAACGTTCAGATGTTAGCCTGGCCGCATCTGCATGAACTTTTCTTGGCTGATCCGCACTATGCTAAACCTGCTCCAATCGACATTCTTATAGGCATGGACGAGATGGACAAATTTCTCGTAGCTGGGTTTCACAAGGGTCCTCCTGGTACTCCAATGGCCCAAAATACCGTGTTCGGGTGGGTGCTCTTCGGAAACTCGTCAAAATCATCAAGGCCACTCACTGCTGTGTCAACTCTACATTGTGACGTACAGCTCATTAGAATGGTAAGCAAATTTTGGGAGTTGGAAGAGTTTCCACCAAAGAAATATCTTACAAAAGAAGAAACATTTTGCGAAGAGTACTTCAACAAAACGTATCGTCGAGCTGAAGATGGTCGCGTAATCGTGCGCCTTCCATTTAACAGTTCTATTACACTTGGCGATTCCAGAAATACAGCAGTGCGCAGTCTGCTACGAATGGAAAAGCGGTTCGCAGTTGACGAAGAGCTACAACTCCATTACTCCACGTTCATGAAAGAGCTCCTAGACATGGGTCACATGGAGCTAGTCCACAACTTCACTCAAAACGCTTACTACATGCCTCATCACGCGGTGGTAAAGGACACGAGTTCCACCACCAAACTTCGAGTGGTGTTTAATGCATCGATGAAGACATCCACTGGGTGTTCGCTTAACGACGCTTTACTAGTAGGTCCGCAGCTGCAGCAAGATCTTTTCGCCATACTATCACGCTTCAGAATGCATCGCTACGCCATAACTGCTGACATAGAAAAGATGTACCGGCAGGTATACATAGCTGAAGAAGATGCTGACTACCAACGGATAGTATGGCGGTTTACTACTTCTGATCCAATACAAGACTATCGTATGTTGCGTGTCACATATGGCGTTGCAGCTGCTTCTCACCTGGCAGTTAAATCTCTACAACAAATCGCTATCGACGCCGGCGAGATGCAAGCGGAAGCCGCGTCAGTCATCACTTGTGACTTTTACATGGATGATTTACTTACGGGTTCGTGTTCGGTTGAAAAGCTTCGAGCACTACAGCGAGACGTCTCCAATATTCTTTCTAAAGGTGGTTTCCAGCTACGCAAGTGGGCAACGAATTGCTCCGAAATCAAGACGAACATACCACACGCATCTAAACAAATTTCACATCTTCTAGCTGACAGTGATGAAGTTCGTACTCTGGGTATCATCTGGAACACCAATGACGACTCTCTATCAATCGCAGTAAATCTAAAAAGGCTGCCTGAAATTTTAACGAAACGCGTTTTTCTGTCTGATTCAAGTATGATATTTGACCCGCTTGGTTTGATTGCACCATGCACCATACGGTCCAAAATATGGCTACAGAAAATATGGCGCGCCAACGTAGACTGGGATGAAGCAGTACCCTCTGAAGTAGCCAAGCAGTGGCTAGTTCATCGGCAAGAGCTGTCACAATTATCATCACTTAGACTTAGCCGGTGGTTAGGAACCGGACAACTTACTGCGCGTGCTGAGTTTCATGTCTTCACCGACGCTTCGGAACGTGCCTATGCAGCCGCTTTGTATTCACGTACATTTCATCCTGATGGAGAAATCAATGTTATTCTTGTCGCTGCACGGACTAAAGTTGCACCGCTAAGGAAGACTACCTTACCGCGTTTAGAACTGTGTGCTGCTCATCTCGGTGCAAAACTTGTTGGGCAAGTTCAATTAAGCTTTGGCCACAATTTTGAAAGGTTGTATGCTTGGACCGACTCTACAGTTACGCTAGCCTGGTTGCAAGGCCATCCGAGTCGATGGTCGACCTTCGTTGCAAACCGCGTCGCTAGTGTGCAAGAAGTCATACCGCCTGAATGTTGGGGACATGTACGCTCGGAGCACAATCCCGCTGATTGTGCCTCTCGAGGTGTTACTCCTTCTCAACTTCTTTCACATCATCTGTGGTGGCATGGCCCACATTGGTTACGAAACATCGACTGTGAGTGGCATCACCAGACCTCACCCTATACAACAGACCTTGAGGTGCGAGCGAACAAGACCACATCGCATGTCACGCAAACTGTGGAAGACTGGGAGCTCCTCAGCAAATATCATTCGTATGCTAAACTAAAACGAATTGTTGCATATGCCATCCGCTTTGCAAACAATTTGCGAGGTAACGCTAATGAACGTGTTATTGGTCCACTTACTGGTAGAGAGATCCATGATGCAGAAATTGCTCTGGTAAGATACTCACAAACTAACGCATTCGCAAAAGATATTTCCAATTGCAGATTGAACAAAGCGATATCACTACGAAGTAGTTTGCTGCGGCTTAGACCATTTCTGGATAGCGATGGTATTCTTCGTGTGAGTGGCCGAATAAAACAGGCAACTGTCCCCAACGATGTTAAACATCCTATGATTCTGCCAAAGAATTCTCCACTCGCAAGGGTCATCATTGCTGACATACACGTCTCAACACTCCACGCTGGGCCGCAACTAATGCAAACGATACTTCAACGACGTTTTTGGGTGCTCAGTTCGCGCAATCTTGTTCGAAAGATCTATCATGGTTGTGTCCGTTGCAAACGGATGAACCGTCAGCCACTACAACAAGTCATGTCAGACCTACCACGTAGCCGTACAACGTCCACACGATGCTTTCTTCACAGTGCCGTTGATTTTGCCGGCCCTTACGCTCTTAAATTTTCACACGGTAGGGGCGTAAAATCTACAAAGGGATACATAAGCTCCTTTATATGTATGAGTACAGGTGCGATGCACTTAGAGCTCGTAAGTGACTTATCGGCAGTCACTTTTATTGCTGCATTCAAAAGATTCGTGAATCGTAGGGGTTATTGTCAACATGTCTACTGCGACAATGGCACCAATTTTGTTGGCGCTGAAAGAGAGATTCGCACATTCTACCAATGCTGTATGAATGACAAAAATGTCTCAGCATACCTTGCTGACGCCCAGATTACATGGCACTTCAATCCCCCCAGCGCCCCTCACATGGGTGGCTATTGGGAGGCTGGCGTAAAACGCGTTAAGTACCACTTAAAACGCGCTCTAGGCTCTACATTGCTGACCTACGAAGAATTTGCTACTTTGCTCACTGAAGTGGAAGCTTGTGTCAACTCTAGACCACTTTGCTGGTACTCAGCAAACGCTGGTGACTTGGAAATTCTCACACCAGGTCATTTCATCGCGGGTGAACCGCTAAAGGCACTCCCTGAACCTGACATGCAAGATTTTAGAGGCACGCTACATCAACGCTGGCAGGCAATTACTGCAATGCGACGTCACTTTTGGAAACGCTGGCGAAATGAATATCTCGTCAATCTTCAGCGTCGATCGAAATGGTTTCGCCCTACATCCAACCTGAAAGAAGACGACGTTGTAGTCATTCACGACGATAACGCCCCCCCTACTAAATGGAAGCTTGGCCGAATAATACAATGCCACCCAGGAACTGATGGTCAAGTGCGTGTCGTCAAGGTGAAAACCTTTGAAGGAGAGCTTTTGCGACCTATTGCGAAACTATCACTTTTGCCAACGAAAGCTGATATCTATTCTATGTAAAATTTCAAATTTTTAATTTAAATTGTAATTACTTTGTACAGTTTAGCTTTACGTTTCCATTGTTATTGCGTCTTTAGGACTACCTGTAAAACTAAATTTATCTACTCTTTCTAATTTTGAACGTCCAGCCGTTCAAGGCGGCCGGCATGTTCGCGCCAATCTGGCTCCACTGTTTGTAAAGTTTCGTTCAGTTCTTTTTTCTTTCTTTATTTTGACATTTGCAATTTTGGTAATAAAGGAACAATTAAACTAAACGCATCGGTGTTTTTTCCACTCGCTATTTCGTAAAGGAAAATACACATCCGCTTAAGAAAAGTTATTTATCCGCAACAAGTTATATACATTAACAATATGACATTTACATACTTAGTATTTCCTTATTTAAGAAGCAAATCTTCGATGTTATTTATTAAAAACTTTTTTAACTTAGGTTGAAAGCTGAAATTCTTTCCAGGGTTTTAATGGCGTCAGGTAGTTTATTAAATTCACTCGGTCCAGCATACTCTATTCTCTGTTTAGTGATCTCTAGTCGGCATCTAGCAGTCATAAGATTAAGCCCATACCGTGTATTAAAATTTGTCTGATTACTACGAAACTCCAAAACATGGTAACCTATATGGTGCAATGTTTTAAAAACGTAAATGAGAAGCTGTGTTTTATGCAAACCAGCCACAGCGATTTTAATTCCTGACATTTCTTATGAGCATATACAATAGGAAGATAGGGCAAATGACTATGAATAAGTGATTGGTATAATAGCAGTTTTACTTGTTTGGTGAGTTTAGTCTTGAACTTAAAAAGAATACCGAGTGCCGACGATATTTTTGATCTCAACTTATCAATAGGTTGAGGTTGCGACGGAAATGTACCCCCAAGTACTTCACTGTATCCGTCTCTATGATTTCCTTACCCTCTATATAGACACTAAGACGTTCATCCAACTTCAAAGTGCGTGATCTAAATCTAATAAATTTCGTTTTATTCGCATTTAAAATCAGTTTATTTAACCGTGCAAACTCAGATATTGCAGCAGCATCATGTTCAATTTGCACTTTCAGAACAGCAGTGTGTTTATAAGGGTAGAACAAAGAAATATCATCCGCAAACATAATAAGTTTTCCATAAAGATTAAGGTTAGTAATGTCATTGATATAAAGTTTAAATAGCAAGGGTCCCAGTACACTCCCCTGTGGAACTCCACATTGTACGGAAACCAGATTACTTTTGGCACCATCAATTTCAACGTATTGCTTTCTGTTGGCGAGAAAGCTACTAAACAGATCTAATTCTTTGTGCTTAACGCCCAACATTTTTAGCTTGAGCAATAAAATTTCATGATCTACTAAATCAAATGCTTTGCTAAAGTCGTAGAACATCCCAGCTACCCCAGAAAACCCTGTGTCTAATCCTTCGCATACAAAATTGATAACATTAATAACAGCTTCTTCGGTACTGGGTCCTTTTTTAAATCCAAACTGATAAGAATAGATTACACTTTCAGCATCCAAATATTCAGTTAACTGGTCACATATTACCTTCTGCAAAATTTTATCGAAAATCGGCAAAAGAGCAATTGGTCTGAAGTCTTTAACGTTATGTGCATTTTTATTCTTGGGAATAGGAATTATGAATTTTTAGAACTTCAGGGTACTTTGAGCTTTCGACCATATTGCAAAAAATTCGTTCTAAATACAGTGAAATCAAATCCTTGATTTCAAAAAGCATTTTAGGTGTAATACCATCATGGCCTGAACTTTTATTGAGCTCAAGTGAGGATATAATTGCCTCAAAATCTGATGAATTAATCTTACGCAAAACAAAACAATTTTGACACCGCAATAAATTTGTCAACAGGTTAGCGTTGTCATCAGCGTATTGCTCAACAGTACTGCGAAGCTGAAAAATAGATTCAGAAAAATATCTGTTAAAGCTCAAAGCCTTATCTTCAACATTATTTAACGCTAAGCCCTCATCACCTATAATCTCTAAGGGTGCCTTATTTTTCCTCCTACCAAGCATGTCATTAATAAAATTCCAAGTACGTTTAGGATCCGAGATGTTTTTATCTAAATTAAAAGAGTAGTAATTATTCATCGCAATCTTTAACGCAGTTTTAATAACACGACTTAATCTTCTCAATCTTTCAGAAACTTGTTTATCCCCAGGGTATTTTCTTCTGGTATTCAAAAGTTTTTTTTTTTGTTTAATTAATGTCTACTCCTAAACTGAACTGTGCTTTTATCAGAAGCATCCATAATACACTTGATAACTTCTGCTGACAGCAATGAAGGATCAGTTGAGACACAATTTCTTAAATTAACTGATACATTTTTCCTAAAAAGGTCATAGTTAAGTCGACAAGTAACTCTGTCTACATATTCATTCTTGTTATGTTCAAACAGAAATTTACAACATAACAAGTTGTGATCTGATAAAGCACATTCAATCGAATCTATTGATATTTTTTCCGGATAGTTGCTATAAATATTATCTATTGACACGCCACTAACAGGTCGTGTCACTAATGTATGGCAGTTTTCAAAGTAAAATGAACGCAACAAATTATTTAGATGCTGTGACTGACAGCTTTTTCTACTTACATCGACATTAGAATCACCTACAAAAATTGTGGGCTTCTGGGCAGTTGTAGTAGTTGTTCTCCAAAATATTTGTAGTTGTTCTCCAAAATATTAAAAAAATCATCGACATTGCATTTTTGAGATCTATATAACGAGTTGATGTGAAGAGGTTTTCCTCCAACTAAAATATCATGAAGAGTTACTGAAATAGAATTAAAATTTCATTTACTGTTGTGATCCGCTGATCCGAGACTACGAATTTAACAACGCATAGATTTTCGAAATATATATATACCACGCCACAGTGGTGTTGCGCAATGCGAAATGCGAAATGTTTATTTCTATAAAATAAAGTAGATTACAAATCAATTTATCCAATTTTAGGTTTCTTAAGTCTTTACTTACCGTGGTTCCGTGGTTCTTTTGGAATGCAATCAGCGAATGAAATTACTCGCTAACTGAAGAGGGAATCACGGTTCACAATAGCAAATTCAATCATACATAAATTATAAATTCAAATTCTCAATACTAAAAACAGCGTTGCATTAGGCGTTCTGCGACACCCCGCCCCCCGTGAATCAATCCGATTCACTATGTTCCAGGTTCAGAACGGCTAGCTTTGATGCGGCGCGTCGCATGACACCTCTAGCAGTGCACACGTCAGCTTGCCTGATTGTTCCGTCAGCGCCAGGGTAAACTTTTTTCACCGTACCACGGCACCATTGCCTTCTCGGAATATTGGCATCGCACACGAAGACTAAATCTCCTTCTTTTAACGGTTTTGTATGTTGACACCATTTGACACGACGCGTTAGGGTTGGCAGGTATTCAGCGATCCACCTTTTCCAAAAATGATCGCGCAATTGACGCGCAATACGCCACTGCTTCCGCAAGGCACAAATTTTCTCTGGCTCGGCATTGACGCTTGGCGTTTGAGCCGTGTTGGCCGATCCAAGCAGGAAATGGTTCGGTGTGAGTGGTTCTTCTTGGTCGGCAGAGATAGGAAGGTGGGTGAGTGGGCGAGAGTTTACAATATTCTCAGCTTCGATAATAAAGCATTGAAGAGTATGTTCTCGTGGTGCAATTTCCTTAAGTGTGTGACGCAGTACTCTCTTCACACACTGAACCATTCGCTCCCACACACCTCCTTCTGATGGATTGATAGGGCAGTTGAACCACCATTCGATACCTTTCGACGCCAGCTCGGCCTGCACACGCTCACAATCGAACACCTCGGTGAACCTTTTGGCCTCCTGGTTGGCACCAACGAAGTTTTTTCCATTATCGGATCTTATCCTTAATGGCACACCACGGCGGTTAATGAAATTACGGATGGTAACAATGCACGAGTCTGTGCTCAGGTTATGGGCTAGCTCTAGGTGCACAGCTCTTACAGTGAGGCAGGTGAAGAGCGCCACCTAACGTTTTTCTTGGCGGCGGCCGATGGTTACATTGACAGGACCGAAGTAATCTAGGCCAGTGTAGCTAAACGGTCTTACAAATGGTGTAAGTCGGTCGACGGGCAGTGGACCCATAATTGGCGTAACTGGCGACGCTTTAGCTAATCGACAAACAAGACAATTGGCGATGATCTTTCGCAGAAGCTGGCGCAGACTTGGGATCCAATAATGGCCGCGTATTTCACTTATTGTGGCTTCGGTGTTCTGGTGTTTCAACGCGCAGTGATGATGACCAACTACTAGTTTAGTGAAAGGGTGCCGGGGTGGCAATATGATTGGTCGTCTAGTGCTTATAGGCAACCAGCCTGCAGCATCAATGCGTCCTTGGACGCGAAGGACTAAATCATCATCAATATACGGTGTCAGTTGATGCAGAACACTGCTACGTGGAACAGCGAAGCCTTTTTCAATTTCCTTTAATTCAAGTGGAAACGCCTCTTGTTGGGCATCCCGATATAAAATGTTTTTAGCGGCTTCGAGCTCTGACGACGTCAAACCATAGTCTTGACCAGCTCCAGATTGGTGGCGGCATCGACTGATGAATCTTTTCACCCAAGCTATGGTTCTCACCAGTCTCTGGAATGATGAAAAACGATTAAAATTGATAAAGTTATGACTTACAATAACTAAGGCATATTTTGAGCGCAGCTCCTCATCGTCTTCTTTGTGATGGCTGTCAGCTATGTTATCGGATGGCCAGCATTTTTCGTCAGTATAGAGAAACTGAGGGCCGCATAGCCAACGTGAGGTAGAACTAAATTCGGGGTGGTTATTTGCACGCGTGGCTTCATCGGCGACGTTCTCAGTTGTAGGTATCCACCTCCAATTCGATGGCGTGGTTGTAGCTAAAATTTCGGACACTCGGTGGGCCACGAACGGCTTGTAGCGTCGATGCTCACTCCCAATCCACTTCACGACCGTCTTCGAGTCAGTCCATAAAATGCAGCTAGTTATGTTGACCCAGCACAGCTGCTTGGAGCTCGAGTCGTGGAACAGTGAGTGGCTTCAACTGTGCACATTTCGCCTTAGAGCAGACAAAGGTGACTTCTATTTCACCAGAAGAGTTCGTGGTTCGCCAAAATGCTATGGCAGCAAATGCTTCCTCGCTTGCATCAACAAACACATGAAGCTGGAGGTGTAGCGGCGTTCCAATACGAAAATAAAATCTTGGGATCTCTAAGTCCATAACTATTGGCATTAGCTGACGCCATCTGTTCCAGGCTGAATTAATGTCATCAGGAAGCGACTCATCCCAGTATAATTTTCGTCTCCATATCTCTCGCATAAGTAATTTAGCGACAATCGTGAAATGGCTGAGAAATCCAAGTGGATCGAATATGGACATTATTATGCTGAGAAACTCTCTTTTTGTTGGGCGTCTTTCTCCATTCCCAATATTTTTTTCTGTAGTCAGACCCTCTTTGCAATTAATCGGCATGGTGGTTTCCGTGCCACCCAACGCGGTGAGCACCTCTGTCGAATTAGAAGTGAAGTTCCGAAGTTCAAAACCAGCTGCCATATGTATTGCTCGTACTTGCTGCGATATGTTGATAGCTTCTTCTGCGTTGTCGAAACTGTCAACAAAGTCGTCGACATAATGATATTCTAAAATCGCCTTTACTGCGCGAGCGGCATGATGGTGATGCTCCAATGCATTAATTTTTTTTATATATTGTGCAGCACATGGCGAGCATGCTGCTCCGAATGTCATCACTCTCATTTCGTAAATATCGGGTTCTCTTGAGGCGTCACCATCGCGCCACAGAAACCGTTGATAGCACCTATCTTGTGGACGAATCAACACCTGGTGAAACATTTCCTTGATGTCGCCACATACAGCGACAGCTCCCTCACGAAAGTGAAAGAGTACTGATGGCAGGGACCGGTATTCCTGCGGTCCTTTCAGCAATTGAGAATTGAGTGACACACCATGGACCGCGGCGGCGGCATCAAAAACAAGGCGAAGCTTGGCTGGTTTATTCGGGTTCACTACGGCAAAGTGTGGCAGGTACCACATCTTGGATTGGATTATGACGGCTTCTTCTGGTTGCAATTTTCTGGCGTATTGTTTTGCGACGTACGAGTTAATAATGTTTTTGTACGCAGCGGCAAATTCATCATCACGGTGCATTTTCTTTTCAATGCTTATTAACCGTTTGTGCGCCATTTCGTAACTTTCAGGCATGTCAACGTCATCGTGCTTCCATAGCAGACCAGTCTCGAATCTCTCATTTACTCGGCGAGTGGTTGAATGAAGTATTAATCGGGCACGTTCGGCAGCAGCGCTTTCAATAGGTGGCGATGGCTTCACACCAAAGCTTTCTGTTTCGAAATAGTCAGCAACCATATCATGAAGTGCTTCATCGTTAGCGTGTTTCATGAATAAGCATAGTGGCGGCCTTGGTAACTGGTTTGTTGTTGGCCCGAATACTGTCCAGCCAAGTTCTGTATTGGCAGCATAAGGTCCATTGGACTTGATCCTCATAATTTCGGTCGGTAGGCCACCACTATAGGGTTCTAGGGGCAGATGTCGAGTATGGCTGTTATTGCGGCGTAGGTCTGCTTCACTCAAGCTCTGTGACGGCAAATTCAAATTCGAGACACTATAAACATTTTGTAGCTGGTGTCTTCTTTTCATTCCAGCTCCACTGATGAGTAGGTTTACTATAGTAGTTGGCTCTTGTGCAGCACGACCTCCAAACCATTGGACGCTCAAACGGTGCTGTTGACTTTGCAAACCCAACTCTTTTGCTAGCAAGTTGTCAATCATGGTGATGGAGGACCCTTCATCGAGCAAAGCATAAGTATCAATGCACCTTTCTTTCCCATATAGAGTTACTGGCAGGATACGGAATAAAAATTTGCTCATTGCTGCACTGTTGCTACAGCTTAAAACGGCGACTTCTTTGGTACTATTTTGTTGCACTGACTGCGATTGCGAACTTTCTATGTTTGCGTAGACTCGTGGCTGGCTGTCATGAAGCAATTTATGGTGTGATTTCTTACAGTCATCTACTGAGCATGTTTTACGTCGGTGACAGTCACGAGTGGCATGACCTGGGTTAAGACACGTGAAACACAAACGACGACGTTTAACCTCTTTCCATCTGTCGGCTACAGTTGCTTCGGTGAGACGTTGACACTCCGCAGGCTTATGCTGATTTTGGCAAATAGGACATTTCATAACATATGAGCGTAGCTTCTCTGCTGCATGCAGAACAACTCGACGTTTCGGCTCTCTACTTTCATAACTCTGAATGGTGCATATTAGATTAGCGGTTTCATATAGCCAATCGCTAAACTGTACTACTGTCACATAAGGCTGCACTGTTGACGCAAACTTCGCCCACTCAAAACGCTTAGTCATTGGCAGTTTACTGACAAGCTCCTCTATCAACGTAGGATTTGCCAAATGCTGTTGTGCATTTGCAGATTGCAAAAACGCAGAAAGATTTTTAACCTTTGTGGCAAAGGGAATAAGTTTTACCACCGCGCTTTCCGATATGGGCGCAATTTCTTTGACTGAAGACAGCTGGCTGTGAATCGGCTGTTCAGGGCGGCCGAAGCGAAAACGCAGTTGTTCAACTACAACATCTACATTATCTGGATGAATAAGCAGGGACTTTACGGTCTCTCGCGCTTCACCCTTCAAACATTTTTGTAAGCGTTGATTATTCTCCAGTTTTGTGTAGCCATACGCAGCAGTAGACTGCTTGAATGCTGTAAAAAATATTGGCCAGTCTTCCGGTTGACCACTAAACTCCGGTAAATCCTGTAGTTTTCGCGGTGCCATCATTCGATTGGGCAAATATGTGGAGTTATTTGCATACGACTGTGAAGGCATACTTGCAGCGACCGTGTTGAATGTTGGCGTTGTTGACATCGAATCGGTCAGTATACTTCGCGTAGGTGGGGCAGATGTACAAAATGGTGGCTGTGCGCTCATTACGCCATTGAAATGTTCTCCTACCAATGGTGTGATATTGCTGGCAAACGGTAATTGATAAGAAGCGTTAGCTGACTGGAAATATCCCGTATTACCATATGTAGATGGTGGCGGTGCGACAGAGATAGCGGTAGGCATAGCGACAGCGCTGTTGGCGGCATGAGTAGCAGCGACGGTGTAAGTGGCAGCGGTTCTAGCTGCGTTAAGAGAAACGGCTGTATCTTGACAAGCAAGGGGTTTTGTGATAGTGAACGCGTAGGGAGGGGCAATTGTGCTCGCATAAGATGCAGCGGCGGCGGCGTGCGGTACGACTTCTATGCAGCTGGTGGGTGCACCAGTTTGGAGTGCTAATTTCAGAGCACGATTTCTCTCTTCACTCTCAATCATTCTTACCTGAACATTTTTTAGTGACAACTCCAAAGTAGAAATTTGTTTCTGGAGTATTTGAATGATACTACCTTCTTCTGCTGCAACGGAGCTGGCGTCGATGGCTGTTGTGGCGTGCTGAGGTGTCTGAATAACACCATCTTCTAGTACTACAGCGGCAGTGGTAGCGGTGACTACTCCAGCAATTGTCTCGTCATGGCTTTGGAACGCCTGGCTGGCGCTTCCTTCTTCTATTGGAATGGCACTAGTATTACTGGCAATTGTATTGTCGCTGGCATTGGCGTTTCCTTGCTCCGGCGTTTGGTCTCGGAGGCGGGGGCTTCGGCGTGGCGGCGTGCGCTTTATCATGTTTTAATATTTACAGCAAATAGTTAGGCAAAAACGCAATTGTATTTTTCAAGCACAGTTACTCGCTGTATAACTGTAATCGCCTATTCTTTTTAGCAACGGTTCATTCAAACAGCATGAACAATATGTTTAACGTTTAACAGTGTGGATAATAAATTGACGAGCACAACTGTGTAGTTAAGCTTATCGCATATATAAATTGACGTTCCACCATAACCATCCGATCTGCAACAATGCACACCATTAAAACCAGGAATTGCATAAATATCAGTGTATTCGCTAGAAAACCATGTCTCTTGTATTGCCAATACATCAGGTAATATAGGAAGGTTACTAAGCAAAGTTTTGAGCCTATTATCTATCGATGAAGCGCTTCTTATATTGAAGGATATAATATTAACAAAATTAGAATCTAAATTTTTTATATATTTATCATAACAATTCAAATTTGTAAAGTATTTATTATTATTCATTAGAAAACGAGGGGAAATTAACTTAAATTTAAAACATACGGGTAGGCATCACTAGTTTCAATCTTCAGCGCCGCTACCTTCGTCAACAGCAGCATCGACATCAGCAGAAATCATATTTCGCCTACGAGTAGTTGATTTGGCAGAGGAAGCCAACAGTAATTTATCGACATCGTCCATACATTTTAATATTCGTTGCGGCGATTGCTCATTTTTTTTTAACCATTACCTTATTTCCTCTGGCAAAAAACAAACATAAAACCTACAGCCTTAAGAGACTTGGCATGATTGAGCAAGTGCAATGTGTCTTTACTTAGATAATCATGAACGTATACATTCTTCAGTTCTTCTACTTGTTTAAGCTTTGACTTTGCTGACATGAAGTTAATTTTGCTAGTTTTATTCGCAAACTTCACAACTATAGTTTTTATGTTTGAAGAGTTTTTATTGACCAAGTAAAATGCTTGACATATGTTCTCAGATTCCATGTTCACACCAATTTTATCGGAAATCTTCATCACTGCTTCTGTCGCCGTTGTGCCATTTGCAACGCTGACCCCACGTACCACACAGTCGTTTTGGACTCTCTCGTCATTTAGAAATTTTATTGACGCTTTCAACTCCACAACCTCTTCTCGTAATGCACAATTTTCTTTCTGGATATTTTCAATTTTCTTCGTGTTAGCAGCAACTCCTTTTAGAATAGTGTCGTATTGAGACGACATGAAAAGCATGGTTTTATTAATTTCATCCAATTGGCACAGTTTTAACTTGACAAAAGGTTGTACTACGGGCCGCGGTCTAATGCGAAAAAGATCTAAAATCGAAACACTTTAGTGAAAATGAAATTTATTATTCCACTAGAAATTCTCCAACGCTCTTTCTTTAAACCGAATGGAATTGCAACCAGTATTTTTACGCGGCATTTTTTGTTAATCGCACAAAACTTATTTCTATTACAACTTAATTTTTGAAATTTCATTGCAGAGTTGATCATTCTGCCATAGATATTACTAAGAAAGAGCGCATTAGTACTCCCGCGTCATCAGAAAAATAGACATAACTTCCTTCATTTAAGAGGTTACTAACTTTTTTTTTATTTATTTGGTGTCATTTTACGCATGTAAAAACCTAAATCTAATTGTAGGATGAATTTAAGATAATGGTCTAATTCGCAATAGTTTAGAGAAATTGTTTATAACTGGAACAAATTTAATTTTTATAAGAAAAAAATTGAACCGAAAAAAATTAATTTTAGTAAGACTATGTATATTTAGCTTCATTTAAGAAAAAAATCATTTAATTATCTCTATTTGTTTCCGAGATATGAATAAATAAACAATATACTACGCAAAATTACAACCCGCGATTATTTCCAAAATAAGTCAAATTTTTTTGCAATTTTTTTAGGAATTAAGAAGATATTCGTACCTTAATCGAAAAACATCATTGTCCTAGAAATCCGAGAAAAATTTTTTTTTGGTTGACCGTTTCACTTTTTTCGACCCACCTATCTCTTTCAGTCATGCGTTCATGCTTGCACCCGTGTGAACAGCCACTATAAATTCGTAAATAAAGCAAGTGTAACGAATACGGAAACATGGTCAAATATCTACATTACTCTTAATCATGATTATTGGCTTACTAGCGCTTAAAATTAAAATTGAAAAACGGGCACCAAAAATACGAAAACCAAATCGTACTAAGTTTGTATGGGACTGTCATAGTAAAAGAACACATTTATTTTTCATATTTTGTATGTTAGTTTGGTATTCGTACATAAATATCTTTCTCTGTCGCACTTGCATTACCTATCTTGTTTGTTTTTCTCATCTGTTTCGTATTGATGAAAGGGAAAGAAGAAAAATAATACATTGTTGCAACTATTTGGTAGCAATAAAAAAGTACTAATACCAAAAAAAGAATTTGTATAGAGGAAAGTAAAAACGTACCCTAAATGGTACGAAAGTACGAAGTTCTGCAGTGGTGGCCCCTTAAAAGAATTTTTGCAATTTATTGATTGAAATGCTTTGTTATCGTATTCTTTTTTTGTTTTGTAGAAGAAACATTAAGTAGAAGTGCGTAATTTTCTTTTAGTAAGAAACAAATATACTTATCATCAACAGATTTATGTTTGTCATATTACAGGCATCAAGAGATTGTATGGTAACACGAATTGCTTCCATAGCTGATTCCAAAAATCATAAGCGTATTTTTCTCGTTAATTAAGGTTAAATGGACCGTGCACTTGAAATGTGCTGAAATAACGATAATCTTTTTTACTTCGAAAAATTGCGAAACTGATAAATATTGAGTGAATAATCGCAAGCTTATCATTAAAATGTTTGAAGAAAAAAGTCTCATTCTTAAACGCTTATTATGATGAAAAGACGTCCAGTTATGTTGATGGGAATGATGTATAAGTAGTTGGATGCTGCTATAAATATTCATGCAGATACAATGTTGTTCATTAGTAAATTCACGATTAAAGTTAACAGAAGAGGTACCAACAGTTTTTGTTAACAAACAGTAATCATAAAAATGAGGAAGTGTGGAATTTTTGTGTTTTTATTATTATTTCAAACAGCTATGATGGTAGATCCTGATCCTACTCATTTAAGTCTGAATGGTAATAACATAATTTGTTACCAATCTTATGAGATTAATGTTCAACTACGCCGACCAGACCCTAGAGGCGTCTTGTCCATCCAAGAAGATGTGTTTACATTCAACAATATACGTTTGTCTCGTCATCATATAATCCCGTATGTGGTAATGCGAAACTTCTATAATAGGCTTATAGTTGAGGACCAGGGAATCTTTCAATATTTCTTCGAACACGTTATTTTAACTGCTGGAAGACAGGTGGGTGCTAATTTGCAAACTATTCGAAATTTAGATCTATTGAGAAGGACTCCTTTGGGTGAACTACCAGAAACTTTGCAAAACCATATTTCGTATGAAAATCAAGAAAACCTGGCGCGAGAACTCTATACATGGCTGCCGTTTAATATTTTTATTGGACCGACATGTAGAAGCGATGATCCAGGCTCAAGTCTTGAGAGTAACGATCAAATCATAGTTGGGGAGCTTCGTCTTACACAATTAAACCGTATTTGCGACGGAATGATCAATTATTTGGAAAGGCGTCCGAGTAATCTTAGAGAATTGATTACTAAATTGGGCGATTTATTGACCATACATCAGCAACCGTACTCATTCAATACCAATCAATGGCGCATTCTTAGAACTATAACTTCTAATCGGTACGCTATCGCTGTTCCGTCTATAATGTCCAATAATAACTATCGTGAATTGCAGAATATGCGTACCAACAATACATGGCTCTCGAACAGCGACGCGGTCGTCGATTAGTCAGAGGGGAAAAATGTGTCGTTCCGGATCTAGGTGCTATAGACGACCCTTATTGTATCAAGAGTTTGCATATTCTTTGCGAAATATTTAAAGAAAATATATTGGTCCTTCGCGATAAAGAAATTACGTTCAATAATATTGACACTGTCGAGGAGAATAAACCAACAAACAAACCTGATTGTCATCCTGAAATTGCTGCAGCAGTGGCATAATAACAGGAGCTGGTACGGCGCTCGCTGCGTGTTTGGTCTTGGGTGGTCTATATATTCCGGTCGCCGGCTGGGTAGGGTGCGGTATTGGGAGTGCATTGTACGGTTTTGGTAGTGGTGTCGCAAGCACAATCCTTAGCCTTGTTCAGTGTAGCATTTGACAAATTTGCATGTATTTAGAAAAAGTGACAAACAATCATTTTAATCATTTTTATTTGTTCAATCTGTTCACATAAAAAGTTAAGTGTATATGTTTTATATCTCTCAATAAGTGTGTGTCAAAAACAAAAACAATATTGTAGATGAATAAAATGTACAATAGGTCCAATTTGTACATGTATAAATTTTTCAATTTCAATTTATTGGGTGAAGTAAGTACAATAAGATTAATCTTTTCCAAAATTCCAGAGGATTGAAAAAAGAGTACTTTCATTTTGATATCTTTTTCAACTGGCTGAATTATATGTGAAATGATTATGACTGAATTGGTAACAAGCACTATTCAATTTACAAGACATTTCTGTAGATAATGTTTTGACAAAGTAAAATATTGGCAATGTTATTTTTTATTTAGCCCTGGAAGGACATGTGTCGTATCGAGACACATGTTTACGTTTTACAATTTTTCTTTCTAAGTAAGTGTTGGTTAACATTTAATTAATGAATAAATGTTATTAAAAAAATTGTCCATTGCTGTTTTTCTATATGATAAATTAACCAAATAATGGGAAACAATCAACTTTCTATCCTAAGTTATACGTGTATTGAACATGTGTATGACCACTTTGAATAATGCCGTCGTCGTTTTGACGAAGCATGACCTTTATGTATAAAAAATATGCATGTACTTCCAGGGTTAAAAAAAAGAAGAAGATTTTCTTTATTGTTTTACGTAATTTTTCATTTTTCTTAAACGATATATTTATCATCGAATAATTACAAAAGCAGCATATATTTAATTGGAAAAAACAGCAACAAAAATAAAATATTCTTCAAAATTTCATTGTCAATGAAGTGTTTTTACATAACATATTTTTATAGAGAAAGTAAAGAAAATTAACGCTACGAACTATTTAGTACTTCGTATGGCCCCTCTAGCATCTATTACGGCTTGTAGTCTTCTTTTCATGGAGTGGATCAACTTCGGCACATCGTAATCTCGTGTTATTTTCTCCCATTTCACTATGGTCCAAAAACCGTTTTTTTTTTGGCATAAAGTCGTAGAAAAGAGATATTTGTCTGAAACTTTGCATATATACTTCTGGTACCATATTCATAATAAAATACAAAAATGGGCAAAATCGGATAAGTGCCACGCCTACTTCCCATATACTGCTAATCTCGAAATGCATATATCTTGAAAGCTAAAATTTAGTGAGTAGATATATTTACTCAAGAAATTCAACTATACCGAAAACAGAGAAAATCGGTCAACCTCTACGCCTACTCTTCATATGTAGTCAATTTGGATATATTATATGTATATATGAAGTTTCGCAGATATAAATCTGAAATTGAATATGTAACCTCACAGCAGATTCTAGGGGCAAAATTTTAGGTGTCACAGCCTCGCGACCTCTCTCCTTCTCAAATAAGAAATATTTCAATACTTCATATTAATTCATTGTTATATTATCCATAATTCATATAATCAATTATTGTTATTGCTTGCATTTAATTATTTCGTTAAGGTTCGGATATATCATACCATATTTACATGTTGCTACTGAAGTCGTTTTCCAGTAAAAAAAAAGCAAAGGCTTTTTCAGGAGGAAGCGGAACTGACTTGCTTTGTTCGGAAGAAAGCGGTTTCCATATCTAGCTTGGAAAGGCGTACTCTTTTTTACAAAACACGCCAAATCTTTACTCTCTGATTTTTTAGCCGCAATTAGTAGCATGAACCATTATATCAATATTGTGATTTTACCAGTTACCAGCTTTCTCTTCAATTGGTTCTTTGCTTCTGCATATATGAGCTGAGTTCATCCCATTTTACTTGAGCATGGGTTTTATAATATTTATCATTAATTGCAATAATAATGAATGCAGAAACCCACTTTGGGTATTTTTTTTAAACCGTTTCAACATTGTCTTACAACCCAGACGTTTTTCATTGCAATTTTTTTTTTTTTTTTTTTGAGAACCCAATCGAAAACAACATAATTTTTACTAATACTCTCTTGTCAGACTCTAAGCATATCTTCGTGTTGCAATTCAAGTGTTTCTAGAAATTCCAATATCTTTAATTCGGGCAAAAACGGGCAAGAAACAACAATTGTTAGGTTTTATCTAAATTGCACGTGAACAAAACATTGCATAATTGGACAACAACACACAATTATGAAAAAAGTAGTATTAATCATTTATTTAACACACCTCAACTAATGTTTTCCATACTTACACTTTTCTCCGTTTTAAATTTTAAAGAAATATTTACGCTTTAAAGCAGTCAATGTTTTCCCCAAATTTTTGTCAAGTCAACTTGCTACTCAATCAGTTGACTTTGATCGTGCGCCAAAAATAAAGTGTTGTTCATAAAATTCAATCCAATATATTTTTTGTCTATCTTGGATATCTAGTTTCAGGAAATCGATTCAGTTTTAAAATATAAAATCATAAAAAATTTGACTTTATGCTAAAAAAATCGGCGAATGGTCGCTAAAAAATACGCAGAAAATGAGGATAACAATGATAGTGCGGGCACATGAAAATACATTTCAGACAAATTTAGCATTGCGTTGAAATGAGTCTAAATTGCAGAATTTCGCCATACACAAACTGTCAAATGAAATTCTTCATTTCAGACGCATTTCATCGAAATGCACTTGAAATGCGGAAAGTAAGTATCACCCTCAAACAAAAGATTTAAAAAACAGAAAAAATTTAAGATCTATTACATTTTGATGTGAAGGAAAATTTATAGTAGAGTGTAGAGGTGGAAAACTATAGATGGGAATATCGGTAGTATCGATAGTCCATGACTATCGGTAGTATCGATAGTCCATGACTATCGATGTCATCGATAGTTTCCGAAACTATCGAACTTTTCAATTTCCTGCTAAGAATCTAAAAAAGAAATGCGAAACACATTATGTACTATTGGCAACACTTTCTGTAAAGTAGAAAAGTGACATTGGTTTTCTTAACGCCAACTGGCAATGCGGTTTTTTTTTAAATTCGCTAATTTAAGGCCACCTTCTGGTCTAGATTTTTCAAAAAATCAATTTTTTATATTTCAAAAGTATAGGCTTTTAACAACGCGCCATTGTCTCATCAGTAATCTTAGTGATAGTTCTTAATCCTTCAATATCCTATATAAGCTACCAATATTTGAAATCATAACCCAGAATTACAGATTTGATTCCAAATATCTTCACTGAATAGAGATATTGAAAGAAACTACCACTACAGTTCTATATACTTATGTTGTGGTTTTTTTCCCATTGTAGCTAGTCTGCAAACAGTTCGTTATTTGAAAGTCTAGTACATGAGAGAGTGCGTGTGTTTGTGAAAAAATGATTCTAGGTGTCATTTTTTCTGAACGGTCCCCATTCGATCAGTTCATGATAGTTTTTTAGGAGACTATAAAAATTAAATCTAGAGGTTAATTATTGTTGCACCGTGAATTTTGGTAAACACACTATTTTCCCAATTTCCAAAAGTGTTCTCCCTTCATTTTCCAACTTCATTACGATTTTTCTAATATCTGGAGAAATTCCTTTCCTTTTTGCCATAGTAAAACTTTAGTATAATTGAAGATTTATTGTTTATTCGCTCCCAAATCTCAAAAATAAGCAATTAAAACTAACCGTTGTAACAGTAAATAATATTAAAGTTGCCGTAACTTTTGTAACATGTTTATTACAGTCGTTACCAGTTTTTATGAATTTCTAAAGTGATAAACTCATATGGGATTTTTCTCTTCATGCTATACGTTTTTAAAATACGTTAAACTAAACGTCTATACACCTACAAGTCCTAAATTTTCAATGGTTTTTATATTTATAAGTGAATAACAAGTCGTACGTAGACTTTGGTGACATGCTATAAGTAATTATAATTAATTTTTTTTATTTGTAATTGGGAACTGCCCAATCACAATTATTTGTACGGCATTTTTATTATTCCCTCGGAACAAACATAAAAAAAATGTTAACATTAAAAACGTTCCTCTTATGTATTTTTGTTTTCGTGCAAATTAAGTCTGACACCATGTGTTTTATTTGAGAAAAATAAATATATACAAATTGGGTTTTTAGATTTCGAAGATAATTAGGAAGTTCAAAAACTGCACTAGTTACGTCAGATAACAAACAGATTTTAAATTTAAGACTAAATTACACATTTCTCAAACTATCGATTGACAAAAAATAAATTTTACTATTAAACATGTACCGTGAAGTACATTGTAACTTAACTGAAAAAAGCTATAAAAAAAGCCGGAAAAACTATATATGAAGCAGCAAGTATTATGGAATGATCCAAGACAATAGTTTGAAAACAAAATCCAAAATGTTTAAAAAAACTAAAATGTGTCCTTCCTGCACTCGTCACATGATGTGATAACATATTTTCCTTGCAAGACAGGGCTGGTTTAAACTCCAATACAGTAACAAAGTTTTTAGCTTTCACAACCACAATTTCAAAATTTTATATGGTCTATTTTTAGAAATAATAATAAATAAAAACAACATGAGTGAATCATTCAATTTTGTATGTCTTACAGCAATACAACTTTCTCGTTTTCTTTAAGTCTCAAGAGTCTTTCAGTGCTATCCTTGTGGTTATTTTCCTGTTTCACCACCGTTGTATCAACACTGATAACATAAATATTTGAATTAAAAAATGACAGATTTTGATTTTATATTTTTGTTATAGTTTTTCGATATTTGGCGATTTGTTTGTATATTCATCTAAATGATTTTTAAGATTTCCTCTTTTGGAAAATATTTTAAAAATTTTTTCATTAGCTTTAAATTCTAGCATAGCATTTTTTCAGGTTCAGTTATTAAGTGGCTGTATACCGACAATAGTTCAAAAAAGTTAACATCTTCGTTTGATTTAATAACCAATGTATCTGAATATATCAAAAGTGAAAGATTATTTTATTTAGTATCGAATCTAAAAAGAATTTTATCACACATTTTTTGATAGTATTTTAACATGTTACTTTTAATTTTTTTTATTGAAACGTTAATAAAGTATATATAAATTTCATGTTATTACACCTAGTTCAAAACTAACAAGTATATTTTTCAAATTATAAATTCAATTATTTGTTATTATGTTAACCACAAGATCCTGTGGTTTAGTTCTTCATTGCTTCATTGCAAAGGGATGAAGCTTCAGTATTAATATGGTGATGTAGCCTTTTTGCGTGCTTACAAGCAAAGAAAAAAAAACGTTTATCGCCCGTTTGTGGTGAATATATTACTTTAACGCTGAACATAAACGTTTCTGAGGAACGTTGCCGTTTTCTGCAAAAGATTAACAATTTGATGATGAACGAAAATTCGTTCACGATAAAATTAAGGCAATTTTTTTTCTGGCAAATGAAAAAACGTTTTTGCTAAACGAAAGTCCACAACTCTCTTCTCTTTTTATTTTCGTTTTGCCCTCATCTCGCTGTCGTCGCAAAAAGAAGCAGCAGCGACGCTTACATTCAAACTCCACACAACATAACTGGAAGTATCATTTGTCAACGCATTATTGAAGAATTTTAATTGTGCATTGAAATTATTTCATCACATTTCTTTTTGTCTATAAGAAAGTGCGTGGTGTTTATAAAAAACAAATAAAAGTGTGTGATTTATAATAAATAATACTAAAATTGTAATAATATAATTTTATGTAAATTTCATACACTTTTTCTAGTTTTTAATCAGAAAATTTTATTTAAACAAAAACCACAATAAAATGCCAATGTACATATGAAAATTGTTTTTGCTTTCCTTCTTATATTTTTCAGGGAAATATTGCAATTAAATTGCATACGTTTTTAGTTCATCGTAAAAGAATTGAACCGTTTATGATGAATATGATAGAAAACGTTTTTCGGTTATTGTGAAAGAATTTAACCGTTTATGATGAATAAATCGTCGTTCATGGCAACCGAATACAGTCGTTCATGATAAATAAATGTTCGTTCATCATGAAAACATTCCATGAACGAAGTTCGTTTAGTGAAAATTTCGTTTCTGAGAAACGAATTTTTTCTTTACGTGTAGCAGCGATAAGATTTATGATATCTGCGACTTTACGTATGCATAGGTCTCTATGTAGATCGTAGTTCCTTACATACCACGGAGCGTTAACGATGCCTCGAAGCACCTTGTTTTGAAAACGCTGGATAACTTCAACGTTGGAGTTTGCAGTACATCCCCATAATTGGATTCCGTACGTCCAGACTGGTTTTAAAATTTGGTTGTAAATCGTAATTTTGTTTGGTACCGAGTTTTGATTTTCTGCCGATAAGCCAATTTAGTTTTCGCAGTTTTATGTTCAGTTCTGAGGCTTTTAATTTTATGTGCTCCTTCCATTTAAGCTTGGCATCTAAGGTCATGCCCAGATACTTTGCGTTGTTAGCATATGGGACGGTGACTGAAGCTATATTTATTGGTTTGTATAAAATATTTTTGTTTGTAAAGTTAACATGGATCGATTTCGTTTAGTTAAGTTTTATTCTCCACGTTTTGGTCCAATTTACTACCTCATCAACCGATGTTTGAAGTTTTAGGATAGATTCATGCTCGTTAACACCCACAGATAATATACAAGTATCATTCGCAAAGGTTGCTATTTTACTGGTCCTTGGAACTGGAAGATCAGCAGTATAGAGCAAGTATAATACTGGTCCAAGAATACTGCCTTGTGGAACACAGGCATTAATTTTTCTAATATTGGAATACGATTGGCCTTGCTTAATACTGAAGTAATGTTCGTTTATGTACGATTCCAGAAGATCAGTGAACTGTATCGGAAGTGATATTTTTAGCTTGTTAATCAGGCACTTATGCCAGATCATTCACCAAAAGCCTGCGCCGCATCTAGAAATATTGCGGAACAGACATATCTTTTTCCAAAAGCTTCTTCAATTGTATGGAAAAATTCTCTGTATTTGATCAATGGTTAAATGTTTTTCTCTATATCCAAATTGATGGGAAGGTATGAGTTGCTTGAGTGTAATTACTTCTTCCAGGCGTTTGTCATTGTGTGGGATGTTTTTGAGAAATTCAGCGGTTATCAAGTAGAATCCAGACTTCAGATTACAGATTTCTGATCTTATTTCGTCTGAAGTAAACGGTTGAATTTCAGTAAACTCTTGAACAGTTGAGGGTGGTGTGAAACAATGCGTACTTTCATAAGGTTGAAAGATACCTTCTTAATGTTGTGAGAAGACCTCGGCCTTTTCAAAATCCGTTTTTGCCCAAACTTGGGAGTTGTTTAAATCTATAATAGGAGGATTATGACGAATGGGCCTCTTTAAGTTTGCAGTCGCTTTCCATAGAGAATAGTCTGTGTTTTTGTTTGTTGAGAGGTTTTGTATTTTAGAACTTAGTGTCCTGTTTATATGTTCATTTATTTTGTCTTTGAGCATTTTAGATAGATGGTTGAGTTCGGTTTCCAAAGGTGGCAATCTTGTTGTTTGCCATTTCTTTCTTACTTTTTTTTTCTCACTGAGAAGGTCCAGAATATCCTTGGGATATCGTTGTGGAACAAGCTTTTGTTTAATAGCAGGTGTGCTTATCCAAGCTGCTTCCTGTATTTGCGTTGTCAGCTTTATTGTTTCGTTTTCAATATCTTCAACGTTCTTGATTTGATCGCCAATATCTACGTACATATTGAGCTTGTGTTTGAAGAAATCCCAGTATATTTGTTTGAGAGCGTGCAGCAGATGTAGATGTATTTTAGTTCACCGTTACTTTTAATTGCAGTTATTTCTTTTTCCGAAAAATTTTCATCTTCAATAAATTTTTCCGCCTACGTACATATCACCTATTTCTTTTATATGTTCTTCATCCTTCCACGCTATTCCTTTTTAAGAAAGCTTCTAAATATTTTGAATACACAAAATTTACAGGTGATACAATTTTTTAGTATAGAAGACATTTTTTCGGAAAACCTGCCGGACTTTTCTTCAATTTGTTCTCTAATAAAATAGTTTTGCAAAACGGACCATTACTCTATTATCCTGTTAGATACAGACTCAAATGACAACCACCTTGTGTCACTCAGCCGTAGGCGCTTATGTCCAGGTACATTAAAAAAGCGTTACAGATCCTTAAAATGTTTTGCCTTTTTGGACTTTTAAAATAATTAGAAATAATGCTGTGCATATTTGGAATTTTTTGTTTTAGGTATGCAACTACTCCGCTTTTTCTTCCAAAGAAGTTTGAGAGTGATATTTCATTGTCTTCCAAAGTTGCAATTATAGCGTTAAAAAAGGCCCTCCCCAGCCGCTTTCTAGTTGGATTAATCGAAAAAATTATCCACTGTTTTACCTTTTTCACGTCGAACTATCGCACCACAGTCACAAGGCATTTTTCGGAATCAATATATGTAGTTTCGTCTATAATGAGATTAAAATGATTAGCTTCCATTCGTTGGTTGGTTGCAACGTCAACGCCAAAGCTTCTTTTGCTAGAAATGATATTATATCTTTCGATTATATTATGACACAAGTTACCTTCAGAAAACACAATTTTTAGTATGTCCTTTATCAGGGCGGATATAAGGGGGAGGGGGGGGGAGGAGGAGGGGAACAGAGGGAAATGAAAATTTCCCCTCCCAAAAGATTTTCAAACACTTAAAAAGATTTTAAAACACTTAATAATTTAATAAAAGGTGAACATAATTAGTTATTGTTGTTTTTAGTTATTACGATTTACTTTCAATTATAAGAATAATAAATAATCTTGCTCATTAAACCACTTTCTTTCTCTATGGAAATGTGCTGAAATAATAATGATACCTAAACCAAATAAACCTGAAAACTCAGTGCCCTCATATAGATTTATAAGTTTGCGGGCAATATTCTCGAAAATATTCGAAGTAGTAGATTGCTAATAATACTAGAAAATAAGAATATAGTTCCGAACAGCGATGCCAACTTGCGGGGAATTCCCCGATTTGTGGGGAATTTTCCTTAGTACGGGGAATGAGCTGTTTTTGCGGGGAATTTGAAACCGTCCAGCTTTTAGTAAATAAAGTCTGTAAAATATTTTTTATCAAATTTTATGTAATGTAAATCGTTTAACTTTTGCAATACTTCATATTTTGGGTCTTATAATCTTCATCTCTTTTGGTTGTCAGCCAAAATTCTCGTTTTGGTCAAACAGCCCCTGTTTTGGATCCATGTAACTAATCACCTATTGAATTTGGAAATTTTTATCGAACAAGTTATATATTTAATCTTTCGAAAAATAAAAAAAAATCTTAAAGATTCAAAATGTAACTATTTTTTTTTTCAAAACCAAAAATAGTTTTAACTTTTTTTTCAAAAGGTGAACAATAGGAACCATTTTTTGTTTTTATTTGGGTCAAAAGAAAGTCCATGTATTTTCCTTTTATTTTTCAAAATGAACGTCGAGTAACTCGGTACACCGGATTCACCATATGTCAAAATAATTCCGGAGTCTCAACGTACCTTACTATTAACCTTGATAAATTTTAAGCGTGTGTCGCTGTTACAATATAAAATTATACCGGTGATGGGAATTTGATTGAAAGTCGGGGAATTTCTCGAGGGCTATCGGGGAGACAGAAAAAATGAGTTGGCATCCCTGGTTCCAAATCACCAATCGTCATAAGCACGGTACTTGTGAGCAATATCATCAATATTGTCATTGACTTTCTGGAACGCAAAAAATATTGCTCTGCCATATTTTTGGACATTCAAGATGCGTTCAAAAAAGTTTGGCAACAAGGGCTGCTATACAAATTAAAAAATTTACTTCCAGCTCCATTTTATTTGGTCTTAAAGTGCTATCATTCTATGTCAAAATAAATTATGAAACCTCAGCCAAATGTCAAATGAAAGCAGTGTTCTGGGGGGGTCCTGCTTTTTATTCGATTTTTACCTGCGATTTGCCTGAAACTGATGGTGTTATAGCTACTTATCCAGACGATACTGCCATTTTAGGGTCAAATTATTCTCCTACGGAAGCTGCTAATTTGGTTCAGAAACAGCACGACGACGTTCAACAATGGTTACTTCGTGGATGAATGCTTGACTGCAGTTCCATCTGCCTCAGGTTCGATTCCCAGATGGTATTAAGTTCTTAAAAAATGTCCAAATGGCTTGTTCTAATAAAATGGATCATTTCGGTGTTTTAGTTCTTTAATACGTGACTCAAGTACCAGTTCAACGGGTTCTATTCTCAGGTAGAGAATTGAATCCACCAAAAAAAAAAACAAAATTATAAGTTTCGGGTCGATATAAAGAAAATCCCAGATGGGAAACAGAAATTTTGAATACAGGGTAGGAATCAGCGACCTTAAATTATTCTTAAAATTCAACTAATTCTCGACAAATTATAAATCAATCTAAAACAGAAACTGAATAAAAAATTTGTTATATTTTCCACGATCCTTTACCTTGGAAATAGATCATAGAAATTGTGCAATGCTTTGCTACAAGAACAGGGTTTCCCCAAAATGCGTAACGTACCAATAAGTTTTCACATGGCCTGGCCATACCTTTGAAATTCTTAGTCATCGAAATAAAGTTTATGAATAAGCAAAAAAAAAAAATCATACACTAACGAGAAAAAAAATTCTCCAGCCCGCGTTTTGGTTCATATGGAGAATTTATTTTATTTTTTATTTCCGCCACTGCCTTTATACAATATGATTGTATATGAAACTACGGACTTACCACTTTTGCTATAGCGGAATCGTTGTAAATGGATTCATGTAGGGAATTGATGGATGAATAGTTCACCTAATTCGCTAGTAATTTTATCTCTATCCATATGCGTCCCACGTTTTTTGTTTTAAATCATGCAAGGTACTAAAATTCACAATTACAAATTTTCAGCACAATTTGTATGAGGTTATAAATCTCCATGGCACTAGGAGACATTTTTTTTTATACTTTTTAGTCCGTTTTAAAAACGTAGTATGTTAAAAATTTTTTTTATTTAAATAATTTTTGTTTGTTCATACCGTCTTAGTAGGTTTTTTTGTTGCTGCAGTAATTGTTGGTAGACAAAGCAAATTGGTCTTTTCGTTGTTTCAAGCTTGAGTCATTTCAATGATAACTTTCGAATTTTATTGTACTTTCGAATTGTTGGAGTTTTTCTCTCGCCCAGTTCTTTGGCGTCCGCATCGGAGTCCAGGTCCACGACCGAAACAGAGCTATTTGCGTTCGTTCTATTCTGCAGTCGAGCAGTTACGCTTGTAGTATGCTCCTTTTTCTTCTGGACTTCTTTTTTAGTGCGCACGATAAATCTGCAAACCCATTATTAAAGTAAATGCAATTAAAATACTTTCTTCTAGATTTGTTTTTTTCTGTTTACTATTCTTTTTAATTGATGTGCTCGAGGATTTCATCCATCGCTAGCGTCTCCAGTTCATAACTGTGAAATTTTCTTTCGTCTGCGCTCGTGGATCTACTGAAATAAACTACTGGTTTCCAATTTTCGCCATCGTTCTGTAATAGGACACCGACCAAACAAATAAAGCTGGCATCTGTATGTACCTGATACGATGCGTTTACGTTATATGCAGCGAGTATTTGTTTAGAAACCAGGGCATGTTTTAATGCGTTGAATGCGTTGTTTTGGTCCATTGTCCATTCGAATCTTTGATATTTTTATAGCAATATACGTAGGGGCTCGGATATAACAGCATAGCATGGCACAAATTAACGGAAATAACCGCTTAAGCTCAGAAATCTTCGCAAGTCGGTACAATTAGACGGAGTTGGGAAATTTTGTATCGCAGATGTTTTCGCCAATCCCGGGCTAATACCATTAACTGTTATCTGATGCCCCAGAAATTCAAGTGGCTGTTTAATGAATTCGCATTTCGATAAATTAAGTGTTAGATTAAATTCTTGCAATACTCTTAGCCGGGTGCTCTAACTTTCCAAACAATTCGTCATAAGTATTGGCCCCTATAAGTATATGGTCCATATAGTGGATTATATCGTGATTCTTCGTTTTTTCTTTTATTTTAATCATCAAACGTTGGAATGCCATGGGTGCGTTTTTTAACCCAAACGGTATCTTACGGTAACTTTTTGTTAAGGGTATTTGATAAAATCATGGAGTTGTTCTTCTATATTCGGCATTGGTTGCATTTCTATGACAATATCATATGCAAGACCACGGGCTTGCATATGATGATTCAAATTTTCGAATAATGTCGTTTTTTATCAGTTCGTTGACCATTTTAGAAACAATAGCCTTTTTTGGCTCTGGTTCACCATATGGTGCTTGTGCTATTGGTTTATCGGTATCCAATTTTATTTCAAATTCGATTAGGTTAGTTTTTCCGATTTCACTAAGATTGCACGCGAACACACCAGAGTATTTGTTCATCGTTCATCAAATTCTCTTTAAAGTCATCATTATCGATTATGCATTGAACACAACTTTCTTCGATAGGTTTATGCGCAATAGATTTTACGGTCTTATGTTTTCGAATTTAAACTGCCCATTTTGGAACACCGCGAGTATGCTATTCTCCAATATACTTTGACCTAACACCTCTTTAGATAACAAAAAATCATCTTCAACCACGTAGGGTTCAATCTTTATGTTCATATCATCGATTTTCATTTGCGATACCACTTTAACATCAACGTGGCAAACTCCGCGGCCTATTCCATTTATTTGCATATGGCATTGTTCGCGTGTACATTTTATTTCTTGTACACATGATTGTCGAATCATATGGCATTGACTATCCTTGTCAAATGCACAAATTGTTTCTCACCCAGTGTTGCATTCTTTATGAATGGATCAAATTTAGCTTCGCGCACGTCAGCGCACTAATGCTACAGAGTCTTGTTTTCCGGCACGCCACGTAAATGCACGTTGTTACAGTCGTTGCACCTTTTTCGACGTTGTAGTTTTGGACACTTGCTCAAAATATGCCCTGTTTCTTTGCAATTATAGCACACAATCACTCTTGATTTTGTCTTGCTCACGTTTTGTTTTATGTCAATAGCTTTTGATTTATTCATTTCACTGTATTTTGCATCCCGTTTTTATAATATATTCACGTTTTTTAAATAATCGTCTAGTGTTTCGCGTATTTGTTTCATCGTTGTAAAATATATGGGAGCGATTGCCATTTGCAAATCTCGATGTTATAAACCATCTCGAGTATATTTGATTATTGACATTTCACTCAGTTTATATCGTTTACTTAACGCGCTCATACGGAAGCAGCATTCTGTTACGCGCTCATTTTATTGACGCACTGCGCTAGACATTTTATAATGTATGTCAGTTTCATCGTATACCGTACCAAATTCTTCTTTTAACGCTCGAGCTAAATCTTTCCAACAAGCAAATAGGTCAGTCGCCGCGTCTAACCACATTTTTGCAGGACCTTTCAATTTGCTACATATTGTATAGCCAACAAAACACATTTTTCTTCCCATTCGTATGCCGCAATTGATTTGTCTACTTTTTCAACGAATTGCTCAAAGTTTTCGAGTTTTTACAGTCTTCGAGTTTAAATGAGGACCATTTTTATCTTTTGTCGGGTCGTACTCCGGAATTGTCTCGGTGGTTTCTTTCAAGGAATAAATGTGTCTCATTCTAGAATTGGTATTGTTAATTTGTGATGATTGCTCGGCATGGTGTGCATGCTCACCCAAATGTCGTTCATCTTCGTTTGCGTTTAAACTTTTTTAACCGACACTTACTTTGTATTTAAATTTTCATTTTGAGCTAACATTCTCATTAGATTTTCCACTGCACTGTGCATATTCCTTATTTGCTCTTGGGTGTTTTCATTTCCCTCGTTTTCTAGATCAATTTTGTCCTCACCGACCGTTTCAATCAAACGCTGAATAAGTTCAGCTTTATTTCCAGTAGTTAACAAATTTCGTTTACGCAATTGATTTATCAATTGATCTTTCTTCAAAGAAAATATTTGAGGCATTTTCTTGCTGTTAACTTTTGGTTTATCAATTCAAACTTTGTATTTACATACAAATATTGTATTTCGTATTTTCGTTCTTTGAGGCTGCTCACACGCGCGCAAGCATGACTGCCTGTCTGAAAAAGATAGTTAAAAAAATAGGTAGAGAGAAAGGGATAGGAGAGATGCGCCGAAGATTCAAAAATAAAATAAAAATCGGAGCCGTTAGCGAGTATTCTTCGTTCACTCGTTGGTTTTCGTATTTTATATCGTTCCAGAGGGCTTTTATTATACAATTCTGAATTTAACAGCAATTTTATGACGTTATTCTTCTGAACTGAAAACAGAAGACGCCGAAATATTGAATTTGTTTGCAGCTTGCGAATTATTTAAAAATATAGTATGAATGAAAAAAATATATGGATTATATTATAAAAGAAAATAAACTTCAGGATAAAAAGTCCGATCGCAAACACCCTGGAAAAGGAACTGGTCTGTTCCACCTCATTTCATTACACTAACAACTGCATATCTTTGTTTCTTACATTCACTTGGGTGCAACGAAAACCCGATTTCCGTTGCAACATTTTCAATTCACAATCCCGTTAAAGAAGTTTCGCTTCAAAAGGAAGCCTAGTCTTAAAAACTTGTTATGATACAATCGTAAAAATAAAAAAAAACTCTTAGTTGATGCTTAAGAAGCTACTTTAATAACATACATAAAAAGGGACATAACGGTGGTTTTAAATCGAAAGAGAAGAAAGCAGAATAACAGTGTTTTACAGTCATTATTATTCTTGGGAATTTAGGGAAAACCCGTTTAACTGGGTTTCCCGTTTAATTGACCCAATTAACTGGAGATTACTGTGTTATCATTACTTTGAAATTAATAACATAAATTAAAAAATATTCCAAAGTCATCCTCGCAGACTTTCGGAAATATATTATATTCAGTTTTAATGGTGTCCTTGGGAATGGTGTTGCTTCTGAACATAGTATAAAAACTTAAGTATACTTATTTGTTTAGAATATTCAAGGTTGAGAAGTATACATAATTATAATTATTCTCAGCCAATCGTAAACAAAATTTACAAATGTACCTTAGAAAACAAATTTAATCTTTCCTCTTTAAATAAATAATTCTCTTGTGTATATACGTAAAATAAAGATTAGTACCAATACCGAACTAAAATATAGTTTTAATCTAATAATTTTTATAGATTTAATCCATACTGTAACATTGGACAAAACCGGAAAAAAATCATTCGGAATTTGTATCGTAAGAGGAGAGGTAAATGTTGAAAAGTAAATAATAGCGGCGTATTAAGATTTTTTGACGGAATAAATACATAGGTTAAAGATTCACCAAACTCCAAAACTACTGGAATTTTTATTAAAGGCATCGTTCCGGATAGCCCTGCGCAGCTTTGTGGTAAACTAAAGGTGAGTTGAAATTGATCTAGTGTTTTTTATAAGTTGTTAAAAAGATCAACAAATTTTTTCAAAAATATGTTTCCGATATCCCTAATCCCTACAATTATCCTTAAGTTCTTCTATGGGGCATAATCAGTGGCGGTTCTAGGATTTGGGTTTGGGGGGCCTGATTTTACTAAATTAAAAGATAAATATCAGACTAACTATCGACCAAAACCCAGACCTAGACCAAAAACTAGTGCAAAAATTTTATCAAATACAGGTCAAAAAGTAAAAGATAACTGAAACAAAACTGAGACCAAAATTCAAACTAAAATCGGATAGAAATTTCAAACTAAAATTCAAATGCTTTTTTCCGATCGAAGTTGAAACCAAGAAAAGAACCAAATTCAGATCAAAAATCTAGATCAAAATGAGACCAAATTCAAATAAAATCTTGACTTTTCTGATGGAGTTATATTATTAAATGATGTATTTTGAGAAAACAATTTGGAGGAAATTGTAATTTCCTTTGAGAAAAAAATTTGATGAAACAATCGGAAATAATCGGATTATCGGAACAAAAAAGTTTTGTCCACACGATTATAAATATTTTAGAAACTAAGAACTCGATTAAACAAGCACTATATGAACTTAAAAATATTATTTTCTCATCTTACGTTTATACATTTTGATTCGATTGGATAAATAGTTTTGGCACAATTAAGAAAAGTGTCAAGAAATTTGGAGTTTTTTTCAAAAAATATTAAAAAAAAAATTTTAGATTACAAATAAAATTAGGAAAACGCAATAATCTGTTCTGTTTTAAGCTTTTTGCTTAAAGTCTGTACTTTTACAAAAAAAAAATAAGATATAAAAAATAAAAATCTATGGATAAATGTAAAAGTTACATGCAATTGAGTAAAAATAACTAGTTTTAAAACAGAGCAAATTATTGTGTTTTTAAAATTTTATTTGTAATCCAAAATTTTGTTTAAAATGAAAAATAATCTTTATTTTATGTACTGTTTATTCAAATCAAGTTCTTAGTTTCCAAGATATTTGTAATTATGTGAAGGAACCTTTTTTGCTCCGATAAAAAATTCAACCGGCAATATCTCCCAAACCACACCATAAAAATAGAGTTGATTTTCGGGCTCAGCGACCAATTTTACATACGAATTGGATAGTGGTGTTCATTGGTAATATAATATAAAATAATATTTTGAATCCTAAAGTTTTTCGTTTGTTGAAAGTATATACTTTTTACTGCTGATGGCTTTTTTGGAAAAATCTAAAGATTTTTTAGAGCTGCTTTGTGACATACATAGCAAACAGCGTTATGTCTAAAACACCTTTTAAATTATTTCTTTAAAACTTGTATTGAATTAAGTTCATTTTAGCAAGCTATCATCTAACTCATCTTTTAGTCCAGTCATTAAAAAGATTTTCATTATAATAATTCTAATTGAAATTTTTCTTCAGTAATTGTTAGAGGGGGTATGATAGATGGAAAAACCACAAAAATCACCCCAAAAACTCCCCCTTTGGTGAAAAAAATTAGCCAAAATTTGGCTAATTTTAATATGCTGATAAAATTGCAAAATGTGAATGTTTTTATTTCTAACTTTTCAGTATTTTCAGAAGTAATGTCTAGAACTAAAAGATAATAAATTTATAATAACCAGTTATTTTTATTAGGCCTGCAAATAGTTAAAGTAACAAAAACCAACAGGCAACTATACTATATTGCTATGTTTATATACTAAAAATTATCCGTAGTCAGTGAAAATGGCAGAGAATGTTGTACTTTATACCCCCTTCAGAACCCATTTTGATTTTTCTTCCTAGCCTGTTTGGTTTTTGAGTAATTTTCCTTCAGGCTCCGCGCGCAAAAATCCAAACAATAAAAGATGCGCGCGCATTCACAGTACATCCAAAATACAAAATTTGCAATTTCTTAAATACTGAATATCTCGAAAACTATGACATATACGAAAAAATTACTTGAAACCTTTTTTTAGAAAATCACTCAAGCTTTTTTTTTGTCGTAAGTAATTTTTTGATATCTCCAACGGTTAACCAGTTATTAGTAGGTTTTATTCACCAAAAAAAAAGGCTGTTCACACGGGCGCAAGCACTTGGCCTGAAAGAAAGAAGCAACTTATAGAAAATCTGTTTGGTTTTAATAGTTACTTTTTGTCAATCATTTGGGAATTTTTATTGGCGCAAAATGGATAGATATTAGGAAGACAAATAAGTGTTGACCAATGTAATAAAAATTTAAATAAAAAAAATTTTTAATATACCATATTTTTAAAACGGACTAAAAAGTATATTGTAAAATAATTTCTTCTTGCCCCATACATATTTATAACACTATACAGATTCATAACCCCATACAGATTGTCTTGAAAATATGTAATTATGAATTTTAGTAGGTCTGAAACTATCGGGAAAACAACAAAAACACATCTCTTCTTCTTATTCTTTGTAAGACAAAGATTTGTTGGTATGAATGTAACAAAATGTACAAGGAGGATAATTTTTTTATAAGTATATGAAATATAAAATATGAAAAGTTTCAACATTTTAGCTAAATATACTCACCTAAAATATTTCAACATTTTACCTAAACATACTTATTTACATACATTTAGGTAAAATGTTGAATATAGTAATAACAATTCATGAAATCAGTAGAAAAAGATTCAAAAGTACTTATATGAAATATTCAAAGCCGCAACCAAGCGTTCACATATTTGTATATAAAGAATATATAAATACTGTAAATGCTGAATGTTATTTGGCAAAAGAAATGTTAAATATTTGTTTTATCAAACACGTCAAACTCATCCATTCGTACATTTTTGTCCGCTGGATGTGCCGACAACCGTCGCTGTCAAACCATCGGTATTGTACCTCGTTGCTGGTTTCTACGATTTTTCGTTTCGATTCCAGCAAAAATTGTTTTTGTTTGTTTTTATTCTCTGCTTATATCTTCTCTCTCTTATTTGTCTTTGAATTCTACTCACTTGCATTGATCAATAAAGAAAATTGAAAAACTTCCGATGTTAATATTTTAAATATTATTATATTTATATATATTTTAGATACTTCATATTGCATTGTCTTCCAGTTCTGAACTATATATAAAATTTCAAGTCTTTAGCTCATCGGGAAGTTAGTTTAAAATCGATTGCAAAATTTGTACCGAACAGACTGACAGACAGACAGACACCATTGAAAGCGAGTTGATATAAACGTGGTAAAAATGATAAAGATTGGGCATTGAGCTGTGAAGAATGTTCAGTTGTTCGCTTTGGCGTAACTAGGTAGGGGCCTTGGGGGCACGCCCCTCCCCCCAGCTGGCTCTAGGCCCCTCGGAAATAATATGGCAAGAAAAGTTAAGTCCAAAGAAAATGATTAATTTAAAGATTATATAAAAACCTGCATTCATTAAAAAAAATTTGAATATCTGTGAAAAAAAGGAACAATTTTTGTTTACTTTTCGAATTTTTGCTTTTGCGGCAAAAGCTATGATGAATACTTTAAGCAGTAAAATATTATTAGTTCCTGCAATAAAGTTTATAAAATTTCCTTATTCTATTAGACAACACTTATTCATTATGCGGCGGTTATGCAAGCAATTTTTTGATTGTTCAACCAAAGTTTTTGATGTGTAAACATCTTTTCACGTACCAGGGGAAAAAATTTTACTTTTGAATGATTTTGAAATCGCATTATGCTTGAGCTGTCCCGTTATAAAGTCTTTGCTTAAGAGCAACCATTTTACAGGAAAGGTTTTTAAATATATCAATTATTAACATTGAAAACAAATTTGTTAAAGAAAAAATTACAGCTGAAAAAATTTCGTTGAAATTCGTCTGAAAAAACATACAAGAGCTACCAAATTATTGAATTTCAATCTTTAAATACATGGTTCTAAAAAATAGGAAAATATAAGATCTACTACTTTTTTTAACATTTTGCAAACAATTGTTTTTGTTTTCATAATAGTTGCATTTGTAATATTTATTAACAAAAGAAACCATTTCAACGATATTTGCTCACGTTTTTTTAAATTTTTTTTGTTCGGTTTTACCTTTAACGTAAGTGCTTCTTGTTGTGACCCCTAGTATGATTTTCCGTAGAATATTTTTGAGGAACATTTAACTCTTGAATACCATTTTAAAGGGGACTTCTTTTGGAATTCCTCAACAAAGAAGAGACCAAGAAAACCCGAGACCCATAAAGGTGGGAGCAAAGAATATATAATACATAGAAGGCGCATCATGTACAAATTTATTTGTACAAAAATTTTGTTCTATGGAGCCATAACTGCCTCCAATTTACTCTCAAAATTGAGTTGTTGAGATAAAAGCAATGAGTGGTTTAAGTTATTTGTTTCTTTTTGCTGTTGTCTTTGTTTAATGAGAGGGAGAAGTTTTGTGTTTTCGTTTTTTCATATTATTTTTTTTTTTGGTGCTTGCAATATGAGCTGGTATTTCATTATTTAGCAGTATTTATGTATGTCACAGATTATAAAATTCAAATTCCCAGTTGTGACACGAAAAAATAGGAATTTTTCAAGAATTTTTTCTAGTTAAACTACTAAAGTTTTTTATAAAAACTATTTATTGTCTAAAAGTACATGTATTGAACTTAACTTTAACAAATTTCTTTGGAAAACATTTGAGTAGAAATTGGCTTTTCTGGAAAAAATGTTTCGCGGTGATCAATATTTTGCAAATCTAGATCATTTGCAATCCAAAAATTAAATGGATTTACTTTTATTATTACATTATCTAGTGATTGATCAAAGGATTTGAAAAAATATACATATTTAACAAAATGGCCAACTGTCAACAGTTCGATTTTCACTGAAAAACGCTGATTTTTCAGTTCTAAAAAAATGTTTTTTCATTAAAAAAAAAAATCCTTCGATTAATCTCCAGATTATTATGTATTGAAAAAGCATATTAAATTTAAAGATAATTATCTTTTTTAGTTTAGTAGTTGTTGAATAAGCGTGGTCTCCGACTTCAAAAACCACATTTTGAGAAGAACGTATCGTTCCGGTACTAAATACCATGATCCAATTTGGAAAATTTTCAAAACGCAATTTTCATACGTCTTCAATAACAAATTTTAGTACATAAAAAAAAAAAAAACTGAATTTTATAGGCTATAGTAGTTTTTGGCTTACTCCAAGGAAATAAGGTTGGCAACCGGTCCACCGGACAAAAAGGTATGAATGGATGGGTTGGAGGTGTTTGATAGAACAATTATTTTACATTTCTTTTGGCAAATAACATTCAACATTTGCAGTATTTTATATATTCTTTATATACAAATATGCAAACGTTTTGTTTTGATTTTATGAATTTTGATTGATTTCATTTTTGTTATGCACATTCATGTAGATACTTTTGAATATATTTTTCTGTTTTGATTTTATGAAATTCGATAAATTTATAAACAATGAATAAATGAAAACTTACAAAAAATTATTATTATCTTTGCGAATTATATCATGGGAGAAAAAAAAAGGCAATCCAAAAACGCGCATAGATTTTAATTTAAAATTTTTTATTTGAAAATTTTAAATTTCATACTTTTTTTTAATTTTGCTTTCTTTGTTTACAATTGCAATTTCTTTGTTTACATTATTTTTTAAATATAAAATAACTACACTCATGTAGTTTCTCACATGACATCTCATATTTTTAACATAAAAAAATAAAACAATGGATGCGTGCAAGGCACGCAAGATATTTGATGTGTAAACAGTTAAACCAACTGAATGCCATATACATAAGCTCACATATGTATAGCCATTTATAGGGATTTGATGTATAATCTATATGCTTAGGTAAATAATTCAAATTAAAAGAATTCTTTTATAAACTTAAAAATCTATTAGATATCATTATTTTTATATATATATATATGTAATAGCCCAATTCACTATAAATTGCAAATGGTCTTGTATAATTGCAAATGCAAATTTTTGTTCCATATCGCACATATTTGTTGTTGTGATAGCAGAAATGTTTTCATTTGCACCAAATCGTGAATAGCCCTATGTTATGTTAAATTAAAAGACGAGCGGTGTTGGTTTTGTTGTGGGTACACATACACATTATTGTTGTTGTTTTTTGCCAAAAGTAAATTAAATTATTAATTTATTTTTGTTCTTTATTTTAATTGTTTTTATTTAAATTAAATTTAATATATTCTTAATATAATTAAATGCTAAATTGATTAATGTTTTTATTGTTAAGATAATTCTTCATTTATTTAAATTTAATGTAATAGTTCACAAATTATTAAGTTTTTATTTTTCTTAAAACAATAGATCTTGTGATCTCGGTTCTAGGCATAAAACTAACTTAGCTTCACTTTTTCATTAATGAGAGGCTTCGGATCTTAAGTGCCCACGAAGTAAACAAACATGATTTTAGTCACGTAGTCCACACTCCGCACATCACGCATATTCTTCTAAATTCGAGACTAGTCTGGAACTACGCAGTCACGTAGTCCAAACTCCGAATATAAGAGTACCTTGGTAACTCCGAAACGAAGGCGGAGCTTAAGCAGAGAGAAGAGTAAACTACGTCAGTGGTTTTACACAATAATGTTATTGTTTAAATACATATATAACTCGCCTCTCCTTAAAATTCGAGCCTCTTCGAATTACACTAAATTTGGTCGTAATAGCGACACTTTGTAAATTATTACTTGAGGTATGAATTCATAAAGTGTATATTAAATAGGTATTTACACAAGTAAATAAAAATTTGCAGATAATATCTATAATATCAAAATGACAAAAGAGTTTCATTATATTTTATTAAATAACTTAATTATTATTTTAATTCTTATTGCAAAAAAGTATAATAAGGATAATTTAAAACATAATCTAGCATTCTACATATAGTTTTACATATTTCGATTCATTTTTATCTTGTTTAAGTTATTTATAATATTGTATTTATTATTTCCTTATTTTATTGATTTCAAAGGTCTTTTCAATTGAGCAATATCAATTTTATTGGGATTACTATAGTGGTATTTATTAAAACGTTTAGCTGTTTTCTGCCTTATTGCCATTGGATTTTTCATATACAGATTGGGTTGAGTCAGATCTAACTGTGATATATTTTCACGCTTTAAATTCTCCCTGTTAATTGCTTTACATTTATTTCTCTTAGTTCTTTCACTAACTTCTTTAAAATTTATATCTAAACGATTTATGAAATCGATAGGTTTTAATTTGGTAGTACAATGAATCGAATTATTGTAAAAATTTACTGACTTTAATACCAATTCTTCGGCGTCGTTAATATTTTCGGAATTTTTAAGTATTCTGATATGTTCAAGAAGAGTAGAGTGCATTCTTTCTATGTCCGAATTACCTGTGTGAGAATTTGGGGTAGTAAAATGCGTATCTATGTCATTTTCTTGGCAAAATAATTTAATTAAAGCATTATTGAATTCGTTATCCATTACTAGCTTATCTGGTTTTCCTAGAAAAGCAATTCTCTCCTCTAATTTTGTTTTGACGGTACACATGTTTTTATCGCTTAACTTGTGAGCTGTGCCTAATTTTGAAAATTTATCTATTGTAGTTAAGAAACATGTTTTGTGAATTTGGAAAATGTCTACATGCACAACTGCATTAGGTTTTTCTGGCGTAAAAGTATGTTGAAATTTTTTTCGGATAGGATTTCTGTCATATTTGTTTTCGATACATATTCTACAACTATTAACATACCGATTTATGTATTTAAAGATTTTTGGGTAAAAGTACAAATCTTTTATTTGCTCGTAATTTTCATGAACACCTCTATGGTTACCTTTTTTATGAATATCGTCAATAATATTCATCAAAAGCTCCTCAGAGTCTATATCAATCGCTAATTTTGTACATTTGATAAACTTTGTATTGTTATCATTTGAAAATAATTCAATTAATTTCAGTTGTACTTGATTGTATTTTTCATCTTCAAGCTCTGAATATACTCCTACACTTCCCTTCTTTATTTCTCTTCTAAACAGATCGTTCAAATAATGTGTATTATTAATATCTTCTTCAGATACATAAATAACTTTATATTTTCTAAAAAGTATTTCAATTACTTTTTCTTTATTTTTTAAAATTCTTATCTGAGTCCTATATTTATTAACAATACTTTCTGCGATATGAAAGTGTTCATCTAAATCTTCCTCTGCGGAGTGAATACTTTCTAAAGAACTTTCGTATAATTTGATTCTACTTAGATAATCAGCTACCTTATTTTCTTTACCCTGAAGATATTCTATATCAAATTGAAATTCATCTAACGATATCTTCCATCGAATAATCCTTGAATTAGGCTCTTTCAGTGAGTACAACCACTTCAAAGGCTGATGATCAGTTTGAATAAGGAATTTTCTACCGTAAAGGTATGGACGAAAATACTTTGCAGACCAAACGATCGCTAATAGTTCTTTTTCTAATGTACAGTAGTTCTTTTCATGACCGTTTAACGTTCTACTGGCGTAACATATAGGCTTACCATCTTGACTAAGTACAGCTCCTATAGCAAGATTACTCGCATCAGTTGTTAGGACAAATTTTTTGTTAAAATCTGGGTAAGATAGTAATGGTGGGTTTGTTAATATTTTCTTTAATTTCTCAAAAGATTCGATATATGATTGATCATTTATATCAATTTTAGCATTTTTTTTTAAGTATTTTATTATAGGGTTAGCTACCATTGAATAATTTTTAATAAATTTTCGGTAATACCCTGTCAAACCAAGGAATGATTTTATTTCTTTTACAGTTCTTGGTAATTGAATATTTTGTACTACACTGATTTTCTCAGGGTTAGGTTTTATACCTTTATTGGTAATAATATGTCCCAAAAAATTAGTTTCTCTTGATAAGAATTTACACTTATCAATTTGTATTTTTAAGTTATATTCATTTAGTCTAGAAAATATTTTTTGTAAACTTTCAAAGTGTTCGGGCAAAGAAGTGGAAAAGACTAAAATATCGTCCATGTAGATGATACAAATCATATTGATGAAGTCACATAACACGTAATTCATCATTCTTTGAAAAGTGGCTGGCGCATTTTTAAGGCCAAAAGGCATTCTGTTGAATTCAAAATGACCACGAGAAGTAGAAAATGCCGTCTTTTTAACGTCATTTTCATCCATTAATATTTGGTGAAACCCTTTAGCTAAATCTAGCGACGTAAAGTATTGGGCTTTCCCTAACTTATCGAAAAGTGATTCAATGTTTGGTAATGGAAATTTATCATTCACCGTTACATCGTTCAACTTTCTATAGTCAACCACTAAACGCCATTTCTGTTTATTAGAATTATCAGGTTTTTTCTTAACTATCCACAAAGGGGAATTATACGGAGATTTGCTAGGTTTTATAATATTTTGTTTAATCATTTCATCAATTTGCTTCTCTATTTCTTTTTCTAAAATTTGGGGGTGCCTATAATTTTTGCAGTATATTGGTTTGGTAGAATTGGTAATTATTTTATGTTTGACACAATTTGTAGTTGTTAGGTTTTGACCTTCTATATAGAATGTTTTTTTATTTTTTTGTAAAAAATTTTTCAAAGAATTCTTTTCTTGTTCATTTAAATCTTTTGGTATTAAATTACTAATATCAGTAAACTCAAATTTTTCTAAATAATGAATTTCTTCATAGTTAAATTTATGACGATCATTAAAAATATTTATATTATTATTATTTACTGTCATAATATTATTTGTGAAATCTATAACAGCACCAATCGGGCCTAAAACATTAATTCCGATTATACAATCAAACGTTTTGTCTTTAAAATTAACTAATTTCACTGACATCGTTTCATCTTTTGCATTAAATTCAATTGGTACATTTACAATAACTTCTTCTGTTATAATATTATTACCTATTAAAGTATTTAGTAAAATTGGTTTTACCAATTTCTTCTTAACAGCTATATTTAAGAAAAAGTCATAGTTGCCTAGAGTGGTAGCAGCTCCACTATCAATCAAGCATCTGGTTTTTATGTTGTTTATTGTTAGTAATATTATTGGTAAGTTGGTTCCTGAGGTTGTATATGAAAATTTTGAGTAGCATAAATGGCGTCTACTTCCATAGGTGCCTCATCTACATTTTTTACGAAATTCCTAAAATTTTTATTTCTGTAATTTCCAGAATTGTAATTTTGGTTCTTAAAATTCCCAGAATTTTGGTTTCTATAATTACCACTATTTTGATTATAATTACCAGAATTTTGATTTTTATTTCCTGAATTTTCATTTTTTAAATTTTCAAAATTTAGGTTTTTATTAAAATAAGATTTTTTATTAGTTTGTGGATGCTGGAAATCGTTATCATAACTATATGTAGATCTAGAATTTTTTATTTTTATATCTTTAAGTAAATTATTCTCTAGATAAAATGTATGAGCTTTATTTATAGAATTAATGTGATTTTGTATTAGTAGGGATTTAATATAAATTGGTAAAAAATTAGTATAAATATCAAATATAATTTGCTGGTTGTTGGCTGGTGTATACAAATTGTCGGGCTCCAAAGAAAATTTAGTATTCATTTGGGCTAGAATTTTACTTAACTTATAATGTAGCTCTTCAATATTTTTCGCGTCTACATTCATAGCATCACTTCTTAGATGAAAAAACGTCCTTTTTATGCCAAATTCTTCTTTTAGCTTTTGTATAATCTCATCCCATGATGGGTTAATTAAGGTTTCTATTACCTGCAACGCTTTTCCTTGAAGCCGATTAACTAGTACCGCCTGTAAGGTACCTTGATGCTCTTCCGAAGTCAATCGTAGTACAGTCGCAGCATCTCGTAAATAGTTGCTGAGTGTATACTCACTTGATCCATTATACGCTGGTAGGCTTCTGGCCTCACGAAGACTTTCAGCTAGCGATAATGCCATTGTTGTTTAATTCTTGGTTTCAAAATTTAAATATGTTTCAAAGTTTGTTTTTTTTAATTTAGATTAAATGTCAGAGAATTTTTCTTCACTTTTTGGTTTATTTAGAGTTCTCTTTTTTTTTTTTTTTTTTTGTTTTTTTTTTTTTATATTTTACAAATTTATTGTATTTTTAGCAAACACTCTATTGTGCAATTAAGTTTATAAACACTGAACACTATTTATTTATTTTTCTTTTATAACTTTTTTTTCACTATGAGTTCGATCACTGGATACGATTTTTTACCCCTCGTATCCCATCCTCGTCGCCAATTAAATTATTAATTTATTTTTGTTCTTTATTTTAATTGTTTTTATTTAAATTAAATTTAATATATTCTTAATATAATTAAATGCTAAATTGATTAATGTTTTTATTGTTAAGATAATTCTTCATTTATTTAAATTTAATGTAATAGTTCACAAATTATTAAGTTTTTATTTTTCTTAAAACAATAGATCTTGTGATCTCGGTTCTAGGCATAAAACTAACTTAGCTTCACTTTTTCATTAATGAGAGGCTTCGGATCTTAAGTGCCCACGAAGTAAACAAACATGATTTTAGTCACGTAGTCCACACTCCGCACATCACGCATATTCTTCTAAATTCGAGACTAGTCTGGAACTACGCAGTCACGTAGTCCAAACTCCGAATATAAGAGTACCTTGGTAACTCCGAAACGAAGGCGGAGCTTAAGCAGAGAGAAGAGTAAACTACGTCAGTGGTTTTACACAATAATGTTATTGTTTAAATACATATATAACTAGTACACATAAATGTGTATGTACATGTGCAAAAAAAACTAACATATAGAAGAGAGTACAGTAGTGGTGGATACAAAAAAAATTTTCTGAGGGGATCATAAACATAAAAAATGTTCCATATATTTAGAATTTTTATATCAGATATTACTATTTTATGTATTTGAAAATTTTTCGGGGGAGGCGGGGGAGGGGGAAATTGCCCCATTTATCCCCTTGCAACTGCCACTAACTTACACAATTGTAAAGCAGAGTGAGAGTGACAATCAACAACATTGCATTTAGAGAAATAACACACATCACGATCAGGGCTGTAAAGTTACAGAAAATTTCAGCTTCTACCACTTTAAGCTCAAAATCAGCCACCTTATTCCTTATTCAAAATTTTTCTAAACAATTAACAAATATGTGTAAATATGATTATATTTGTTAGAAAAGAAATAGATTTCTACTTTGTGATTTTATTTACAATAAAATACATTTGATAACTAAAATAGGATATTTTTGTGAAAAAAAAACAATTTATTACGCCAAAAGGAAATAACATTTTTTTTATTTATTCATCTTCTTGTTGTTTGTATAAGTTTGTTTATTACTTATAAAAAAAGAATATAAATCTATCGCAACTTTTTCAAATCTACTACTTAAAATTTTTAAGTTACAGCCCTGGCTACTTTTGTAGTGCATAGCAGTAGGGATGCCAACTTGTGAGGAATTCCTCCAATTGTGGGGAATCGACTTCACTTTTAATTAGTTCTCGGGAATTTGGGAGTGAGATCGTTTTCGTGGGCGACTGAAATTAAAATTTTTTGTCAATTTGTAGATATGAAAAGAATATATTTTTTGTCTAAAACCTTTTATTAATTTTTTATTTTCATTATTCTTTAATTTTGTTAAATATATTTGGGTATATTACATACATATACATATATGCATTAAAGTTGTGATCGTAAACCAAAATATTATTTCCTTTTTGTGTTTATAATTAATTGAATCTAAAATATAGAGTTGGCATCCCTGATCAGCACGCAGCAGTGTGTTTGCTGCTTCTCTTCTTTTCGATCTTTCAAAGTAACAACCAAGCAGGAAGATTACATATGCATTCAATAATGTAATTAAAGAGTTCCACAATACAAAGGGAAATGAAAAAATCTTTCTTTTCCTGGTAAAGCAATTTCTAAGTTTATGAAATCAATCCAAAAAGCATGAGTAAAGTATAGCTAGGTACGAAGTTTTCTTATGCATTCACGTTCACACTCTCTACAGGGACGAAATCAATAAATTCATACACATATTCATACACAAAAGAAATCACATTTGTTCTCTCATACTAGATACTCTTCCCCTTAGCACAGCGTTACCCCTCGTCTAGCCCGTATGTGTATAGCATCAGCTCATATGTGTTTTTTGCCCATATGTGTCGAAGTGCACATCTCTAGTATAGTCGATCTCCACACGTTTAACACCAACAAATAATTCTGCCACGAATAAATGTACACACACATTTTGTTTTCGTATGTACATATATGTGTGAGTAAATTGATCGAAACATAAACAAACAAACTCCGCTAGTAGTTTAATTTCTCCCTCTCTTCTTCTCTTCTCTTTGTTGGTTAGAGTAACACAGTCATGCCGCGCAGTAGTGTGAGCGAGAGAGGAACTGGGCGTTACAGTTATCTTACATCTTACGATACAGTTATTCTTACATTTTACACATTTGAAATTTTGCCTATACCGTGAGCTAAAATGTTTACACATCAAAAATAAAAATGATAAAACATAAGAAATAAATACAAAGAATTAACATAGCACCTCATGTTAAAATCCGATTTTAACAGAAAACCAAAGCAAAGAATAAGAAGAAGAATCGTGTGGTTTTGTTGTTTTTGCGACAATTGACGAAGATAAGCCATTACAGCAATTTCAAAATAAACATTTTGTGAAAAAAATTAACATTGCACCTCATATGAAATGAAGATTTTCATATTATATATTTTCTTTTTTATTTCCTTTCTTTATTTTCTTTTTTATTTCCCTTCTCATATGTAATATTTAATTTTTTTCTTAAATAACAACATTTGTAGTTAATAATAAAATAAAAATAATAGAACATAAGAAGAAGAAAATTTCTTGTTTACATATTATTGTATCAGCGATATATGAAATTTAACATGTGCAAAAGAATTAACATTGCACCTCATGTTAAAATAAGAAAAAGAGTTTTGTTTTCTTGTTGTTTACCCGAATAAATCATTACAGTGATTTTGAAATTAACATTTTGAGAAATTTTAACATGCACCTCATATGAGGTGCATGTTAAAATCGTATGGCCACGGCAGAGACGTCGGTAGATTCAACAGTGATAAGAAAAATTAACATTTTGATAAGAATAAATCATGTTAAAAATATGAGATGCAATGTGAAATCGTATTTGCCAAAGCATTTAACATTTTTTTTTTATGTTAAAAATATGAGTTGTCATGTGAGAAACTACATGAGTGTAGTTCTTTTATATTTGAAAAATAATTTAAACAAAGAAATTGCAAATGTAAACAAAGAAAGCAAAATTAAAAAAAGTATGAAATTTTAAATTTTCAATAAAAAATAACGAACTGTTATGCAGACTAGCTACAATGGGAAAAAACAACAACATAAGTGTATAGAACGGTAGTGGTAGTTTCTTTCAATATCTATATTCAGTGAAGATATTTGGAATCAAATCCGTAATTCTGGGTTATGATTTCAAATATTAGTAGCTTATATAGGATATTGAAAGATTAAGAACTATCACTAAGATCACTGATGAGGAATTGTGGCGGATTCCGAAACGGCCGTCTGATTTGCCCGTCTCTATATACATTGTTGTTGTGATGACTACATTTGTTCATTAACCTGTTTATATATAACTTCAAATAAAAAATTTTAAATTAAAATCTATGCGCGTTTTTGGATTGCCTTTTTTTTTCTCCCATGTAATAATACGCAAAGATAATAATAATTTTTTGTAAGTTTTCATTTATTCATTCTGCAAATCAAAGCAGAAAAATATATTCAGAAGTATCTACATGCATGTGCATAACAAAAATGAAATCAATCAAAATTCATAAAATCAAAACAAAACGTTTGCATATTTGTATATAAAGAATATATAAAATACTGCAAATGTTGAATGTTATTTGCCAAAAGAAATGTAAAATAATTGTTCTATCAAACACCTCCAACCCATCCATTCATACCTTTTTGTCCGGTGGACCGGTTGCTAACCGTTGCGTTCGCTTCATCGTTATGGCACCTCATAAATGGTTTCTAGCTTTTTACTTTCCAGATTGTAAAAGAGCGAATTGCGATCTCTTTGCAATCTATACTCTTTGGAGAAAGTAAAAGCAAAATAACTGAGTGGATTTGCTCTTCCTCTTTACTGCGACCGCCCGTACCCGAAACGAAAGCAACATATTTTGAAAAAATCTTGAGAGATGCGCCTTCTATGTATTGTATATTCTTTGATACTACACTTCATTGCATTGAACATACATATACATGGGTATCGTTGTTTTTGTTTAGTTGTACTGATTGGAAAATTTTACAATTTGTGCTATCGTGCTACCGTGCAACTAGACTTATAGAATCACTCTAATTTGTTTGACGAAAAACTACAAACGTAGCAATGGCGAATTTATATGAAGCATCATTTGACAGGTAAACAGGTAATATACTCCTAAAATAGGGCTGTAAATAGTATGGTTATATAACAAATTTCTAGAAAGGTACCAAAAAGTCTTTACGCAATAACATTTCTATTTTTTCGCCACAACTTAACCCAACAAGACTTTTTGCAATTCTTTGTTGATAGTTTATGCCAATCGTCAATTAGTTCCAAAAATTAGTTCTGTGATGATTTTCCAGTATTCAATATTACTTGTGTACTCTTTTGTCATTCGAATCGAATTGGCTGATGAATTTTCTAAAATACTAATATTCTTCATTATTTTAAAGAAATTAAAACACACCAGAAATAGTAAAAACTTGCAACAGAAATTTAAAACAGAATTTTTAGGAGTTGTATGAAAAGGTAATAAAAACGGAACAAATATGGCCAAAATGGAGCAACGTCGTGCAAACCAGCGCTTTGGAGTGAAGCGCGGAGCAAGGAACTGTGGAGCATACTGTTTTGACCGGAGCTAGAGCTGAAGCAATGCAAATTTAACCGCTCCGCTACTCCGATTAATAATTTTTCCAACTACCTTTTGCTCCTCCTTTCATTGTTATTGATTGTCATATCCATTGAAATAATAAAAATGGTAATTGAAATATTTCATTGCCAGTAATGGCTATTGTAAGAGTTATCATCGTCGAAGTAATTCAGTTCTTTACATATTTACAAAGATGCCTGAAATGTACAATTTTAATTACCAGGTGTGGCGGTCAATATTTCTTCATTTTTTCAAAAGGTGCCATTGGAAATAAGGGGTGGTTCACAATCTTAACTGGTTATATAGCAATGACATTAGCCTTCAAAATGTTATTGTTGTTGTATGATTTCGTATCATATTATTTTCGTACGGTAAACATGTCGAGTTCTCAGCCAAAATGATTTTGCAGCAAGATAACGCCTCATCACACTCATCTGTGTCGAAAGTTTTGGAGGCATGTACCCAAAACTTACGATTTGTTCCTTAAATTGAAATTTCAGGAAACAGTTCTCCAAATTTGAAAAATGGGTGTTAGGTTAATTAAGGTAGCGATACATACACATGCATTTAAAATAAAAAAAATTATTTTTATTACGAAATTTATATGTAGTGGGGGTGCGGAGCCGGAGCTATACTTAAAAGGTTGGGGCGGAGCAGCCCCAAAATTTAGCTGCTGCAAAGCCCTGGTATAAGCAGAAGTGCGTCATATATACGTAAAAATAGTGAATGAGTGAGTTTGAAGCCGCGCTATATGAAGCTTCATGTAAGCTCGCTCCCAGAAAAAAATGAACATATTATTCAAGGTAAATTTATACAAGGTGGAATTAATAGCAACTCATTTTCCTGTTCTTTCAATGTGTAAAAAAAAAATTTCTTATGCAGATAGAGCCTTCCTCTGTCAAAAAAAACACATTTTGTTCTGAGGTCTTGAGAAAATTTCATAAAATCTGTGATTGCAATTTCTTCGCCAGTTTGCTTCGCAACCTGTATTTGAGAGAGAATGACACCCTTTACGTGGAACTTCGCGTCTGCATCTCATGAACGAAGTGGTGAGAATTCTGAATATGAATAGGAAGCAAGCCGCGGCTCGTCGCCAATCGTCACTTCAAACAACAATGTTAGGCCGTTATCGCCGCTAAAATAAACGCTTTATTGACGTCAGCCGGCCGGAAATTATTAAAGAGAATGATGGGTGGCGTAAGTTTCATGTGCTCGATGGTAGACGTAAATCTTAAGATCTCGCTGGTGACCCTCTATCGAAATTATCCAACGTACATGAGTATCTTCTTCCACTAAAATGTTTGTACTGTAAACGCATGGATTGTATGAAAAAATAAGCATCCTGAGGGCGAAAAAGAGCTGTTAGGATACAAAAGCAATTTCGCCAACGCTTTAATTTACATCGGAGCTGATATAAAATAAAAAAAAACAAACGGGGCGGGCCGAGCGAATAGTTCGCTGGTGTCGAATAAACGAATGGCGGATAACTCTTTTCGAGACTTCCTCACTAGCCAAACCAAGGCAACAAAAAGTTTGCAAGCAGATGCCGTCGCACAGACTCCGAGCACAGAACGTAATTCAATTGCAGAGGTTGCAATGCGCCGCTCTGTGCTTCCAGCGGTTTTTGAACATTTTTTTAAGCAACCCTATACGAATTGTCGGATTGATTTTTTTCTTTACATGAAAGCACTTACTTTTGAGAATATATTTAATTTTTTTAATTAAAAAAAGGTCCTTTGTGGTGACCACTCTCATTTCATCTGTAATCGACAGAAACAAAAATACCAAAAAGATTATAATAATTATTAAAATTGGCGCTATAATCTAGTCTTTGTCGTAGGGGACTTTGAAAATATTTTTATTGGACAAAATGGCGGGCGTTTGAACTTAAAGTAGCGATTTTTAGGCTAAAATTTTTTAATATTTGGCCGGTAAAAAAAAATCCTACGACAAAGATTAGATAATTTTGTATACAATAACCACGAAAAATTTAATTGGTTCAGTGGTTATCGAGATATTTTGGTCACTGATTTGAAAAATATGGTTTCTAAAAAAATGCGTTTTAAAGTTGAGCAATGACTTGTTTCCCCTGTCCGATCAGGTTGCTTGGTACCCGCAAGCAGCCATTATTTCTTCAAATTTTTTCTTGATATTTTCAGCAGACATTCAAGCTTCAAGAAAACACCAAAATTGAAAAATAGATTTTTTTTACCACTCTGGGTGTGGGGAATCCCTTTTTGTAAATCACTATATATTTATCCCAGGCCTCTCTAAAGACTCCAGAGCACGGTTGCAACACCAAAAAAATTTTTGGTGCCAAAATTAAAAGCAAAAAAGACCTAAATGGTAATAAGGGACCAAATTTTCTTTATATTATTTTGTTTATGTGTTTTACTAAAAAAAAGACAACAAAAAATTTTTTGGTAAAATTGAAAATGGGTTTTTCCTCGATTTTCGTTCAATACTTCAAAAATGGATGGTTTTAAGACTTTGTCATGTTCTGAAACCCTAGTTTATATTAAAAAATAAAAATTGTTTTTCTCACATATTCATCCGATTTCTACTCCAAATACCAGTTTTTGCAATTTTGTGAAAAAAAAGTTTGAAGTAGAGATATGGCTTTGCAGTGTTAGGCAAAAAACACCTTTTTCTGTAATAAATTCTCAGTCGTAAATATCGAGAAATGCATATATCCCAAAACGGCAGAAAACGCCGGTTTAATTGCGGAAAAATTCCAATTTTTCGAGTTGGTTTTTTCAAAAATGTAATGGTGTAGATTTTTAGTCAAATATCTAATGATTAAGAATATAATTCTTTTTGTTAAATTTGTTGTTCTTTGTTGTTGTAAAAGCAGTTTAAATTTGCGTAACTTCGACATTACAAAAATTGACTACAAAAACCCTAAAATGAAATTATCTTCCACAAAACATTTTACATTTTTCAGTCTGGATTTTAAAACATTTGCTAAGATTGTTATTCCTATATTTATCCTCAGTAAACATATTTCTAATTTTATCACTAATTAATTGAATAAATACAATTTATTAAAGCAACTAAAAATACAATTTAGTCTAACTTCGATTGCTTGTATCTTATGATTCCTGTCGATTTCTGCGTTCTAACTGGTTTTATAATAAAGACTGGAGTTTCTTCTTTACATTGATACAAAAAAATGGTGCCCCTACCTGCCACCACGATAATTACAGTCACTTTTGTGAACTAAATTAGTAAAAAAAATTATTTTTCATTGGCAACAAGAAGTTATAGTAAGTATACTTTTAGGACGAATTTTCTCTTATGATAGAAGCTGATTTAAGCAATTTTTTTGATGCAAATTATTATTCAAAATTATTATTACAACAATAAATCAAAACAAAAGAACGGATACTACCGTTTTGAAGATGTGGGAATTGGTAAGCGATACTGAAATTGGTTGTGGTTTTTGCTCTTGTTGTGCGTTAGATTTTCGATGTTTATGTTGCTTTTGAAACGAAAAATATTTTTATGCATGCACGTACATTAACTCTTTCATACTCAATGTTGCGTATATGCAACATTCACTTTTATGCGGCATAAATAAGGTGTTTAACAAATTTTACTATTAACGCTTTTTGTATTCGGTTCTATTAGGGTTTTTTCACATTTGCTGATTGCCAAACATTTGAAATTTCTTGTTTAAGTTATTTTTTTTTTAAGTTTTGCCTTTGAAGTCTAGCAAAAAACATAAGTGGTAAAATTTTTAGTAAAATCTTTTGTACTATTTTTTTGAAAAATTTGTTGCTTCATGAATACGTAAAGCAATTACACAAGAAATGCCACGCCCACTGCTCCGATCACTATCAGAGTAAACATTGGAATTTACTCAGTTTCTCGTTAGATTTAATCTTTAAATTTTGATTTATATCGAAATTATAGCATTTATATGAACCATTACTGTATGGAAGGTGCCACGCCACTTGATCCGATATCTCCTATTTTTGGAGCTCATATTGTTTTTCATTGTGTAAACTTCTTCCTCAGATTTCATTTTTATATAATGTTTCGTGTTGCAGTTATAGACTTTATTAAAACCAATATTGAAAATTTTTTATAACTAGTATATTTTTTATCAAATCCAAATTTGGAGCTTTACAAAACCAACAAAAATCGACATAATTCAAGGGTTCCAAAACAAAATAATCAGAAATATAGTCAACGCACCATGGTATCTCAGAAATAACGACATTCATCGGGACTTGGGTATAGATTCAGTCAGATCAACTATATCTAAATTCGCAATCTCACACGAAAACAGACTAAGAGCGCACGTCAATGAAGAAGCATCATCACTTCTTAATTTTGCTGGAACAACACGCAGATTACGACGCGTTAAACCCTTCGAGCTTTGAGGAAATAGCTTAACCTGAGGACTTGATGACCTACCTGGTTTATTTTTAAAATTTACATTTTGTTTCATTAAAATGAAGTCGCACATTTAAATATTAGAATCAAATTGCTCGTTAGTTATAAATCTTTAACTAGTCGCAATGTAACTAAACAATTGTCATGAATAAATATTGTTTTTAATAAAAAAAAAATAAAAAATTTTAAATATCAAAACTTTTAATTTTAATTTTTTAATTCAATTCTATTTAAAAAAAATAATATATTTATTTTTAATTTTTATAGCCTTGGTATTCAATAAGATTTAAGCAAATTTTTGAATTACCTCCTCTGGATCAAAAGTTATGGAACTTTTAAAAAAAAATACCCTCTTTTTGACCACTGTGCAGCGTTGTATTTTCATAGTTAAATTTTTAAGTGAGAATTTATAAGAAAATAATTTGCATAGTACTACATTATTATTTTTTAACTCTTTACATGTTCAAGGTATTTGCTAATAAAGAAAACAAATTCAAATAACATTATTTATACTTTTTTATTATAAATAAAATTTATAATTTAGTACTAAGTAATAAAAGTAGTATTTATTAACTCACTTTTTTGTACCCATTTCAAGAAATGCATCTCTTAAATAGTCCTCTTACTTGTCAAAAATTCAAAATGGCTACTTTTTGAAAAAATGCATCTACCTCTAAATACTTCTACCATGCTCTGTACACCAGTCGACCAAATATCAAAATGCTTTCGTATATACACACAGTCTTAAAAATTATCTAAATATACAAATATGTAAACAACACTCATAATTGATGCATAAGGAATCTTATTAATTACAGAACTTTGTACTTTAGAACAAAACGATGTAAGAATTCAATAAAATTAAAAGGATTGCCATTAGAAATAACAAATTACAATTCAATAATAACTTTGAAAGGAAGGTATTTCAGTTTGCTGTTGCAAATCAACAAAATATTAATATATAAAATTTGTTGTTTTTAAATACAAAGTTGTAAAAATAAATAGGAAAATAAAAAAAGGACCAAATTAGAAAAAGAAGGACCAACGGACCAAACGTAAATAAAAGGACCACTTTTGGTGCAAAACGACCAAAGTGGCAATCATCTCCCAGAGACAATTTTTTCCTTTAACCCTTTAGTTGATTTTGTACTATATATTGGACAATCGCTTTTATCCCATTCATTTGACAGATGACAAACTTCGAGAGCAAATAAATAGTTTTTAATTTAAATAACCTACTGTTAAGTACTTTCATGTTTTTGGATTACCAATCATTACAGCTCATGCTATTTTTTGAGAGCTTTTTTCTTTGAAAATTTATCATCGAAGCTGGCTGCATTATTTTATTTAAAATATTAATAATTCTTCGCTAAGTGAAAATATTACTTTTCAAGTACGTTCGTAAAAGATAAAAAGAAAAATGAAGAAAAAGCGTTAACGGATTTTTGTCTATAGCTTCAGGAGTATAATTGTTCAACCCTTAATAGAGGGCAAACAAGGATATGTAGAGGCTTGAAAAATCATGAATTTCAGCCAAAAACTATCTATCAACACCAATTAAAAAAAAGAGCTAAAAAATTTAAATATTTGATTTCAATATTTGTTGGAGGAAAATGAAGATTCGTTATCGGCGAATCAAAAATTATCCTTATCATTAGTATCAAATTATTTATGCTATGTTATCAATTCAATGTTTTGTACGTATTTTGAAAATATATTACTTGTTTTATGTGTTCAGGTGGGTGACCGGATACTCTCTTTGAATGATAAAGATGTCAGAAGCGCAACGGAGCAAACTGTAATCGAATTAATCAAAGATGCTGGGATAAAAATCTACTTGGAAGTTCAGACATTTGGCAAGGTACACGCATAATCATAACAAAACATTTTTCAAAAAATACAGTAGTCAACATAGATTTCTTCACTTTAAGGATGAAGACAAGAAATCTACCCAACGTGAAAATGGATATATACAATCCAAACAGAAATTTGTTCAGGGTATTCACGTTTGGCAATTTTAGCTGCATAAGCAGCTGATAACGTACATTGCTAATAATTTATTTTTGAGTAGATCAACCAACAGTAAAACCTGTGGGTGGTACGGGAGCAAATGTGAGCAAACCAACAAAAACAACTACTTCTATACGGATTAAACAGAGTAACCACTTTGCTGATGATGAAGATGAAGACACTCGTGACATGACCGGCCGCATCCGTACAGAAGCTGGATTAGAGGTAAATTATATTACGTTTCGAAACTTCTTACCAATTAAAATAAATCGAAAATAATGATACAAGTCTATGCAATCAATTACTACATTTATTACTTTGCTGCATCTGCATTTTCAGTATTTTGAGTTTGAGTCGTATTCAAAAAGTGGATTTACCTTCACTGAAAGAATGTTGAAAAACCGTAGTTGTATTCACGAAGCACGGCAACTAGTCTGGCAGAAGGGTAATAGATTAAGCGTTTTTCTTTATTAGCTCTGAGCAGAGCAGGAGTTGTCAAAAAACGGAATCGTGTTCCTTTTTAGCTCTGAGTACTCAGGGCAAACGTAATTGTGTTTCTTTTTGTGATTAGAGCGCGCTCAGAGCGTGCTCTACATGCTCAGAAGAAATTGACTGAGCAGACAGAGCACGATTGAAAATAATATTTGGACAGAATACACTAAAATTTTAAATGGCGGACAAGGACCGAGAATAATTAATTTATCCATTTTGCACAAAAAAGATCAAAACGATTGAAAAAAATTTTGTTGAAAAATAAATGTTGAAATGTTGTTGACGTCGCAAAAGACATGATTTGCGAGGCTGAATCCGATCCTACATTCATCAAAAGGATCATTACTGGAGACGAGACGTGGGTTTATGAGTATGACACGCAATCCAGACATCAGGAATGGCGTTCACCAAGTGAGCCGAGACCAAAAAAACCACGTCGTTTTCAGTCAAAAAAAAAGGAAATGCTCAAGGTTTTTATGGATTACCACGGATTTTTTTTGAATTTTTGGCAGAAGGCCAGACAGTAAACAAAGAGTATTATTTGGGCGTTATGAAACGTTTGCGTGAACCAGAATTGTGGACAGAAAACTCGTTGATTTTGAACCATGATAACGCACCGTCGCACAGTGCCGTCATTATTCGTAATTTTTTGACGAAAAATGCAACAAATACCATCCAAAAGCCACCGAATTCATCTGATTCGGCTCCCTGTGACTTCTTTCTCTTCTATCGAGTTAAAAAACCATTACGGGGAACGCGTTTCAGCAGCCGAGAGGAAGTAATGGAAAAATCGCAGAAAGCACTGATGAAAATACCGAAAATCTAATATAAAAAATGTTTTGAGAATTGGATTAAGAGCTGGCATAAGTGTGTTGCAGTCGATGGGGACAAGATAGATTTAGATGAATAAACTTGTATATTTAATTTTCTGAATAAATTCCGGGAACTTTTTGATCAAGGTGGTAAACTTAATTATAAATAGCTGTTATCTGACAGTTCGTGCTGTATGCGTTTTAAAATAAAATCAAAGTTGTTAGAGTGTGCTCGTGCTCTACTCTACTCCGTGCTCTGAGTTAAAAAAGAAAAACGCCTATTAGCTACTGATTTTGTCTGTACATGTACTGATTTTCGTGCATTTCTTTTTTTTTAAATACTGATTTTATAATTTAAAAATCAGTACGCTAATCTACTGATTTTTGGAATTTACATTGTTTCAATACTGATTTTTTTAAATCTTAATATTTTTTTTAAATTTTATTATTACTTTAAAATCTTTTAATGAAAATATGAGCAGATATATAAAATACATAATTTTGGAAAAAAATGAAAAAATATTTTGACTAGTAGCTCAATGTAGTAGATTCCCCACTTGAATACAGCTACTGGAAGAACTTTCATTTCAATACTGACTTTTTAAAAGAAGGAAAGAAAAAGTCCTGCCCTTTTGATTTTGGAAATTGAGCTTATAATAAAAAACCAAAATGTATAAATTGCTGGAAAATGTACTGATTTGTACTGAGTTTCACCCTATCTAAGCAACAACAAAACACATTTGATGTAAATTAACTACATGTTGGCTCTTTTGCTATACAAAAACCCTTAAGTAGACTAGAGTAGCTAATCTACTACAGCTCTGTACTTGACGTTTGTTTATAGTTCTGAGTCCCGGTTTCCACAGGCAGATTTTACTTTACAAACTTTTGTTTGTTTCCACACACAAATCTTAGTTTCAATCAATCATTCTTTCAGTTTAACAAATGGGAATAAAAGGAAAGAAACGAATGGTAATATATACATGTTCATTTAATAGACATATTTTATTTATTGCAGAACATTTAGAATCAGTGGTGTAACAACGAAGCAAGGGGCTCTGGGCCAAAAGTTTCAAGGGGGACGTCAACTGAATCTTATATATACATAGTGAATGAATCAGTGGCGTAACAACGAAGCAAGGGGCTCTGGGGCAAAAGTTTCAATGGGGACGTCAACTGAACCTTATATATACATAGTGAATTAATCAAATAGAAATAAAAAAATTATAATGAATATAAATTTTATTCTCGCTTCTATCAGTTTAAAACAAATCTAAATAAATACAATATTTTGATAATCTCATTTTAAGAATTGTCTCTTAAGAACTTTTGTTTCAGTAAAGTTGTCGATAATATTATCGAAATCATTCCTTAAATTGTTTGCAATTTGGTACTCAATATAGAGAATACCGAAATTACTCAAGTGTTCTTGAGTCATGCTATTGAAGGTTGAAGTGGCTGTCTAGAGACACTTTATTATCACTTGGTGGTTTTGCCATTGCCTACCAAGAGGTGTTTTATACTTTCTTCTAATTGTCATACATTTCATATTGATAGTGAATATAAGAAGGTTATGACAATTAATCACCAGACCAAACCTCCCGGGAAAAAGTCTAGTGCACTACCCACTAGACTATCAAGGTCGTCCAATGCGCAAATAATTTTTTATTATTAGTTACATTTTAGAAAACGAACGTTCGGCTAAACAACAGTAACTGAAATAGTCAGAAATAAAATTAAAACTGCAAACTTCTGGAAAGCGTCATAAAATTTTGCTAACTTAACCCCCACAACCGGGTATTGTTACGCCATTGTTTAGAATAATTTTAATTTTTGTTTTCCAAATCACAACGAATGTAACAATAACGAAATGCTAAAAAGTTTGTTTCAACGAAGAAAGCAAAGCAGAATTTGCGAGTGCGACAAAATCTGTACCTGAAAAATTTTATTTTTCTTTCTTTTCCCTCTCTCGCCTACAAAGTCGAGAGTTTGAAAACAAAAATTTGCATGCGGAAACCTGACATACAAGAACAAAATTTGTCGTAATGCGAAACTTGAAATTTTGGTGGACACACGGCAAAAATCAAATTTCATTGCGAATCGAACTTCGTTTTTGACAGATTAAAAGTTTGAAAAGAAAGAAGAATTTTGTGTGTGTAAAAATAAATAAAAATGTTTCCTTTCAATTGGATTTGGATAGCAAGAATTTATATAGCAATTATGGATAATTCGAGGAATGGTAATGAGTTGCTCTCCGGATGCATTATTTTATTTTTTACTCTTTCTTTTGTTATAAAGTCACTTTTCTTGGCTATTGTTTTTTTTTAAGTATATAAATTAAAATCAGCTATTTCGGTAGTTCTTTGGCAAAGATGCCACACTGTTAAAAGCATGTTCACTAGCTGTTCTGCTATTAAGCCAGACCAATTTTAATTAAAAAAAAAAAACTCTAAATGAGTGGCGCCGCTCACGAGGGATGATGTGTAAACATCAGTGTTTAACTGCGTATATACATAGTTTAAACCATAGTGAAATTAATAAAGTGAAATAAATAGGAGTGACGCCCTCTTTTCTGTTCACTGACGTCTGCCGAATTCGAAAATTATTCTCTTACTTTTCTCAAAACATTTGATATTTTAGAAGTGAATATAAAAAAGTATTAACCCATTGGTACCAGTACAATATGTAAATAAAATAGAAAAATTTAAAAAGCCCGAAAAATTTTTAGACATTGATAAACGAGATCTTCGAAGGCGTTTGTAACAACCATGTGAATAATGTGAACCAAGGATTTAACCCAAAACTTACAGTTTTTTTGTTATGTATGCCATTAAGTAAGAAATCTACCTCTCCGAAATTTAAATAAAATTCTTTTGAAATCGGTAAAACTATTTAAAATATATAGAGGACATTTATGAAGAAGATAATTGTAAAAGTATTGTATTTTGCTTATTTAAATATTTTATAGAACCACACTCTACAAAATATTTTGAGAGCTTTTATTTTTTATTGTTTTTTGATACTTTTATTTCATTTATTTATTTGTGTACAGCTGACGAAAATGGGTTAAGAGAGTTTTCTCTCATAAACAAAATTATTTGTCAAAATATATTGTCATAATTGTCAAATCTCAGAAGACCTGAGAATATTTCAGATTACTTTCTACTATCTGGCATACTGTATACTGTGGTTTAAACTTATAAGACTCGTTTCCAAATTTTTATTTTCGTTTTTTATTTACTTATTTATTTATTTAGTCTATGAATTTAAAGTTCTTACAGACGAATGAAAAGAGGCAAAACATTCAAATTAATTAAAATAATATAATTAAAGCAGCGAACATTGTATCGTCATTAATACTTCGAAACGCCTTGATCGATATTCTTGTTTTTTTTTATGTGATCCACCGTCACGCTGTAATACATGAATTAAGGGGGAAGGCCACTGTGATGAAAAAAAAATTTCAATTAAAGTTTGTATATTCAATATTATGTTTACAAAATTTCAAGTAAAAATTCCAAAAATTGACTGAGTTACAGCCATTTTAGTGATAGTAAGTTGACTGAAAATTTAATGGATTGAAAAATTTAAACGCTTTTTTCTCGAAACGACTTTTTTCGAACTGGTCGCGTCGATAACTCGATCAAATATTAACCGATTTTCAATTTTTCTTTGCAGTGGCTATCGTTAAGCGTAGCCGATTTTCAAGTTTTTGATTTTTACTATTTTTTAAGCTCTTTTGAATCAAAAAAAAAGGGTCGAAAACATGAAAAAATTTTCAATCAGTCGTCATTTTGTGGAAAATAAAAAAAAAAAAAAAACGCTACGTACGACGAGAATTATAAATATAAAACGAACCCCATATTCCTTTATTTGACAAATCAAAAAATTCCCGAAAATCACTCATTTTTCCAGCCGTCACAGTGGCCTTCCCCCTTAACTTCCAACAAACTCAAAAAAGTTCAATAGCCTTATTCACGATATGGAGCAAATGATCTTTCATCATTGCAAATGCAAAATATTTATGCTATCACAACAAATATAACGATATGCTAGGAGAAATATATTTTTTTGTGGTTTCGGAAAAACTATGCGCACTGTTGCATATGTCCGCACTTTGCCCATAATTACAATTTTTCAAATACCTTGAAGTTTTCGTGCGCCTTGTTATTTTAGCCTTCACTGTGTTAATTTTTCTTTCTTATTTTTCTTATAAAATTATTAAAAATAATCATAGATTTGGATATTTATTGTATAAAATAACTTAATTTATGTTATTCAATATCTTTTTTGTGAATGAATTTCATTTATTTAGCTGGGATAATGCGAATATTACTTAATAACTGCGAAAGGATCCATTTTGCGCAATAATGCTGTAACCGAATTGTGTGTACATACATAATCGTCTCATCGCGTCTATTTCTCATCCTTTCTATTTCGATTTGGGCTATATTAAATATATATAGTGTTTTGCATACTTTTTACCAGGCGCATATCATAAACACCTCTATAAACTATTTGGCTCTTCTTCTTACATAGGGCTTCCACAAAACATTTCCATCTTATTCTATTTTCTGCTGTTCTTTTTACAACGTTCCACGTTTCTCTGGTTGCTCGTAGTTCATTATCAATACATCGCCTCCAGGTGTTCCGAGGGCGTCCAGGTCGTCTATGGCCTTGAGGATTCCAACCTAATGCGGTTCGACAGATGCTATCGGGTGACTTTCGTAGGGTGTAGCTTATCCAACGCCATTTCCTCAGTTTTATTTGCTTGTGAATATGCTCCTGCCCCGTCAATCGCCATTGTTCTATGTTGGATATTGTGTTTGGCCAAAAACTATTTAAAATAATTTATTTGAAACTAGCATACCAGGTATACATAGCACTTACGAAAAAAAGAGTGGTCGGATATGAAAAAATATTGAAAATTGTAGAAGTTGTAGCTCTTGTCCTTTTTCTCATATGGAAACCACGATGCAAAAAAAAGTCGATTTTTTGAGACTCAGAAATGTATTTAAAAAAATATTAGTTAAGACAACTACTGCAAATGAAAAAATGATAGTTCAAGTACTCCGTACTGTAAAAAATTAGATGAATTGGTCCAGCAGTTTTTGAGATATCGCGGTCACCGCAAAGGTATTTTTCAAAAAACATCATTCGGAGAAAATCACGTTTAAAGTTTTGAATGCACTTTATTCATGAACAGTAGCGCGCTACAAATCGAGTTGCTACTTACGATCTACTGCTCGGATTGACTTGAAATTTTGAATATAAACTCTTGAAAGTAGTGTTCGAAATAAGACATACAATTTTTTTTAGATTTTTTGACTCATAAAACGTACATAACCCCTTAAGCCGCCCAAACACTGATCTCGCTTTGCGCAATCTGCTTTCAGCATCTTCTTCGGCTCCTCCATTGATTGAGACTATGCTGCCGAGATAACAGAAGCTATCCACGTACTGCACCGCTTGTCCTTCAATGACGATATTGTTGTTGCTGGTGTTATTAATTCTGATTGCCTTTTTCTTGCTGTTTATCTCTAACCCGACTTTTCGAGCCGCAGCGATCAGTTGATCTGTTTTAGTTTGAATGTCGGAGAATCTGTGTGACAGCAGACAAATGTCGTGGCACTTTAAATGGAACGCTTTCCATGTCACACTTTTTGCTGTTTGTTCTTTTCAAACAAGTTTATTTTCCAACCCACTTTTATTATATGTTTGTCGTTAAGCCCAAAAGTATGCAATATATAATTTATATATTAAAAATGGTTGTGGAATATACTTATGTATCAAAAATTTATTTTATTTATTGTATTGTTTTATTGTATCCCAACAAGCACAAAAAAAAATTCTCTAACCTTTGAGAAATTTATAATTCTCAAATTGGTATTCAACATCATTCTCCAATCGAGTTCAAATATTTTTCTCAATATTCGCTTTTAAGTTGAGAATGAGTTGAGATATATTTGAGAAAATATTTACATATTTTTTTATGGCAACAGTGTTACTGGATTTGCAAAAAATATGTATCTGGTAGTGATTGTGAATCATATGTTTTTCGACAAAAATTAAGTGAAATTTTGTGCTAAATAATTTTTGTGAAAAACTTTAACTTTAAAAGGAAGAATAATGCATAAAAGTAAAAAATTAAAGAGTGGAATTAAGCAGGACTTACTGTCGGAGCGCTCAAAAGCTGCAGAAATCTTGACAATGGAGCCTTCAACATCAACGGCCAAAATTGTTTACTCCCAAATGATGTTGATATGAGTGAGGGGCAATTGTTCACCTAATAATTTAAAAGAAAAGCTAGTAGCCTGTGTGGTCCAATACAATATAACAAACGGACCCACATACAGCCTACTTAAAACAGTAATCCATCGTATAAATTCCAAACGATGCAAGAACGTTAAAATCTACTCCCAAGATACGACCAGTGGATAAAATAGGATCAAGGGAATATATCCACTACAGCAGCCCTAAAACGTATTTATATACAGTACCCGCTCTGTCATATAGACGATCGCATATGGGTCAGAATTCGTGAAATCAATCACTGAAAATAATGTTTTCTTAGATTTTAATGTAAATAAGGAAATTAGTAAGTTTCTATAAGAAAACACGACTCCCATATTTTTAGCACACTTATTGATACTAATAATTTTAGCAAGTTTTTTTTTTCAATTTGATGTATTTCGGGATCTGCTTCTTTTTTTCAGGACTACTTCTTTTTTAGTGATAGTTTATGAAGAATTTGTTTCGATCGACAAATAACGGTAATTTGTTTATTTATAAGTATTTGTTTATAACAATTAGCAAATTTCAAAGTGTGTCCATTTTTTGTTTAGAAGTTATGATTTTTTAAATCAGCACTGCACAACGTTTTGTCGCATTTGGAGTAAGTGCGCTTTCGCTCACAAATTTTTACGAACACATTTTCGACTATGCAATTTCACTATTTATTATTATAAATAAATAAATCAGAAAAAAATATTTCTGGATATAGGGTGTATTTTCAACCTCCACTGAGATACAGGGTGTTTAAGAAAATCCCTTAGGAAAAATATTTGCCACCAAATTATGTATCAATAACTTCAATAATACTAAGCGTAGAGTAATAAATTTAGATTTTTTACATGGAAAATTCATAGACTTTTTTTTTAATGTTACATTTGTAATTTTAGTATTGCGCCCGGATCTATGGATGCTAGTTCTATACTGGGCACTTCGTACATACCCATACATTTCATTCTTTTGTGGGGGAAAGAGTAGAGATAAATTAACCAAGAAAAAGCGAGAAAAAGCGAACATTATACTGTGGTCATCAGATGAGCTTAAGGTGTGTGTGTGTGAAAGGAAATGCCAGAATTCTGTTCACTTTAGAAAATATGGGCAATTAATACAAAAAAAGGTCTCGAAATGACTTTTTTCTTAAGTTGCAGTCAATTTGATACAGACTTTTTGGTTTTTCAATGGTATTTGCACACTTTTCCATTAATTTGGAGGGGTTTGCATTTTAGAAAGTGTTTTGCTTCCTCTGTAAAAAAAAAAAACAAAATATCAATTAAGGCCTTTCTTAATATTGATGACGGTGTGAAAAATTATTAATGGTTTAAATGAATTTTTAATTATTTATATATCCGTAACATCAGTATTGCAGGATGCTATGGGTCTGTAACAACTGAAACGCAATGTAAATGTATATAACAGCATTATGTATCAAAATCCTTCGAAAATACAGAATCATTTGTCGTATTTGCATTTGTTTTTATTGTATGAGTTATGGTAAGATAAATATAAGTATATGTCCAATACACCCCGTGACAATAAAAACGCTTCATTAATTTAAATTAAAATTAGCTATTTTAGTATTTAAAAATAAAATAATGGTACATTTCTTCTTTTTTGTTTGTTTTAATAAAACTTAATAAAACATAAAATAAAAATTTTAGTTTAAAATTTACAATCTAGAACGTATGATAAAATATTTTCTATCTTAAGTGGAGTTAGGCTGCTTTTCCTTTTAACACAGATATAGTGGCTGGTAAACTTAGTTTTCGTACCGCCACGTTAAGTATAATGAATTGCACCCTAAAAGTATACTGTACTATAATTTGATATGTAACAAAGTTGTGGAAGGTCGTAGCAAATTCTAAGCCTCTCTCATCTATATTTTGTGTAATTGGGTGCTTTTTGTGGACGTAAAACGCCTCGTTTTCTGATTTTTCAGTTCAGCATGATTTCTCAAAACTTTCGACACAAGTTTGAAATCAAAACATTTCACAAACTAGTATTTAATGATTTTCAAAAATTTTACAACTAATGCATTATATCGTTTCTAAAACGCAAACACTGACTACTAATTTTTGATTAAGTAATAACTTCAAAATCAGCTTTCCTGATTTTGCACCCGCTAAACGCTCCCATTCATACTGAACTTTTCTTTTTATTTTCTTTTTTTTTAAGGGATTCTTAAATTTTTTTCTGGCCACAGCACTGATTGCAATTGCTTTTTTAATAGCATTTTTGAGTTTATAGGAATCCGCTTAATGTCGTTTTAAATTTACACAAATATAAAAATATTTCGAAAATTTTCAAATGTCAGATGAGTAGTTCGTACTGTAATTCATTAAGTTTGAACTTTTTACAAATAATTTGTTGCCCGTGAATGAGTTTTCTGCGTTGGAAAAATTAAATTGCTATTAGTATTGAAATTTGCTCGACTTCCCAGACGTGCAGAACAGATGTGCTAAGCAATTTTTTTAGTTTTCCCTCTTTTTTTAAATTATATTTATTATAATACATAAGAGTATCATAAGTTTAACGATCAAATTTTAGAGAAACTCGCATTTAAAGTTTTCAATTAAGTAGAACGTAATAATGAGAAATATGGTATTCCTCTTACGAGAAAAGTTCATAAAATACCATTATGATTTTTTTACACAAGGTAAAGTATTAAATTAAAGTTATTTTTGTAAACTTACCTAGAGTTTTTTTTTTTGGATTATGCAGAAAGCAAGCGATATATATATTCGCTCAAAATAGAAAGTGTCAGAGATGTGGTCACACATGTAGGTTAGGTAATCATAGCCCATCTTGTGTGAAATCCACTTGCGATCAATTAACAAATGACTGGCCTCGTAAAACCTGATTTCAAAATTTTCGATGTATTCTATGTAATGGAAAACTTTCGGCTGACTTCAAAGGTTATATTAAACAATACAAAGAATTACAACAAAAAACTCTTCCTATGATCAGAAAAATACTATTAAATGACTTCAATGTGGGCAAATTCGTAAAGAATGCAGCAATGTAATTCAAACAAGTGAAACATATGTGGTCGCCGTAGCCTAGTGGTTAGTGTGTTGGACTACTACGCAGAGGTGCCCAGGTTCATATCTCGGCACGCTCAAAAATAAAAAAATAGAAAATTTTTCTACACGACACCACCTCTTGGCTAGCAATGGCAAACATCTAAGAGTAAAAAAATGTCTATGAAAAGCTTTTCACTTCGCCGTTCGGATTCGGCATAAAACTGTAGGTCCCTTCCATTCGTGTATAAATATAACTCACACTACATGAATGGATGAGAAAAGCTCGACCTTGGTCCTTCAGGGGCTATTGTGTCATAATAGTAATAGTAGTAGAAACGTATGCGGAATTGTTGACCAAAATTTGGAAATCAAACTAACTAAAAAGTCGCCAACAAATCTGTGGTCACAAGGCATAACAGCATAAGTCAGTTTTTTGAATTTTACAGAAGAGCACTTCAGAGACTCAAATGTTAATAGAAATCACTTTGAGTTTTCCTTTAATATCTCGTAAACCACTGAACCGATATTCATAAAATTTTGACACAATATGAAATCGGATATGAAGATTTCAATTATAATAATAGCTCGAATTCGACAAAACTCGAGTTGTGTTGTTATGCCTTGTGACTACAGAAATACTGTCATCAATTTTCAGCAAAGTAGCAAAGATTTGAGTGAACTAAAAAGTACGTAAGACAACATATGGTATGAGCACTTTATTTAATCTCTTAACCACGCTAACTATTAAAATATCACAATGAACAAACAACTTAATGTATATATGTAGAAACATGGAACGGAAATATTCAGTCTTAAAAATAAATCAGTTTACCTTTTATTGAACAAAAAATCCTGCTGATACTACGCGTGTCTTTTTAGCCATAACAATTAAGAATAAAATTAAACATGTTGTCAGAAACAATTATGAGGAACGCCAAATACAAAAGAAGGAAACGCCAACTCCTCACGTTTAAAAACTTAACTATCTAAATAAATTAAAAACTGAACTATCTAATTTAGTTTGTGAGTAATATTTTTAAGATGCCTTTTTATTCATAGATCGACCGTGCATCTGCTGGAAACTGTAAGCTAAATAAGCAAGAGAAAGAAAGAGATAAAGAAACAGAAGATGAGTTCGGTTACACAATGGGTAAAATGATTGCTTAGTTTGACAAAAATTCAACTAAATTGTCTATATCTTCATATTTGCATAGCTAAAATTAACAAACGCTACAATTTGATGAAGGATATTCGCAAAGTTGAAGTTCATCGTTCGCCAAACACATCCCTAGGCATTGCTCTCGCGGGACATAGCGATAGACGAAAGATGGCGTGCTTCGTTGCAGGTATAGATCCAAATGGTTTACTTACCTCAGAGGATATAAAACCAGGTGATGAGATTCTCGAAGTAAACGGCAATGTCTTGCAAAACCGATGCCATCTCAACGCTTCTGTGGTTTTTAAGAACATCGCCGGAGATAAATTGGTATTAATCACCTCACGAAGAAAAGCCAACGATGAAGGTATATCCGTGAAGCCTATCAAGAGGTTTCCAACCACAGTTGATGATGTAATTATTTACGGTAGTTGATACATTTTGGCATTTGAGTAATAAAGTTTTAATTTCAGACTAAATTTGTTTTCGACCAATATCCAAACGCACGTTCTGTACAAGTAAAAAAAGAGGGTTTCTTAGGTATAATGGTTATTTATGGCAAACATGTTGAAGTGGGAAGCGGCATTTTTATATCGGACTTGCGCGAGGAGTCCAATGCAGTATTGGTAAATATACCAAATTGATTATTCAACAAATACATAACAAATACCCGGCATTAAAAAATTAATTTGGAAAGTGTAAAGTCATCTCATCCTTTTATAAACTGATTTTATTATATTGTTTGTGTATGAAGTTTGCTCTAGAAGAGAGCTTTGGACCCATAATATTATCTGAAATATCATTGAAAATCAGATATAGGACTACCTCTCATCAGAAATGTTTCATCATTGTTGAGAGAAAGAGGGTTAAAACCTTCTCCTCAAAACACGTCTTATTTTTACTATTTTTGGAGAATAATCGAATAATCAGCTATAATCTCAACATAGCAAAAACTTCAAAAGAAGGTAGGGGAATGTCGTCAGGGTTGGAGCATATTTTAACTTTTGCTCATAACTTCCGTTGAAAGCCGAATTTTTATTAATGTTACATACCGTTGAATAGATCTCACAAATTGCTGTATTTTTGCTGAATATTAAATATAATTGGATTAATAGTTAAGGAGTTATGGGCATTTACAAAGAACAAAAATTATAGTCAGGGTCGGGGCACTGCTGTCAGGGTTGCAGCACTGTAGAAAATCAATATGAAGGAATATGATTGAAAATACCATGAAAATCAAAGGAAAAGGAAAAATTACAAAATAAAAATCCCTCTGAATTTAAAAGAAAATTACATTTTTTTATTTCATTGATCAAAGAAAAAAAATTAAGATTCGTAAAAATTATTCTGAATCACAGTTCTGGCAGACAAAAAAACTTGGCGTCATATTAACATATTTTAAATGTACCTCTCTTTCACATTCGATGCAAGCAATTGAGTTGCAGTCAAGGCGGCGTGACATCAGCTCAAAACATATTATGCAAAAATCTTCATCTTCCGCAGAAGGCGACTTTTCCGCAGCTTTTTCATGTGTGCTCGAAATACAACAATTCCTGTGTTTGTTGTAAAATATCAAATTACAACAAACACATGTATTTCAAAAGAGCCATTAGAACAAATACAATTTGAAAAAGAGCCAATTGAGTTTCTGGCTAGTCATCTCTGTACAACACATTTCTCTGCTTGGTTGTATGCAGCCGATCCCGATATGGTCTCGTTCGCTAAACACTAACAACAACGTACATTCGTTTCTTATTAGCTTCGTATGAGTGTAATGAAAGCTCATTTCGGTTGTATTTTTTCGATTCACAGTGCCGCTAAAGAAGTTTCACTTCAAAAATTATGTTTTCCTTTAATTCCATTAGAATTTAAAAAGTTACTAAAATAAAGAAAAGTAAAAAAATATGTGACCTTGGACACCGAAAAGTTTGACACCTTGGACACCGAATAGCAAGAAGTTCACGTTTTTGGGCGAGATCATGTAGTTGGCAAGAGTGAGAGCGCCCAGGTGCCCCCGCATGTTGCTCGTGCCAACTACATCAATTCTTTAAAAATGTTCGTTTCTCGTTTGAAACTTAGTTAGATTTATTTGTGCAATTTCACGGTGTAAATGCTGTAAAGTCACATGTATAATTAATTCCGTGGATCCTAGTTTTGTTTATTTGCTATCGGCGAAAGTGTCGCCGACGCGCGTTGATTTAACAAACCAAGTGCATTGATTATTTCCCGCTGACAGAATATACGCATGATACGATACGATAAAATGACACGAAAAATACGCACGGGTGAAAAAAATGTATTTCCGGAGTCAAAACGCATCATTACAACAAAATTTTCGGTGCTCCGACCCTGACAACACACGTCATTTAGCGTCGCATCATTTACAGTATATTCTACCGATGCAAACACCATGAAATGCTACATATTTCCTTTCTATTATTTCTTTTTACCATTTAAGTTAACTTATCGAACAATTTAAGTTAACTTACTTTGGTGTTTGCATGTAATTATTAATTTATAAATTACTTTTTCTAACACTGCAAAAAAGTTTTTTTACTCTCCTTTTAGAAAGCGTTCACTTTTCTTCTTTTCACACATATATACACTTCACACTCTGAATTCGAAATGACATGAAAAGTTTTCTTTCGTCATGACAAACAATACTGTATATTAACTTAAAGGACGCCAGTGAGATATAACGGAGAAAACGACACTGTCCCGAACCTGACAGCGCCCTGACCCTGACGACACTCCCCTACTTTCAGCGCTTTTCCAGAATTTTTTTCGGGAGAGCTTCTTAAAATTTTTTAACGAATAGGTTAATATTTCTATTTTACTGAGTAAGTTTTCCAAAAATGCAAGGTTCCGCTCGAACCAGTTATATAAAACACGAAATCCTACCAACGTAGGGTTTTATCAACATTTTGAAAATTGATAAAATGGCGGTCTTTTTTCCGAAAATCGATTGTTTTAATGCATTTTTTGATATGAGTTGTAGAAAATGCAAAAATTAAAATTTCAAAGAACCGCTACGTATGTGCTTTGAGTAATCTCTGTAGATTAATTAGTTAAATTCTCTACTTGATCTGTTCAGCAGATTTTTTCTGCTAAACAGCTCACAAATTGCAAAAACATAATTTCGAGACAAACGTCTTAAAAATTTGAGAACGCTATAAAACTTTGTATCCTATACTTACGTTTAATCTGCAATACCAGGCCAGGGTTTAATTTTTCAAAAATATTACACAGGTAACAGATGGGTAACAGGTTAAAGTAACAAACATAATAGGAACATGCAAATCTAAAATAAAGGAGTGCAAACACACAAAAATCGTATTGGCAAAAATATAATGGGAATAACCGGAAATTTCGTTAAATTGGTAGCTCACGCTAAGTGCGAATTCAAGAGCCGAGGCGCATACTGGGACAAAGCTTTTTTTCGGCACACTAATATAAAAATATGAATGCTGTTATCATTTCAGTTACAAACGTTATTACTTGTGTTCGTTGTAAAAATCATTTGATGTAATATATGTTGAATTTTGCGCAGATTTACTTACAAAATTGCTTCGAAAAAACATTTTTTAAACAAAATCTCTTAAATTTCGTTGACTTAAGCTTCAGATATTTAGTAAGCATGGTTACTTCGGCTTAACTTCATATATTTACCAAGTAAGTTGGATCGATATTGAATTGAATGTTTACTACTTCGAAATTACTGTCACTCAATTTTTTGGTAACACAAATCATTTGTTCGCCAACGACCAAAAAAAGAGTAATTATTATCAGTGTAAAGGTGACAAAATTTCGACTTCTCATTTCATCTAAAAAAACTATATATTTTTATAAGATTGAAATAATTTTTACCTCGAATTGTATTGCATACTCTATGGCTTTTTGTTTTGTGGGATCTTTTAAATACAACAATATCTTCTTTCAAAATAAACAAAGTTAACATTAAGCCAAAAAGTAGGCTGCGGTTTTTACAAACTAGAAATTAAAAATTTAGAAGTATTTAAATAAATATGAATTAAAAAAATTAAGTAAAATAGTTACTATTATTTGACAACGCCCATTTTCACATATGTAGTACCAACGCACATTGTGATAAAATTTCTGAATTTACTGTTTTTAATGCAGATTTTCTAAATTTTTGCAGAACCAAGGCGAAATAACTAGTGTCCGACCGAATATTCGGTTTCGGCAAAAAATATGGCCGAAACCGAAACTTTATAAATTTTTCTGTAAATTGCATTTCAGTGCGCAAGGGGCTGTGAAATTATTTTTAGCATATGACATAAAGTTATTCAATTTTGAATATTAAAATAAAAATGTGAATTTCATTAGTACTTACCTATACCACAAAATGTAATTGTTTTAGTGCCTTTATTATGCATTTTCTTTATTGATAAAATAAGTAAATGCATTTTTGTTATTTTATATGTGTTATATTATATACATATATATGTATGTACATGAATTTGTTTTTTTTAGTTTTAATTAATAAAAAAAATTAAAATGATTTGAATTTTGCTTTTAACATATATACATATATATTAAAAAGTTTCGGTTCCGGTTTGGGTTTTGGCCGAATATTAGAAAAATGACCGAAATTCTGTTTTGGTTTCGGTCGAAAAAGTCGGACACTAGAAATAACCAACCAGCCACGCTCATATTTGTTATACTAGTTTGTACTACTATTAAGAATTCATGGGCGAAATCTCTCAGTCATATCTTGGTTAAGATTTTATGGGATTTGGAAGATTTGATTGGTATGGAAAGTAGGCGTTGAAATTTACTTGCCACGCTCATTTTTAATTTTTTTCTGAATTTGTTATACGACAACTCCTTTTACTTTTTGGTGAAAAATGTATCGTTCCAGTGTGTGGCGTAGTAGTTATGTACTGGGCTGCTAGGTTGCCCGGATTTGATACTCGGCACGGTCAAGGAATATTTTAATCAATTAGAAGAAAAATTGATTAAAATAATTTCATTTATAGTTTATTACAGTCCAAAAAACGAAAAATTTTACTTAAAACAGAGTAACCGTGGTAACTGAAAGATGATATTGTGTTGAACATTTTTGATGAAGACAGTTATAGCCCAGCACGTTATTGCTTTTTTCTACCCGCATTTTAAGGTCAGAAAAACCACGACACATAAAACAATCAATCAATATACATTTCATGTCTGAGACGAAGTTTCAAATTTCTAAAAAAAAGTTCAAAAGTAGGAAACGGCAGTCGGTGCTTTCTCTTTTTTCTCTTATAAATTCATATCGCAGCCTTAATTTCAAATTTTTCAACATCGAGTTTTTGATGGAAAATTTCCCGAAAATTTTAGAGACCTACATCGAAAACTTACTATCTTTTCTTTTAGTTTAAATTACAAATTCTTGAAGCAATACTCTAAATACCAAAATGTTTTTTGCCTCTCCTATAAAATTTGGAAAATGCGTGTTAGGGCTTTAGCAAATTAAGGCAGAGATATGTACTTTGAAAAAAAAAAAAAAAATTTTTCAATATTCAAATCTTAAAAGTATCAGTTTGCTGAGAATCACCCAAGTCGAATTCATCTATTCATTATTTTTTTTTCACATTAAGTAATTGTATGAGCTGTGGATTATGTTGTTCTAAAATTCATGATCAATTTTAAAATAAATAAACAATTTATGCAATGTTGTAAATCATATCGCACCACAAATGTCTTAAACATAAATTTACACAACTATTTCGTTAAGACTCGACTTTATTCCAAAAAAAAAAATTTAATATGAGTTCGGCTTTTCGTGTTGATACCGCCATGTCACCGGGTAAATTGTGATAAACATGCGTCGATTTTAATCAAGAGAAAAAACAAACCACTAGCCAAACACTTATGTTTTTTTTATGGAGCAGAAAATCTAAAAAAATGGTATGCCGCAAAAATAGTTGTTACTACCGTGGTAAACATTATCTTCAGCGTCATATAATTTTGTTCATGTATTAAACCTTTTTTAAGTAACGTTCTCTGTATTTTTTTGCAAAGGGCGATTAAGTATGAAAATGTCACTACCGTGGCACGCGCAAAATATCACTACCATGGTATACAAATTTTTAAATTCTGTTATATATATAATTTTCGTCACTAATATCCGATTTCACATAAGCAAGGCATAGAAAAAGCTCAGTAGATGGAATTGGCGGTTGTTTGAAGAAATAAGGAGTTAATAAGTTAAATACCTGATTCCGAAACTTTTGTAAAAACTTTTCGCCTCTGTGTAAGAAATACACACATTAACACTGTGATAACAGCTATATAGAAATTATTGATGCACAACTTCCTTTTAAAATTAATCCTTTTGTTGGCACCATGAAAATACATCAATATAAATTGTCGAAAAAAAGCCCAACGTCCTGTTTTTATACTCCTTGAGTTGTTCCAAACGCTCTTCTAACACAGTGTGCAAGCGTTTTCTTATGGGAAATTTATGCTTTGATGCTGCTTCAAAAAGTACAAAAGCTATAAGTTGTGAAGAAAATTATGTACCTTCAACCACACAGTGTAAAATGATCCACCAATTAGTTGCAAAAAATCGTAAGAAACTAACATCGAGCACCCAGAGTGGAGTAGTTATAGTTCGAATTCAAAAAATACGCTATGCAGAAAATGCTTACGGTAATGTCTGTACCACAAACAACAAAAATTCCATACAAGCTGTATAACTTTTTTTTAAAAATCTGTGTCAGGATTCAAAAACATAAGTGCAGGGGTTCAAAACAGTTGCACAATACAATATAGCATTTATGTATGGGCCAAGAATTGAACTTTTTGTAACCAAACCGTACCAATAATTCATTGCTCAAATAAATACATATAAAACAATTATTTTACAAAAATCATTTATATTTAATCTGTGTATTAACTACGAAAAAGAAAGAAAAAAAAAATAACGAAGAAAAAGATTTTCATACGAAAACTTTATTTTGTCACTATCGTGGCAACGAATTTTCCAAATTTCTTTTTTATTAAAAAAAAAAAAAAGAAATCCAGTATTGAAATCTTAAAAGTATCAGTTTGCTGAGAGTCACCCACAAACTCGTTTCAAGCCCCCCTGATTCCAAATATATACATTTTACTTTTGCCTTTTTTTTGTTGTTGTTATTTTACAAAAATTTTGCTTCTTTTCGAAATTGTTGTGCTTTTTTTTAAGTAATAAATGCCTTTTTTGGGGTTTTCTACCCATTATTCCTTTTTAATCTCTTACTATTTCTAATGTCCGATATTTTGTGAATGAAATTTTTAGCACAAAAGAAAACATTTTTTTTTTTTGTTCCGTTTGTGACTCAATTAAAATACCGAACGTAAACCGGTAGAAACATATTAAGACGGTGAATTAAAAATAAAATAGAAGCAAATGACAGCTTCTCATGTTGGGGGCTAAATAAGTGAATTTTACGATGACCCTGCTAAAATGTTGCTAACGAGGGACATCTTGTTGAAAAAGGTCCACAGTCCGAAATTCAAAAGCTGTTTTGAGAATACTGAAAGAAGCAAGTTTCCGATGGGTCCACAGTACAAGAAATTATGTTCAAGACTGCTATGATGAAGTTCTTTTAAAAATCCGGTCTCAAATTAGTGGAAAACCTATTTTCATTTCGATTGATAAAACGACCGACAAAAGCTGGGCGTCATGTAACCAAGGTCAATGTTAGCCCATTATAAATAAGAAAAACAATAATTTTGTAATATTTTTCTTTTGTATTTTAAACTATCTGCATTTTGTTTTTAGAAATTATTCTTTAGTTTATAGATGTTATTCTTTGAAAGTAGTAGAATTTAAAATAGTTTTACCAAAAAAGTTCTGAGCATAGCAAATTTCCAAATTACTGCATTTTTCATTAATTACTGTCGTACAGTACATGTAACATCACTGCACCAAAGTCACTTATATCTGGTTTTTACTTCATCATATATTTAATGGCAGAGAGAGGAGAATGAAAGAATTTCCTATATGAATTTGCAACATGTTGAAAAATTTTATAAAATTTGTCATAGTGAAAATCAGGCATTAGAAATACATATTTTCCAGTTGGAAGAATTTCATAACAGAGATAGAGATCGACCGTACGACCTCGATAGTCAAGTGGGTAATTTCATAACATGATTTGAAATTAAATTTTTTTAAAAAACGGCTTTTGGCCGATTTTTAGATTTTTTTGCCAGCTTCCGATTGACAAGCTAATTTAGCGGCCCGATTTATTTTCGGCCCCTTGGCAACCCTATTTTAACTTAATTTCAAGACATTTTTAGTAAATTTAATACAAACAAATTTAAATATTTGATTCAGCATAGAAACATTTTTTTAAATAACAACTTACTAAAAATCACCAAAAAACAGTGATAAGCAGAGGGGGTGGGGGGCTTACGTAATAACACAAAATGTTTATTTAATGACAAGTAATATCTTTGCCTTGGGGACAATCAGTAGCGTATTAGCGGCAATTAAAGGTTTTGGAAAATTGAAAATAAATGATTCAAATTGTAAAAATATTAAACTTATAATTAAACAAAAAAAGTCAAGTATTACATGAAACCCAAAATTTGTATCTTGGTACCGTTGCCATGATAGCAATATCTTTTTAAAGATCAAAATGTCTTAGTGGTACGGAATTAGCTGCATTTACCTTAGCAATAAAGAACGGAATCCTCCGCCTTTTTTTTCATTTTCGAATGCCATATTTCAAATAATTTTTTATTTTCTATATGGTGCTTACCTAGAAAAATTTAATTTTACTTATTAGTAGAATTAATTGCTTAATTTAAAAAAAAAAAAAAAAATGTGATCACAAAGCATAAGTCAGTTTTTTTAATTTTACAGGAGAGCACTTCAAAGATTCAAATCCCAATAGAAATCAATTAAGTTGTGGTATTTCTCCTTTAATATCTCGTAAACCACTGAACCGATATTCATAAAATTTTGACACAATATGAAATCGGATATGAAGATTTCAATTATAATAATAACTCGAATTCAACAAAACTCGAGTTGTGATGTTATGCCTTGTGACCAAAGAATTGACGAACGTAAGTAAGATCATCGCGAAAAAACTAAATTTATTGTTAACTCAAAGCAAATATTTAGTATTTTTTCAGAAATTTAGTATCATCCACTTTTTTAAAATTTTTTTTTATACACAAATATAAGGAAATATTAACCTTTTTCTTTCAGGCACACTTATTTATTTGTTTTTAAAAAATTTAAATTCAGTTAAAATCTTAATTTCATATGCCTGTAGTTTAGCGGAGTGATGTTTTAAAAACAAAACAAGTGCAAGTCCGTTGGATTTAGGGTGTTAACTTTACAAAAAGATGAAATGCATTGGTGTTTTCAAGCTTTAAATTTTGAGGTTTTAGTCAGAAAAAGTGATCAATTTCCCCATAGTGAGTGGCATGGGTTTTCGAAATGCAGGTAAAAAAAATTATGACGTGCTAGACTATAATTTTCATCAAAAATCTTGAGCATAATATCCTCTTATAGTATTACACTACGGTTACTCGGACTGTGTTAAAATTTCAAATCTATGTATTATGTAGAAGGATTTGAAATATGGACATTCTGTAAAAAAAAAAAAAATGGATTTGTCTCCTTTTTGTATGACCATTTGAATGATCATGTCAAATATAAATTTCAATGTTGTATGATCAATGACAGTTGCAAATATTACGTTTTGAGCGAGTAAATAACTTTTTTATGTTTAAGGTATATATTCTGAGGTTTTAACACCAAAATTATAGTTTATTAAAATTAAGAAGTTATAGCTAAATGCCTGGGGAAAAACACAGCTCTCAGCATAAAACGGCCCGTAGTTTTAAAGCAGCACTTCAATATAAACAAGAAAAAATAAATATAATAATAAAAAAGGTGTTTTTAGTTGGCCACTGTATTTTTTATATGGCAACGGTTTAGTAATCAGTGTGCGATGTTGCAAATATTGTTTTGTATTTATTAACTTAATATTTAATTATTATAGGCTGGCATAAAAGTGGGAGATATGCTACTGGCAATCAATAAAGACGTAACTATTGAGTCCAACTACGATGAGGTATGTTATTTGAAGTAATTAATTCTTTTTGCAAGAATGCCAAATTTTACAGGCAGTTGCCATGATTAAACGTGCCGAAGGAATAGTAACTCTAGTTGTATTGACTCTCAAGAGTGAAGATTCTATTAAAAAGGAAAAGGAAGCCGAAGAGAAACGCAAAGAAGGTTTGTATATTATAGATTTTCACAGAGTCATAAACTTATAGTTATGCTATTTTAGAGGTAAAAGCAGAAGCCGAAAAACCGCAGGATCCATCTGTCGCAGAAATAAAACCAAACAAAAAGACAATCATCGAGGTAAAAGTGGAAAAGAAGCCACTAGGCGTGATAGTCGCAGGTGGCAAAAACAATTATGTCAAGGTAGGCATTCTCTATCAAACACATCACGTTGATGCTATTATCAAACAAAATATACTTCTTGTATCCATTAAACTCAGACTGGTTGTGTTATTACACATATATACCCGGAAGGAGCACTTGCAGCAGATAATCGTATACAGGTATTGGACCACATAATCGAAGTAAACGGCGTTCCCGTAAACTGCAGTGAAATGACAACTCTCAAAGTACATCAAAAATTCCACGCTACTTACGAAAAGGTTGTCACTTTCCAGGTATATCGCGCTGATCCACCTGAGGTGGATAAATTTAACTTGGAGTTTATGAAAAAACCTGGAAAAGAATTTGGGCTCTCATTAGCCCCTAATAATCGCGGCTGCACTATTTCCGAAATTGTGAGTTTCAATATGCACTTATTTGAAATAATATAAACATAACTTATTAAACTAGGCATCTGCTGGCTACGCCGACATTGATAACAAACTGCAACGCGGCGATATTATTACCAAATTCAACGGAGATTCACTGGAAGGATGCTCTTTCCCAGAGTGTTATGCACTGTTCAAAGGCGCCACCGGCAAAATTACCATGGAAGTTACACGGCCCAAACCTACTTGCCGCACCACGGAGGCGTCCAAGTAATTCTGAGCAATTTTAATTCTATTATACGAAAATTTTAAAACAAAAAATTTAAAAATAAAGCATAGTTTCAAAAAATGTAAAATAAAAACAAATGCAATGCTGAAATAATTTTGTTGTGGTTTATTTCTTTAATTAAGCAATGGAACTTGAATTAGAAGCAATACGTGGCCACAAATCGGCACACTCCTTGGCTACTGGACCAGTGATAGCTGAACCTTTCATTTCGCCCTTATTGTTCACTATGACCCCAGCATTATCCTCGAAATATATAAATACGCCATCCCTCCTTCTGAAAGGCTTTCTTTGGCGAATAACCACTGCTGGCATTACCTGAAATAAATATTAAATAATATCGATTAGTAACAATGTGTACTGCTTTAATGTTACTGATTTTAAGTTAGGCTAACTTTATTTTTTCTTCATAATTTGAATCGCTCCTCTTTATGATTATTTTGATTTACTCGAATTCCAAATTCTTTTTTCAGACTGTGAGGATGATGGGTAATAATTTCTGTTTTGTTAGAGATGCCATACCGATAAACAGGAAGACTTGTCTGATCCAAAAAAAGGGGTTTGTATATGATATTGATGATTTGCACTTGTCTGTTTAGAACACCGATTATGATCTCACAAGTAGAATTGAATTTAACTCGCTTATCTCCTGAACTCATTAGGTAAGACTAATAAGGTCTCCTTATTCTGGTTACCTGGGCAAACTGGTTTTTATGGTAACGAAATAGCCGACTACGTAGCAAGGAACGCAGCCGCCAAGATCTACATTGGTACAAAACCGCTGATTGGTATAGGAAATTAAACACTAAAAGGTACCTTAAAAAAGGAAGATTGGAATAGCAGGTCATCCTACACCTTACTAAGCTTAGACAATCAAAGTTACTAATCGGGAATTTCAATCCCAAAAGAGGAGCTCTTTTTCTTAAGCTAAGCAAAAATTAATTTAGATTAATCATGGGTTTCCTCCTCTCAAGACACTGTAAACTGGGGAGCACATAAGTCAAGATAGAATCTGCAGGTTTTACCATGATGACAAGGAAACAGCACAACCTACCCTAATACACTGCGAGGCACTCACTTGCAGGAACAAAAGATGTCTAGGGCACTACCACCCAGAAAGTAAGGATATCATAGCCTTGAAGCTACATCAACTACTAAGATTCCTTAGAAAGATTGGCTTGTCCGAATACTTGTAACCAAGCTACTATCTGGGTACAATAGACCATTATGGTCGCAGTACATATCACCCTATCTAATTAATCAATCATAACTCATCCAATGTTGCCTGTTATCTCACAAACGAGTTTTCGAAACTTTTATATAACGGTTATGAATGTTGTGGACTTTGCAGAATCATAGGCTTTCAAACGGACTAAGAAGTGCTCCAAATCGACTGATCTATACCACTTATACCGACCTAAAGAATTAAATTCGAATCTGTCGACAAGAGCTTGACGAACTCAACAGCTTCTTGACGCGTTCCAGAGATAGTTTCCTCTTCTTCCGTACCACGTGGTTATAGAATAATCGTTGCTTGTATGCAATCAAAACTTTTTAAAGTAACACTCTTTTTCCTTCAAACTCTGGATCTCCTAGTGGTGCAAATTAATTATGGCATTGGAAAGGAAAAGTTTTACTCAAGCTTTTAATAATAGACATTTTAAAACTTATGCTTGCAATGGGTCATTTTGTGAAAAATTATCGACATACGAATCTTGTCAAACACTTTTTGTCAAATTCCCAAGAAAATGTAAGATAACATGAAATCCGTTGAGTCGAGACTGTTCTGCAAAGATATGCCTGATAAATCCTATCTTAGCTGTAACTAAGTGTCGGCTCCCAGACGTTAAACTAGCAAGTATTTGCAAATTTGTTTCGTTACCGAGTTATTTGGCAAAAAAGAAAGTAAAACAAAGTAGTTTTTTGTATAAAAAATAGTAATCAAGTACGAATATTTTTAAGTTGGCATGGACGGTGTCATATATTTCCTTTGCTTCATTGGCTCCAAATTTAGTCAAAAATTATGTAAAACTTTCTTAGAAATTAAGTCGGAATCGAGCATTTTGATCTACTCCCCCATCACAATTTGACTAATTTTGTACTTTCCACAGCGAAGTTTATCTTTGCTATGGGAATGAATTTTTTTTGTTCTTATTCGAATTATCATCTTACAATGGCAAGTAAAATGTCACATTACAATTATTTAGAAAGAAATAGTGGGACAAATATTGGTTATGATTGAGCCCTGAATAAAATGCACATACCTTTTTTCTCAATTCTGGTTTACCCTTTTTAACTGTAGCTACAAACATGTCACCAACACCAGCAGCTGGGAGACGATTCAATCGACCTCGAATACCATGCACAGCTATAACGTATAAATTCTTAGCACCTGAAAAAAGAACATAATTACATGTGGAATATGACTACTATTTCGATTTACTTACCAGTATTATCAGCGCAATTCATTACGGCGCCTACAGGCAAACCAAGAGAGATGCGGAACTTTCCTCCCGCGGTACCACCACGTCCTGAAATATGAACAAAATATATTTATAATTATGAATTCCACATTATGCGTTCTATATTTTGTAAAGAAGATGCCACTAAAACTTATACACATATTTTGATATTTTCAGATTTATTTTAAATTTTTTCACCTCTTTTAGACATTTCTCGGCTGGTTTGTTTCGAAAAGGAAGTTAAAAGAAAGAGAAAAAGCTATGGCTATGCTATTCTATCATTGCTGCCAACTTCAGCATTTGCCATATGGATTTCTATATCAGTGCTACCCAGCAAGCCCAAACATAAATTAAAGGCAACTCAACATTGCTGCCCGACTTGCTTGGTAGAGAGCAGAGCTGAGTGTAGCATTGTTGATTTGCTTATTCGAGGACAATGAACATTAATACATATTACATTCTCTAATGCTTCAACTATCGCAATTTTCTTTTGAACATTCTACAAAATCTTATATTCTATTGCACGTTGAAATGAATAAGCATCACTGTTTTCGTTTTTTTGACAGTTAACCATTAATCTTCTTTATTCTTTTTTCGCTTAAACAAGAACATTACGCCAAAAATGTTACTAGTCTTCTGTTTTCTTTTTATAATTTGTAATAGAAATTTTAATTTAATTTAGTCTTTTGTTTTCTGTTTATAATTTGTAACATAAATTTAAATCCATTTTAATAAAATTAATTTTAGTTAAAATAGGAAATTCTTGTTAAGTAACACTCATTCCTTCACAATGAGCCTAATTATGTGCTTACGTGTGCTTTTAAAGAGAGGCTGCCACTCCAACCTAAGACTCATTCTTTGCAAAATCATTATAAGAATAAAACAATGAAGCAAAAATATTAAAAAGAAGAAAGCGGAATGTCAAAATGATGCAGCAAAAATAGTAACCATGCATGTTTGTCCACCCCGCAAGCTTTTCACCCCCTCTCACCCACAAATTCGACATGCAAGCATCAAAATATTGCATGGTAATGCAGTGTGTAATAGGAGTGCAACATTGTTGAGAGGCCAATAACAAAGTCCATCAATAAAAAATGTAAAATTTTTGAAGTGAAACTTTTTGGCGGTGTTTTGAGGGGTAAACTGAACAGGAAACAGAAAGTGAGGACGGAAACAGCTGAAATGAGAAGAAGAACGGGGACGGAAACAATTCAATTCCACAACCACAATGCTTCCATTTGGGGTTATTAAATAGCGAAGTGAAAAACAAAAGAGATGTAGAAATGAAAAATGTTGAAAATCCCTTACATTGGTTTGGTATATTAAGCATTAATTTACTGAAAACAATTTCTTAAGTGATTATTTTTTAGAATACGTGTGTGCGTTATTTGTGTACAAAGAAGAATATTTGTTTTTACAATAGAACATAAATGACAGATCTGCAATGAGTGAGAAAGAGATGAGTCGATACAATAATAACGCCATCTGTTGACTTCATAGTACTATGAAAAACATAAACAATTCAAATATATTTGAATCTACTACTATAATAAAAAGAACAACAAAAGCAAAACGTTTTCGCAAATATTTAGTGCGACAAAAAGATAAAAAATTTACTGCGCGTTATAACTTGTTTAATACAAATAAGTGTTGTACATCAAAAACTATTTATTATCTTTTATTAAAGTAGTTTCTATATCAACTCTGTTGGCATTATGAAAAACATAAATACGCATATATTAATAGCAATGCCATCTGTTGCTTTTGTAGCGCAATACAAAACATAAGCAATATAAATATATTCGAATGTACTACTATTATGAAAATAACGTCAAAAACAAAACGTTTTCTCAAATATTTAGTGCGACAAAAAGATTTACAGCGCGTTATGACTTGTTTAATACAAGTAACTGTTGCACACCAAAAACTATTTATTATCTATTATTAAAATAGTTTTTCAATAGAAACGCCATCTTTTGATAGCACTATGCTAAACATAAATACGAATATATCAATAGCAACGTCATATGTTGCTTTTATAGCGCAATGCAAAACATAATCAATATAAATACATATATTTGAATCTACCTTTTCGTTTGCATTAAAAAGAAAACAGTGCAAAATCAATCTCAACAAAATTTCGGTAGCAATCAAGCTGGTGTGCGTGAAAATTCACACTCTCTACCATGATGAAATCATGTAGAAGGTGATAGCAAGATTACAACAATTTCACCATGGCAAAAAAAACAATCTTTGCTGTTGCATCAGATTTCATAAAATGTCAAAATCAGCCGTGCAACAAAATAATAACAACACATTTTTGTTGTTGCGGCCATAATGGTGGCGTGAAGATGTAAAAATGTAGAACAAACGTAAACAAACAAAAGTAAACAATGATTTTGACAGCCTATGATATTAACCACGAAAAAAGAAGAAGAATGTATTGCTGGTAATTTCACCTGGTATAAATTCACCTTGCTCTCTACCATGGCAGAAAAATGAAGAGGAACTTTGACAATTGGGAAAACATTTATTTTTGCAACAGAGTTGTACTTTCATAGTGAAATTTTAAGGTGAGAATTTATAAGAAAATAATTTGTATAGTATTACATGAACATAGGGAGAAATAGTTGTTGCCTTTTATATTATTTTTTGACTCTTAACATGTTCAAGGTATTTCCTAATAAAGAAAACTAATTTTAATAATATTATTTATACTTTTTTTATTAAAAATAAAATTTATAGTTTAGTACTAAGTAATAAAAGTAGTATTAATAATTTTCTATTAACTCTCTCTTTTCTATCCATTTAAAAAAATGCACCTCTAAAATGTTCAAAATGGCTGCTTTTTGAAAAAAGGCATCTACCTCAAATACTTGTACTATGGGTAAAAGTATTTAGAAAACTGTTTTTGGAGACATTTTGCGAAAAAAAAACAATGATAAAGTAAGCCAAATCCAAAATAAACCAGTTTTACGTTGGACTTAAGCACTTTTGTTAAATACCATATGGACCTAATTTAAATTTATTCCAATGCAGTAGCAGAACAAGGAAATAATGCGATTGGCTGAAAGGGACTTAAGCAATTTTGATTTACACTTACGATGGGACTTAGTCACTTTTGAAAAAATAGTTAAATTAAATAGGTTTTTTAATTTAATTAACATTAATTTGGCTCATTTCTTTTGTTTAAGCTATTTATTTGTACGGTCAGTGTGTATTGCATTAAAAATATGGAAAATTTTCGTCTATGGCCTTGGCACTTTGGATATGTACCGACTCATATTAACTATTTAAGTGCCATGTGCATACATACAAGTATCTCTCCAAGACTGCTGTTATTGCACTTACATATTCCCAGTCACAAACCTACCAAAGAAGTTTCACTTCCATCGAGTGCACTATGTTGCGCATGTGAGTTTTTTTTTTAATTTTCCTCATATTTTGTCCTCTAACTCCGATATTAGATAAGATATGTTACCAATTTATATATCGTTATAAGCAGCTAAATGTCCTCTTTTGAATGATATATACAAATTTACTAAAAATAAATATACGGGCAAGTATATACTTCAACCTATCAAAAATTGGGTTTCGGCCCTAAGTCCAGATTTTGGGGGTCAATTCGAAATTCTGAGTAAGTAGTTTTTTTCTGTTTGACTAGACCTATGACACGTGCAAAACTTTCAAAAAGTATATTCAAATTTTTTTTGTCACACTGTGTAATCTTGAACTTTTATACAATAAAAACACTTATACATACATAAATTAAAAAATGTGTACGTACATATATCTGTGGCCACAAGGAATAACAGCTAAACTCGAATGTCGAATAAAATCCTGTTGCGTATTTTTCATTTTATAAGGGAGTGTCGTCAGGGTTGGAACATGTGTTGACTTTTGCTCATAACTTCCGTAGAATGCCGAATTTTTATTAATGTTGCATATCGTTGAAAAGATCTCACAAATTGCAATGTTTTTGCTGAACATTAATATATAATTGGAGTATTAAATAGTTCAGGAGTGAAAAAATGTCTAATTACAACAAAATGTTTGGTGTTCCGACCCTGATTACAAGCACTGCTCCGACCCTGACAGAATATGCGCGTGATGAAATGCTACATATTTCCATTTCTTAAACCTTAACGAACAATTTAAGTTAACTTACTTTGATGTTTGCATTATTAAATTAATTCATTTCTTCTGGCTCTCTTAAAAAGTTTTTTTACTCTTCTTTTAGCACGTGGCAACTTTTCTTCTTTAAACACATATATGCACTTCACGCTCTGGACTCGAAATGGCATGGAAATTTTGCTTTCGTCATGACAAACAATACTGTATATTAACTTAACAGACGCCAGTGAAATATAACGGAGAAAATGACACAGTCCCGACCCTGACAGCGCCCCGACCATGACGACACTCCCCTACATTTTTGTTTACCTACAAGCCAGAAACTTATGCCGTCACAGTTAACCCATATCAGCTACCAGCCAAAAATAATACGATGGAAAACATGGCGCTGAAATGTCAACATTTAAACGTGTGGAGATCGACTATACCATAAAAGCAGAGAAGTCGACGTAGCAAACACAGGCGTTTGATAGGTTTTGCATTCGGTTAGTTAGATTGAATTAAATATTTTTTAAAATATAAAAACAATACAAAATGATAAGTAATAAGGAATCTTGGTTTCAATAAATGTATAAACGAAATGTAGTGATAATGATAGCAAACCACGGCATTATAAAAATTTCGCTTTGTGCATTAACCTTAGAAAGGCAACACTTTTTTATCTATGTAAATAGCAAATATGTTAAAAAGTAGTGGGGTGACTGGTCACCCCTGTTGCCTTTCTATATACACGCTTTTATAATTACAGAGTCACGTCTCTCGCACAAATTTATTTTGCGGAAAATTAAAAAAATTCATATTTTTGTTTTTACAATTATATCTATTGTTTAGATATCCCTGCATTACGCAACTCATTTTATAAAAAAAAAAACACAAATTCTTTTATGTGTCAAATTCTAACAGAATTCAAATCAGCGTAAATACAAATAAGTAAGATTATAAATAAATTTACTTGTTTTTTGTGAACATTTTTATTGAAAAACTTACCAAACAATCAAGAAAACAATAAATTAAAATTCATCATTTACTACTAAATAACAAAAGTAAAATTCATCTAATACTTAATTTTACAACGTTTCTCATTTTGTAAATTACATATCTGAAACATTTTTTATTTGTCAAAAATTCAAAATGCCGTCCAAAATATTGAAAATGAAACTGCATTTTTATATATACTTCTACCGTGGCTCAAGGCTATATGAATAATTGACAGATGATATAACCAAAAGATGAGGGCCGCAGAGAAACAAACAACAATAATAGCTTCGCTGCACAAAGGCGCATTTTGTTTTTTTATTGATATTGCTTCTAATAAAATTACAATCAATATAGCCATGAATTTTCGAAATAAGTTAACGGAATATTGCTTTTGATATGTAATTTTTCGTCACTGTTTTAGCAGCCATTGCTGTCAAAATTTACTCATGTACTTTGTTACCGTTTGGCACACCAAAGGCAAGATTTTTCTCACCAGATGGAAAAAATTTCTACCATAGTACTTTGCTACCGATCGGCACCCACCCTTTAGTACTTTCTTCTCTTCCTTTTCTCACGAAATAGATAGTCAAATTATTTATATGTTAGTTTAAGTGAAGAACAGAATATGAAGCTGAAGTGTGAAGTAAGTAAAGCTCAAGGTAAATTTATATCAGGTGAAGTTACCAGCAACTCATTCTTCTCCTTTAAGCTGTCAAAATCATCATTTTGATTGTTTGTTTACGTTTTTTCTCCATTTTGACCAAGGTTAATTTATACCAGCAACTCATTCTTCTTCTTTTTTTGTGGTCAATATTATAGGCTGTCAAAATAATTGTTTACTTTTTAATGGTTATTTACGTTTGTTCTCCATTTTAACATTCTCTTCACGCCGCCATTATGGCCGTAAAAACAAAGATGTGTCGTTATTGTTTTAAGGTGAATTTATACCAGTTGACGTTACCAGCAACTTATTCTTTTTTTCCTTCGTGGCCGATAACATTGGCTGTCAAAATCATTGTTTACTTTTGATTGTTTACGTTTTTTCACCATTTCGACATTCACTGCGTGCTGCCATTATGCTGCAACAACAAAGATTTGTTGTTATTGTTTTGTTGTACGGCAGATTTTGCATTTCATGATATCTGACGCAACAACAAAGATGTGTTGTTTTTGCCGAGGTGAAACCATTGTTATCTAGCCATCACCTCATACATGATTACGCCATGATTGCAGGCGCGGATACAAGGGGGGGAGGGGGGGCGGCAACAGGGGGTATTGATTTTCAAACACTTAAAAATTTAATAACTTAAATAGATTTTCAAACACTTAAAAATTTAATAACTTAAATAGGCAAAAAGGTGAACATAACACAGGCCGACAAAATTTTTACCCATAAACCAGACTATACTTATCCAACGAATTTTGACGCGCTAAATTCGAATCTGGCCTCAAAATTGCTCTATCACGTCAGGATTTCCAGATATTTTCGCTGAGATATCGCATTTTGAAATTTTCATGTACGTGGATTTTTCTACGTTTGAGAATTCATACACATTATACAGTCTATTGATCTCGTTGCAAGCAAATACAATACTTTTCTGAAAATCTCAAAAAAAATATTTGGGCAAACTCAACGTTATTTTGAAGAGGAAGACTAGTACTTTAAGATGCTATCAATAATTTTTGAAAGAAAATAGGATCGGCCGCGCTACATAACCTTAAAAATGAGCAAAAACCGTATTTTTTGCACTTCTAGGTTAGGATATCTCGAAATCCTGACGTGATAGAGCAATTTTGAGGCCAGTGCCATATTTGTGGACATTCAACAAGCGTTTGACAGAGTTTGGCATCAAGAACTAGTATACAAATTAAAAAATTTACTTCCAGCTCCATTTTATTTGGTCTTTTATTTAGTCCTATCAACATGAAGGATAATTCTATGTCGAAGTAAATGATGAAACATCAGCCATATGTCAAATAAAAGCCGGAATACCATAGGGCAATGTTCTGGGTCCTGCTCTGTATTAAACTTTTACTTGCGACATTCCCGAAACTGATGCTGTTACTATTGCTACTTATACAGACGATACTGCCATTTTTGCGTCAAATGAATCTACAGAAGCTGCAAATCTAGTTCAGAAACAGCTCGACGACATTCAACAATGGTTACTTCGTTGGAAAATAATGGTGACAAGTCAAGTCAGCAAATAACACGTTTTCATTAAGAAGATGGGAATGTCCTCCATTAAATCTAAATGGAACTACTTACTTTCCACAAATGTGACAGTGTAAAATACTTAGGACTACACCTTGATAAAAGTTTACGCGAATGTTTTCGAGGCAATATTGCCTCGAAAGCAGCCTTGAAAATTTACACTAATGTTCCAGTCTTGCCATATTTGATAATAAATGGCTAAAACGCATTAATTTGGCTAGCGCATCATACATATTGCAAACTCAACTCTGTTAGTTAAAAGGCAATATTTTCATCACCCTTCAAACACGTTCTCCTACAAAACAATTGTTTTATCATTTCAATTTACTTTTTTGTTTTCAACTTTAAATTCCATAATCTTATCTAACTATTATATAAAATTTAAACATTATTTCTGTTTGTATTTTCTCTTTTATTTATAAATCTTTTATCTTGGACTAATTTTAATTATCGCTATATATCAAGATTGTGTTTGGAAGAACAAACAAACGTTCGCTAATTTCGTAATGTTACTAACGTTCGTTTTGGTTTTAATATATTTCAGGAAATCTTTGTTACATTAAAATTTTGCATTTTTTATTAGAGAGTTCTAAAATGTTCAGTAAATCATAGACCAAAATGAACGTTAGGTAGTGTAGGAACCAATAAAATTGTAAGGGCGCATCTACAATTCATTTATTAAATATATGACATAAATATATATTTTTATTAAATACAATTCTCACTTTTTTCTATTGCACTATTTTTTGCCTATGAAATAACAGCCATGTTCGCAAGATACTGCAATGGAACACTAATCACAACTGTCAAACCGCAGATTTGCACCCTGGTTTTCATGTTGATCAAATGGTACCTTCATGTAAACTAGCGCGAAAATTCGAAAGTTTTCGAGTTTTTCCAGTCTTCGAGTTTAAGGGTATCCCCCCTCGGAGTCAAAAAATCGATTTTTTTAATTGTCTTGTTCGAAACCAAGAAAACCAAGCCTATGAAGAGTCTGAAGGGATTTTGTATGGACTAGGCATAGCAGATTGAAGGTGAGTTGGTTTTAAACACGAAACATTGCTTCACAAAACTTTAAACGCATTTTTCTCGAAACGCGTTTTTACGATTGGCGGACTTTGTAACTCAAAAACTATTCATCCAATCGCTTTGAAATTTTGCAATTTTGTTTAATACATCAATAGCTATAACTTAGACTATTATCAAGAAGATTGATAAAGATTTTCTATAATTTCCAGCTTAGTTTTTAACCAAAAAGCATTGAATTTTCGAAAAAATACATTCAAAGGTCCGCCATTTTGTGAATTTTTGTCCGAAATGAATAATAATAGCCTATGTTATAGAAAAACATGTATTTTATCTAATTCTGTTTGATTTTTTGATTTCAGACATTCCAGTGATTTGCAATCGTTCCCGCCATCAAAAAACAGGCTTTTTTATTGACGACGAAAATGTTGCTAAAATGTTTGTAAAACGACAATGTAAGAATTTTTTCTTGTTTTTAAAGTTTCGAAATATATATGCGCAGATATCCAAACCTCAAAAATTGATTTTTGTTTACTTACCAGCCCATTGAATATCGCGGAAATTCTAAATCGGGAATGGGGGGCGGGGACCCTCAAATGAGGGCCCTGAATGTGTTACGTTTCCACAACTTCTGTTGTTGCGACAAAGTCGTTTCTGTGAGTGCATAGCTTCATACATATCCTCTACTTACAGCAGTTTACTTACACGTGTGGACACAGGGTAACACTATCTTAATCGACTCGATTTCGTAGTTAATTTTAATGTGGTTGGGTGGGTGTCAAATGGTAGTAAAGTAGTATGGTAGAATGTGGTGTAAAAATTTTTCCGTCTGGTGAGAAAAATTAATTTTTTACCCTGTAGCATGGCAGAAGAATTAAGAAGGTAGATGCATTTTGACAAGTAAGAGGAACTTTGATAATTGGGAAAACATTTGTTTTGATACTATTCTTCTTTTTGCAACAGAGTTGTATTTTCATAAAGAAATTTTTAAGTGAGAATTTATAAGAAATTAATTTCCATAGTATTGCATGTACATAGAGAAAATTAGTTGCTGCTTTTAATATTATTTTTTAACATTTAACATGTTCAATGTATTTGCTAATAAAGAAAACAAATTTAAATAACATTATTTATACTTTTCTAATTATAAATAAAATTTATAATTTAGTACTAAGTAATAAAAGTATTATCAATCTACTACTAACTCACTCTTTTGTTCCCATTTCAAAAAATGCATCTCTAAAATGTTCCCCTTACTTGTCAAAAATTCAAAATGGTTACTTTTTGAAAAAATGCATCTACCTCTAAATACTTCTACCATGCCCTGTGGTTATATTGCGAGTATGCTCGGCGAACACCATGAATTGAAACGGCGAACCCAAAGAGAGAGTCTACTCACTCTCATACGGACACGATATGCTCGGCGTATTGTACACCGAGCTCGCCAAGTATTCAGGGTGGCTATGAGTTATTTTGTAAAACAGTATCATTACATACGTGATGATGAATCTGTTCCTCAAGGCATAATGTCTTCGATTGATTTCGGTTCTATTTACCTTAGTAACGAAGATATTGTGGAAGGCATTCTTTAATTAAAGAATTCTCAGCATACTGATGTCCATGGTGTTTCCTCTTTTATCCTGAAAAGATGTATTTCATTCATTACTGAGCCACTTCCTCTATTGTTTAATGAATCCCTATCAAAGGGTATCTTCATTGATGAATGGAAGATTAGTTTTATAACTCCGGTATTTAAAAGTGGTAACAAATGTGATGTTACTAATTATAGGCCTATCTCTAAACTTCCTGCTATCTCTAAACTGTTTGAGCATATCGTCATGAGTAAATTAACTTTTGTATTTAGGCAAATTATATCTCCGTTTCAGCATGGTTTTGTTCCCGGGCGCTCCACTGTCACTAACTTGGCGGTCTTCTCGACTTATTGTATCTACTTTCTCACATGGCTTCCGAGTTGATGCTATTTATACTGATATTTCGAAAGCATTTGACAAAGTCTCACATAATATTTCAGTTAAAAAATAAAATATGCAAAACTTGCTAAAATGGGGTAACATTCAACATTTTTGCTATGGATTAAATCTTATCATAATAATAATAGGCTAAATTTTGTTGTTATTGATAACGTCAAGTCCAAACCATAAATTGCGGCTTCTGGTGTTCCACAGGGCAGCATTATAGGTCCTTTATTTTTTGCTTTATTTATAAATGATGTCTGTAGCAGCTTTATTAATTAAAATTTCTTATTATAAGCAGATGATATGAAAATATTTACGAAAGTGGGGTGCCATGCTGATGTTGTTAGACTTCAGACTGAGTGTGATAATTTCTCTTTATGGTGTTGCAAGAATCGCCTTTCCCTAAATTTAAGCAAATGCTGCCATGTCACATTTTCTAAACAACGCTTCGTTAACCAGTCTTCGTATTTAATTGCAATTGAATGTAAGCACCAAGACCGAGCTCGGTAGAAAATGTTTTGTGTTCGTCGAATACCGATCACCAATATAACCAGGCACTTACAATCGTATTCACCTCACAAGTGTCAAAAATTTTTTCACTTTAATACTTTGTTACCATTTGGCTCTATGTAACTAATATTTGACAGTTCTGGCAATTAAGGCTCTGGCGCATAGAATCCGTTACGTACGTGAGAGCGAAGTTTTTCAGTTAAAAAATAAAATATGCAAATTATTTACAAATTAGTGAAAACAAAGTATAAAGCATGGTATGGTGTTTAAGGTATAATCTCACTTTACAATTTTCAAAAAATCAATTTTTTTACATTATTTTATTCCTTAGTATGTTTAGAATATACTCCTATTTTTTTCTTTAAATATCTAATATTTTTTGAGTTATATATATATATATATATATATATATATATATATATATATATATATATATCTATATACATGTATTCAAAACCCAAAAAAAAAACTTTAAAGGCGTTTTTCTCGAAATGAGTTTATTTTACATGGCGGACAGTTAATCTGGGAAACTACTAGACCGATTTGAAAACATCTTGGTGCGTTGTGTTTGTGTTTTACACCGCAATCAACCAGAATTTCACCGAAAAAATTTGTTTTTGGTTTTATTAGAGGAAAAACCATCTCAAAAAACAGGTGACACTTTCGTTCTGAAAAAACTTGAATTTTTTTGTTGCTTTTTTACACAAAATCTGGTTGATTCCCGCGTAACGAGATGTATATTAAACAATTCCATTTGATTTTTTGTTTCAGATAAGCCAGTTCTGAGATTAAGTGTCCGCCATCGACTTTTTTTTTTGCCTTGTAAAGTGAGATTAAACCATAAAGGGAGATGCATTTTTTAAAAAAGTAGCCATTTTGAATTTTTGACAAGTAAGAGGAACATTTTTGTGATGAATTTTTTGATATGTGTACAAAAGAGGATTATTAGTAGGTTATTAATACTACTTACTTAGTAGTAAATTAAAAATTTTATTATCACAACAAAGACTTTCATAAGCCCATCGGAGGCAGAAGGAAACGCCTGCCCAAAATGTAATTTTTCTAAAAGTGTTGCTTTTGCGATTGTTGGCGTATAAGCTTTTTGGAAAATTTTCCACAAATATAGCTTCAATATTGGCTGATATAGGTTGTAAAATAAACCTCTTTATTCACTGTTTTGTTGTGTCTTTTTGTAAGCAGCAAACATAAATGGTTTACAATGACAGAAAGGTAGAAAAACAATTTTTGTCAAAAATTACTCAGAGAATAAATTACAATCGTTTATCTGTTAAAACTCTCTTTTCTCGTGCAAAAATAGAAATATGATTGTTAATACAAATATGAGTAATGTCAGTATCCGTTCAACTTTGTTATTACTCCATGCTTGCAGCTAGTTACTTACTCATATAGAAGCAGTATAAACTTGCTTGTAACAAACACTACTTTTGTGTGAGGTACATTTTAATTTCTAAAAGTTTGTTTTGGCAACACTGCGTTTCTTACTTATTGTTTACAGTTGGTTTTATGTTTATGTGAAATAGAAAGTGAATATTCGAGAAAAAATGGAAGTTGGTTACTTGCAGCAAATAAAAAATATTGTGAAGTCCCTTGTACTTTCAAGTCCTAACGAAATTACCATGGATAACTTGAACAGGGATTTTCGTTCTATGGAAGGATGTGCGATTCCTTTTCGTAAGCTTGGATATCAGAATCTTGAATCATTTCTCCGTTCTATTTCTGATACAGTGCGTGTAAGTATATTATATCTAAATAAACACAAAATTTTAAATAATTTCTGTAACATTGACAGTATTTGCGTTCATTGAAACCTTTTTAGTCATTAGAGCAGTCATTATAGTATTTTTTTAAGCACTAATTCTACTGAGTTTGACATTTTAAATGATGCAGTAAAGGAAGATCATATCGATTACACGTGAATTACGAATTATTCGCTGATATCACCATTCCTATTGTTTGGAAAGTAAAATGATTGCAGTTAATAGCAAAGAACTCAGTACTAAATATGAGTAAAATCCATATGCAGCACAGTGCGACAAATTGAAACTTTCGGGCATGAGAATTTTTCTATAGAATATCCAAAGAGCATTCCCATGATTAATATTCGGGCTGGGATTTATTGTGTGATTATAGTTATACTATTATACCGTATACCTATACCGGGAGTCGAGTTTTGGAAAATTGACTAACGTTTAAAGTAAGATAAAAAACAATACGATAAAATGTGGTGCCCCAGAGTTGAACACTCTATGTCCATATGGGTTTAATAATCGCCTTGTATAATAAAACTGAATACTCGAAGCTGAGTTTTATTTTTTTGCTTAGATGCCAGTATGTATTGCGGAGAGCAATATTGAATATTTATATCATCCTTATTGATTAAGTAATGTTACAATAAAAATTTGAATACTATAATTTTCTCTTTCATCACAGGTTTATGGCACTGGGCCTACTGCTACTGTTCGTTTTGTACCTAGTGAAAAGTCTGGTCACATTCATGATATGATTCTTAAACAGAAAAAAACAAGGAGACCTAGGGGCAAAGGCAACTCTCAACAAATTCCTCGTTATCGTGAAAATCAATATTATAATAGTACAAACACTTACGCACCTAAAACTCAAGATCGTGATACCTCTACCAACATTCGCTTCAACCATTCATTGCGTACTACAAACAAATATCCGGTAAAATGTGGTGTACAGAATATTTTACCTGCAGATTTTCGAGAAACATGCAACAGTAAAAAGAACAATTCAATCTGCAATGACGTAATGCAATCTCTACAATTTTCTCCATCCATACAGTCAAAAGATACTTCTAATATATCCCACATCCAGCAATCACATTCTGAACTGAAGCCGCAAGTAATCAGCAAACCTGCACTCAATTGCGTGCAATTAATGACCCCAAATTGTTTTGAAAGTCAAAATAAGTCATTGGGAAGTGAATCTAATGAACAATTGGATCAGCTACAAAATGAATTTAAGAAAGTTGTGAAGGTTACAGAACTGAAGAGAGAGCTGATGGATAAACCAGCAGCATCCCTGCCATTACATACAATTAATAATAGCACCATAACCGAGCAAGCTACTTTAAAGAGTTGCGAACTGTTTCAAACAACTGATTCGAGTGGGGAGCATCTGAATGATACTGATGAAGCCATACCTGAATTCGCAGCTGTAAGATACAATTACACCAGTACATAGTTAAAGTTTAAATAATGTTTTTCTTCCAATTTACTTTAAAGAATAATTTGGTGTTCCGTGTTGATTTCCCGGAGAACACGGTCATGTTTGGAAAAAAATTAACACATTATAAATTACCAATGGAACTAAAACAAGGATCGGTTATGGGCATTTTTATATCAGAGGTATGCTGAAAGTTGTCTTTGAATTTAGTGCATTTTCCATATTGTATGTTTTTAGATTCACAATCCTTTCAAATTTTGGTTTCACATTCACAAAGAGAACCACGAGCTGGATATTCTGATGCATCATATTGAGTAAGTAGTATCCATTTAATCATTTATTTTTTTGATGACATTTACTTACTACTTCGGCTTTTAAACAAAATTATGATATCAAAAAATTTTCACTATATTTTTTTCTGCTTGTCAATGCTGCCGTCGAACAGTGCTCCGTTCCTTTACAAGCGTGGGACAAAAATAGAAGGAGTTGTCAGAATTTAAATGAAATTTCGCTTCTTAATAAATAATAGTACACTGATTTTAAAAATGAAATCTTTTTTTTTTTTTTGTAAAGCTTACAGTTTTTAAGAAAACTTAATTTTTTGTCCGTTTTTCCCTGTATTATGCAACCAAAGTCTGTTCGGCCAATTGTATGTCGAAAGATAATTTCAAAGTATTTTTTCTTATACATAAATATATGCAGAAATAGAAACAATAGAAGAGCTTTTTCCATATTATCAAATTGTTCAAGAAATGTTTAAAATTTGGCTCCAAACACCCTTTTTGTGGTCTTAAGAAGTTATAAAGTAACATTTTTTTCGAGAATGGATTTAAAAAGATTTTTTCTGTATAGTTTCCAGTTTCCTTTATTTTTTTTTAGTTTCCACACTTTTCTTCCCACAACACGGCCTCCAGCTCCCCTATATATAATGCTCTCAAAAATTGTGTGTTTGCAACTTCAAATCAGAATTTTATAAGTTACTAGCTGGGCTTCGCCCAGCTTCGTTATCTGAACCTGGCCAAGTAGGGGTAATGCACAAATTACAACAACTAAACCTTTTGCAAGAGATATTTTTATATGAGCGTGCCAGTCTCCGATCAAAATCGAATCATTGCACTAATCATTCATATCATTTACATGATTAGTTCCACCTTTACATGTTTAACGGTCTCAACATTCTTCTCAGTTATTGCTATTAACATCCCATCTTAACATACAAACCTTCATCATCTTTCTTACTATGACTTTTTAATAACTATCAACATATATCCTTTACAACTAAATTTTGATTGCTTGCCTTACTATGGTTCCCCATATCGCTGCCTTAATTTGCTAAGCCCTAACACGCATTTTTCAAATTTTATAGGAGAAGCAAAAAACATTTTTGTATTTGGAGTACTGTTTCGAGAATTTGTAATTTAAACTAAAAGAAAAGATTGGAAGTTTTCAGTGTAGGTTATTAAAATTTTCGGTACAGGACACACTTTATCATAATCCATCGAAAACTTTATATTGAAAAATTGATGTAAGGGCCTTAGCAAAATAAGGCAGAGATATATTATACCCTTTGAAGCATTTCCTTTGTATGCCAAAAAACTTCCACATTCTGCCCAACAACTACTACTAACCATCCGCCTTCACACACAAACTGCCAGTATGTTCTTTGCAATGGTTTCTCAGGTATACAGTTTCAAACATTTTCTTTGCATGGGAGGTGTCACTCATATTTTATTTATTCCATTCATTTGTTTTCTACCATTTTCCATTGGCAATTAAAAAACCGAGGTGGAACAGTCACTAACTCAAGTGTACCCACACTTTACCCATCAAATTCCATTGACAAATCATATTATCATTCCAAATTGTAGTACTGCACTACAAATAGTTTCTAAGATATGCAATAATTAAAATTCAGGCTATGTGGAAAGCTCCTCGCCGTCTTTTTCAATCCTAACCACATTTGGTTTTATCAACCACCGCGGGTAAATGGTTCTGGAAATATATATAAAAGCATTAGAGTTGAACAGAAAAGACCACGCCTATCCATATTTTTTCATGGAATGCCATTGACAAATAACGTTTTTTAGAGACGTGCCACAAATGAATACTGACCATAGCTAAAACTCAGATTATATAGGAGATTCCATGTCCCCTTTTTTCAATTTCACAGACCTTTTTCCTGCGGCATTACATTGCCAATTAACATCCTTGTGCTAAATCTCTGGTTGTGGAGATATACCCAAAAATTATCTGAGTTATTGATGGGCATATGTCCATGAAATCAAGTTACAGTTTTATATAATACTCACGACACCAAAAAAAATCACAATTTCTTTGCACAACCACAACTTTACTCTCCTTTTAAACTCACTAAGCAACAAATCTTCACAAAATAGCGTGATCACATTAGTAATATATAATAATGTCTTTTGTGTGTTTGCATGTTTTATATTCACCTTTGTCGGATTCTATGAAAAACATAAATATTTACAATAACAAATGTAAGGGGAACAAATTTTTAATATAAAAATGCATTTTACAGGTAAACTATTAACTTCAGATATATGCCACCACTGATTTTATTTTAGCAAAACGATCTATAAACTTTCTATACATAATTTTTATGTACCTCTTATAGTTTAAGCAGCATTTTTCATTAAGTAGCTAAATTTTATTAAAAAGCTGACTTTGGTCCAAATAATGGTCTATATTAAAGAAACTATTTGAAATTAACTTAAAATAAATATCGACTTAACTCGACAAATGTCCAAAGCAATACTAAATTTCATGACAATCTGTTGCAAAATAAAGAAACCTATTAGGACTAAACATTTAACAGAGCTCTATTTTATATATATAGATTTTCGATGCCATTTTTTAATTGAAATATATTCACAACTAGTTTGTTTAAAACACTCTTAAATCTATAATTTACTTACGTCTAGCGAAAAAGTAACGGGAAGGCGAAGAAGATAGAAAACGAAAATTGCAATGTTTACGAAATAGTTAGTCATTCTGAACGTATCGCACCCTAACAACAAAAGTGACACAACTCAAAATTGAAAATTTATAAAATAATGACATATTATTTTCCAAAGAAAAAATTTTGAAATGCACATTAGATCGTACCACCTTACAGGCAAAAAAAAAAACTGCTCCGTACACCTTCGAATCTAAATTATTTTTGCAAGGCAATTTCTAAAAAAAAGAATTTTTTTTTTGGCCGAACGTAAGGGTCGCCTTTTTAAATTTTTAGGTGTTTCTTCGGCATTTACAGTCGTATCTTAAAGTATGATATAACGATGTTTTTGTCTCGAGGAGACCATTAAGGACCATTGACCTCAAGTACCCCGTTCTAGTATTTATTTATTTATTTACTTATTGTCTATGGATAACAGAAATCCTTACAGACTAGGTACAAATAAAATTAACTTAGTACTATGAGTAATAATTAATTAATACATTTTTAAAACATTGTTTGGACCATGAAAAATCGAGATCTATTGACTCATTTATTTTATTAAATTGAGTTAACACACTGCAAATGGGCTCATTCAAGGCATAATTAGTCTTATGGGCTTTTATAGCAAATACATTTTTATGGCGAAGATTTTTAGCTGGTACATTAAAAGTGATAAGCTCAAATAACATCCCAGCGGTTTTTCAGACAAGTGCTTGAAAATTAAGTGTTTTTTGCTTACTATTGCACCATTTCAACCAGAAATTGCAAAGCAACCATGCGAACAACAAATTTAATTTTCTATTGAGTAATAAAAACGAGTATCGTTCAGCGAGACGCTACGAAATATTGACTGAGCGAGAAACGAAGCGAGTTAGTTTTCACGCAACAGCGAAGTAAAGTGGTTGTGAAATTTTACGAAAAGTGTGTGTGTTTTATTTTATTTCTTTTTTGCAATTGTTTTATAAAAAATAAATAAAAATCTAATTATATATGTATATACCAAAATATATTGGTTTAAAACAAACAAAAAAGCAAAAGAAAAGAATAAAATAAAATGACGCAGCAATGAAAAATTATGAATGCATGAATCGATACCCGATATTTTTTCTCTCTCCTCTCTTTCTAAACCAAAGTTAGCACGAAGCAGCGAATGAATGCGCGGAAGTGCCTATCTAACGCATTCTTTCTTGCGCTTGTTTAGCGCTAAAAGTACTGCACTAAACAAGTGCTTGTCTCCTAGGACATGCAATGTCAAAATTTATATGGAACAAATGTGCTTGTACTGCACTTAAGTGCTTGCAATCAAGCACGTGTTAAGCGCTATTCTAGTGCTTTCATTTACCGCTGGGATAGGACAATCAACATTACCACAGATAACATCATAAACAAACATTAAAGATAGAATTGGTGTTAAAGATCCTTAACTTGGTACGCTGTGAGATGACCTCCAAATAGGGTGAAGCATGCTTTATGTGATCTTCGCTTTATTGTTTCGGCATTGTACGTCTTCATTCGAGCCGCCTGTTACTGAGATGATACTGCCAAGGTAGCAGAAGGATTTAACGTCCTTCAGCTCCTCGCCATTGATTTTGAATGCTTGCGCGTTTGGTGTGTTGATACGCATAACCTTGGTTTTAAAGATGTTGCCTGATTTAGCAGCTGATTCTTGTAGCAGCTGTAGTTTACTCACCATGTCCGTATAATTGTGCGACAGCAGGCATATGTTATCAGCGTAGTCAAGATCTTCTAGGCGGTCTTGAAGACCCCAAGTGATTCCTCTAGCCGTTCTGTGGTGGATTTCATGGTTGTGTCCAGGACAATGTTGAACAGAAATGAAAGCACATACCCTTGCCGTACCCCATTGAGTACTTTTATTCTAGCCCCGAGTAGTTGCTCGTGTATTACTCGACAGCTTGCTTCACAGTATAGAGCGTCGATTAGATTTATTAGTTTTTGAGGCCCACCCTTGCATCTCAGCGCCTTACGAATGGCTTCATAATGTAATGTATCAAAAGCTTTTTAGAAGTTGAGGAAGACAAGGTATAGCGGTGACCTCCATTCGGCAGATTGTTCTACGATGATTCTGCGGCTGCTGATGTGGTCGATACGTCTGAGTTCCTGTTGTAGTGATGAGGACAACCTATTGATGATATGAGCGATGATTTTGTTGATCATGCTTAACAGCGTGATACCCCTCCAGTTCTTGCACTCTGTGAGGTTTCCTTTTTTGGTGATTTAGACTATAACTCCTTCCTTTAGTTCCTAAGGTAATGCTCCTGTATCCCAAAACTCTTGAATCAGGGGGAGTAATAGCCTTAAACTGATCTCAGGGTCCGCTTTAAGCAGCTCTGGTGAGATGTTGTTCCTATTCTTCAGGGACCTTATAGCAGATGCAATGTCGGGGCAATCCGAGGGGATATCCAACCGTTCATTGTGAGAGGCGCAATTGCAGATGTCATTCATGCTGTTGGGAGGCTTGGATAGCAAAGTGGTGTAATGTTCCTTCCATATAGCTAGTTGTTATTCTGCCGGAGTAATGAGCTCACCGGCAGCGTTTTTTAGTGGTCTAGATGTTGTGTGTGACATCTTAGTAAGTTTTTTTGTTGTTCTGTACAGGTCTCTGCTGCGGTTCGAATTCGCCGCCGCTTCAGATGCAAGATTATCCACCTACTTGTCTTCGCGTCATTAAGTTCAGCCTTGGCGTGCTTACGAAGAAGAAGCTCCCTGGTTTTTGAGCTTATAGAGCAAACCTTCGTGCCAGGCTTTGTCAAATGCTTGTATGATGTCGAGAAATGCAGCCGAGCTGTAGCTTCTGTCTTGAAATGTATTTTGAATTTTGTCAATTATTCGGTGCACTTGCTCCACTGTTCCATGGCTTTTTTGGAATCCAAACTGATGGTCTAGTATTAATTTTTTGATTGCTATAATTGGGTTAATTCTTTTCATTAATAGCTTATTGGCCTGTACGATGATACAAGGTTGTGATTCTGACCTGGTTTAGGTATCATTATTACTAGTGCTAGTTTCCACTGGTCAGGAAAATAAATTCTGAGAACTGTATTGAGCAAATATGTTACAAATATTTTTCCTTTATTAGATAACTCGTGCAGTATTTTTCCTCTGAATTTTTTGCTTTGATTTCGTTATTTATTACATACATTATTTCGTATTTGGTGAATTTATTAATTGGCAAGTCCATTTGCAAGGGTGAGGTAAGGTACTCAATTTATTTATTGTTTCTTTCAGAACATGTGCACGCACAGAATTCTTAACTTCGGAAATCTTAGTTGTCCAGAAAACTTAAGAAATCTTTGACTTGTATGCAACTTCCTAAAATCTTAAGACTTGACTTGAGTTTTCTGAGAAGGTTTGAAATTAATTTTTGTTTTGTATGTAACTTCCTGAAATCTTAAGATTTGATTTAAGTTTTCTGAGTAGGTTTAGATTCTCTCTTTTAGTGCTTTTAACTTATAAAATGCTAGTGTGTACAATTTACATTTATGTATAAGAAATAAAATGTATGTTACATACATTTTAATAATTTATTGCTAAGAGGAAATATTACTTTTCAAGTATGTTTGCAAAAGATGAGAGATAAAAATCTAATTGTCTATAGCTTCAGAAGATTAATTTTTCAACTTTTAATAAAGGATAAACAAAATATGTAGATGTGCAAAACTTTATGTTTGTTGTAGAAGTCTTAGGAGGTAATCATAAATTGAACACAAAAGTTAACTTTCGAGTTCGATGTACTGACAGAGTTAACTTCTCTAATGTATTTCTGGTGGTGGTTCTATTTTCTATGTTTAATATCTTTGTGTGATTGTCACAGCCTCGTGTTGTTTAGGTTGCTATACTGCTACGTAGAGTTCCCGGGTTCAATGCTAGGCACAGTCAAAAATATAAATTTAAAATTTTTCTGGATGGCAATGGAAAACCTACTATGGAAAACCTACTATGGAAAACTTACTATTAAAAATTCCCAAGAAAAAACTTTTCGCTTTGTAAAGTTGCTTAACTCTTTAGTAGGCCAATTTTTCAGCAATAAAAACTATGAGGATTGGTTGATTTCAATGTATAAAACTCGGAAATGAAGTCGAAAATCGAATTGGAGTCTTTATTTTTGCTCGAGGTGAGAAAATAGGTGGCCAATAAAAAGCTTGTAGTTCCGATAAAAAATTATGAATACAAATTGCATAAATGTAAAATATAATCAATTTCCTAATGCTTTTTCAACTCCAACAAACAACTATAAATATTTTGTATTATATTAAATTATTTTAAAATAATTTTAATATTTTAAGATTTCCAAAAATAATTTTTTTTCGTAAATTACTCGAAATCTGATCTTCAACTGGCGATAAAATTAAAATAAAACAACTCACAGAGTACTGAAGCTACCCAACGTAGCTCCGCTATTTATCTATCGACTGAGCAGCATGAATACACATATAAATTTTAAACGTATTTTATATTGTATCAAGCGGTTGCCCGTCTGGAGACGGTCCTGCCTACTAGAGAGTTAATGATCTTATATGAATACGAAATACAGTCGACTAGTATTTAAATACTTAGTGCGATGTACAATAAACCAGTTAGTATGACTGAATTGTGTAAATTTCAAAGTTGAAAGTTTGTATAGAAAAATGTAGCTTCTTGCCTTAAAATAGTTGTCCAAGTCACAACTAAGTAATTCTGTTCTCCAAGTGGATATATGGTCAAACTTTTTCAAGCCAAAAACATACCTGGTAGCAAAGTTCATTACTATTTGTAACTTATGAAGTGACAGGGAGTCAAGTTCCCACCATACGAATTCAGAATACATAAACAGAGGAACAACAAGTTTTTTTATAAGTAATTTTCTAGTTTTTAAGGGGATAAAATTAGTAGACAAACGTAACTTTCTTAAGTATGTAGTCTGGTATTCGAGTTTAAAAAATCGATTTTTTTTTATTATGTATTTCGAAAGTACAATATATTGAAAGTATATGAGGACCAGTGGCGGTACGTCCATATAAGCCCAAAAACCGAGCTTGCTTAAGAACTGGTAGCTGAAATATGTGCGATATGTATTTACAAAAGTACTACTTTTGTTTCAAACTTCTAAAATTTTTTATTTGTATTACCCCGTATTTAATAGCTGGTATATGTACTAAAAAAATTTAATGTGGATTATGTGAAACACATACAAGCATTCACGCTTTTAAAATTTGAAAATGTGTGTTTTTCGAACATGCTATCTCGCTTACTTTAATAGGAAGTTCAATAGCTTTTTTAGTATGTGCAGTTCTAAAAAAAAGTAGCAGCATACCAATTTTCTACTACTATGTATGATTTTATATAGAACTCAAAAGCTGGCTTTCAGTTTTTTGTTTGTCATTTGGAAAGTATTTGTTCCACTTTCTTTTATTCCTATATTTTTGCACCATTGAAATTTTAATAGGGTTTCAAACCGGAGAAATATAGGTTCGTGTTCAGGTTCAGGTTCAAGCAAAAAATAAAAGTGTATTCCGGTTCAGGTTGAAATAAAGTTGAACAAAACAAAATATAATAGTTTTATTTATTTGCATACATCAATACATTTAGTAACTTAGCAATTTGTATTTTTTCATTTCCTTGACATTTTTCTTATATTTGATAATTTGCTTCAAACAATAAATGAAGCTCAATTTTGTGATGCCCCCACCATATTCCAACCTGTGCTCAAACACACCAAAAGTGGAATTCCATCCTGATTGCCAATTGTAGTTTTTTTGGTTCAGAAAAAAAATTAACTGGGCTTGCCTCATCAGCAAATGCTAGGCACGTCACTGATGAGGACCAGTTTTTACTAGTTGGATGTTTTTCCACCTTTAATGCAAAATGTTACGTAACTTAATGGCAGACATTACTCTATCAGAGTACCAAGGACATGCATAACTATTTTTATTAGCTTAAAAGGAAGATTTTGGTTAAAAATATGTAGGAAATTATCAACAAAGAAAGAAGACCTCGATAGTCTAATGGATAGTGCACAAGACTTTCACCCAGAAGGTTGCGGATTCGATTCCCGTCTTGGTCTGGTGGTTAATTCTCATAAACTTCTTGTATTCACTATCGATATGAAGTGAATGAGAATTATAAGAAAGTGTACAAGCAGCGTGGCCGACTTATCGCTTTTCCTGCTAAATTGAGTGCTTTTTGAAAATTAAAACGCAGAAAAAATTGATTTTGCGCTCAATGCGTTTTTAGCGTGTTTTTTCAATTTTAAAGACACTACTCTGCTAAATTATCCATTTCCTGATTAATCCTAACAAAATTTTTTATCGAAAAATTATAATTTTTGTACATTTTACCTTCATTTTATAACATTAAAATTCAACAATGGACAGCAACCAAAATACTACCTTAGTGGCTGCTCACAGGGGTGCTACCATGACGGACTTTTTCTGAACAAAAAGAAACGGTGGAATTGGAATTTTGTCACTTTTTTTGTCCTCATGAAGATAAGTTCTTTTGTTTGCAAAAAATGCAAAACAAATATTAATTAAGTGCCTTAAATGTGTACTTATGAGGGAAAGTCCCCTTTTCCACATGGCAAGTTTTGTTGTCGGCAAGTTTCCAATTCTCTTGTGGACTTGCCCCTAGCTTTTCCACACAGCAGGATTTCTTGGGCAATTCCGCTTTTACTTTGTCTGTCTTTCGTGTTGTGATAAACTTTTTATTAACATTTTATTTAATAAAACTAAATAAATGAAAAGTGAAATCAGCTTATTGAATGACAACTTAGAATAAAGAGAAATATCACTTGACGGTACGAGTAAGTCGGTACTCGTCTCCTCTCATTTTTCCTCTCTTGGTTACAAGCTCGACTTGCCGACAAGAAAGCTTGCCGTGTGGAAAAGGGGATAAAGTGGTAAAATCAGATCAATATGAACATGGAATATTTATCAAAGCCCCGATTTTTATTTTTGAATTTTCGTCGCATCTCTCCTATCTCTTTCTCTCTACCTATTTTTCTACCTCTCTCTTTTAAACAGGCAGTCATGCTTGCACCCGTGTGAGCAGCCAACAACGTTGAAAATCATATGCTTTGCAGTTACCCCGCGTGCGTCTGCACGTGCAAGTAAACTGCTGTAAGTTTATTATTCGTATTATCTTCGAAAAATCGAAGAAATTTTCATTGGCTAGAAGTAGCAAATGTGTGCGTGTATTAGTAAAAAAGCTTAAATATACTGAGTTTTCTCGCACTTTTGCAGGGAAAAAAATTTAGCGCTTTTTTAAAGAAAATTTAATAGAAAAATATTCTTAATTTTAGTGTATTTTGAAAAGCAAAAGTTGGCCACACTGTGTACAAGTGCACGCCTTTGTTGGTAATGGCAAAAGTACAGAGCTGATAATAAAATTGCCACACAACCAGGTCCAACCAGGTCTAGTGCCCGACTTCTGTCTCTGGAGACCCGAGTTCGATTCTCTGCTTGGATATGTTTTTTATCTATCTTTCGCTCTTCCTTTATTTTCATAACTTGGGGCTTTCGTACGATAGATCTTATAGGTCGCAGTGTCTGACTTTCGAGTCGTGCTTCCTTCAAATAATAATAATCAACAAAGAAATTAAGCTTTTCGTCAACAGATATCAAATTACGACAGTTAATCCATTCTATAGACTCAATGTCGGTTATGAGCGAGTTCAAGTCAATTGCTTTAAAGTCACGATAATTTGTTGTTATTGTTGTATGAAAATAGTTAAACTTATATAACCAATTAATTTTTTTTAGGCGATTTTATACGACTCTTGATCCCGACGACTTTCGTATACCTCATGTTTGCATTACTCCAGGACAAGTTTGCGCAGCCCAATATAATGGATTGTGGCATCGGGCTGAAATAATTTCGCCAATAATAAAAAACAAAACAAAAGTATAAAATTTATATTTTATGTCCACCAAATTCCATAACTCTTCCCCTTCTTTTACAGGTTTTGTTTGCAGATTATGGCACAGTTTCTGAAGTTCATGTTGATAACATAAAATTTTTGCCAACCATGTTTGCTAACTTACCTATTCAGGCGATTCGTGGAAGCTTGTCACATATTAAACCTCGTGGTCTTCATTGGACCTTGGAGGCTACAAATTATTTTCTGTCATTGTGTTCAGAGCTGCTCCTTTATGCACAAGTGTCAGAAATAGACGAAAAGGTAAATTATTTATGCTCTCTATGCTATTGTGCTAATATCAAATGGTATTTATTATTTAGCATCGAACCATTTATATGGTGCTCTGTGATACAAATGGGGAAAATGTGGCACAGATCAATAAGACATTAGTCGATAAAGGGTTTGCGTTTTATAATGAGGAGTGGCAAGAGTGCAAGATTCAAAAGGTGAGATAATTGTATTTAATTATGTATTAGTGCTTCATTTAATGAATCATTTCAACAACGTAGATTCTAGATTCCAAATAAACCTGATATACAAATGTGTGATTCAACAGAGCATCAAAATGCATACTGACTACTGACCGAATTATTGTTAGATTACAATATAAGCAATTGTATGTATCTTAATTTAGAATTAGGTATAAAAATTTTATTTTTTCAAGAATCTAAATTGTTTCATTTAATAGCGAATTACTATATTAGGCCGAACGGTAATTCTAGCTGCACAAAAAGAGTTGCAGGGTTGGACACTTCAGCAACTTTGACAGCTGCCATCGTATAAACGTTAGATTTGAGAAATGTGCTTTATAAACGTGGCAAATATACCATGGAGCGCTACACGGAGAAAGAATGAATCTAAATGGTTGAAATTTATTACGAAAATTCACATATTTTTGCGGCCACAATGTGTAAAAAACGCACAGATTTTCCTCGGAATCACACGAAAAGTGAAAGGAAAATTCACTATATATATATTGCAGAAATTTGAGTCGACCGGATCAATATAAGTCGTGAAACCATTAACCCGTGCGCGTCCAGCACGGTCTGCAGAAAATATGGCTTCTGTCAGTGAAAGTATCGCGGAGAGCCCAAAAAAATCAATTCGGCACTGTGCACAGCAATTGTATCTATCTACGGCTACTGTGCATCGAATTTTGACCAAAGATCTTCATTTGCACGACGTTTACTTTCAACATTGCTACCAAACTTCCTGGCCGTGTAATTCCACGTTTTGTCGACACCAATTGGCCACCAAGATCATACAATTTGACGCCGTTGAACTTTTTTCTTTGGAGTTTTGTTAAAACCTAAGTTTAGGTGAAGTGGAGGCGGCTTTATGACGAAAATTCGTTGAAAATTTTGAGAAAATGGCGCTCTAGTGCTAAAGGAGCCGTGGTGGTCATTTACATGATGTGTTATTCCTCGTTTAATTTCCCCAAGTCTCTTTTATCCGAAAAATAAAGATTTTAGGTTGTTTCGCTTAATTTATGAGTTTTTTATTTAAAAAACAAACCCTGCAACTCTTTGAAACACCCTTTATAAAGCTCAAAAAGTAAACACAGTAACGCGAGGTCTTAAATTGAAATGACCATTTACAAATAGTGTAATTTTAATCTTGCATTTAGATTTTATTTTCCTTTTTATAGAAACATTAAATTTTCTTAATGTCCTTTACGAAGAAGGCGGATAATCGTGTTGCCAGGTCTGGTTCATGTTTTGTACCATTTACCATGATGCTTAGTAAGTCAATAGGATGATTCTCTAAGTCTAGTATAATTGCAAAATAGCACGAAATGCAAAAATATTACACTAAAATATACTACGATTCGAGAACGCACATTAACATAGAACTGTAGTATATAAGAAATGAAAAATCGGTATCGTTGTAGGAAAAGTTTTTTAGTGTTACAAAATGGATTGACGTGTATTTTGTTTTTGTTTCGTTGTACGGATTGGAAAGTTTTACAATTTTTCCTCTTCTTGCACCGTGCAAGGACATATACTAGGCTTAGAGAATCACCCTAATGTATATAAATATATGTATACATATATGTACGAAATGGAGTAACATGATAAACTTTTTTCTAAAGAATCATATCAAAATTCTTTTATTTAACGTTTCTACAAAATCCACTTATTGTGGATTTTGTAGAATAGAAAATATTTCGGTTTTAATATCTCAAGAGATACAAGTAGTTATTATTACTTATATTACGCAGATTTTTTATCCTGCTAGAATTACCATTCGGCCCATAGTACATTGTAAAGCTAGCACTAAGTACCTGAGAAATGCTCGTATATATTACATTGCCAATTATTTATTTTGTCGATTCTAATATCAGAGTTTAGTAAGATTGGGATTAGCTACGATTGAAAACCCCAACATATATTAGGCATTATTTCTGTAGCAAAAAATATAATTGTACAATAATTTCTAGTCGATGGAGTTTTATAACTTTGACGATCTTTTAAACAGGAGCTAGACATATTCATAATATAGAAAAATCACGTGAAATACATAATTTTTACGGAAAAAAAATAACCATTTTGCCGGAACAATAAAAAAACTCGACATTTTATCTAATAAGGGGCCGTTCACATATTACGCAACACGCGAGGTTGAGGAATGGCACGTACATACGTACGTTTTGTTACAATGTGTTACGGCTGCTTAAAATTGGTCAAAAATTGCGTTACGTAATATGTGAACGGCCCCGAATCTGTATTTCACAAAATTTTAAATGTTTTTTACGTCAACAAATTCGATTGCCCATCTTTTATGTCGAAAAACTGAGTTTTTGCACTCTTTGGCAAAGACTCTGACTTAATATACAATTTTCGAGACCAGTAGTACGATTTTCTAACTCATTTGCCACAATTTTCGGATCACAATGCCGCTCTAGACACGCCGATTTTTTGTTGATTTTTCTCACCGATTTTTTACTTGCAAACGAGAGAGGGGAGACGAATGGGAACGAGTCAAAATCGCCCCTACCAGCATTTCTCGCTCTTTGTTGATGTTTGCTTTTTACAAGTTTTGCATCTCTGTTCCACTCATGTAAAACGAATAATAGATAACGATAATTTTAAAGATACTGATTTTCTGTAACAGAATCTTACCGACAGTAATTGCAAAGTTATTTCATTTCGAAATTGAAGTTAATTTTGCGACGAGAAAACTTTGTCCTATTAAGCTTTATGAGAATAATTTTGTGAACATTATTATACACTCATGGAAATAAGTATACTTCCAGTCACAAAAGTGCGAATTGTTTGTAAGATTTTTATTTACTCTGAATTTATTTTAAAAATAATAATTAGCAAATACGAGCTTTTATTCAATAAATACGAAAATAATAAAATTAACTCTGTTACTTAAATGTATGTAATTCATAACTTTAAAAAATCTTCATAGGAAATAATTATACATACTTCCATTTTAAGAATAATAAGACAAAATAAAATAGAAAGGTTCCAACTACTATAGTAAATTTCAGAAAGGAGCTATCACAAATTTAGTAAAACGTGTGACCACTCTAATTCCTTATATTTTCTCTCATTCGCTTTGGCGTTGAATTAATATTGTGAATTTCTTAGGTTAGTGTTTATAATTTTTTTTTTTTGTTTCTGCTCATAATTAAATTTGGAAATCTGTCAACCACTTGAATAAATCTGGTTAGAATGAAAACTTCAGAGTTTATCAATGAGATTCAAGTCCAAGCTTGATTCGGGTAACTTCATTATTTAAAAATTGTTCTTGAAAAATTCCTGATTGATGGACAAAAATGTCGTCTTATTAAGTGTTTTGCCAAAAAGCATTTAGGTTAAAGAATGATTAGAAAAAGAGTCGAATTGTAATATCTCTCTCTAAGGTAGAGCGTTAGAAGACAATTAGGAAAACTGTCATAGCATTCTCTACAAAAACGGGACTTAGTTCTAGATATCGAGAAAAGGCTCATTTTCAAATTGCATTCTTACGTTGAACTTCAATTTCTAAAGTGGATTTGGAATTGGTATGGAGGACCTAATAGTCCAGTCATTATAAAGATTTTCATCATAAAAAATGTTATCTGTGATTTTTTTTTAAATAATAAAATAAATAATGAGGGTGCAGAGCGACCACCCCCCCTTTGTTTACTAATAACTGGCTAACTGTTGGAGATATCAAAAAATTACTTGCTACAAAAATAAAGCTTGAGTGATTTTCTAAAAGAAAGGTTAGCCAAATTTTTGGTGATTTTTTAATAAAAAAAGACGTAAACTAATTGAATATATAGCTCAAAAATTTGTTTTTTCAACTCACATATCTTTTAACAATATTTCCTAATAATTCAGAAGTTAAAAATGTACATTAACCCAACAAGGCAAATTTTGTTAAAAGAAATATTAAGGAATAGCATTCTTCATTCTAAACCACTTTTGTTTTATGACTTTTTCAATATATTAATTACAAGTGTTGAAATCGGAAATTACCTAGTGGGCCATATATGGTCCGTTGGGCAGTATCAAGTAAAATAGAAATGCATAACTTTTTTTTAATCACTTTATTGAGAAAAATAACCAAAAATTAAAATTTATACCAATTATTCAGTGTGAAATTTATAGAAGCAATATCTTTCGGCTATACAGAAAATCAAAAATTTTATTTTATTTTTATGTGAAAAACGTATTTTGTCACATAAAAATGGCAATAACTTTTGACAGCGGCGTATTCTAATACCGTTATATGTGCGCATCGATACATAATGTGGTTTGGATTTTAGACGTAAGATGGCGCCATTATTACCGGTCAAAGTGGTGGGACCATATATGGCAGCATGGGCAGGGAAGAGTTAAAAAAAGAACACCAAATACAATAAACAATAAAGAAAATTTAATATGCTGATAAAATCGGTAAATGTGAATTTTTTTATTTCTAACTTTTTCAGCATTTTCAGAAGTAATGTCTTGAACTAAAAGATCGTACATTTATAACACATTAGAGTGGCTCTTAAAACTGAAGTTGAGAACTAAATTGAACGCATCCCCTAGAAAGAAGACGGTCAAAAAAATGAATACCCCGAAGTTTCACAAAAATCGGATAAGATTTTGGTCGCTGAGCACGAAAACCAACTCTATTTTAAATTATATGGTGTGGTTTTGGAGATATCGTCATTTTATTTTGAATTTGAATTTTGTTTATCGGAACAAAAAATTTTTGTCCACATGATTACAAATATCTTAGAAGCTAAGAACTCGATTTAAACAAGCAATTTATGAAATTAATCTTACGTTCGTACATTTTGATTTTATTGGATAAATAGTTTTGGCACAATTAAGAAAATTGTTAAGAAATTTGGAGTTTTTTTCAAAAAATAATCTGTTTTGTTTTAAATTTTTTACTTAAAGTCTATACTTTTACAAAAAAAATAAGATATAAAAGATAAAAATCTATGGTTAAATGTAAAAGTTACAACAGAGCAAATTATTGCGATCCAAGATTTTGTTTAAGAATGGTTAAAAAGAAAAACTTAAAATTTCTTGGCAATCTACTTAATTGTGCCAAAACTATTTATCGAATGTGAGAAATTTTAATATCTTTAATTTTGTATACTGTTTGTTCAAATTATGTTCCTAATTTCCAAGATATTTGTAATTATGTGAACAAACCTTTTTTGCTCCGATAAAAAATTTCAACCGGCAATACCTCCAAAACCACACCATAAAATTGAAAATAGAGTTGATTTTCGGGCTCAGCGATGAATTTTTCATAGAAATTGGATAGTGGTGTTCATTGGTAATTTTGGCTGTAAACTTATATAGAAATTCGAAAGTGAAAAAAAACCTTCTTTACAGTTTGTGGTTCAAAATTTTTGTAAAAAATGCTTTCGAGTTAAAAAAACTGTAACTATACGAAAGTTGTCATTTCCCCATTCTTTAAATTGAATTTATAAAAACTGATCTTTTAGGAAAAAAATCACATACTTTTTAATTTGAAAAATAGTGAAACTTTCTTTATATGAGACTTTTTTCAGATGATGCAAATATGCATCAAAAACCATTTTAGGGTTAAAAATTATCTGAAGTCAATGAAAATTAAAAGAATATTGTATTTTATATCCCCTTCAAAACCTATTTTGATTTTTCTTCCTAGCTTGTTTGGTTTTCGATTCGAGTTAAATTTTTCGTATAGGATGCGCGGGCAAAATTTCAAATAAATAAAAATGGGCGCGCATCCATAGTTCATACAAAGTACAAAATCTGCATTTTTTTAAATATTGAATATTTCAAAAACTATGACATATGCATACGAAAAAATTACTTAACGTAAAGTGCCCTATCTTCGGACAGCTAAGGCCACACCATCTTTTTTTTAATGAACTAAGCTGCTGATACAGTAAATCTTCGAAATAAAAGCACTAGTGTAACTAAAATATAAATAAACTAAATTTTCGAATATTTTTTTAATAGTATTACTTATAAATTATTTTAAAAGTGGTGACATCCTAAGTCCGGACACTGTTGCCTAAGTCCGGACATGATGGTTTTTTACCGAAAATTACACTTTTTATTTAAAAAATTTGCTATGATTAATGATTTTTTGACAGAAATTAAAAGAAAAACTATTAAGTAATTTTTCTGTAACCAAATAATGTAGAATATTTAAATATTTTTGTTTTAGTCTTACTTTTATAGTTTGACCTATTTGCTTGCTAAAATTAATTATATTTTTACTCAATTTATCCAGTTATAATACAAAAAAAATAATAATAATTTTAAAAAATTAAAAGCTAAAAATAAAGTGAATCCATTCAAATAAATACGTGAAACTATCAAAAGTATTTTTTAAAATCATATTTTTATCGATCTTAGATTATTTGGTCTGTAGATATAAGAAATAACTTCTTTTAGTGTAATTTTCATGAACATATCTCTGAATAATTTTGGTTGATTTGCTCGTTGCAAAAGTGAATGACGTAGAAAAGGGGCAAACAGGAGTCCAGCATACTAACTAGCGTTAAGTCAAATTTAAAAAAAGTTTATGTAAGTAGGTAATATAAAAAAATAAATAAATTAAAAATAAAAAGTTTAAAATAAATAAAATAAATAAATAAATAAAATATATGGCAAAATTTTCTGTATTTCTACCAAACATTCTGGGAAAAGTAAATACCTTTCCCTAAGACGAGCCAGTGTTAATTCTTCTAACATATATTTAAATAAATACACATTTAGTAAAATCTCTTTATATTAAACTAATTTTTTTGCAACTTAAAAATTACACCGCAAACAGTGTCCGAACTTAGGGCAATACTTGTATCGCAGCTTTCCTAATTCCGGACACCATAATTTCTTATTTCAAATAAAAACAAAACATAAATTTCAATTAGCTTTTGCATTTTATTATGGCTAATAAATAAATACTCTGGAAAAAAGTAAGGTATTTACCATGAAAATTCCTGTTTCTTTTATAAAACTAAAAACACAAATTTAAGAATTTTACCTTAAAAAAATCGTCAAATATGACTAAGCACATAAATTAAGCCTTTTTGGATTAATGGCGATTTAAACACAAGAAATGCAGCTACACACTGGAAAAAGTCGCAGAATTCTTATGTACGTTTTCGAAAAGATATTCGCTAAAATTTAAAGTGTCCGGACTTAGGAAGTGCCCGAAGATAGGGCACTTTACGTTACCTTTTTTTTTTTAGAAAATCACTCATTTTTGTAGCAAGTAATTTTTTGATATCTCCAACGGTTAGCCAGTTATTAGTACAAAAGTTTTTTTTTAATCAAAGGGGTTTTTTTTGGGGGAGTTGCTCTGCACCCCCAGATTTTTGTGGTTTTTCCATCTATCATACCCCCACTAACAATTGCTGACAAAAAAATTTCAGATAAGGTTTTTTATTAACTTTTGGTGCATTTTTTACTCTACCGACTGGAACAATTAATTACCGATTAAAAACAATGAATTGTATCTACATTACTTTTATTATTTCACATATATTTGGTGTATTTAAAACTAAAATAATATGAAATTAATTAGGAGGAATCATGTCTATATCACATTTTTGCCACTAAATTCATAACCATCTTCGCCGCTCGTCAATTAGTCAGAAGCTGGCTGCGCGTGTGCCCCAGGTACTTCTGGAGCCGTTGCAAAACTGGTTTGTTTTATTCCATTATTTACTTACGTAGGGTGAGTGGGTCGATTGTAATGCAAAAAATTCGGTTTTCATATTATTCTGGAAAAAGTGTACCTCGTATGTTATTCCGATGTTCTGGGACCTCCTATAATTTTTAACAAGAAATGTTTTTCCAGAGACAGTATAATAGTTTTCTCAGCGGTTTTGGTTTTATCGGCTATTTATCGAAAAAGGGGATATAAACCCCCATTTTCAAGAGGAAGGATAGAAGATGGAGGAAAAATGCGTACACAAAAATTGTTTATCTCTTTGTGCTTAACAATTTTGCTTCAGACATCGAATTCGTATCTGTTGAAATAAAAAAATTCTTAATAGCCCCAGAAAACCCCATTTTTTCAACTTCAGGTCCATATTGTGGGAGAACTAGATGTGGTGGAGTACGCAGTCGTTATTAGCGACCCTAAACTACTATAAAACCGTTGGAAAATCTCGCGCATAAAATTTTTGTTGCACTGTGTAATGAATCTGCCATTCATTAAAAAATAATTAAAAAAAATAATCCAATTATTTCCGAAAGTTATTGGATTTGAAACGAAATTTAGTATTGCAGGATTTTTGGGGTTGCTAATTACGAGTTTGAATACGAAATTTGAGCAGAAATTTTCTGTATGAAATATTTCTATATAAAGTATAGGTACAGATTTTTCTGGTTAACTAAGTCCCACTTAATTGCATTCTTCGTTTAATTGCGCTTCAAATTTTATATTTTAATGTGAAAGCATAACAAGCAGTTCCTGGTTATTTGCATATTTTTAGAAGCGCCGGTAAAAGTACATTTTTTACATATTGGAAAGCTTTTTAAAGAATTTTATGGATGCATATACATTAGGGTGTCCCTTATATTTCAACTTTCTAAAAGTTTAGCTCCCAGACCCCTTTCTTGTTTCAATCAATAAAAAAATTTGTTCAAAATTTGAGCTCAACCGGACAACTGCGAGGCTGCCTCATCGACTATGAAGTTGTACGTTGTCGCGCGCAAAGTCATTTTTTCAGATAAATCAATGTTTTTTTCTTGTATTTCTTGAACAATACCTTTCCATGAAGAAACTAAACCGATATGATTAACCAGAATTGTTAGAGTTAACAATGATTTATGCATTCAAGATTAATATTTCTTAAGATCAGTTTAAGTTATCTCATAAGGAGAAGAACTCTTAAAAATAATTTCTCTTTTTCTTGCTCGGGTGTACGTTCGAGCCTGATTTTTTCATTTGTTCATGCGTCAATTGATTGAGAAATTAGAAAGGTGCTGCGGACAAATTTGTCACCCACCTCGAGTAGCTCCCCAAACTGTGGCTCTATCATTATTTGATGAAAATGTTCCAATAGCGGTTGACAGAAATAAAGCTTGAATTATATTGGAAACAGGCTACAAAAAAATCATGTTTCTTCGTTTATAAACATCGAGTTTTCGTCTTTTGTAACTCGTGGTACAAAAATTTCTATTTCTTCAATAAAGAACTCTGAACATGGAAAATTGAAAAACTTGAGGAGAAAGTTTTTGTCGATGGCGTTGCAGAAAAAAATGTGAAACTCAATACAATACAATACAATACAATAGCTCTGTTAACGTACCTTTCCATCAAAAACTTTCAGGGAGAGAGTAAAAGAAGATTGAGAAAAAAATTGTCACAAAGAGAAACTATCAGAAAATGTACGTGAACAGAAAACTATTAAAAACTTTCAACTAAACAGCTGATCCGTTGTTGTGCATATTGTGCAGTTTATAATTTAATTTAATTAATTTAAAGAATAATTTTTTGAATTCATTCCGTGTGGCACAACTCGCATTCACAAATATTTACATTTTCAAAATCACAAATTCACTTTAACAAATTTAACGCAACCAAAATTATTGTTGACATTTTTATATTTGACAGTTGTTTTTTTTTCGGCAGCTGAAAATTTGTGAAAGTAAAAATTTTACTTTCAGAAACTTTCTACTACTTTTTTCTCTCTCACTTTCTTACGCTCTCGTTTTTCTCTCTCGTTGAAAGTTTTTCGAGTGCGTGAACACTTTTCTAGTGAAAACTATTAACAATTGTTAACAATTTTTTGTACGTGAACAGGCCTAATAACATTTTCACAAAAAATGAAGCTGAGAAACAATTTATTTCACAAATCTTCGGCAACGACATTTTTGTAAGCTTAATTAAGCGGAAACTACTGTAAAATATAATAAAAAATTACGAAGTTGTTTTTTTATGGTCTTTTATCTACTTCTAAAATTAAATATATTTGGACAACATTTATCTAATTGTGGAAGTTGCGAAATTTTTAAGAAAATAAAATTTTTCCCATAGAATTTTGACCTTTGGCATGTTAACTAATCCAGTTGCGCTTTTGCATAGATTTTTTTTCATTTATTTATCACCGAACCGAGTATTAAGGGGAGATTTTTAAGTAGTGGCTTGTTTGAATGATTTTGGTCTATTCTCAAAAATGATGTTATGAGAACCTGTGAGCGTGACTCATCTCTTTTTCTTCCCTCCCTTTCCGAAACTTTAAGCGCGATTAACTCGAAACTTTTTTTTCAATTAGTTAAAAATCTGAGCACACACACGATTACTCTAAAACTATTTTGATCTATTTTCATAAGATTGTCCCCTTAAAATTTATTTTTAACGGCCAACACTGCGAAGCCGTTGCATTGTGTACACCCATCTCCCGATTTATTGGTTTCCTAAAATCCTTATTTCGGTAAGCGGTTGTTTATTATAAAAACTTTAAGGACTATTCTTTAAGTTGAATCTATCTTGATTCGTATAAGCATGATGTATTTCGTTGTGCATGTTTTCGGTTTACATAATTTTTGTAGAATGAATTTACCGTGTAAGTCGAGAGATGGGTATATGTCCTGCTAACATACTAACAAGACTACTAATACCAATGCATTAAATGTAGTAATGTATTGTTAATATTATTTATTAAACGTTGCTTTCAGGCTGGCCAAAGATTACGACATCTTCGAGAAGATTTTCCAACGTGAGCCATCATATTTTGAAAATAAGTTAATACTTATATATAATTGTTATTAATTCTGTAGATTTTCCATGATCGAAATGGGGGAATATCCATCATATATTGAGCTTGTCGATCTGCTGAGTAAGGGTATAGATTATGAACGTATTATTGATCGGAATTTATATCATCCAGGTAAACTGAATCAACACGAGAATGCACCAGATGCTATTCGCAAGCTGCCATTTCAACTTTTAACAACGAACCCATTTCGATGTGACATTATTTTGGAGTTAAATCATTTAATTAATAACATTACAAATATAAGAGTCTAAACATTATTCCTTTTCATAATTCAGATTTACTAACCTTAATATACAATTTAAGTTACGCCTTTTTTCATGAACAATTACATATTGTTTTTAATTACAAATAAAATAAAAAAAACTATACAATGTACTCCGTTGTTTTACTGCAATTTCCTTTTTATACAGGTTAAATAAAAATGCTTAATATTTTTAAGGCAAACGCTATCCTTCTGGTTTTATTAGTTTACGTGTATTAAAATACTAAGATATTCTTTAGTTTCTTATTCTTTGTTTTCAGTTTAAACAAATACAACTCGCAAATTTGCTGTTAAACTAAAAAATAAAATTTACAGTTTTCTATAAAAAGACAACATTTCTTCTATATTTTATATTATGTTTGTATGGTTTTGAGGTTGCTTCTCTACATTTGTGTAAATTAATTGCTATAATATTAATTGTAATCGCAATAATAATAATAATGATAATAAATATAATAATAATTATAATAATAATAATAAGTAGTAATGTAGTGTATTTATAACATTCATTTATTTATATTTATTTTGTTAACGAGTTTAAAGTCTGTTTGAGTCGTCGTCGTCATGAATAATCTGTACACTCATGTATGTTTGCGTGTTGTGTGCTTGTGTTTGTATGTATTCTATGTGGTAGTAGTATTGGTTCACCAGTTTAATTTTCGATTCTTATTATTAAAGTCATCACAGTTAGCGGAGCTGAAATTATTATTAATTACTGAGGACATGATAATATTATTATACATTTTGACAATGTTTTTCATATAGTTGCTCGTCGCTGAGTAGCGTTACATGATAATCTTCAGTGTCATGGGGTGTTGCCTTCAAATAATGCACGAAATTCGCCGCTTCGGGGTCGAGGCAAGCCTTCTCGTATCGTTTGGACAGGATCCGTAATACTAGATTGCGAGCCATGCAACAAATTTTCTTTCATATCGATATCATCACTGTAAATTAAATGTAGATTACACAGTGTTATAGAAAAAAATATTCTGCATGAGAAATAGTGGTCGTTAGAACTTAAAGTATTTTATAAGAAATTTACCGGAATAATTAAACCATTGTTCGTACAACAATCTAGGGCATTTTAATGGCATGCAAAATTTATTAGATTCGATTTTTTTATTTATTTAATTTATCTTATTTATTTATCTTATAATTAAAATTAAAAGGATAGAGCAGAGAGCTATGCTATGGCTACTGTGGCCTTCAGCCTAATTTATATATTTTAAAACGTATGATTAGTAAATTTTATATTGTATTTAAATATATGTATACATAAATTACCTAGAAGCTGGATTTAAACCATGGAATATCAACACTCGTAAATATTACGAGTGGCATTTCAGGGTAGAGTTAGATTAGTCAAATTTCATGAAATAGATTAGTGCGTTTTAGAAAAAAAATTATTTAATTTTTTTCATTTCTTATTTTATGATTGTTGAGTTGAAGAGGGATTGGATAGGAACTGCTTTGTAAAAAATTTGGATGACTATAGTGTGAAAGTTTTAGCCATCAGAGATTTGGTGCGGTGAGGTGTTAGCTCAACGCGATTGCGGCAAACTTTGCTGAATTGTTGGCGAATTCATTGCCTTTAATTTGAACGTGTCCAGGGGTCCATATTAATGCTGTTGTTTGTCTTTTATTTAGGATGCGGAGATTAAAGTGTTACCAATTCGAATGGATATAACTTTAAGGTCAATGAACGGTTTTTATTATATACGTAGCAAAAAATATTAAAAATAATTGAATTTTTAAAAGTCATTTCAGATTATCGATGTAACTAACTTTAGCCTTGATTATACGGTCCATACTGTCAAAAAAAAGAGTTACACGCTGCACGAATGTGGTCTTGGGGAATTATTTTCCATTCTCGTTTAAAGATGCTTTTAAAGCGTCAACACTTGTGTGTAAGAACCTTGGATGGATTGGCGTCTGGTGAATTGTTGTGCCGAAATAAAGTTCAGAACGTTGTTTTTTTAACCAATCTTAGTCCACGCGATTTTTGTGCGGCTGTGCAGAGTCTTGTTAGAAAGTATACGGTCTATTGCCGAAATGCTTGATTGTCCAAGGCTTTAAAGCACCTTCTAAAACCAATTCACGGTTCACAGTCGCATTCATTTTGATGCCGCCAGGCTTCAAAAAAAACAGGGAACGGCCATCGGCGGTCATTGCGGCCCAAACCATAACGTGAGCCGGTGATAGAGTGACCATTTTTAGTTTCAAATTTTCTAACGTTCTCTCTTGTAGCAAAACTCGATCATTTTGTTTATATACGTGCTGCTCAATTGGGTAATTTTACTCATCTGAGAAGACTATATTTGGCCACTCTCGTACAAGCGCTTCAGCTCCTTTGCTCTTTGTAGCCGTTGTGTTTGCTTCGGTGTAAGATTATGTGCCTTTTGGATTTTGTAAGGCTTCACTCCGAGGTTTTTTTTAATATCTTATGCAAGCTTCGGTCGGATATTTTAAAGCGGCACCCAATTTTCTTACACTCTGTATGGGATTTCGTCGAATTCTGATTTTCACGTTTTGCAATGCTGCCAGTATCATTGTACAGTTTTATGGTTCGATATGCAAACATTTTATTAACATTTAAATGTTTTACATTACTTACGAAATTTTTCCTGCAAAACTTACGACACAAATTCTTTTGCAGTCTTGTCAACAATGAAATGAGTTGCCATCGTACCAAATTTAAGCACTGAAAGCTCGACTGCTATGGCAAATTAAATTTGGGTAACACTTCAACCTCCGCACCCTGTAGTATCTCGGATTAGCGTAGGGTAGTATTCATGATTAGGTACAGCCTCCATGGTAAGGCCGATAAAGAGTATTAGATTAAATATGCTGGTTTATTTTTAATCTTTTTTTTGGTGGTTCCTGACGTTATAGCACTTCCTGTTAACTAATGAAGAAAATTAACACTACGTTTAAACAGGCTCAGATTTGCAATGCCACATGGTACCAAATTTTGTCAAATTGACAAAAAAACGAATAGGGTTAACAAAATTTTAAAAAATAAAACAAAAATGGTTCTTCGACCTAATATATACATATACACACTAGCCGATTCAAGAGAGTTGGAGAGTTTGTGGTTAGTCACGAATCAAGAATAAATTTTAAGGGATAAAAAAAATTAAAACCATTTCTTCGAAAATTTCTGAATCCGCTAGTGCATATACATACAGTATATGCATGCAAGCAGCTACTTACTCATCTTTACACTCATCTGCCTCGGCAGCTAATGCGTTCACTACTGCGGTGATGGTATTTGATTCCGGATTGCTCATTTGCTCATCTTTTTGTTGCATAATGTTTGGGTTCTTTCCAATTTTATTGAGACGTTCCGCTGCCACTGTTTCCATAGTTTTTCGCATTAATGGGTACTGGTCAAGAACACAATTGAAATGATCGACACTCAGGGAAAATAAGTTGCAATAAGTTTCAGCACGTACGCTGGCAACTCTTCTCGCATTTGTTAGAAGACAAATTTCTCCGAAATATGAGCCATCGGAAAGGGACGTCGCAACCTGTGTATTAAATACATTATTCGAAGTATAAATATGTGTAGTTCTCAATGATTCAGTAAGGAATCTTTCAGGCTTGTTTCTTAATTGTAGAGAAATGAGGAAGACGCTTTTTAAAAATTTTCAAAACCAATTTTTTTAAGCTTTTTTTTATATATAAAAAAATGATATTTTAAAATTTGGTAAACAAGTTTATTAATGTTAAAAAAATATAAATTTTTTTTTTAATTTTTACAGGGCTGTTTTTGACCAATAAAGTTTTTTTTTTTTTAAAAACCTCGAAAAAAATCTCATCCGATTACTCTGATCTACTAGAATCTAAAAGATCGGTTTTGAATTTCTCGATTTCCAGGTGCTTTTCTAACCTCAAATATCGAAAAAACGAGTGCAAAAACAGCCACCATTTTTTATTTTTTGACCGAAAAAAATTCATTCTAGCTCAGGCGATACTGACTTCAATGCAAAATAATATCTCTCTTTTTTTTGAGATCATCCAGCTATCTGATATCATGTCAACCGCTGCATTTGTATTGAAATATATGAAAAATTTATAGGAACAGCTGATTTATGCTCTTGGTTTTATAAAAGTAACCCTATGTCGCGTAAAATGTCTTTAAAAAGTAGAAACGAACCTAAAAAAAGATAAGTCACTTGAACTTACAAGACAATGTCAAAAGACTCTACGCTTTAGAGATTCCACTCGATACTGCATGCAATTGCAGTCTCTTCTTGAAGCAGCTTTAGAAATTTTTAGAATTTAGATTTCTTTGCTGTTACGTTAAGTGTCATTTCACAAAATCAGCTGTTTTCGGTTTACTGCCTTTTTATCAAGGCAAAGAGTAAGTATTTACATATTAAATGATTATTTTATTTATTAAATTGGTTTATTTACTATTTTAGAATGATTTTTCCACTTCTGATATGTTCGATTGAGGTTTATAATATATATATACAAAAGCATATATTTTTCTCCATGCTTTTTATTTTAATGCAGTATTTTAAGTCGTCTGTTGGTCAGGGTTATATTGACACAAAACGTGCCAGATTTAACCCTATTTTACGAAACTTTTTGAAGAATTTGAAATTTTTCTTGCACATTGATGCACACGTGATTATGGTAATATTCCTTCAAAGAAATTTGTGTTTCGATTTTAACCCTAAGCCTGACACCCGATTCCAGCCAGTCATTTTTTTGTTTTTGACCGTCAATTAAATTATTTTCTAATTTAGTTTTTTATTGGTTATCGATTTATAAAAAAAATCATGATGAAAAAATCCTTCGGACTTGGTGCTTGGCTGGACCCCTATACATTTTGTATGAAAACGTATGGAATATGAGATATTTTCATCATTCTAACTAGCTTTTTTTTTACTTTTTCATAGTAATTATCTATTCAGACAGCCCAGCCCTACGTAAAATGGAAAATATTTTACTACATACATATTTTAGATTTTAAAAATCAAATTGGGGCGGCTTAAAATGTTTTTGGAATTGTATATAATTTCAAGATTTGTCTTTGATTTGAGACTCGTGTGAAACAGTGCTATAATCACTATTTTTCTATTTAAAACTATCACACTCGGCAGACAAGAAAATAAACTGAAGCTGTTAACAGAATTTTCTAAATAGTAAGCCAATATGGCGAGTACCGTTAACTAAAAAATGGGTTGCTGAATAAAATTCAGGAAAAAGCTTTTCGATTCTGAAAAATATTTATGATGTTCAGTTGAATATTATTTTACCTCTCCATTGGCCATCACAATATCCACCACACCTTCTTGGATAAAGTACATTTTTGTTCCTATTGTACCTTCTTTTATAATAATATCACCTTTTGGAAATAATTCAAGTAATTTAGTAACAAATAAATATTTGGCATGAACATATAAAATTTAGAGTTACCAGGTTGAAAAACTTCGTATTTTAACTTTGTTACAACGTCGGAAACGAAATTTGAATCAGCATTTGCAAAAAAAGGCACAGACGCAACGAGGGATCTGTAATTAATTAAAATATTTTACAAATATCATTGGGTATAACTATTTCATTGAATTTTTCATTAAACGGACCTACAATTATAGTTGATAACATCCTCCCGTAATTTTTCACTTAGTTCCCCAAGTATACATTCCTCGTCGAAAAATTTCCCTTGATACCGATGTTCAAAGTACTCAGTTATTCTTTGGCGCATGTCTCGCGGCAGTTTACGGTAAGCCATGTATTCTTCAACTTGCTTCACTTTTTCGCGGTACTGACGCCGGCTGGAATCTAAGCTTTGGATTAAATTCGTTGCATGCCCCAAGAACAAAGCATAGCACGTTGCACCTGATATCATCGACAACATTGTCAGCCACATGTCTGTCAACGATTGCGGTGGGAATCTATAAAATGTATAAAAATTAAATTACATATAATGGAGAATTAATTTCACATCTGATTGAAAGCAAACCTGCCGTAACCTATGCACAGCATATGAGACATAGCTTTGAATAATGCCCATGAGTACTGCTCCAGCCAATATGACTCCTGAAACGTAAATATTTATACAAATTAGTATATATGCATACAGTGGCAGATCCAAGGAGCTTTAGCCCCACTGAGATTTTTTGTTCCGAAAGTACACTGAAACATAGTTCTGCTTTAATTCAGGTTCTATAGTAATAAATATTTTAATGAAAATTTAAAATTATCAGTGAGAAAGTATAGTTGAAAATATATTTGAGATAAGTGAGAAAAGTAAAATTCCTTCTTTAGAAATCAGATGAAATTACACTGTGCAGCAATTTTAGGGTTATGGAATCTAACGGAGAAGTGACCAACACAGGTCGGTTGTACTGATCCAGAGTAACAAAACCCTAAGAGGGTTTTAAAAAGTTGGCTCGCTTTTAAATGTTATAGCCTTTCAAAGTTGAGCTGTTGTAGTGTATTTTTCAGTTCTATTTTCTGTTTATAATAAAAACAAAAATTTGAAAACCCAAACATTATTAAATTCTATACATTTTTGTTACTAGTATTATTGCTTATTTTTTGCAAAAGTCATGTAATGGATAGTTTAAACTTCTTAATATGGAAAACTCTAAAATGTTAGAACTGTTTTTGTTCTTATCTTGTTGAAGAAAGTAGTAAAAAATTAGCACTTAATTTTTAAAAAATAAGCTGCAAGAGGCGAACTTTGAATGCCTATAACTTTTAAAAGCGAGCTAACTTTGCAAAACCCTTTTAGCGTTTTGTTACTCTACATCAATACTATCGACCTGTGTTGGCCGACTCTCCGTTAGAGAAATGTGTTGCACAGTGTTATTTATATTTTCCAATTCCAATATTTCACAAATGAAAAATTTTTGAGAGCGCAGTAAAATAATGAAGAAATGATTTCCAACGTGAAGACACAGACACGAACGAGCCCATTTGTTATAATGAGTAATATTGTTCTCTACTCTATTTTGCAATAAAGTGAATAAATTCTTAAAAACTTTTATTTTTTCCTTGTTCAGTCCATTTTGCAGACATACGCTCCAGTGACCGATTAAGAGCATCATACATATTAAATTGAAGATTCTCATAAAGACTGATGCCATACGAAATCCACACGAACGATCGTTAATGATATGAAGTGGTAATGTGAAAACATTAAATTCAAAAAGAAAATGAACAATGAAACAAAATCAAAATTAAATAATGTTAAGTTCAATTCTAAATATTGCACAAAGAACATTGCGTAAAATTGTATTGAAAATGGGCATTATGCGGATGATTCCGTCTCGATGGTCATTTCAAGAGGTGATGTCAGATGGGAGGTCTTATTTTAAATGTCATATTTATGTGTCGTAGATCAAGTTCGAAAAATGAGTTTTAATGTCCATTAGTTTCGACCATTAGTTTCGATTATGGTGGTAGGTTTTTTGTAGTAAGCCAGAAAAGCAACAAAGTCTTTAATTTTTAAGATAAAATTCTTTTTCGGATATTGCCGACACCAAAAAGATATTTCACGAAATGTTTTTAAAAAAAGTTGATTTTTCTTCGAGCTACTACGATGCAAATGTGTACAACAATGTTTTACCCTGAATGGCATTTTTCCGAAAAGTTTAGGGCCCCCTGGGTAATTAGCAGACAAACAAAAATGACAACCAAAACCGTGCCACATTTTCGTTTCAAATCGGCACTGGTTACTTCCATAACTGCTAATGGTAGTATCACAAACCTATGAAAAGAATCATATTCATTAAAAAATTGAATGTAACATTTACCTGTAATTCGTTAATGGATACCCATGAGTTCGACGGAAAACCTTGTAGCATTGGCACTAAAAATTGTAGACATCCGCTCCAGTGACCGATTAAGAGCATCATACATATTAAATTGAAGATTCTCATAAAGACTGATGCCATGTTGAGGAACTAAAAATAGATTTATCAATACAAAATCCACATGAACGATCGTTAATGATATGAAGTGGTAATGTGAAAACATTAAATTCAAAAAGAAAATAAACATTGAAACAAAATCAAAATTAAATAATGTTAAGTTCAATTCTCGATATTGCACAAAGAACATTGCGTAAAATTGTATTGAAAATGGACATTGTGCGGATGATTCCGTCTCGATAGTCAATTCAAGAGGTGATGTTAGATGGGAGGTCTTATTTTATATGTCATATTTATGTGTCGTTTCCAAGTCTTTGGCTATGTTGCTTCATTTCATTAGGAAACTATTTTTTAGAAGGTATGTATGTGTAAAAATGGTTATTAAAACCCCATGAGCATTTATTTACATCCGTATAAATCGTGGTTAAGCTACATATTTTTCATTGTCCAATAAATCCCAAAGAAAATGAAGGCTTGCAACCAAATTCTCGTTACTGTATGAAAGTGTAATCACTCAATTAGTTTCAGTGTTACGTTGCAGTTTAAAAGGAAATATGTAATAAAACAAGAGGGAAATCAAAAAAATTTAAGCCTTGCTTTTCCAAAATATTTATCTTATTTGATTGCAATTCTTTAGTAATAGTGCGGGCACACGAGAGTGAATTTCGATGAAATTCAGAATTTCATTGAGAATCGAAATTTGTTTTTGACAGTTTGCAAGTTTGGTGAAGAAGAAGAATTTTTTGTTTGTGCTTGATGAAAATAAAAATAAACAAAAATGTCGTCTCTTATTGGATTCGAATGGGAGGTTTTGTTAATATATAGCTGTTACGAAAAAATTTAATAAATCTTATATTTTCCTTGTTTTTAACAACCATGTGTTTGAGGATTGCTGAATTACTTTCAGCATTTCAAATGAATTTCGTTGAAATTCTTCTTATATTTGATAGTTTCCGTATGACGAAATTCCGCATTTCAGACGCATTTCAACGAAATGCTAAATTTGCCTCTAATGTGGCCGCACTAATATATTAAATCATTGGACTGAGGCTGCGAAATCGCCTCTTCAGGAGTTTTAGTGATTAAGTAAACACCACCTAGTTTTTTTTATTTACAAAGCATTCTCTTTAGTTTTGCTCATATCTATTATATCCTTCGAATAATATTGCCTGAAAATAGACCCTCTTCATCCATAATATTTGGTCAACTGTACATATTATCTCATTTCATATTGACCATCGTGATGGACTCACCCTGTATACAGGCTTTCAGTCTTGAACGTAACATATGTATATACATGCGTAAGTATGTATATATTGCGATGAAAAAACAACATACGTATAATTATGTACATACATACCTATTTAAAATGTTATAAAACATATACATAAGTATTAGAATATGTTCTAAAAACAAGACGATTAGAAACAATCTGATTAATGTATTCGGGGAACTACCTACGCATCTTGTATTTTCAGTTCAATGTCATATTACTTAAATATGATTTTATTTCGTTAAATTTTTTAAAAGTAACAAACAAACGACGTACATATGTACATATTCGCATATGTATATGAGCTAATAGAACATACGATAAAATGTAAGGACAAAAGTATTCGCTAATAAAATGTTTTCATTGACTTAACCCTACACAGCGTGTTTCAGGAACTCGAGTCAATATGACGTGGGGTGGCAGAGGAGGTCAAGATAATAAAAACTTCATATGAGTGGAAGGGTCTATTTTCTAGACCTTACCTGCTCTAAAAGGTTACCAATTTTTCCGTGTTTCTCCAGTTTCTTGATTATAATTATAACAATTGACAATAAATGAGATTCATAATCTAAATAAAATTATCTTTCTAGCGGAGGGTATTCAAATTATCTAAATATCTATATTAGGGAAAGGACTATTAATAGTTCCATAGGCAGACAAACTTTGTGCTAAAAAAAAAATCAAAATTCGATCTTAAAAGTCATTTTATGAGAATTCATAACTTTAACTTTTTATCTCAAGAATAAATTAATTGTTATTGGACTAAAAAAAGTTGACGGTGAAAGTATAACGAAACCAGACCTATAAATAACACAGGCCTGCAAAATTAAACTTTTTTAGATGATGAAAGTAATTTTCAGTGTAAATTTGTGCGCTGAATCCGAATCAGAATGCATAACTTTTCTACCAGGACATGGTTTCAAGGAATCTTAATCCTTAATGTTTTGCTAGTTTTCATACGGATGATTATTTTTTTATTATTGGCAATATTAGATGTTATTATGGAGAAACTGGAACAATACATAAAAATCGGTAACTATTTCCAGCTCGCAAGGAATTGCAAATAGACCCTTAACTCACTCTCTTATCTCGACCTCTTCACGTTGTATTGTCTAACGCTACTGAATCACCCTGTATAAAGAAATAACGATGAATGATCCGTTTCAAAAGAAATAATAGTTTGTGCATACTACCAATTTTTCTTATGTTAGAATAAAAATGAAAGAAATTTTTTTTTTTTTTTTGAGTAGCAATATGAATGAGCAGATTTTGTTAAGATTTTTCAGTTATATTTCTTTATTTAACCTTAAAATATTTTTTAACTAGGAGCAAACCAACATATTATTTATTGTTTGTTGTTATAAGAATTATCTTTCGCAAATTTAAACTTAATTGTTTTAACAAGGGTCTCCAAACTTTTTAGCTTAAGGGTCACACTGACTCCTTTACAAGTCCCAAAACCTAGATATTTCGGTTGGTACTTAAGGGCAAGAGTTAATGACATTTCAATGTCGGCGGAGTTAGCAAATGCGTGTGCTGTATTGGTACGATCATGATAAATGTATAGTAATAACAAGTTAAGTACAGTGGAGCAGCAAAACTGCAGTAGTTGATCGCCATCTTGTGGTGAGCAGCGGAATTACAAAAGAAAACGGAAAAACGCAATGAGTATATGAATAGAAACTGAAAGGATTATTCAGAAATTTTGATAAGATAATACCCCACAGCTGATTATAATTCATTGTAGCTTTGCTTTTTGTTATTGGAAGTGTACATGGCTCAATAATAAGGTTATGTCACCAGCATAACTCTCTTCTTCTTCCCGATTTATTCGTCTAATTCTTATGCCAAATAAATCAAGCAAAAAAATATGACAACAAAATAAATCAGCGGTTTCGTTATGAATTTGACAGAAGATAGGGATTTCCAACCCTACACACAAAAACAAAATATGTGGTTGACTTTGTTTTTGTAGCGCTGCTATAACCTTATTATTGAACCATGGAAGTGTATAAGTGTGTAATATTACCTGTGGGGCATTATCTCATCAAAGTTACTGAAAAATCCTTTCAGTTCCTACTCATGTACTCATTGATCAATAGTCTTTGTGTGGAAAATGCTTGGGTATATTAGAAGTTTTTAAGCCAGTCATGTCAACTGTTAATTATATTAGATAATATGCGCTTACTCTTCGTCCGTGAGTTTATTGAAGAGATAGAAGCAAATGACTTACGCTGGATTAGCTGCGGAAAAGTTCTAACGCGAGTAATAATCGAAATTTTCTTGAATGAAAGAAATCCTCTGTCTGGGTTACAAAACAATGAGTGGTTATGGAAGTGCATATGAACGGCCGTAATTTAAAACTACAATGAGAAAACCAGCTGCTGTCTGATTCGTTTGTTTCAATGGCAATTGAATACATTCCAAATATTCAATCAGCAAATTAAGACTCCATTTCCGTTAGATTTCGCAACTGTAGCTTTGGATGTTTTAAAAATAAAATTTGAAACCCGTGTTTCAGAGTTTTTGATCAAAATCCTTTTAACGCCGATATAGAAATCCTTGTTCCAGGGTCTTCAAATGGAAATGATTGATTTGCAGTGCAATGATATTTTTAAAGAAGAATATTAAAATTCATCTCTGCTGGAATTTTATAAAAGTCGTCCCTTTACACAGGTTGATCAGCTAGATAAATTTGTTTGTTCCTTTTTTCCGTTTTCGGCACTACTTATCTGATTCATTTTCGAAAATTAAATATCCAAAAAATATTTGCAGATTCAAATTAACTGATAACATTTGAAATCGCTGCTGATAATTTCCATTAGTAAACTTGATCCACAACTAAAATCCTAAATCTCATTAAATATAATTATAATAGGCGTTTTTCTTTATTAGCTCTGAGTAGAGCACGAATTGTCAAATAACGTAATCGTGTTCCTTTTTAGCTCTGTGCACTCAGAGTAAACGATTTTTTTTGTGTCAGAGCGCAATCAGAGCTTGCTCTACGTGCTCAGAAGAAATTAAATGAGCAGACAGAGCACGATTGAAAAAAATATTTTGACAGAACACACAAAAATTTGAAATGGCGGACAAGAATAATTAATTTATCCATTTTGCACAAAAAAAATTAAAACGATTGAAAAAAACTTTGTCGAAAAATAAACTTAATTATAAATAGCTGTTATCTGACTATGCGTTTCAAAACTGAATCCGAGTTGTCAGAGTGTGCTCGATGTGCTCGTGATCTACTTTACTCCGTGCTCTGAAGTAAAAAAAAAAAACGCCTAATGTAATAAAAAAAAACTACTGCGGGCCGGATAGGAGGTGCTCGTCGGCTGCCGGCGGGAGAGACCCTTGATTTATAAAAAAGTGAAATTTTCTTTGAATAACTTTTTATCACTTCACGAATATCAAATTTTTAGATTTTTTTTAATTCGAATAGGTTATAGCTCCTTAAAAAAATTAGTATATTTTTAAAAATTCACTTAATAATGTGTATTAATGTCCGTAGCTCATTTCTGTAATTTCTCTCTAACGATTTATTCTCTGTTTCATATTACTTTGACATCATAATTGTATTTTTTGCCATATGCACCTTTCATTATAGTGCGGACACACGAAAGTGAATTTCGTCGATATTTGTAATTTTAGTGGACACACGCTAAAAATAAAATTTTATTGAGAATTAAATTTAATTTTTGTTAGATTAAAAGATTGTAAAAGAAGAAGAATTTTCGTTGGTATTTTGTGAAAATAAAAAAATCTTTGCCTTTCAATTGAATAGCAAGAATTAATGTAACAGTTATAACAATCTGGCTCTATTATTTAATTTTCCCACTCTTTTTTTTATATTTTTAATTTAATAATGTAATATTTACCTACAAGAGCAACTGTTATGACAACAAAAACAATTGTTGCAAAGTAATAGATTTTATAGTTTTCCATTTTTTTAAAACCATTTGAGGGATGAGAAATAACTTTCCGCATTTCAATTTAATTTCGTTGAAATTCAGAATTTCATTTAACAATTTTTGTATTGCGAAATTTCACATTTCAGACGCATTTCAACAAGATGGTAAGTTTTGGTTGAAATTCACTCTCATGTGTCAGCACTATTATTAAGATGATATTAGAAAACCGATCTCTGAGTGGGAATAGAAAAATTTGTTGGGTTTCTCTCGCGCTGTCAAAATGTTTTTTTTCGAGTAAGAAGTTACAATTTCAAACACATCCAGAGTTACAGAAATTTGTTACTGTATTTGTTTTGAAATATTGTTGTCAATTGATATTCGCTTTCAAATTTGCATTAACAGACTGGTTTTCATTATTTTTTTTTTTTTTTTTTTGAGGATGGAAAAAAATTTTTTGATTTTACAATTAATAACTCTTTTGAAACGAATTATACATTTTTATGTACATAATGTTACCTCTGCATAATATGAAAATATTTTTAAAAAAATAATTATTATGATTTCAAAACATACATACTACATACATAACTATAGCGAATATTTCATGTTATTAAACAAGAGATAATATTAATAAGCTCACAATCAATGCACAAATTAAGTTTTAGTGTGAAAAGCTGGTGACTGTACCCATTTGTCATGGGCTATTTATTTTTATAAATCGCTGAAAGGTGCAAGATAAACAAAATCGAACATATTCACAACTATAAAATACACCACACTTAAAGCTTCCTGGCAAATTTTATTTCAGTTTTTTTACTTCATATCAGTATGAAGTATGTGTATGTACAGAAAGTGGATAAAAAAGTTATAGATTTATAAACATATATGTAGCAATAAGGCAGATTTGTTTAAGTCGACATAAATCTCGGTTTAAATACCATATTATATTATTTTTTTCTAATCGTTATACTTCGACGACTTAACATGGCTTCGATTTAAAATTGTGATTTTCTCAAAGCTACGATTTCAGACATAAGCTGCTCTGTCATATTGCCACATATATATACAAGAAAATATATAACATACATATGTATTTTGGATATAAATACAGTGGACGCTCGGAATTCTTAAGTAGTTGATTCTTGGGCTATTTAAGAGCTCCGAGTTCTTAAGATTTTGGACGGTTTTTAAAATCAACTTTTTCAATTTTTAGTTTAAAATATTTTTGAAATACATACATTGTACACAGTAGCATTTTATTAGGTAAAAGTACTAAACAAAAGTTGACCAAACCTACTCAGAAAACATAAAATTTTAGGAAGTTACATACAAAACAAAAATTAATTCAAAATCTACTCAGAAAACTTATGTCAAAAATTGCTTAAGTTTTCTGGATAATTAAGATTTCCGAACGGAAGAATTCTGAACGTCCACAGTATCTCACAAATAATTAATTAATCCACTATTACCATTTTCAGTTCACTAGCGGATCCTTAGGAGGGTTTAGTCAGACGTACTGATTTTGTCAGTACATGTACTAATTTTCTTGCATTTTTTTTTTAAATACTGATTTTATAATTTAAAAATCAGTACTCAAATCTACTGCCTTTTGGACTTTGCATTGTTTTAGTACTGATTTTTTTTTAAATCTTAATATTATTAGGTATAAATTAAAATTTGTTTTTCTAATGTATTTATTATTACTTTAAAATCTTTTAATGTAAATACGGGCAGAAATATACATAGGCTTGAAAAAAAACAGAATAAATGTTTTGAGTAGTAGCTCAATGTATTTGGAAAAAATTTTAAATTTTTTCGATTCTTCACTTCAACGCCTACTGAAACAACTTTCTTTAATGTTGACTTTTTAAAAGAAGGAAAGAAAAAGTCTTGCCCTTTTGATTTTTGAAAGCTAGCTTATAATAAAAAGCAAAAATGTATAAATTGCTGGAAAATGATTCTGATTTGCACTCAAGTTCAATATAGGTACTGATTTTTCAAATAAAAAATCTGGCTACCTTAGTTTGAGCTCATATTACCGAACAAATGATCGACATAGCTTAATTGTTTAAAAATTCAGGATTTTTTTGTTTGGGATTATGAATTTGTGGATTTTCTGTAAAGAGAGGAGATTATGAGTAAGAGCTGAAGATTTTGTGTCAATAATAAAGAGATGAAACAAATTTCCTGGGTTTTTTTTTTTTTAATTTTAATGTATTTGACAACAAATTTTTTTTTTTATCAAGAAGAAATTTGCTTATTCTATTTAGTCTTATCAAACAAAATTTAAAATAAATGTTATTAAATTTTTTATATATAAAATATAATATTTAAAGGAAACGACTGAAGGTAGGACTCTATTTTTCATTTGTGTGAGTGCATACCTATTTCTTTGATAGTGGCAAATTTAAACAGATTTAGAAATCCGAGAAACAAATTAAAGAAAGCGCAAACAAAACCACAGGTTTTTAAAGGAAATGCTGTGTGCTGTTAAATTTGATTAACCCTTAACTACTGTAGTTGGTCTGTTAAACCACTTCAAAATATTTCAATTATCTCTGATAAGTAAAATTTAATCAAATTTGTTTATGCTATTACAAAAAATATCGTTCTTTTTTCGTTTTAACTAAAGAACTAATGCAAACTTTCAATAACATATGAGGCATTTCAGGTGAAGTGGACAACGAAAAAAAAAGTGAAGTTCTGAAATTCGGCTTAATTGAACTTCTAGAAGATATGATCTATGATTTTCGGAAGTAATTTTTACAATTGAACAAATTTCCAATAAAATATGGAGCATGGTGATTTAAATAGGAAATTTGTTGTTCTTTTCAATTATGGAATCAGATCGGAAATTAATTTTTTTTTGTTTTTTCACCAAACCGGAGATAAAAGTTTAAAATCAGAACTTTAATAACTTCGACCATTTAAAAAAAAAGAAGTTATTTTTCTAAATTAAGCTTAAAGTATTTAAATAATACCCTTAAAATTTCAAAATGGGATCTACATTAGTTTAGGAGATAGATAAATAGGTGCCGCACTGAGCGTGGCTGCAATGTACTTTAATTCATGTGTGTCCTAAACTAATACTGATCCCATTTTTAAACTTTAAGGGTATTATTTGAATACTTTAAGCTAAAATTAAAAAAAAAATTTTTAAATGGTCGAAATTATTAAAATTTTTATTTTAAACTTTCACTTCCGATTTGGTGCAAAAAAATATTAAATTCCAATCTGATTCCATAATTGGAAGGAACATTCAATTTCCTATTTAAATCACAATGTTCAATATTTTATTTTAAATTTGTTTAATTCTAAAAATTAATTTTGAAAAATCCGTATTTCAATTATATCAATTCTTTAAAAACCCATAACTTGACAAAAAAACTTCATACAAAAGCAAAATTGTGTGTCCACATTCATATTTTCCAGAAGTTCAATTACGCCGAATTCAACGAGTTTCAGAACCTCACTTCCTAACAAAAAATAGAATAATGGAGTCGGAGAATGGAGTATTATTATTATTATTTATTATTTAGGGGAGCCCAACCAGGCAGGCACTGCGACCTAAAAGATCTTTTGTGCCATTCCCCATTTTATGACAAAAGGCGTTCAGCTGACCTAATAAAAGTCAAGACATCTTTTGCAGAAGAAGATTTTATGTGATTAGCCGAGTCGGAGAGTAACTCATTGCTATTCCTCCAAATTTCCATAATTGTTATATAAATTCTTAGTGTCCAAATCCAATTGAAAGGCAACATTTTTATTTATTTTTATTTGCACAAAACATACACAAAAATTCTTCTTCTTCTCCCAACTTATAATATGTCAAAACACGAATTTGAAATTCGTTTTTTGAAGTGTGTCCACCTAAATTTGAAATGCAGAATTTCAACGAAATGCACTCTCGTGTCTCTCTCTCGTCCGCACTATTAATAAATATAAAGCTATTATGAAAACAAAATCCAAATTGTCCGGAAAAATGTAATAGATCTTAAATTTTTTCTGTTTTCTACAACCATGTGTTTGAGGGTTGGTAATTGGTTTCTTCATTTCAGATGCATTTCAACGAAATGAGTCTGAAATGCAGAATTTCATTTGAGACTTTTTGTATGGCGGAATTCTTCATTTCAGACGCATTTCAACGAAATGTTAAATTTGCATGAAATACACTCTCGTGTGTCCGCACTATAACATTTTATTAAACAACAAAGTGTGCGTGGTTCCACAGATTTACGTAATTTTATTTCACTGCAATACTTAAGGGTTAATTATGATAGGTGCATTGATGCATTGATTTCTTTCGCTAGTGGACAATTACTGGATAGAAAATTAAACCTGTAAATGGGAATATTATTTATAGGAAAACTTGCTTGATAGATGATTTGTAATAACATAAATTTATTAATTGAAATATTTAAAATTTCAAAAAGATTTGGAACAAGAAAAAGTAAAATTATAGTTGGAAGGAGGGCAGAAATCCAAGAAATTATAGCTGTTTAACTAGGTTTGAATTGGGATGCTCGAAGAAGTCTGCTCTGGTTGATGATCAAAAAGTGGCAAATGTTCACTTTTCCCAATATATCTTAAAGCTAAAATAACGAAGGGTCTGACACCCTTTAATGAAACCATAACAGGTGATAAATCTTGGCTCTAAAAGAATAACCCATGGTATGGAGCTGCAAATCCACCCGTTACAACAACAAAAGTTATGATGCCATTTAATTTACCAGGATGAAAATTGTAGCTGTAGTTTCCTCTGAAAACTGGTAATAATAGTGACGGAAACTGTCAAGTAGTATACAGAAAATTCTTACAAGCTTACTGGGTCGCGAGCTTACACTGTTGAAAAAGACGATTTTGAGGAATATTTCGAACGAAATAATTCAAATATACTGAAGAAATTTACTGAAATTAATGGAAATTATGTAAAGATAGAAATAGAAATGAGAAATAAAGATGTGAAATTAAATTTTTTGCTCATCTTTTTTTCCAATCTAAGTACTTAATAAACTGGAGGAACTACTTCTGTAAAATTCATCGAGTAGACTAGATTTACGAGTAAACTTGAGTAGATCCATATGTTTTAAAGAGCACAGTTGTTTGAAAATGCATTTTCGCTAGTTATAATTTTTTACATCGTATTTGCTTTCAGCCTGTCAATTCAAAAAAGAATGTTCCTCAAAAATTTCAAAATTAAGGATGTAGTACGAATGGAAACCGCTATATTTAAAAAAAAATAATTCATAAATTTTAAAGACATGGTCTTAATCTTTTATCTGAAAAATTGGGGAAGTTATAATGTTTTCTTAACAAAAAGTGATTTTCCCCCATATATTTTTGTATGGTGAAATTTTTTGCCACTTTGCTATGTATTTTAATTCCAAAAATTATTTGATTATTCACGAAAAACTTTTAATATCATTTTCTTTTGCTTTATAAACAAAAATTTCATTAGAAATATTTCTAAGACTCTAAAATCATATTATTCGTATTGCCATAATCTACTCTACCGTGTTCTTTACGCAGGATATTTTGGAACTTATCAGTGGAAACAGGTGTATTTATTATTAAATTAAATTATATTATTAAAAATATATATTAAAAAAATTGCTCAGTTAGTTTGCTCTTAAGTCTGAAGAGTTAATTTCTATGCACATGGACAATAACACATCAAGAATATTTAGGTATCATTTTACTAACTTTTTCTTAGGCCCGGCTTCATATCAAACAATCAAACGGAATTTTAGTTAATTATCGATTGTAATTTAAGTGGTGTTTGTTTTTTTTTGTGGTTTTCAAATCATCAATTTTTAAGTATTGAATTTATGTGGCAACACTGCTCCGTGGACGTCGATAATAATATTATATTTATTAATATTTCATATATTTCAATAGATTGGTAAGGCAATCGCCTGCCAACCATTCACCACCTACAACATCTGGTGCGTCAACTTCTGGTGCTTCTTCCACCAAACCTACGGTGTCGACGAGAGTTTTGGCCAACATACCACCCTCGTCGTCATCAAAACCCACACCCTCTTCGAGCACGCTCGTCACCCAGGCAACTGTGTCAGGTGCGGGTGGTGCTCCTCTTCGTGCTCGTTTATCTGGTACCGGTAAGGCTTCAGCTACTAAGCTAGCCTCATCCCCTTCCAGTGCAAGCGCCAGCACATTCCGCTCAAGCGTTCGATCGCTTGTTTCGAACACTCCAACCACTTTGGCAGTTGTGCCAGGTGCTAGGGTTGTTTCCCCGCTCGTTCGCCTAACTGGTGTAGCCCGGGACTCGGCAACTAAGCCGGCCTTGACCTCCACCAGTACAGGCCCCAGCACCGCTTCCACCTCTGGTGCTCGCGCGTATATCACCGCGTCAACACGGGCGTACAGGACCAGAAGGTCAGCCTTCAGGATCCTGAACAGGTTGGAGCAGCTTGATCCTTCTTCGCTCTCTGAAAGGGATAAGGCTGCTCTCTTATGAGCTCAACAGAATTCTGGAGCCCGCCATCCCCGAAGGCTAATCAGAAACGACAGAGGTCGACTGAGCAAGCCGCCCATACTGTCCGTCAAGACCATAAACGGCCAAGACTGGCACCACCCAGGCCGAAACTAAATCGGCCTTTCAATTAAGTCGCGAAAGATGGTCTCATCTGGGCCATCATCGACTCCAATAATAGCGACGGCACCATATCTCCAGACAACTGGAGATGGGTGGCTTGTACAGACCAACGCTCCGCGGATCTGTACAAGGCTGCAATTGCGATGTTGGGAGAGGTTTGGCCTGGTACTAAGCTTGCGGCTGTAACAAAAGACCAAATCCGCAATCGCCCACGCTGCAAGGCTTGGATTCCCGCAGAGCCCTCCTCACCAGAAAAAATCCTGGAGCTCATCAAATTAAGCAACCTTGAGCTTCCCACCCACGACTGGAAGGTCGCCAAAGTCAGCGATCCAAAGGGAAACTTTCGTGAAGCGCTCATCATTTTAAATGAAGAGTCGTTATCGCCTCTCAATGTCAGCAAGGGCGAGATCAACTACGGTTTCGAGTCGATCTCTCTCAGAGTCTATAGATGCGACAAGTTAGTTTCTGGGCAGGAGACCAATGAAGAACCTTCAGCAGAAGCTGCGGCCTTCTTGGAGACCTTGCCTCAATCAGACATCGACACTCTCTCCGATGATGGGAGTGTCATGTCGACCTCCGAACTAGTTGGCGACTTTTTCGGAAAAATGGTGCTTGTCGCCACAGACGCCGATGCTCCTCCTTTGTCTGAAGAGGAGGACATCGATGTTCGCTCGCCCTAATGATGGTGAAGGTTCTACAGATTAACCTTCACCACTCCATCACTGCATCTGCAGCCCTGCTCCTCCGCCTGTCTCAAAAAGGAGAGGAGCTCATACTGGTCCAAGAACCATGGGTCGTTAATGACCGGGTTTGCGGACTCAATATTAATGGATACCGCACAGTGTATGTGGAGGGTCAAGGTAAACCCAGATCCTGTATCCTTATCAAAAATAGCATTAACGCTCTTTTACTCTCCAGGTTCAGCGATAAAGACAACGTGGCCATGGTTATTGTGATCAACGCCATGGTCACCTGGATCGTCTCCAGCTACATGGCCCATGACCACGGTACATCACCGCCGCACGATGTGTTGAAGCTTCTGGTTGCAGAGGCTAACTGCAAACGGACCCCGGTTATCATCGGTGCCGACGCCAATGCCCATCACGAGATGTGGGGCAGCACGGACACAAATGAACGAGGTGAGTCTCTCTTTGATTTTATCCTTACTCATGACTTAGTTATTGCTAATAGGGGGAACGAGCCAACCTTCATTACTTCAAATAGAAGGGAGGTTCTCGATCTCACTCTAGTAAGTGAACACTCGTCACACCTACTAAAAGACTGGAGCGTCTCGCAGGAGTGCTCCTTTTCTGATCATAATTATATTAACTTCACCATTGATAAACTAGATCTTACAGACTCTGCAGGTGCTACTAGCCTCATCAATAGGAAGCGTACTGACTGGACAAAGTTCCATGCCATTATTGAGTCTCGCATACAGCCTGCTCTACCCACTATTAATAACCACTGCGATATTGATCGAGAGGTAAACTTCATTACAGCACTTTTTAACACTGCTGCCAAATCGGCATGCAATTCTTCCAAACCAAGAGGTAAGACCAAACCTTTATGGTGGACCTCGGAGATTGCAGAGTTTCGAAAAGTATGTAGAAGACTCTTTAATAGAACCAAGGCTTTTAATGACTGCTTTCCCTTTAAATCAAAACAAAGGGAACTTAAGTACGCTATAAGAAAAGCCAAAAGGGCGTCTTGGAGGAACTTCTGTGGTAGCATAGAAAGCTCTTCCGAGACCAGCCGACTTCGAAAACTCCTCAATACGATTCCTAAGGCTCTCGACTGTATCCAAAAAGCTGATGGTCACTGGACTGTTTCTGGAATCGAGACCTTAGAGGTGCTCCTGAATACTCATTTTCCGGGAAGTGAAACCTTCGTTGATCATAGTCCTCCTGTGACCGATCATCCTTTAAGTAACCCCTCCCCTTTCCAATTGACCGACACTCTTTTAAAGTGGGCCATCAAATCCTTCAGCCCCTATAAATCTCCAGGGCCAGATGGTATCATTCCCGCGGTTATTCAACAAGGGGCTGAACACGTAACATCATGGCTATTGCAAATTTATAATGCTTGCCTAAATTCTCGTACATTCCCAAAAGCTGGAGAGAGGCTCGTGTAGTATTCATACCCAAAGCAGGGAAGGCGTCCCATACCAACCCAAAGGACTTCAGACCGATCAGTCTGTCCTCCTTTCTCTTAAAAACATTAGAAAGGGTTCTTGATTTTCATATCAGGAACTCTATCAATCCCACTCTTTTATCCAAATCACAGCATGCCTATACTAAAGGGAAGTCTGTGGAAACAGCGCTACATGTACTCATTGAGGAAGTTGAGAAATCACTTTCCAACAAAGAATGCACGCTTGCAGTGTTTCTCGATATCGAGGGGGCTTTCAACAATGTCTGCCCCGACGCTGTCGTTAATGCCTTAATAAATCTTAATCTTGATGTTAATCTGGTTAGATTAATAGGACAACTACTTAAAACACGTATCATCAGCTCCTCTATCGGAAATGATAAAGTCAAAAAGGTTGTCAATAGAGGCACACCACAAGGAGGTGTACTATCGCCTCTTATTTGGAATCTGGCGGTGAACACACTGCTAAACAGATTAGACCAAACCGGCTGCAAAATAATAGCTTATGCAGATGACATTGCTATTGCAGTATCCGGCAAATACCTTGCTACTCTTTCAGAACGGCTAAATCACTCACTTAGCATTCTGTCTCACTGGTGCCGTGAATTCGGTCTTAATGTCAATCCTGCCAAAACAGAGGTAAACAGATTAGACCAAACCGGCTGCAAAATAATAGCTTATGCAGATGACATTGCTATTGCAGTATCCGGCAAATACCTTGCTACTCTTTCAGAACGGCTAAATCACTCACTTAGCATTCTGTCTCACTGGTGCCGTGAATTCGGTCTTAATGTCAATCCTGCCAAAACAGAGGTAAACAGATTAGACCAAACCGGCTGCAAAATAATAGCTTATGCAGATGACATTGCTATTGCAGTATCCGGCAAATACCTTGCTACTCTTTCAGAACGGCTAAATCACTCACTTAGCATTCTGTCTCACTGGTGCCGTGAATTTGGTCTTAATGTCAATCCTGCCAAAACAGAGGTATAAAGTATAAAATACCAACTTTTGCCCTACCCAAAATTAATGGTACCTCGCTTTGCCTTAGCAAGAGCGTCAAATATTTAGGACTTGTTCTTGATCCTAAACTTCAATGGAAAGCTTATATAGCAGAGAGAGTACGGAAAGCCTCTTGCGCTCTCTACTGCTGTAAGAGGGCATTAGGAACAAGATGGGGTCTTCAACCTCGAGTCACTTCCTGGCTCTATTCGGCAGTGGTCGAGCCTAATCTTCTTTATGGATCCGTCTTCCGGTGGCCAGCTACTGCAAAGGCGGTCAACCTTAAACCACTGGATAAGGTTAGAAGAACGGCAGCCATATTGATTACTGGGGCTCTCCATACTACCTCCACAAAAGCTCTCTTCGCAATCCTTCATTGGTTGCCAACTTCACTTCTGGTTAAGCAACAAGCTAAGTGCTCTGCTGCCAGACTCAGTGCCCTAACTCGCTGGACCCGGTCAAACCTGGGCCATGCCAAGATTTTAATCCACGATACGTCCGTACCAACTAACGAAGACTACATTTGCTCTACCCCTAATTTAAACCACACGTTCTTCACCCATATCCCCAGTAGAGAGGACTGGGTTAATGACGAGGTGGTCACTGACAATTCAATTGACATTTATACAGATGGATCCAAATCGGAGGAAAGAGTCGGCTGTGGCATCTTCTCTAGTAAGTTAGATCTCAGACTCTCTTTCCGACTTCCTGACCATTGCAGCGTCTTTCAGGCGGAAATAATGGCTATCTATCAAGCGTCCAAGTGGCTTATTCGCAACGATTCATTCGATAAGAATATCTGCATTTACACGGACAGCCAAGCAGCAATCAAGTCCCTTGGCGGTGTTTTTACTACATCAAGGCTTGTTCTCGACTGCTGATCTTCACTCAACATTTTGTCGAGTCACTCGCAGGTCCACCTATATTGGGTGCCTGGACATATGGATATTTCAGGTAACTGTAATGCCGACGAGTTAGCAAAACAGGGCTTGCAGCTTACAGATATATAACCTTCCTGCACAATTGGTGTCCCTCTTACGTCTATTAAACCAGCCATTAAGCAAAACTACCTTGAGGAAGTAAGAAGATCCTGGATAGAGGAGCATACCTGTGGTATTACCAGGCTAACATGGACCACTATGGACAATAGACGAACTAGACAGCTACTCAACCTTAGCAGAAACTCCATCAGCATTACGACTTCGGTGCTCACGGGACACTGCATAATGGGGAGACATGCTGCACGACTAGGACTGCCATTCAATGACTTCTGTCGGGGCTGCGGCTCTGAGGAGGAGGAGACTAAAACTCCTGGGCTCACCTTTCTTCACTAGTCTGTCCAAGCTATCATCCGTAAATATTAAGGACATAGCCAGATTCATTATGGAATCCTCATGGTTCTTTAATCCGTAAAGGGGGGAGTCGCGCCGTACTGTGGTATCACAATGAGCCTAAATGTGCTTAAGTGTGCTTTCAAGCAAAAGGCTGCCACTCCAACCTAACCTAATATTTCATATACTTCGTCACTATTGTTCTCGGAATCCATTTTCTATATAACTTCTCTCTTTATATTTTTCACAAACATTTCTATTTCGTTCTTTTCTGTTTGTTATTCAAAATAGCTATTCATTCAATCGTGTGCTGTATTTAAGTGTCGGGCATTTAAATACTGTTTAATTTTGAGTGATGACACTGAAATTTGTGAATTAATTGTCGCTTGCTGACCTGAAACTAGCCCTTAATAAGCTTAAAAAGCTAGATTCGACCATAACTTACTTCTTGTTCGCTTGTTATGTTTTGTTTGAAATTATGGGAGAGCACTGCGACTTTTTGGTCAATGCCCTATATACAAATTTACACATGTATAAGCATACATAAAGATTTCATGTATAATTTATATATTTATGTATATGTTTCGAAATTAGCTGACGAAAACGGCGGCTGCCAAACGCCTGTGTTAACGTCAGCTGATTTTAGCATCTATCACATTGCCATAGAGCACATGAGATGACTTTGAGAGAGACCCTACGTCGAGAACGACGTCTCTGCTTGTATAGTATGATCGATCTCCACACGTTTAACACCAACAAATAATTCTGCCCTGAATAAATGTACATACGTATTTTGTTTTCGGTTTACGACACAGAAATCATGTTGCTTCTTATAATTCCTACATAAATGAATTCCATTCACAAAAAGGTATTAAATGACATTAAGGGGTTACATGGGTTTCAAAATTTAAAAAAATTAATTTTTTATTATCTTATTAAATAGTGTAATATGTCTAAAATATTCTCCCAATTTCAATTCTCGATTGGAGTAAAAGTCTAGGAGATATAGCCTTGGGAAGTTCCGCTCATTTAAACTTTTTTCTCAAATATAAATGTAATAAAACCAAAGAATGTCAGATACCTAAGGGTAAAGGGCTCATGTGCATTTTTTTATTTAATTTTCTTAAAGCACATACAATTTTTAATTAATCCGATAATTTATTTTAAAAATACCCTACAATAGCTGTACATTTTTACTATTCATAGACAGCAGAGAGAACTTTAAACGCGTTTTCTTCAAAGCAACGTTTTCTAACACAACATTTTAAAAAATACTAGATGGATTTAGATGAAATTTTTACAGCATATTCTTGAAATTTATATAGCATATTCTTAAGCCTGATTGAAGAATTTTTTTTAACTACAATAATACAATTTCATTATCGTAGCAATTCTTATAGTGGTTTGACGTGTTTTTGCGTTATAATTTTGGTTCATCGTTTTAATTTTTTGCTTTTAGTTTTTAATTATTCCTAAAAGTGATTTTTTAACGCTTAATATTACAATTTATAAACTTAAATATTCTGCAATTATAAATATTTGCGAATTACTTCTGTTGCTGCATCTTTATATAATTGTACCTGCTGCTAGTGCTCTCTATATTATCATTATATTTGCTGGTGCTGCTGCTGCTATAATTCTGAACCTGTCTACACTCATTTTGCTACTATTGGTGCTGCTTTGCCAGTTATTGCTCCTGCTCTGCCTGCCGCTGTCGCTGCTCCGCCTAACACTTATGCTATGCGAGTTGATACTCCTGCGGTTGCTATGCCTGCTGCTGCTGCTTTTATGCCTCCTGCTGCTGTTATGCCTGCTGCTAGTGCTGCTATGCCATTTGCTGCTGCTGCTATGCCTGCTGTTGCTCTGCCTGGTGCTACTGCTGTTTTGCCTGCTGTAACTCCATCTCCTACTACTGCCTCGACTACTTATGCTGCTGCTTCACGTCAATCTCCGGTTGATAAGTTACAACTAATTGTTCCTGATCAATGGTCTGCAGTCTTCTCCTCGCCGATTTCGTCACCTCTGGAGGTTACACCGCCGTCAGTATGCCCATCAGTTGTTCCGGTACGCAAGTCCATCTTTGTCTCAAGGCTAGCCAGGTCTACTTCTGAATCTGATGTATCAGCATATGTAAACTTTAAGCTTGGTATATCTTCTTATGAAATTAATTGTTTCAAGCTTGCTGCTCAATCGGAACGTCAAATTCCCTCATTCAAGATCATACCTCCTGCTGAGGTGTTTGACTGCATTGTATCTAAGGATTTCTGGCCTTATTATATTGTGGTCCATAAGTTTGTCCCTCGAAAAAGAGGTGTTAATCTACCATCTTCATCTTCATATATTGAACGTCCATCAAAAAACAAGTAAATCTCAATGCACCTCATTTTGATGCATTTGATCCACTGTCTTCTACGATTATGGCCACTGCTCCTAATATTGGCAGATCCAACAATAATCATCCAACAGCTTCTTCATATGATCTCATCACTTCTTCGGATATATTCGCCAATAATAATAATCTTAAAATCTACTTTCAAAATGTGTCTGGCCTCAGAACGAAATCTCATTTGTTCCGTTCGAAAAGCTCTCATCTTGACTATGACATCATCATCGAGACCTGGCTAAATGCTGACTTCTTTGATGAGGAGTTCTTTGATACTCAGCTTTACAATATTTTTCGCAAGGATAGAGATGCTGCTAAAACTTGACTGTCCAGAGGAGGTGGTGTTCTGATTGCTGTTCAACGTAAACTACGTTCTTCTCGATATATACTACATAATGAGGACACTCTCTTAGATCAGATTTGTGTCTCAGTTGCTGGGTGCACTGGTGCGCTTGTTATTTGCGATTCTTACATTCCTCCCAATAGTTCTGATTTATTATATAAAGCCCATGTTGACAAGTTTTAGATGTACCTTCTACGACTAATAATGATCTCTGTATCTTAGGTGACTTTAACCTCTGTAATATTTCTTGGTCTCATTTGGTTGATAGTGTTTACCTTATTGGTAATAATATTAATAGCAGTTCTGAAATTTATTTGATTGATACTTTATCTAGCTTTGACTTACGTCAAATCAATGGTTTTGTTAATAAGCTTAATAAAATTCTTGATTTAGTTTTTATTAGCACTACTATTAATTTTAATTTATCTGAATTCCTCTTTCCATTTTCTTCTACAGACATGCACCATGTTTTTTTAATCCTACAACTTGAATTTTATGATTTTTCTACTGTTGCTCCTGTTAATCAGTATACTGGTGTTAATTTTAAATCCTGTGACTTTCGCAAGCTGGATCATTTTCTTCTGAATCTCGATTGGGACAACATGGTTTTGGGTGCTGATGCCTCTAAATGTTTTGAAATTTTTATCAATTAGATTCAAGTTTGCTGTGCAAATAATATTCCGCCTCTCTCTAAAAAAGTTTATAAACTGCCATGTTATTCCAGAGACCTTAAGAAGCTTAAGTATCTAAGAAATAAGTATTACAATAAATTCAGTTATACTAATAGTCCGATTTTCAAGTCAAAATACGAGTTTTATATGAAGAAATTTAATTGTTTAAACAAATTTCTATATAGGAATTATATCCTTAATTATGAAGCTAACTTAAAATCCAATCCGAAAGCTTTTTGGCGTTTTATTAATTCAAAGAAATCTTCTTCAGATTTTCCTCCGTCAGTTTTTTTAAATGAAAGGTGTGCAAACTCACCAGTGGAAATTGCTGACTTCTTTTGTTCAAATTTTGTTTCTGGCTCTGATTTGACTGTTGCGAGTGATTTCCCTCAAATCTCGGGATCATCTGTTAATTTTGGTTCACTCACTCTCTCTTTGGATGACGTCTATAAAGGTATTCGTAATATGAAACCTTCTTTCCAAGCTGGTGCTAATGGTCTCGCTCCTGCTTTATTAAAAAATTGCACATCACTAATTCAACCTTTGCTGTTTATTTTTAATAAATCGCTTTCTACTGGAGTTTTCATTGACGCATGGAAAGTTGCTTCTATTACTCCCATTTTTAAGAGTGGTAATAAAAAAATGTAGCTAACTATAGGCCGATTTCCAAACTATCCACGGTGTCTAAGTTGTTTGAATCAATTGTTAAAGAGAAACTTTATTTTGCCTTTAAGAGCTTGATCTGTCCTCATCAGCATGGTTTCGCTCCAGGTCGATCCACAATTTCCAATTTAGCAATCTTCGCTGATGATTGCATTGCAGCACTTTATAGTGGATTCCAAGTCGATGTTGTCTATACCGACTTCTCCAAAGCCTTCGACAAGGTTAGCCATAATATTCTTATTTCTAAACTGTCGAGCTTTAGGTGCCACTCTATCTTTCTAGAGTGGTTTAAATCACATCTGAGTAACCGCCTTTGTATGGTTGTAGTTGAAGGTGTCCCTTCTCAACCTTTTATAGCATCCTCAGGAGTTCCTCAAGGGAGCATTTTAGGTCCATTGTTGTTCATTCTTTTCATTAATGATATTAGTTCTTGTTTTTCCTCAGTGAAATATCTGCTTTATGCCGATGACCTTAAGATGTATTCTGTCATTAAATGTCCTTTAGATTCTCAAATTCTTCAATCTGAACTCGATAATGTTTATTCTTGGTGTAGCAAAAATGCCCTGTCTTTGAATATTAATAAATGTTTGCATACGGCTTTCTCCAAATCACATACTTTACTGTCCACATCCTATCGCATTGCTGATACTTTGCTAGAAACTGTTGATGAAATTTCTGATTTAGGAGTAATTTTTGACACTAAACTTACTTTTGTTAGTCATATAAACACTACAATTTCTAAGTCTTATTCAATGTTGGCTTTTGTCCGACGTAACAGTCAAGAGTTTTCAGACCCTTATACGCTTAAGCTTCTTTACACCTCTTTCGTACGCTCCAAATTAAAATATGCTGCTTTTATTTGGAGGCCATATCACGCTTGTCACATTGAACGCGTTCAAAAGGTTTTTATGCGTTCTGCTCTTCGTTCCTTGAATTTTTATGAACCAATTCCTTCATATGCCTCTCGTTGCTTGCTTTTAGATTTAAAATCGCTGCATAGTAGAAGGTCAGCCCTGTCTGTGTCATTCATTCATGACGTCATAAATGGTGCGGTTAACTGTCCCTCCCTTCTCGAGCGAGTTACTTTTAATGTCCCAGCCAGAAGTCTTCGACATTTTGACATTTTTTACATTGGCCACTATAGAACTAACTATGCTTTAAATTCCCCAATCGTGAGGGCTTTAATTCAGCTCAACGTTATCGCACAATCGTCTGATATTGATTTTGCTAGTTCTAAATCTACTTTTAAAGCTATTCTTAACACCAGCTCTCTGTAATTAGTATTTTGTTGACTTATGTATAACTAGCCCCTTAATATATATTTCTGTTTTTTATTCTGTAAGAATTTTAGTTTGCCAGAATTTTAGTCTAAATAAATACTTTTATTTTTTATAAACCATTAACGGGCGATTTTTCTATCAAAATGCATAAAATAATTCCAGATGCCAAGAAAAAAAAAAAACTCCGAACAGGCTTAAAATAAACTATCAAGAAAATATTGATCATGATAACTTGGTCCAGAACCAATATATTTTTACGTCAAAGTTACTTCAAATATAGTGTAAAAACTTATTATTATGTTACCTATATAAATAAAAAATATATATAAACAGTTAAAAAGATTCTCGGAAATGTCTTATTTCCACATCTCTGAGTGCACGTAACCCCTTAAATAAAAGCTGTCTATATTTTTAAGGAATCCAAATCCTCAAAACTATCTAGCTATAAAAAAAATATAAGCATGCATGAAAGGCCAACACTGTTATAATGCTATAGTAAAAAAATATAGAAGCTAAAAGACAAAATTCGATTAAAATAATAATGTAGAATACATTTTTTTATAAATTTGGAACAACGAAAACTAATAAATAAAAAGTACGAATTCAAATAATCTAACACACTAAACTTAAGGAGAGAAAATGTAAGTACTGTAAAATTATTGATATTGAGATATAAGTCGATAATCAACTTTATATAATGCAATTATCTATTTGATAATTCATTTTGCCAAGTGTCATAATTATAGTAATACAGCGGACACTCGGAATTTTAAGTAGTTTGTTCTAAGGCTACTTAAGAATTCTGAATTCTTAAGATTTTTGGACGGTTTTTAAAATCAATTTTTTTTCACGAAAAGTACCTTTTTGTTACAATGCTACATAACCGTTGCATTTATTAATTATTTTTCTAAGCTTCAAAATCGTTTTAAATAATTATAGGCGTAAAATATTTTTGAAACATACATTGCAAACAGTAGCATCTTATTAAGTAAAATCGAGAAGAAAAATCGAACAAAAATTAATTCCAAACCTACTCAGAAACTTTAAGTCAAAGCTTAATATTTTAGAAAGTTACATACAAGTAAAAATTGCTTAAGTTTACTGGACAATTAAGATTTCCGAACTCAAGAATTCCGAGCGTCCACTGTAATACAGTCGAATTTCTTTATAACGAATTTTTATTCAACGAAGCTCTTCCTATTATGAATTAACTTTAATAACACAGGTTTTTCTTTCTACTTTTATTGTGTTTTAATCTCCTTATAACGAATTTCCATATAGCGAGTTTTTCTCTACAACGAACAATTTTTACAGATGTAAGTTGAATTTTTATCCGTTTTTGATCTCCATTGAAGCTTATCAATGAAATTGCATACCAAGAAAAAACATATTTAGGGGGATACCCAAAGTCCCATCACTAACAATTTTGTCGTTTAAAATTGTTTATAAGCAATCAAAGAGTCTAGCGTATGTGAAAATTCGGGCATACATTGCTTGCGCAGCTGTTATATGTATTCAAATTTTGAAATTTGAACCACAAAATACTGTAAAATTTGGTGTTGATAAGAAAATCCGTTTGTCTTTAAATTAAATTAAGTGATGGATGCACAAACCAAACAAAGCAACGCAAAGTGTCTCGACGATCTGCGTTTTACATAACAAGGGGGTAAAATTCGAGTTGTGCCTCGTGCGCGTAGTTAGTGTGATATATAACTATCGGTCTGAGCTTTGGTTAGAATTCGGTCCGATTTATGATATGAATTTTAGCCGCACTTTCAGTCAATTTATTGACCCTAAATCTAGATCAGCCTCTGCTCAAACAAATTGTTTTAATTCAACACTTTTATTATTATTGTCGCGATTAAACATAGTTGACCCGGAAATCTCAAGTTGGATAATAAAACCTCTATAACGTTAACTAAAGATAAACTTTTGATTTTTTTGTGCCCGCCTGTCTATGTACACACAGATACAGGACGGGGTTTACAAATAGTACAGTAAATGGACGTAGCACACCTACATACGCATACATTGGTAGATTACAGATATTTATTTATTTATTTTTTTTAAATAATTCAATTTAACAATTTTTAACAGGTATTTAATTACCGTCAATCCCATGGGAAAGACAAAGATTTTTTTTTTTTTTGGTTTCTAGGCTACAGTTTATCAAAAGTGAAGTATTAACAAAATATTTTGGGAAAGCAAATGTAAATATGTTTTAACCAATTCAAGACAAGTAAATATAATGTGATAAATGATGAATATAATGTTAATTTAGCAGTTGTATAATAGCTGTGCTTTTTAAACATAAACTAAATTCTACACAGTTTTCTTCATAATTCTATATTTACATACATGTCTGTATATTCTATACCTCTATGAAAACAAGCGGTTTCAAGAAGGTTTTGTGGATAAAAACTCCCCCTCCCTTCCTGGTAAATATTTCATATGTGATGATCGTTGCTCCTGAATTGAAAGACTTTAAAGGACACAAAAAACCTAACACTCTCTTTATGTATGTACAGAGACATAAAAAAATATGTTAGTACATTACAAAAGATTTAAGTGCTCATGCAGACAATAACAATGTAGGTATGTATACCTAGATTTTGCTACAGCCTGCATATGCTAAACAAGTTTTGTAGAAGTAATGTAAATTTAGTAAGCTGTAAAACAAGCAAAAGTACAAAGGGGCCCTGTCAATATTTTTTTATAGTTTTTCTTTTTATATATGTATGTACATATATTTTTTTTTATATTTTACCATTTTGCATATTTATAGAATGCAAACATTTGGTATTGAACATTTAATTAAACAAAAGCAAAAGCATATCAAAATATCGTGAATAAGCAAATTTGTTTTCTAAAGACCGGTCTCAAAATATCGTAGCGTTAACTTTAAAATACTGAAAATGTTGCAAATCAACATTTTCTCCTATTTTTACAATTGAGTGCCTTGTTATGTTGAAATCGGTCTAAGAATATTAACGTATTTCATTAGAAATAAGTTTATGCACAAAATACTGTGTATAAAGCAATTAATGCATTAAATAAGAAATCTAAAAGGCAGACTCAGAAATATTTAACTCAAAGCATACATGATTAATAACGAACCGAAAATTTTACTAAAACTTAATTTTTTAATCATTCCTTAAGTGAATTATCAATCAATCATAATTATAATATCATTCAATCAATTTATCAATCAAGGTTTGTGGTTAAAAATGTTTGTAATTGGGGTTACCTTCAAGATTAGGTTGCTTTTTGTTAAGCCATCTTTGTCTTTTCTGTTCATTCTCCCTCTTCGATCAGCACTTTTTTTTTGCAGATTCTGCAGAATCTAAAACCATACACATTTAATCCCTGATAAGCTATATTGCTATTTATTTCTCAGAATTAAATACATTGGAACAATAAATATAGTTTTTGTGTTGTGTTGTGAAATATTATAGTAATTTTATGTGAAAATTAAGACGTGTTCTTATAAAATTGAATCAGTCGAAATACTGTTTAATGGAATTTATTGTTTTAATAGCTCTGAAAAAGGATTGTGAAATGTGATATTTCTAATACGTGTATAAAATAAGTAAAAGGATTCAAACATATCTCTGAATGATAAACATAAAATATTAGAAGTAAAGAATTTTCAAATAAAAAACTTATTTCTTCTACTAGAAATTGGTTCGACGTTTTGTATTGTATCGTCAAATCTATAATTTCCTTTTCCAATCTCCTGTATATAATATTGAAACTATATACAAATGGCACTTGCATGAATATTCATATGCAGTACAATATTCCCATTCCATTTTCATATAGTACATTTTTAACATCAATTTATCCAGTTTGACCAACATCATTACATACAAGTGTATGCATAAAATTAAAATAAGAAAAATATTATCGAAATATATTATTGATTTTCATAGTGTTCTTGTTCTGACAGATTGGCTCTAGTTCTAGAATCCAAATAGCGACGTGAAATCCAGCCAAGGGCCGTGTAGAAATTGTTTCCATTTTTTATCGAGTCCAGGCATTATGCCTAGGAATCCACACTCATAAAACCACATTTAGTATGCTTGTTGAATTTAACTAACCCAAATATGCTCAATGTCCGTCTGCTATCTATCTGAGCTAATCTTGGCAATAAACAACAAGCATTATGAGAAGAAAATTTTATTGAAAATATTTATTAACTGTTTTGATAGACAAACTTTAGAACAGAAAAAATTATGCGATACCAAAAGCTAAATAATCAAGAATAAGAAACTGACACAACGGAGAAAAGGGCACTTGGTTGTATTCCTCCGAGTATTATACACCGAGCACGTCGAGTATTCCGGGTGACAATGAGTTATTTTACAAAACAGTATCATTAAATACTCGACCGAGCAAGGAAGAAAATGTTTTGTGTTCGTCGAACACCGAGAACCAATATAACCAGGCACTAAGTCGCTACATATAGTACCTGCACTATGGAAATGTTGGATTTTGATTAAATGAGAATATATTCTACCATACATATAGGTCATTGGACATATTTTGGTTAAATTAGGGGGTTTGAATTAGAAATTTTCTATAATTTAGAAAAATATTTTTGTAAATTTCAAAGGAACTTACCGATTACAACACTACTATTTCATTTAAAGAGTGAGGGGACTTACAAACTTTAAGATTTCTACATTTTCCCAATTTTTTGTCTGACCAAAATGAACTCTTTCAAGAATAACAAAGAGAGATTTTGGTAGAGCTCAAAATAATAAAATAAACATATCTCGCCACTCAAAAATCTATTTTATATCTATTTTATATTTTACGAGGTGTTGAAGTTTACTATCACTATTTCGGTACAATAAAACCAAAGATATCTTGGCTAGTTCTGCATCTGAGATTAAAAATTTAAATTTTCTATAGTGATTCCTTTGAACCTATTAACCCTTTGATTCTCAGTTCTATGGGTCTTTTTTTTGGCATTTCTCAAAGAAATTACCTTTTCTACCCATTAATAGGTTCAAAGGGAAATAAAAATCTTACTTGTAAAATTTTACTCTAGGTTACTGAACGCAAGAAAACCCTAAATCAAGTTTTAGAATAATAAATTCCCTGAATAAACTTTAAAATAGTACTATAGTATTTTACTATCTAAATCTAAATATTAATGTAGTCAAATAGTCAAAGATAGCCAAACTTTAAGCCCGTTTTAGCCCTTTCGCAACTCCTGGGACATATATATTCCAGTCAATGTTTAAAAATTACTAAATTTTAAAGGCTACAGGTGTGTCCTAGTGAAAAATCGTTTAAAACGTTAAAAATCTCAAAGACAGGAGTCAGTTTCTTCTATTTGCATTCAAAAATATAAGAATGAGCCATAATACAAATCTCACAACAGTTAATTAAGAAAATGTCCAAAATTTAGCGTCGTATACTCTCATTTGCTATATTCTAAATTCTCTAATTTTTCATACAAAATTATATGACAATATACGACAGCTTGTGAATATCCCAATTATCATTTTCGTTTTGATTCGGGTCAATTAAAATTTACTTTGCACTTTTTTGTGTTGATCATATATTTTGAAAAATATTTTGCCTAAGTACCATTTTTTGTTTGATTTGACTTCAACTTTCAAAACTTAAAAAAAAAGTTAATGAAAAGGAATGAGAATAAGTAATGCAAGGTTTGGGCATTCTTCTTGACATTCTTCTTTTTTTTCATAAGTTTAAATTATTCAGAAATTTTAATTTCAATAGTTCTTAAACTAATACGTCATTTACTATCTGTTAAAAATTAATAGTATATTTAAACACAAATCATGAACCAATATCTGTAGAGAATCTGACGAAATTGAGAACCCAATTTGAATCAACATTTCAGAAAACTTGAAAGAGAGTTTGCAAATTTGTATTGAGTGGTACAGTTGTACCATTTGAAATTTTCATAGTAAAAAACAAGATGCAATTTTCATTGGATTCTGAAAAGTAATCAATTTGAAGGTAATTAAGGAAGCATGTTTTCTCTTTGTCTTATTCACCAGCAATTAATTCGATTTAAGTTAAGCTAAGCTTCCTAAACATTTCGATCCCAAAATGTTGTTGTGAGTTTCCTAGTTTCGTTTTTTTTTTTAATGTTATTACAATTTTGTCTCCAAATGCATTTTCGAATATATCAAAAATTATTACAATATTACAAAAACTATTACAATTTTCGACATATTCACCTAATAGTCTACAGAAAATATATTCCAGTTTTTTATTTAGTGTATTTAGATTTAAATTTTTAGGTGCCTAAGTGTGTCTCTCGACAGCCACTCCAACCTAACCTAACCTACATAGCTATTACATTAGCACCGATTGTGCAAAAGCTTGATTTTAACAGCTAATGCTTTTTATTACGTTTATAATTTAATTTTCCGCCTGCATCGTGCAAAAGATACCTTTTATATTAGAAAAATATTTATAAAGTTATTTTAGTTTTGGTATTAACCGAAATTGATTCACCCATACTTAGTTTATCTTAAATATTTTTGTAACTTTAGCAGCTCCTTAGCTTAACTTAAATATGCTAATTTCTTTACTTTTACATGAATTTTACTAGATCTCAACAGTTGCGGTTAGTTTATTTTACTTATTTTTATGTCATAATAGAAGGGGATGGGCGGGTAAAGTGGGAATGCGGAACTGAGAAATGTCATGTTTCATACGTTTTTGTTAATATTGAGGCGCTCAAATCGCTGTCAAGTATTGGTTTTTATGTGCAATTAGTTTTAATCTCCCAAAACAACTGAAAAAAACATTATTCTAAAATATTTTTGACGCGTTTGTTTCAGTGTACTTTGTGGAAAATTTTTCTTTTTATCACCGAAGGTGAATATGTTAATAGTGTCCGTTAGACGAATATCTAACGGAATGCGAATTTTTTAAGAATCTATCACTGTTTTAATATAATTACCAATCCAGTGAAATTAGCGTTATGCCTTAAACACAATTACGTTGGACGACAGAAAACTATCCGACAGAAAACTATCCGACGGATAACCCCGCCAAAATTAAAACGTACTGAATCGCATGGAATGGCACAGAACTACAGAGTGGTGAGTTTTTTTAACCATCGGGTTTTCTTATTTATTTTATATTTTCTCCGTCGGAGCGAAGACACAGGGTTGAATATCTTGCTTGCCTATGCATATCTGCATATCTTATACTTACATCGAATTCATTATAGTCAAAATTTTTAATATACGCACTAGTCTGCCAATTCCGGTGTTCTTTTTCTTTTAACAATTTACTCGCACGTACTCACAAACGAAAAGATTTCACTTCAAAAATAATTTTCTTGTAAAAACAAAATGGCAGTTGTTGTTGAGTAAAGTGGGAAATTTTATTGACCCTTCAATTTTGGTGGAGTCCATAAAACCCTTAAAAGTGGAGGAAAAAGCTTTGTTGGCTTTGTGAAAAGTTTGAAAATTCCAAAAATAATAAACAGTCACTAATCAACAATTATTACAATCGGTTCAAAATCGTATGCAACAAGAATCTCGTCTGTATCATCTGTTTGGATAATACATGTGCCAATGGGTGCGTTTCGCTGATGAAAAATCAGGAAAGCTGATTTCAGAGTATGTTAGAAACGCGTCACTGAATGTTTCTGATTAGCAAAGGTGTTTCCAGTTGGACGCCATTTTTGCAATTAAATTATTTTTTTGATTTTTCAGGTCAGCATGATTTCTCAAAACTTTGACAGTTGATAAACTCGGCACAAACTTGAAATCGTCCATAATTTTATTTTTCACAAACTAGAATTTAATAATTTTCAAAAATTTTACAACTAATGCATCATGCCGTTTCTAAGACTGATTATTAATTTTTAGTTAATCACTTTGAAATCAGATTTTCTGATTTCATGTCCGGGAAATGCACCCAATTTAACTCGAAGTTTCATCACTTTTCAACATTGTGACTCGGAATATTCGAATGAATGAGAGAAATATTCTTTTTCTATATTTTTATTCAAACTGTATATTTTTTTAAAACCAAAAAAATCAGGATATGAATTAGATTTTTTAATATCTGTTTAAGCCAAAATTTAGATTAAAAACACATATTTCGCTGTGTACATTGGGATTTGCAAGAAATTAGGTTTTTACGTTTTATGGGCTCAGCACCAAAACTGTTCCAACTTTACCCGCTCTTCTCCTACAACAAGGTATTTTATATTAAAGTATATATATTAGTCAAGGAGCATTATAAAATAAATTTTGTCCTGATTATTTTGTATTAAAAAAAAAAAAAACATTAATACTTTGCAATCTTATACTATAGTACGTTCTCATTTCAGTAATATAAACAAGAGTTAAAGGTTACATGTTTATGAACTTTAGTGTTAAAAAATTTTCGTTTTTTTGTTTAAGAGATTTTAGTTACATTTTTCTTTTTGTTTATAAAGAAATTCAGCCCTATTCTTAATATTCCCAAAATGAAAGTCCAAGAAAAATTTGTTTCTTTATCCCATATTCCTCTAGGAGAAGAAAGAATTGGAAGAAATTTTCCCGAGAATTTCATTTTGGGAATATTTAGAATAGGACTGATTATAATTTTTGTTTACAATATATTACGTATTCTATTTGACAATAAAAGAACGCTTGTTATCAATCCATGAGAGGAAAGGCATTGAAAATGTATGGAATATTAAAACTAAAATGTGATAACATTCTGATTATTGGTTTATGTCATTAGGGGCTGTTCCCAATTACGGGCAACTAACCTTGCATAGTGCCATTTGCAAAATACAATGAAAAAAATTTGCAATACCCCAACGAAATTTATTGATTTGCATTTGCACGACTGTGTGAAATTTGCAACATTAAAATTGCATACATTCGTGCATGAGCAACACTAATTTGCCAATCAATCAGTTGTCACATTTTAACAAAACAATTCAGGAAAACATTTTTTAATTGTTTTTATGTATATTAAGGAAAAAGACCACAACTAATATTTTCGATGCCTCTAATTTGAATTGCTTATAACTTTTTGTTAAATATGTAATTATTTTGGGATACAACTTTTGGAAACTTATTTTTTCGATAAAAAAGTTACTTTCAGTTTTAGGTTGCTAAGGGAAAATTCAACCCCAATATGGTTTAACGTTAAACAAACTTCAATTTATAAAACATTTATTTCGATTAAATCGGAAATTTCGGATTGGTGTCGTCCATAAGAAAATAATCCTGAAAATTAATTTTTGGAAATTTTAAATTTTTCTATGATTTTCTGCAATTTTATGATGCAAAAATTACAGTCATTGAGTACATGTTTTTAAATGCAATTTGTTTATTACAATAAGAATTGTTTTTTACTTTAAAATGCCATTGCTTAATTATGAAAAAATTATTTTCTAACATTACAGTTTTTAAAACAATCATGAAGCTTGATACTCGGAGGTTTTTGGGGTCGCTGAATCCGAATCTGCAAACAGTATTTCGAAATTTATTATGGCGGATCCAATATGGCGGACAAATTTTTGAATGGATGGAGTGAATGTGAATACTCAAACAATTGAAAGTTAAATGAATGCAAGCGTGGCTAGTTTATATAAATGTCTACAATTGTTCAACTTCTGGACAAATGTAATCATAAATAGTATTTACAGGTATTTACGATTGTAACCTAATAATATTTAGAGAAGTAATGACTCGAACGTAAGAATCCCGAGTAGCAAGTTTGAAACGAACTAATTCATTTTTTCAAAAAGTAGTTCGCCATCATAAATTTTGAAATTCTATTTACAGATTCGGATTGAGCGGACCTCAAGAACCCTCGAGTAACCAGTTTCAAACGAATTAGAATAATTTTTCAAAAAGCTTTCTGCAATATTGGATCCGCCATCTTGAATTTTGAAATTCTATTTACTGATCCCTCCAAAACCCACCGAGTAACAAGTTTCAAAGGAATTAAATCAATTTTTCAAAAAAATGGTCCGCCATATTGGATACACCATTTTTTAATTTTGAAATTCTATTTTCAGATTCGGATTCAGCTACCCCATAAATCCCTGAATAACAAGTTTCACATGAATTATAACATTTTTTCTGAAAGTCATTTGTCATACTGTAACCGGCCAAGATGGCAACTATATTTATTGATGTTTGCAATTACCGAATAGACTTCATATTAATAAAAATATTCACATTAAAAGTTTTGAATTTCTGTGGAAAATTGCTGGCCCTTCTAAAGCTTAAAAATTTCATAAAGATTCATCAAACACTTTAAGAGAAAATAAACTAAAAAAAAACATTCTAAAATATATTTTGTTTAAAAAGAATTTAAATTAAAAAAAAAATGTTTCCGGGTAATTTTCTTAGATGCGGCACCAACCATTCATGACTTTTTAAGTACGTGGCATATTGGGTGCGCTTTCCGCGAAAAGCTGATTTCAAAGTGATTAATCAAAAATCAGAAAACAGTGTTTCGTTTTAGAAACGGCATGATGCATTAGTTGTAAAATTTTGAAAATTATTAAATTCTAGTTTGTGAAATGTTTTAATTTCCTTCCAAAAATAAAATTATGGACGATTTCGAGTTTGTGTCCAGTTTATCCACTGTCAAAGTTTTGAGAAATCATGTTGACCTGAAAAATCAAATATGATTACAAAAATGGCGTCCGCACTCAGCGACACGTTTCTAAGGGCGATGTTACACGATCTATGTTTTACTGTCAAACAATGAAATTGTTGTTACTTTGAAAAATGAACACTGAGCAAATGAGAGGATGAATATATTTCATTTCAAATTTTTTTGCTGACGGAAAAAACCTACATAACTTCAAATAAAATGGGGTTGCCGAAGATACACTCTTACTGGAAAATACTAATATTTTATGGAAAATACTACACTTATTACTAACTTATAAATACATTTTTTCCTTTGCCACCCATTCCGCTGCTTGGCTTTGTTTGGTTGTGAGACTGCTTTTTACAAAATTACTTAATAGTTTTTATAAAAATATGATAATTCAATGACTAAGAAACGGAGCTTATTTTAATAGTTTGCGGAGCTTATTTTAATAGTTTGCAAATTTTAAACAGTAGTTTTCTGCGTTTTTCAAATGTAGTATTTTTTTGTATAACTTGTTGCTATTTCCACCAACATTGTCTCATATTGTCATTATAATTATTTTACATTTTAATTTGTTGAATTTTCATTCACTCCAAAATACAATTAACCCATTATGGACGAATCATTGAAATTGATGGGATAACTTCATGATTTTTATGTGGTGACTATTGAGGTCTGGGTTATCAAGGGTAGCCTGCTGCGAAAACGCAATGACGGCTAATTGCATGCAAATCACTTTAGTGGATACAAAGAAAAAATGCAGCTGCAAATTCGGAAAACAGAAGACATATACTATTAATTGAATAATTTTTTTAAAAAACATAATTTTAAATAATTGATTAATTTCACCGATTTTTTCGTATTATTCATTTGGTTCTGGTGTAGCTTGGAATAAAGTATTTTTTGAGCTATTTCGAACTTGAACTCTAGTTATATCCTTCTGTTTTGCAATCAAACAGTGAATTTTCCAAGCGTTGGCTACAGTCGAGTTGACACATTTTGTTCACAATCGCCACCACCATTGTTTACTGCTTATAGCTACACGATAATTAAATACCGCATTATTCTGAATGATCGGTATATCCAGATCTGGTAGGTCTGACCAATAGTGTTAGACGACCTCAATAGTCTAGTGAATAGTGCACTAGACTTTCACCCAGAAGGTTGCGGGTTCGATTGTTAATTTGTTCGATGGTTAATTTTCATTCACTATCGATAAGAAGTGAATGAGAATTATAAGAAAATGCACAAGAACAAATCTTGGGAGGCAATGGCAAAACCACCGAGTGATAGCAAATTGCCACACTGTCGTTCGGAACCGGCGTTAAAATGTAGCACAATGGGACGTTCAAGCCTAAGTTTGTCTCTGAACTGGAAACTTTTTGTTTTGGTCTAATTCAATACACCAAAAGTACATTTTTTCTATACTTTGATGGCGGTGATTGTTCAGATTGAACTTCAATTTCACCAGCTATCTCTGAATTAGTTTTAATATCTGACATCATGTCTTCATCATCATTCAAAGCGCTTCCATCATAATTGTCGTCATCACCTACTGAATTTATTACTTTCTCCAACTCCGTTTGTTTGCCATAGGAGAAAGTATTTCACAAAATGCCCAATGAAAATATACATAAACAATAATTTGCACGGGAAAATTATAAATGAAATATGTCAAAGTGATTTGTATGCAATCGGCCGTCGTTGCGTTTTCGCAGCATCAATTTTCAACAGTACACCTGGAATATTTCAAACGGTAAAATCAAGCAGATAGTCTTTAGTATTGCTTTTTGGTATTTTAGTAACACGAATATGATTGTTAAAAAACGATTTTTTTAGACCCTTTTTTAACATACAAATATTAAGGTAAAAGTGCAGGTGTAAAATTTTTTACAAGAAAAATTGTGAAGCCAAGAGTTCAAATTATCATTTAAATAAATACTTAAATCGCATAGTTTTATCTATTTTACAAATGCTTAAAGTTGGTGTTGCGAAAACACACCGGCAGTCGAAAATGGGTTAAATACTTTTAAGCTGGAGAAACATAGTTGCAGATAAAAGCATACTGCAAAAAATTGATAGTGTAACAGGACATCAAACAAAACGATGAAGATAGAGTACAAACAGGAAACATTGACAGAAAAACATTGGCCGTGTAACATCAGCCCAATACACTTTGAAAGCAGCTTTTCTGATTTTGCACCAGGGAAACGCACCCATCATATTATGCAAACAATAGTGTAATACTCTTTAACAACAAATACTTGTTGCAGTCACCTAGTTAAGTTTAATATTAATTTGTTATTAAATTCATCATCTTATTCGACATTTACCTTATATTAAGCAATTTGTTGTTAATAACTTTACTAAATATGTTGTTATATTATAATAATAATTTGCGCATGTAAAAGATCATGTCTTAGATGCGAATACTCTCTAAATAAATAATAATAATAATAATATTTCGTTCAGATATGAAAGAATTCCTTTTACATTAGCCCTATTCGCTCTTTAGAGTAAAGTGCTGAGTAACGGAGTAAAAATGTTTTACCCTAGAGCGTGAACGCATCTAAAACCGATCTCTGCGATCAATGTTCTCAATTGAATTCGCTAGCAACAAAACTTTTGTTTTTTATTTGTTGTTGTCAAGAAGTAGGCAACACCATGGCAGAAGAATTAAGAAGGTAGATGCATTTTGACAAGTAAGAGGAGCTTTGTCAATTGGGAATTGGGAAAACATTTGTTTTGATACTATTATTCTTTTTACAACAGAGTTGTATTTTCATAGTTAAATTTTTAGGAGAGAATTTATAAGAAAATAATTTGCATGGTATTGCATGAACATAGGGAGAATTGGTTGTTGCTTTTTATATTATACGTTTATAAGTTTATTTTGATACGTTTTTTTGCTATTATAAATAAAATTTATAATTTAGTACTAAGTAATAAAAGTAGTATTAATAATCTACTATTAACTCACTCTTTTCTATCCATTTAAGAAAATGCACCTCTAAAAAGTTCCTCTTACTTGTCAAAAGTTCAAAATGGCTATTTTTTGAAAAATGCATCTAACTCTAAATACTTCTACCATGGGCAACACCAATGTTCTCTCTTAAGCTCTAGTTATAGAAACTTAACAAAACTTAACGTAACATAGAGATCTGTTGAATTTAGATTTCTTTGCTGTTACGTTAAGTAACATTCCACAACATAAGCTGTTTTCTGTTTTTTTTATAGTTTTTATGGAGATTAAAAGCAAGTATTTACATATTAAACGATTGTTTTATTTATTAAATTGATTTATTTATTATTTTAAAATTAATTTCTAACTTCTAATATATTCTGCCTAGTGATTTTTTGGCTGCTGTGCTATGTTTTTCTAATCAGCATTAAGTTCTGCTATGCGCTGCTATGCTAAGTTACGTTACGTTAAATTTCTATAATTAGACCTTTAAAGTCAAATTATGCTGAAATTCGACTAATACTGCTGAAAATTTTAGTACATTCATTCAACGGAATTTGGGTGATGACCAGCGATGCCAACTTGCGGGGAATTCCCCGATTTGCGGGGTATTTCACTTAGTGCGGGGAATCGGGGAATGAGGCGTTTTGCGGGGAATTTTAAACCGTTGAAATACCTTAAAAAGGTGCAGAATATTTTTTGTCAAATTTTATATTCCTAAATACAATTCTGGCAAATTCGCAACCAATACTATAAAAACATTTCTTTATGCAACACTGTTTGAGTTTGTTATTTATATTTTTTGGTAAATGTAAAAAAATGAATATTTGAATTTAAAATACAATTCTAATTTCCTCAACAAATACTTCAATAGCAAGGAAATTAGCACTGGACTTTTCATATAAGGAGATTTGGTAACTGGAATCCATAAAACCAAGACTGCACCTTTTCGTTCAGAGACTTAAAAAAGTGTGCTATTTGAAAGTTTATATTTCAGAAGTATTTTGTTAAAATTTCAGAGAGAAATTTGGAGTACTTTCGTAGATATAGACGAAGTCTAATTTTTGAGAAAACCAATTTCCTACATTTTGTGAATTGTTGGTTTGATATGTCCTGGGAGTACAGTCCTAATTTGTATAAGGGTATTTTTTTAAACGTTCCAGTGAGCCGTAATCATGCACGGTAATTAATGACGATTTTCAAAACGTCTTTCATGAAGCTGCAAAAAGCCCTGTCTACAATTTTTTTTTATCATTTAATTATTACACAATTTTTTCTTGTGCTTGAAGTCTTGTACTTTGAGTCAGAAAATAAATTTTTAATTAATCTATCAATCCTATAAAAATTTATTCAAATTTAAAATTTTGGGCCGAGAAAGTGCAGGGCCCCCTTAAAATAGCACTCACCGAGAGTAATTTTAAGCCTACGTAGAGGGTATTATATGAAATTTTACCGGTGCGGGGAATTCGGTCGGAAATCGGGGAATTTCTAGGGAGCTATGGGGTGAAAGATAAAATAAGCTGGCATTCCTGGTGATGACATTAATGAGTTGACACAAATAAATGACGACAACACAAAAAACCCAACATGGCTAATTTGAATCAATACTTTCGATATTGATTGGTTCCAAAATCGGCAGTTAGTAATGTTGGAAAGGAAATATTCAACGAAATTAAAGTTTGCCTGCATAATTTCATAGTTATGCATAAATGTATGCATAATTTCATTGGATACTGTATATTGCCGAATGTAGCAGGAGTAAACAAAATATTTTCTGTTTTTTTTTTAATTCGAAAGGGGCTAAACAATCGTCTCCTGATTTCAAACAAAAAGTAACAAGCAAAAATAAATATGTTGTGCCCAAATACTGCAATTAAAGCTGAAAATTAATTTTTGAATTGTGCCTCACTGAAAAATATATGGAACATTCTCTGTCAACGGGACCCCCCCTCCCCCCCCTGAACAAAATTGGTTAAGGTATTTTAGGGCATATTTGAAGTCAAATGAAAGCTTATTATCTCTAGTTTCAAATGCCGCAAGGCCTTTTTTGATTTGAGCGGCTGTAAATCTACGACCTCACCTTGAGAGAATGGTTTTATCAAGCATACTTTTACGCAAGTTATCATAAAAGAACAGATAAAGAGTTTTTTCGCTGAATATGAATCTAATATTATTTTTCACGGGAAATGTTACGTGTTGTCCCTAATCTCAAAAAGGTCAAAAAACGCACTATTTCGGGTCTTACGCTTACCCAAGTCATCATAAAACGACGGGAAAAGCCTTTTTTTGTGTAATTTCAGTTGATGAACATAAATCTAATATTATTTTCCACGGGAAATGTTACGTGTCGTCCCTAACCTCAAAAGATAAAAAATCCCAAAAAACACTTTTTCGTGTCTCACGTGTCCCAAGTCATCAGAAAACTTCCCAAAAATTTTTTAAAGAATTTAAAAACAGCGTTATATCAGAACCACCTTAACAGATTGAAATCATCATTGAAACAAAATCCATCCGCATTTTGGAAATTTGTCAATTCAAAAAAGAATATAAATTCCTTTCCGAAACTACTTCACTACGGTTCACGTTCAGCAAAAGAACATGAAAAAGCATCTTTATTCGCAGAGTTCTTCAGTTCTAATTTCACAAATACAACAAATGATGATTCACAAACGCTATCACACTCCAATTGATAGTCTTGTTTGGAATAAAGATTTTGTCTTCAACGAACTTTTGAAAATTAATACAAATACAAATGCGGGCCCCGATGGCATTCTCCGCTATTACTAAAAAATTGTGCTTCCACGTTGTATCTACCATTGACCATTATCTTCAACGAATCACTCGCTTCTGCGGTTTTTCCTGAGGCATGGAAAAGATACAGTGTGAGACCAATCTTCAAAAAAGGTGCAAGATCAAACATCATGAATTACAGGTGTATTGCTAAACTTCCAACTATTGCAAAGTTCTTTGAACATTGCGTCAACGTGAAGCTTACTAACCTTGTTTTGGATGAATCTTAATAAATTCAACATACCACTACGGTGTTCACACATTTACCACTACAGATGTACAACGTGACTGAACTTTAAAAACCATGTTGATTTAGTTGTTGCCAAAGCAACTGCCGCACTTGGTTTTGCCAAACGATTTTGTTATAATTTAAATGATCATTCTACCTTAAAAACCATTTACTTTGCATTGGTTCAATCACATTTGGAATATGCAAGCACTGGTTTACAGTTCCACCATCAAGAGGTAATAAAACCGAAAGCGTACTAAAACAATTTACCATGTTTGCACTGCGTGAATATCCAAATGCTTTAAACAATTACCATATTTCGCCATCGTCGCAGGATTAACACTGCACTCATATTCCTCTATGATCTTATAAATAATAATATTCACTGTCCCTATGTAAGGGATTTATTCGGCGTTTATCAAAATGCTCACAATTTTCGTAGCGCAGAACTTTTTAAAGTTATAAACAGTAAATTAAGTCGAACACCATCAACTTCTATCACACAAATTTGTAAATATGCAAACATAGCAAAAAAATATTTATTGAAGCTTCAAATCGGAATAATTTTAAAAATCTGTTATGCGAATTAAGTAATGAAGACTTTGATATAAAACACTAGCATTTATTGAAAATATGAAGATTTTAAATAATATTTAGTTGATTTTGCCAATAATTCAAAACTTTTTTATGACCATGAACTATACCAATTAAGTAGATACTAAAAAAAAACTTTCTATGTAGCTTTTGGTACTCTATTATTGAGTAGATTTTTGAGGTTAACATTTTTTTTTGGTGTGTGGAAATTTATTTTATTTTGTGAAAAATAATATTAGATTCATATTCAGTGAAAAAAAAATATACGAAAAAAGGCTTTATCTGTTCTCTTATGATGACTTGGGTAAACGTATGCTTGATAAAACCAATCTCTAGAGGTTAGGTCGTAGACTTGCAGCCGCCATATTGGTCCGCTATTATGTCAAATCAAAAAAGGCTTTGCGGCATTTGAAACTAGAGATAACAAGCTTTCATTTGAGCCCAATGCCTAAAATACCTTAACCAATTTTGGATTGGAGTGGGGGTCTCCCGTTGAATGTCCCATATGTATTTATGTACCAGAACAAAATTACTTAATTTCTTGAAGATCAGTTAAAAAATAATATGACATACTCAGTTTAGCAGTTATTGGGTCAAAAACTTGAAATTTCTAAATTTAAGTTAAATCAGTCACAAAACCAATTTATATTACCTATTAAGAAAAATGCCTTTGTTCGTGTATAATTTTTTTGATATATGTAACTAAAGCTTTTTTTCCAAACAAATACAAAATATATAAAAATATATCTAAAGATATTTGGTTGAAATTTTGTACATTTTGGTTCTTTGCATCAAAAAAAAGTTTTTTTTATTACCTGACCAAGTGCTCCGAATATTTTTAAATTTACTTCGATATTGCCTTTTGAAGACTTCAGTTATGTAGGGAGGAACCACTACGTATCTTATTTGAATTCGTCCATTTTTAAACAAAAAGTACATGTGCCAAATAATTATCTGGTTCAAAGACGTACTTTTTCATAAAAGGTAAGATGTATTGAGTTCTTCTCAGAATTCGTTTTTTTGTTCGAAAAATACTTGGTAAATGAAAATATTCCTTATCAAAAATTAGTTAGGGCTACCGAAGTGCAAAACCACTTAAGTCAAACATTTTTGGGAAGGAACCCATCAGAGACAAAAATTTGTTTTTTGATTTAATTCCTTTATACAAGATAAACCTCTAGAAACAACAACTAACAATCTTCGAATAAAATATTCCGTATAAAAAAATAGTTGGCGTCACTTAATTAATTTTAAGAAATTAATCTTTGAGAAAAATACATAAAATCTCATTTTTATATCCCCAAAAAATTGTACCCTTGATTTTTATTGCTGCTGTTTTAAGGCTAAATCGCTGGTCGAAAAACATTTTCGACACCACCTAATATACCTTTTATGTATGTATGAAATTTGCAAAATAGGGAAGGGAAACATCGATGCTTGTTGACAATTTATCGTCAAGTAGTAATATCGAAATGCATCGACAACATTTGTTGGTAGCGATAAATATCGATATTTCAAAAACATATCTACATAGAAGGGGAAATTTATAAATACTGATTTAATTTAGGTAAACCTCTTTTCTTTTTTCCGTACATTTGTACGATGCAGCACTGCTTGTCTTCCGTCATTATCTTCAGTCTTCTTTCTTTTGGACGTTTTGCTTTATTTCTTTTTTGATTTTCGCGCTTTAATTGTGAGCTTTCAGAGTCGGTAATTCGACTTTTTTTTGTTTTGTGCAATAAAATATATTTATTCTCAACATGTTCCAAATAACTATTTATTTTTACACTTTCAACAGGAATGTTTATTTTTTGGATCAAATCCTGTATCATCCAATACAATTCCACTGTTTTCTCAAGCGATGGTTTATTTAAACAACTATTTAGAAGAAGATAATTGTTGCTCAGGAAATGGGCATTTTGTAATTTGGCTTAAATTACATTTAAAAGCAATTGTTCGGGGAAATAATTAATAATTCCAGGAACGACAGTACCATCCGAGAAAGTAAATTCAATAGCAGGAAGCATAATCATGGAAAAACGAACATGATTGTCGCCTATTTTAGCAGAAAAGCTTGTGTTCTTGAGGCAAAACTTCGGTTTTATAAAAATGCAATAAAATTGAAAAAAAAAATAATAATAGTGTAAATATTTATTTTTAACTTAGCACACTATATTCTACTTACAAAGGTATTTACATGTATTTCCGTATCAATATTTGTCGACAAATATTGTTACTTTTTTCAAAGTATCGATATTTGTCGATCAGTTCCAGGACCGATATTTCCCATCTCTATTGCAAAATTGAAAAATTGGCGTACCTTTAATTCAAGTAAAAGATTTCAAAAAGTGAAAACAAACGAAGTGATCTCCTGTCTAATAATGTCTTTGTATCATACAAAACACCACGCCATCAAAGAGCAATATCAAATTGAATACCTATTAAGGCTAATTCAGCAAGATTCGCTACACTGGGCTTATAAAATACTTGATACAAATCGGTCAATAACGATGCCCAATTTCAGTATAAATCAAGAGTTATCTTTTGAAGGTTACGTAGCCCGAATAATATTCATAATATTTTTATTTCATCAACATTCTATATGACTTATAATTAAGTTAAATTATATTTTTTTTGGGAAGCATTTTGCTGTTTAATTTGTATGTGATGTTTATTTTTGATGCATCTTACGTATTAGTCTAGAACGAAAAACACCTACGCTGAGCTGGGAAACTCTAGAGCAAACAAGTTATGTAAGTATGCAATAAAGGTTCTATAATACGTATCTTCAGCACCCGATAAAATCAAAATGAAGATTCTGATATATTTTTTGCATAAGCTCATAGTTGCGGTTTCAGTTTTGCTGAAAAATTATTTCAGTATTCGCTTTTGTCTCAGGTATTATTGTCAAAATTTTTAATGTACAATGGCTCCTGAACAATAATTTTCAACAGACAGTAGATTAGGATCAGCAGTTCTCGGCTTTCGTTTCTTTCAACATTTGCGCACTAACCACATCCGATTCTTCCCAGTTAGATTTAAGTGTTTTTTATACTAGTCTACTGTATATGAAGCTCAGAAAAAAAAAATAATTTAATCGATTAGTGTTTCCTTTCCACAGATATTAAAATATATGCAGAAACATAAAAATATAGATATTAAATAAAAATATTAAAAATCTACCCGTAGATTATAACAATGCAAATATGTACTAACGTGTATTTATGTATATTAAATAAAAAAAAAAGATTCCAATGAATTTGCTATACTTACATAAACTTCTTCCCATTGGGACACATAGCGTACAAGCCTTGAGAGTCGAAGTAATCGAACTAAAGATAATAGCTTAGCTAGCCTTAAGATACGTAGGGCACGGCCAGCATGAAGTATTTGAAAAGAATCGGAGAAATCCTGTAATTTCATTATCTTAATTAAGGAATTGCGATCTGTCGAATATTCCTACTTACTTGATTAAAAATTAAAAAAATATAGTCCAGAGGTATCGATGAAATTAAATCAAGAAAAAACCAAGTTTTTAAATAGTGTTTTGCAATGAGTTTGGGATCCAGTATAACCTGTTCAGCGTTGTCTTGTTGCATTATTCCTATAAAAACGAGAACAAATTATAAAATTGTTTTACTATTATATAGACATCTTTAGTTGTAATATATATCATGTACACATAAGTATGTTGTATATGCAACCCATATAGCGCGACCTGTAAATTTTTTTTTTTATGTTTCAAAAATTTAAAAACTATTAAAAATTCACTTTGTAAAGAAAAATAATTTTCCTTGCTCTACATACGAGGGGTCAACGTATGACCATCGATATTTCGACTTAAGCGATTCTGCCTTAATAATGCAGATGTATACTACTGTAACTATGTAGATTCAATAAATCCTAAAAGTAGTACACCGTTTGAATTAATCAAAATGATCATGACCATCCTAACAATCACTTTTCCTTTCACAGTTTTGTAACTTTTCTAAGTAAAAAAATTTTCTGTTTCAGCAACTGAAATAATAATGAAAAGTTGCAAATTTGTAAACTGTGGTTTCATTATTTGTTTCCGCGTTTTCATTTGTGTGATTTTTTGCAAAGTTTTAGTAAATTATGCAAAGATAAATTTCTGTTTCAATCATTATATGAGGAAACTCTTAACAAATACGGATGGGTATCGCTATTTCAAAAACATATTAGGGGAAATTTATAAATGCTGATTAATTCTGAGTAGACCCAATTTCTTCCGTACTTTTATTTACCACTCGATGCAGCACTGCTTGTCTGCCGTCATCTTCTTCTGTCTTCTTTCTCTTTGACGTTTTGCCTTCATTTCTTTCTTGTTTGCCGCGCTTTAATTGTGAGCTTCTGGCGTCGGTAATCATACTTTTTTCATGTTTTTAGTAATAAAGTATATTTATTCTCGATATATATTCCAAACAACAATTTATTTTTACACTTTCCACGAGGATGTTTAATTTTTTGGGCCAAATCCCGGTCGATTTTGTATCGCCAAATACAATTCCTCTCTTCTCTCAAGCGGTTGTAAATTTAAACAAATATTGTTGCTCAGGAAATGAACATTGTGTAATTTAGCCTAAATTACACTGCTTATCTATGTATTTATTAGTGTAACTACATGTTTATTCCAGAAGATCTAGAAGTGCTACACTATCTTATTATATATCAATTTAAAGAGCTTGACGAGTAGGTTAGCCAAAAATTATCAGACTTAAAATCGGTGTAGCCAATTCACTCATTAAACAAAGCATTGCATTCATCGTTGTAAAAATCATTGCTTAAGCGGGAGTAAATAACAAATGAGAGAGAGAGAAGACGTGAGTCACAGCATTTCTCAGAATTATCTGCATACACAAATAACAAAACAAACACCAGCGAATAGTTTGGTTCTCTTTTGATATTTGTTATTTCAAAAAGAGATATCTTAAAAAAAAAAAAAAAAAAAAAATAGCTCCAGTTACTGGGGTCTTACCGACTAGTGATGATTTAAAAGCAATTGCTGGGAAATTAATTAATAATTCCAGCATCGTCAGTACAATCAGAGAGAGTAAATTCAACAGCAGGAAATAGGAACTTTTGCATTTTATAAAAATGCAATAAAATTGAGAAAAAATTTTATTTTTATTATACAAATTGTTAATATGTACAATATATTTTTTTGTTCTCCCATTTTCTATGTATACCTAACTATGTATACATGTATATGTAATGTACGGTAAAACGTGAAAACTTAGAATTATTGGCCGACAGTGTCCCCGTTTCCCCACGCCATCGTTCGTTGTAGGTGAAAAAAATTGCAGAGATGGGTTCTGCTTGCCTACAAAACATATTGATGTTCATTATTTATCTAGCCATCGCCTATTATACGCTTTGATTTTTATGCAGAAACCCATCCTTTTAATAGAACATTAAACCGTTCATAACTAGTAAACTAGATGAGAACGGGAGAAACTGAGAAATCAGTTTTCTACTTTTAATGTCTGCTTTCGAAAAAAAGTTACATCCAATACCCAGACCCTTGACGGACACACACTCCATCGTTCGAAAAAAATTTTGTTTTGTGTCTTACATCAACATTTGCTAGCAAGGTGTGCATGCCGAAGTTTGTCTAAATACGAATGCATATATTAAGTTTCAATGATCTGAAGCAACATATCAACCGGATTCAGCCATTTGAGAGTCGTCATTGACCGATAAAAGCTTCGAAATGTTACTCTTCATGAAGCGGAACGATCGCACGATCTTTGTGATGGCTTGTAAGAACCATCACAAATATCAGCAGGAAAATGAGGAATAGTTTCGGGTTCCGAAACGGCCGTATGATTTGCCTGCCTTTTATACATTGTTGCGACTTAGTCACTTTGACCACGTTACGTTTCATTAAGCCCGTTAACAAATCTTGAACTGTTAAGTTGCAATGAAGTAAAGTCAAACTATGGAATATGAACAACTAGATTTCAGTTTCATAGTCTCTAATAATAATATAAGTATTTATACTTATTTTAATTTATTTAAAAAGGGAACTTTGCCACGACGCCAACGAGTCAGTGTGTAGCTCAGATGAACATCCACTTCGTTCGCAAAAACAGAGTGGATGCAGGTTCAAGACCACAAACCGACGATAATATTTGTATAGAAATCCAAACGAATTGTCCCTCTCAGCATCATCTTTGAACCAGTTCGGAGGCCGGTTGCTTTGAACCAGTCACGGGACATATCACTTGGAGACAATTTGCCCTAAATTTCCCGTAGGATTATGTGTGCCTAAATATACATAAATATATAGTAAATATGTATTCATTCATATACTTCTATAGAAAAACTAAAAACACACGTGCCCACAAACTGATTTCATCACATTTCTGACAAAAGAAAATAAAACTTGTTCTTAGATATATCTCTAATTTCCAGCTTGCATTCTTGCTTGTACTCTAACTATTGACAGGTACAAATATTATTTTAGTTATTTATTTGTTTCTAAATTGTTTATTTCTTTGTCGACACTGTGAATAATTTAGAAAGTGTATAACATACTTAGTCTTATCGAATACTTAGAATTTTCACTTACCTGTTCTAAAATTGACTACAATATCTATTAAAAAAATAGTATCACTTAGGCAGTTGAAGGCAATCCATCTTGTGCTCAAATCATCGTTAAAGAATGATATTGCGACTGGCAGGATAATAAGATTTGCTACTAATAATAAAAGCATGCAAAGGTCCCAGTAAAACCTATATAGTAAAAAAGAATTACTAACATGTTTATCGTAAACAATATTCCGTTTCGCAAACCTGAATGAACTGCAAGGATGAATAACCCAATGTCCGGAAGTTTTCTGTCGTATTCTTTCTTTTACTAATGCTTTTCTACTGCCAAACAGTTTCATGGCCAACCGATTGTCCGTCGGTTGAAACCATGATTGCAATTGACTTTTTAGGAAATTCGCTGAGACTTTTTCCGAAACAATAGGGATGGAAGGCATTGGCTCCTCTTTCGGAGTCCCGTACAAAGACACGTCATCAAAGTGAACCTTTAAAAAAAAGCACAAGTCAGTTTTTTAAATGTTTAAATATACTTACTCCTAATTAAATTTCATTTTTATTACTAAAACATTAGACTAACTACATGAAATGACTCAGTATAATTTTGATGGACATGATCCCTGCGCTAATAATGCAAAATAAACCTTTGTTCTTGCCATTTCGTTTCCTTGGTCGCATATTAGTAAAGCTTCATCATCAAAAGCTGTCACTAAAGAATCGGTGCAGGTATTTTCAAATGATATTCGCAAGTCGTTTTCATTTAAAACCGAGCAATACGAGCAGCGTACAGAATCCTCACTGTCCCCATGAATTAATCTAAAAATTAGAAGAAATTAATAAGATTTTTTTAGAATTTTTTAATATATATATTTTAATATGCGTTTTATCAAATATATGAAAGTCTAGGTTGGGGCCTAAGAAGACGGAACGGCTAAGATTATTAACCTTGTCGTGGATTTTTAGAAGCGTCTTTAATTTATACAATTTATGCAGGTCCGCATTTTTCAGACACTAGTCTTGTCTAATTTTCCTATTAGAATTTCGAGATATTTAACCAAAAAGTGTAAAATTTCCAACTATAAAATTCATAGATATCTTTGCCAAGCGGTTACATAATAAAAAATGTACTTTAAATACTTTACATTACTAAAAAATTTTGGTTTGAAAAATTTTTCAATTTATTTGCTATATCTCAAAAAGGAAAAATCGGATTGGATAAACTAAAACGATTTGAAGGTGAATGATTAAAAAATTGACGGTTTATTTTATAGACGGTTATAATAAAAGAATAATTTTTTTTTTTTTTGAATCGAAAATTTACCTCATTTACTTTTGAAACTTTGTCATTTTTTAAGGATATTTTTAGCTAAGGGAATGTATTTTGTTTACAAATAATCATCAACATTTTATGCAAAAAAAAATAAATTAAATTTTTTGTAAGTTCTAATTGTATCGCATCTCTCAAGCAACCAATTCACAATATTGATAGAAAAACGAAAATTACGATTGCGATTTTAAGGCCCGACTTAAATTACTTTCGAAATAATATAATCCCAGTTGAACATAAGTCAGAGCTGCTATATTTATGAAGAGCTATCTGGCTTTTACTATTTTGCACCACTCGAAACTGGGGTAAAAATTGAGTTTTTCTATGACTTTTAGTTTTTAACATTTTTGTTAATTTGTGTACCCCAAATATTTTGAAAACAACCTGGAACCTTTAAAGTCAACCAATGCATGTAAAAACATTAGTTTTATTCAAATAAAATCTCTGCAAATCGTATCAATGATCTGCTTACATAGACTATTTTCCAACATATTATATTTGCAATAACTAATTCAATTCATTAGGTGTGGCGTAGCTAAACCCACACCTTATGCTTAGTGCGTTTTACACATTCTCTTTTCATTATAGGATATAAATGATACAGGGTCATATGCATGTTCCGAAACAATCATTTACTTCATCCGAAATAGTTTTTCGCAATGTCTAGGTTTCTCCATCTACTTACGATTTCCCCATTCAAGAGAGTTCGGAGCCATTTAAAAGGCATTTTCAAAGAAAGTGGGTAGTAGACAATCCATGGTTGGCTTATTCTGATGTTCAAAAAAATTATACTGAAAGACTTGTGTTTTATTTCTAACCAACAAGGAAAGAGGAAAAGGTCATGAACAAGTTGGGCAACTCGTGAAAACACAAACTGGAAAGAGGCCATAGAATACTTTGCTTATCACACAAACCGTGGATCATTTTCTTTCTGTTTTAGATTCTAAATCTCATAATAAAAATGAACAAATTAATTCTCATGTAAAGAAAATGGTCGAAAAAATAGAAATAAACTGCGAACGATTCTTCAAAAGTTCTGTGATCGTCAAGAGATAGTGACATTTAATGTTGGATATATCCAACATTTGATGTTTGAAATTTTCCCGCTTTATAAAGTTTTCGAGTGGAAAGCCGCGATAAAATGCTTCTAGAGCATTTATTACATTCTGCTAGCAATCTAATGTATACTAGTTCCGATATACAAAACGAAATGGAAGAACTGATTGGCGAAGAAATAACATCTTATATAATTAAGAGAGCCATTAAAGCACACTTTTTTACTGTACTAGCAGATGAAACTAAGGATATTAGACCCACCGTGCACTATTCATTGTGTATACATTATGTAAATTTAGAGACATATGTTGTTCATGAAGGTTTCCTTACCTTTGTCCCATTCAGTGATGTAACCGGCGCTGGGTTAGCAACAGTTCTCAAAGATCAATTACAAAAATTCAGTTTAGATTTGAAAAATCTTCATGGTAGAGGATATGATGGTGCTGCGGCAATGCAGGGAGCTTTTAATGGAGTGCAGGCAGTTATTCGAAACGAGTTTCCCAAAGCAATCTACACTTACTTACACATTGTTCAAATTTATGTCTTACAGAGTATATATGTATATATGTAGCGTTCAATTTTTCTTCTCTATTTTGTTTTTTTTTTTTTAATCTTTAAACCACCGTTTTATCTGTCATAAGCGTTTTATCAGTCACAAGGAGCATATTCTGGGTTTGCAGAAGCTGATTCCTTTTTTTTAATTAAAGATAAAGAAAATGCAGGTTTGAAATTTGAAGATTTTAACAAAGGAGATCTGAATCATCAACATATTATACTAGGAGAGTTTGAGCTATGATACTAAATGGCGTAATAATTAGGGTGATGAAAATGATAGCTGTTAAAGCATTGTCGTATTACAGAGGCATTTTCCTTCCCAATATAAAAATATTATTGCAAATATTAGCCACCTTAGCTGTGTCTACGAAAGCAGTTGAACGCAGCTTTTCCACTCTAAAAAAATTAAAGAACTATTTAAGGAATAATACTGGCCAAACACATCCTACGGGTCTTGCTTTAATGTCAATTCACCGTGAATTCTGTGGAAATAAGGAATACCACCTAAACTCAAAAGTCGAATAAAAACCTGCTGCGTATTTTATATTATAAATCCCAGCAAATAAAGCAATTTAGCAGTCTCCATAGTTTTTTATTAATTAAACTCCAATAATTATTTAAGAACTTTCAATATTTTGGGTTTTATAATGAAAAATACGCAACAGGTTTTTAGTCGACTTTTGAGTTTAGCTGTTATTCCTTATTGCCACAGAATTAAATGTTGATAACGAAATAATTCTGTATAAGTTTATCAATAAAAAAAAACTGCCGATTACATTTGTAAAAAACCTGTTTTTATTCAAAACAAATTTAGCTAAATATTTTGTTTGCAACAAACTCCAGCCCGATATTATTTTCTGGTTACGCCACTCATATGAATTTTAAAATTTTGTTTCTTTAGACTTTGTAGTCCTATATTACGAAAAAAATGTTGATTGGATAAGATACTGTGTTTTTCTCAATTAAAAATCGAGAAAGAATTCTCTATTTTAAACTGTTTGGAAATATAAATTTTCCGGATCTAAACCATTTTGCGACTTGTCAAAAAAGTGTTCCAACTACTACTACTACTAACAAACAATTATGTAAATTTTTAATTTAGACGTGCAATTTTTTATTTTGTTTGATATTAACGACATATATGTTTGATATTAACGATTTTCCAAATATCGAGCTTGCGGCAGTACCCTAATAATCATATATTCATACAAGCAGATACAAAAGATCAGCTAAGCAATCAAGTGAAGTGTACTTTGTACATGAGAATCATTGTCGAAAAGTAGTACTGTATATAAACTATATCCGTAACTGAAAGCTTTTCGAATGTCCTCGTTTTTTATTTCCTTGAATTCAATTAAATTTATTTTGTAATGAAAATGGCCGATGAACTTCGAATGTTTTTATAAATATGCATTTTTACATTTCCTATTTTAAATATGTGAACAAATATGCACTTGTACAAACATTTAAAACTTGACTAATAGTGTGGACACACGAGAGCTCATTTCGTTGAAATTCTACATTTCAAATTTAGGCGAACACACGACAAAAAAGGAATTTCAAATTCGTTTTTTGACAGATTATAAGTTTGGAGAAGAAGAAGAATTTTTGTATAAATAAAAATAAATAAAAATGTAGTCTTTCAATTAGATTTGGATAGTAAGAATTTAAATAGCAATTATGGATAAATGGAGGAATAGCAGTGAGTTGCTCTCCGGTTTCATTATTTTATTTTTTCACTTAATAAATATTACAAGAGCAGCTGTTATGAAAGCAAAATCCAAAATGTCTAAAAAATGTAATAGATTTTAAATGTTTCCTGTTTTTACAACCATGTGTTTGAGGATTGCTAGTTAATTTCTTTATTTCAGACGCATTTCAACGAAATGAGTCTGAAACATGACTCAATAATAAGGTTATAGCAGCGCTGCAAAACAAAGTCAACGGTATATTTTGTTTTTGTACGCATGGTTGGAAATCCCTTTCTTCTGTCAAATTCATAACGAAACAACTGATTTATTTTACTTGATTTATTTGACATAAAAATTAGACGAATAAATCGGGAAGAAGAAGAGGGGTACGTTGGTGACATAACCTTATTGTTGAGCCATGGTCTGAAATGCAGAATTTCATTTGACACATTTTGTATGGCGAAATACTGCTTTTCAGACACATTTCAACGAAATGTTAAATTTGCCTGAATTGCACTCTCGCCTGTCCGCACTATAACGTTTTTTTTTTTTAATTTTTAAAGAAGGTTTTCCAGTTTTCTCATCGAATTTCTTAAGCTTATTTTAGCTAGAAAATAGAAATTCTTCAATATCTGCAATTAGTAGAAACTAACTATACAATTATATGAGGTCACAATTTAAATCTGTAATACTGTATGTATATACAAATAAAATGTATGTACACTATAAATATTTATATGATTTATAATCAATGCAATTTGCCTTACATTTGTCATGTGAGAGGCAAAATGCGGGATCGACATATTGTAGTTCCCATTTCTCATCTACACATTTCAGTATATGAAATAATTATCTCAATTGTAAGAAATTAATTTTAGTTTTAATTTAATTAATAATTATATTCGTTATTCAAGAACATAAGTTACTAAGTTTGTATGAATGCATATAAGTATATACATATATGTGTATTAGGGTGATGCAAAAATATCTAATTAGGGAAAATCAATAATTTACAGAAAAAATATCCTAGATGAAACCTTGACTCTTTAGGAAAAACTACTTGGCATGCAATATTTGCACTAACAGTAAATTTTCTGTTGTACAAGAATTTCAATTCAAATATAATATTCGAATTAGAATGGCGATGATTGGGATATCCCAATTGATTTTTTTTTTTTAATTTGAGGCATAAGGGGACAAGTATCTGAGTAAAGTGCAGAAGCCCCTAAAAATCAAGTAGAATGCAGTATCTAAATACAAAATGCTAGCATAAAATTTTTTATGAGAAAAATCGGCCAAAAACCGGTGTGTGTAAAAGCAGACAAAGCACGAACAAATGAAAAGTTTAGAACCTAGATGAATTTATACAGGGTGAAGTTACCAGGAACAGGCTCTCTTCTTCATTCGTGGTGAACAGCGGTAGGTTGCTAAAATCATTGTTTGCTCTGTTGTTGCCGTGATTTATACAATCTATCGCGACCGCAACAACAAAGCTCTGTTGTTGGTGCCGTGGAGTATCTTGAGGTCAAATCAAGTATGGCACTGGAAAATCCAGTGCAGTTGGGACCATAAACACGTTCAGCGTGGGTGCCAAATTCAAAAATAACCCCCACGGCCTGAACGGAACTGGAAGGGATTTCTATTTGAATCTTGACACACGATGTAGTAAAATGGGGACCCCAAGCCAAAAAAGGGAGGGGACGCTGCCATGGCTGCCGGCATCAGTTGAGTCCACCCGGCCGACACGAAAGTCTCACATGGACTCAATTGATGCCATCCGCACTGAACGTGTTAAGTATGGTAAATACTTCAGTTTGAAAAGTAATTCAGGGAAAAATAAAGCATAACTACATATATCTGACTCAATTAATAATTAGTTTTCCGTTTAGTTTTAAATTTTTCCTGCTCAAAATTAATTAATTAAAAAAAAGTTTCCTTAATATTAGCTTGAAATAAAAAGTTTAAAAAACTCTATTTTCTGCATCGCCCTCATCAAGTACAAACGAATATATGTATGCACATACATTCATACATATCGTCGGGTCATTGCCAGTACAACGAATGTGCAAAATTTTTGGTTTGAGAAAATACAATTTTGATTATTGAATTTTTTCAAAATTACGTAAAAATCAACTCATGCATTAAAAGAAAATTTGCGATTACGTAGTCAAAGATTTAATATCAGACTCAGGGTTTTGGCATACTGTGGATTGGCACATTCGAATCTGCGAGGCGTATTTAACCCAAAGTCGTAACAATCGTGGTTCTGGTAACCACCCGACGACGTATATACTTATATTTTTTTTTACTGAAATATTACTAAAAAAATATCTTACCAATAATTCTGTTTGTCTGGTTTTGCTTTTAGTTCAAACCGCATTTGATAATTTATGTACATATATTTACATGCATTAACAATTACTACCAAATACTGTTCTACCTCGATAATGTGAACTAATTATAATTTTGCATTTAATTTGTATTTAAATATACTAATTAACAATACATATTTATAAAATTCATTCCCCACATTTCGTTTGCATTTTTCCCTAGCCGTACAAGAGATACTTGAATACTGAATTTCATGATTGTGAAAAATTTCTTTATTTTCCAAACAGAACGAAATCTCATGCCTAATTGATTTATGAAGACTATATAAAAAAATTCTATAATCGGTACAAAACGAAATATTGATTTTTCTGCAAACTATATTTTTTTTGTTAGCTCTTTTGTGCCTCTATAAAGAAAGATTTTATACAAGTTACTTTTTTAGAATTTCTATTTAGCAAGCTGAATTTTGAACGGAAAGGAGACTGTTTCTCCGATATTATTAGTTTCCTAGAACTCTATTCGGTTTTTAAGCAAAGAGATTATAATTTTTTTCCGTTTTTTAAATCCCATTTGGAGCGAAATTATTTATTTTCTCTTTAAATTACGAATCTTTATCTCGCACACAAGAAAGAAGAAACATTTTCTACAAAGTCATGCAAAAGATGTTTTCAATATCCCGTTACACATTATAACAATTTTATTTACAAAATATGAGAAAGTCTAAGCATTTTTACTTATCTTCAATTACTTAGGGTTTAAACGAACTAGCGATGATATAAATCACAAATCTCCGTCATATCTTATTTCTCAAATAAGATGTGTAACATTTCTTATGAAAAATTTTATATTCGATAGTTTTTGTAATACGACAATTTATTTTCTCTTATCGCTTCATATAGATATTGTCTAAAAGTGCTTAGTTTGTCTATTAACAATTTGAATTTCGATTATTAGTAAAAACATATATGCATATAGTCAAGTGATTACTAGAGCCACGAATGTGAATGGTGCTGCTCACATGGGCGCAAACATGAACGTCATGAGCAGGGCGTTCGTACTCACATAAGAGCAATCATGACGGACTTTGGACTTTTTCTAATCAAAAAGGAACAGTAGAATTGGAATTTTTGACATTTTTTTATAACTTTTTCTTGTGCTCGTGAAAATATAAAAGAAATATTAACTATGTGCGTTAAATGTGTGCTTAAAATTAAAAAGAAAATGAAATAAAAACAACAATCTCTGATGAGAATAAGTTTGTTATAAAAACTAGCGACAAAATGTGTTCCGCAGAGCCGCGTTGTTTTTTTTTTTTTTGATGTTTATTCAACTTCTAAAAAGTTATGAAACTGGCAAAATCGGAACAATGCGCCCAAGGTGAATTTATATAAAGTGGAGTTACCAGCAACTAATTCTTCTTCTTTTTTATGGCACCATTTTTTTCGTAGTAAAGAACGTTGGTTGTTAAAAGTTTGTTTACGTTTGATTGTTTTTTCGTCCGCCATAATTGTCGCAGCAACAAAGATGTATTGTCATTTCCGTGTTGTACTCAGCTGATTTTGACATTCAGAGTGATCCGCCATTATGGCTGTAACAACAGAGCCGTGTTGTTTGTTGTAATTTGTTGTAATGCTGCTATCACCTTTCACATACATTTTTGGGGTTTTGGCTGTGATAAGCCAGTGCTACATTTTATCACTTTTTTCTTGTTTAGACCAAATAAGTCGGTGCGAAATATCATTTATTTTAGTTTAGCCTTTCTAGGGTCAGGACTTAATGGGTTAATCGAGCCAATGTTTTAAAGCTTTCTTGTGTTTTGTTTTTTGAACAACTATATATAATTCGAAGAATTTTATGCGATATTTTCAACCAAATGGGGAACGCGGTTAAAGTATTTTATTACATTTCAAACTTAAAAAATACAAATAAAAGGGAGACGCAATTAAGCATGAGTTAATTAACCAAGGATTACTGTATATAAACGTACCTTTCATTCAATTTGTTGCTCTTATGCCGTTTTATGTGACGGCGATTAAAACTGTTAGTACACGAGTTAGATGTCGCTTTCGATAACACACAATTTTGCAGTGATGATTTTAGAGCACTCGCGGATCCCACACCTGCACTTGCTACTGTTGATGTTGACTCGCAAACCGCTTCGTTTGTCGAATGGGATCCGTTGCTAGAAGAGTGTGTGTATTCGTTTGGTGCACTAAGTTGTCGATTGAATTCCGTTTTTCTTCGACTAATGTCCGTGAGACAGTATTTGTTTAGATGACCATTACTAGACAGAGAGCTCTTTGGTGATATTGCATAAGGATGTGAGGCTGCTGTTGATCCGTGCAATTTGTTGCACGAATTAGTGCTTACACTAAGTTTATTTCCGTTGCTAACCAGATTGCAGCTTTTATAGTTAATCTTAGAATGTTTATTGTTCTTCCCAAGAGAGAATATAGCGGTTAGATCTTTAGAATCGCTTTTCACTGAAGGACGATATGTTGGATACGTCTTCACGGTACCATTTACTAGATACTGCTGCTGCTGCTGCTGATATCTGGACACCGTTGAAGCTGGTGGTAACTGACGACCAGAAGCAGCCACCGATGACGACGCTGTCGTAAATGGCCCTGCCGCTGATGTGCCTCCTTGCTGTTGCTGAGAACTTTTCTTTTCAACTAGATACAAATTGAGATATTTGTCTCCTGGTTGTAGCGAATTATCAGAAACGGCGTTCGACTTTGTTATTATTTGATTCTTCTTTTTAACTGTGCGATTTTTCAGCGATAAATTACGTAACTTCTTTGATTGTTCTTTGATTTTGTTCGTTTTGAGGAATGAGGGGCTATTGGCTATACACTTAAATATGTATGTTTTGTTCACTAATTGCTGTTTGTCGCCACCGTACTGAACGCTGTTATCGAATTCGCTTTTTAAATTTGAGAAATGTTCTGTTTGTTGCTTCGCATATATATTACAGTCGCTGTAATGAGTTTTGAGCAGAGGACAATTGTTTATTGTATCACTTAAGCGATTGTATCGCGCTATCGGATCAGAATTACTAAAGTTTTGCACAACTATATTCGTAAAATCGCTATGCACACAACTTTTACTCTCCGTAGCGCCAAACCCCGTGTATTCATTGTAGTCATCGTACGTTACAACAGATGGTCTTCTCGTGCTATTTCGACTGTTTGGCACAAGATTCGGACTTGTACAATCCAATTGATTATGATTTCTACCGGTTAAGGAAAGAACCTGATGTTGTCCACTGTAGTAACTATCGTGGGAGTCCTGTTTTGATACGCCGCTGATGCGGCTAGCAAAATGCTCGCTTTGCAGCGAGGGCTGATCATCACCGCCGCCGCTTGTGTTGGTGATACAGCCCACGCTGCGGTTAGCCGCTGAAGCTGAGTTATACTCGGCGTTATTACCACAGATTAAGGATTCACAGTCGGGATCTAGATGGTCACGACGACTACGAAGAGTTTTTACACTGCATTTGAGCGACTCACAACTGCATGAAATAAATTTATGTAAGTTACTATTATGAGATGGACCTTGCGATGAGTGATTTTCTGCCGTTGGAGTTTGAGATTTTGTTGTAGTACAACTTGGATCAGATATACAAATATTACTGCTGGTGTTGTGCACACTCGTAAGGTTGATCAGAGACTGTCGCAGCAAAAATTGTGAGTGTGAATGTTGTTGCTGATACTGTTGTTGTTGCTGCCGATATTGATATTGATGCTGCTGCTGATCGTTGTTCAAGTTTTCTCTGCTAGCACTGGAAAACACAAAACACAGATACAAAAATTAATCGTGAAACTGTTATATTATTGTATTACTACTGAATACATATCTACAATATGTATAAATATACGATACTTTGCAAGCAATTGTTTAGAATGACTAAAGATTGAACACACATTCACATCATGGATGTGTGTACATACCTACATATGAGTATTGAATAGTGGAGAAACTGTATAAAGCATAGAGCATAGTGCAAAAAAAAAAATATATTAAAATTTGTTTATACTGTTCGAGGAGAAATTTACACGTATGTATATACAAAGCGAAAAGAGAAAAATAGTAAGCAAAAATTTGAACGTAATCAGTATCTTTGTGTAAAAACATTCCAGTCATTGGCAAACACGTTGAGGGAGCGCTTACAAACACGCAAAAAAACATTTTTTTAGGGTTGCAAACTACATTGTCAAAACCAAGGAGGAATAAAGATCCTAACCAGTCAGATGAGAATATTTTTTAGGGTCTCCCGATCTTCCAAACAAGGTATTTGTTTCTTTTTGAAATAGTTACCTGACTTTATCATTCCGGCTTGGTGAAAGCTAATTTCGAAAATATAATTTTCGTGAATTCGTAGAACTGCTTTTAAACGAGACGACATTGTCGTACGACAAATGCCTTTGTGACTGTCAAATTTGTCTGTTAAAAAAACTTGCATCATAATTGCTTCCACACGATGCCTTGTGACTCTGTTTCAGACACACGATACGACATGCAATTTGTCGCGACACTTTTGACATGTCTTAAGACGATGTCATCTTGACTAGAAGCTGCTTAAACGATGGCGATTACTCGAATCAATGTATTAATTATTTATATGGGCGAAACCGATTATTTGCACCTCAATCAACCATCACCTAAAAAAGTCAAATCTACTATGAACCTTGGTGGTGTTCAGAACACGTCTCTGCTCCGCCACTGCTACCTGAGTGTCTAATGAACGCAAATAGATCACTTTATGATCAACAAAAATTATATTGAGCAGTCACCATTTCATTGAGCGTATTGTTTTTCTGATACTTCAGCTCAACATATTGCTGAGCAGAGGTCGTCTTATGAACACAACCATTAACTACATAATTAGTTAAATTAATTTGGTATGTAGCAGTAAGAGGCGATTGAATATGAAAGTACTACATTTTTAACTATTTATTCATTTTATTATTATGAGTTTGTCGCAATTAAAATAAATAAAATATATATTTTCACTTGAAATCCCCAAAATGATAAAATAAACCGAGGTTCCTTTCAGGGGTGTACAACAGTAACTTTTTTTCGTGAGGTACTTTAAAATACATATACCCATACCATAATTATTAGAGGTTTGTAACGCCAGTGTAACGCAAAGTGTAAAATGAAGAGTAATAGCGAAAACAGTGAATGTGAGGAATAAATAAATAAAATTTATACCGACATCATTTTGGTTACTATGAAGTTTTTGATATTACTATATGTTCTCAGTGTACCACATATTTATCATTCTGAGAGAAAAGGCTCATTTGTTCAGCAATGAATAAGCACCAGATTCCATAATAAGAAACTTAAGTTACTTTTTAAAAATAAATAATTTTATTTTTATTTTAATTAAATTTGGTTGTTCAGAACAAACAGATTCCCAGTTCCGACAAAACACTAAAATAGGGCCTTTTCTGTTATGTACATACATACATATATGTATAATGCATATTGTTATAAATATCGATTCAATTAAATTGTGTAATGAAGATCGCGTATATTACTATACATATTTAATTGAAACAGCATTAAAACTTTAACGGCATGTATTTATCAATTTGTGAAATAGCATACTTGTACATATGCATATATTCATGTACATATGTACACTAGGTGATCTAGTGATTGCTGAAGGGAGGTTGTGTGTGTAAAGATAATAACCCAGCAAACAAAATTCTGTGGATGCATAATTTTGACTCTTAAACTTTTCTTTAAGAGCGTTTTTTGAGCGCCCTCATATATGTATACATGAGTATTTTATGATAATTTCTGCTCTTTGGAAAATAGGACACAAAACATTTGGTCAATTCCCAAGCTGTCATATACCGTCCTATATTTATAATGCATAATTTTGTATGAAAAATTAGAGAATTTATTGTAAATGAGTGAATACGACACCGAATAAGACATCTATTGAATTGCCCAGTATGCATGTATGTGCATATCGATGGCCATATCAAGGTGAATTTATATAGAAATTTCGGATAAACAAGACGCTTATCTTTGATAGAAGTAAGCAGACGTTTTTTTTTTTTGCATTTCCCAAGTTGATTTCACGTCTTTTATCTGTATTTCTATACATTAATGTATTTGTCACCCAAAATTTAATTCTGCCCTGGGTTTTTGGTGTGAATAAAGTGTTTTTCTAGTTCTATACAATTTTGCAGTCATCGCGATGTGCTATTATGCTAAAAATTAGACGGGGTGCAAACCAGTTTTAACCAAACCAAATAGAAACCAAACCAGGTTTGTCTGGAAAAATGGTTTAGTTCAAGCCAAACAATTTTTTACATTACCCCACACACTTTGTGTGCTGTGCATACTGGCTTTAATCGAGTAACGGTTGTTTATAACGACCACAATTAGAAGGCGCAGGGTAGGCATATAGTCAATCGAGCAATCTTAACCTAGCTTGGTATAGCCATTCCTCATAGTCAAGAATAAGTTTTAAAGTAAATTCGAATTCAGTATACTTCACAATAACTGTTATGAAAATTGTGAATATTAGACAATTACCATGTAAGTAGCTGTTCAAAAATGGATATCAAAGTAAATTCTAAACAAATTGAATTAATTAAACAAATTATATTAATATATAAAATATATTGATCAAAATAATTATAACACCATTATTTTGAGTTTACAAAACTTTTTTGATTTAATTTTATTTAAATATTAACAATTAAACCAAATGTAGTTAAGAGCATTCTTTGAATGCATTTCAGTTGATTTTACCAACCATCATCTGCAAACACGACTAAAAATCTTTACTTATTACTTTACAATTTGTACCAGAAAATCATCTTTTATGGTTTACACACATAACGAGTTCATATGTCTCATAGAACATGCTTGCTCAGTTTCTTTTGCTTTTGCCAAACAGAGCCGAAAAAGCAGAAAACTACTTTTTTTTAATAACTGTAACTGGACACTAGGAATTCTTAAGCGCCTGGTTATATTGGTGCTCGGTGTTCGACGAACGCAAAACATTTTCTCCAGTGCTCGGTCGAGGTGGTTACATTCAGCTCGTTGCAGAGTAGCTTTTTGTCAAAATATACTCGTTTGTTTAAAACCATTTTGTATGTAATGATACTGTTTTGTAAAATAGCTCATTGCCACCCTGAATACTCGGCGTGATCGGTGTACAATACACCGAGCATATCGTGTTCGGTGAGAGAGTAAGTACAGACTCTCTCTTCATGTTGTTCGCCGAGCATACTCGCAATCTAACCACAGCCTAAGTAGTTTGTTCTTGTGCTGCTTAAGAATTCCGAATTCTTAAGATATTTGGAAAGTTTTTAAAATCAACTTCTTTTCCAAGAAAGTACCTTTTTATTACAATGCCGTTGCATTTATCTAATCTTCATAGTCATTTTAAATAATTAAAGGCGTAAAATATTTTAGAAATACATATATTGTACACAGTAGCATTTTATTAGGTAAAAGCACTAAAAGGGAGAAGAACAATCAAACAAAAATCTTAAAATTTTAGGAAGTTGCATACGAAACAAAAATTAACTCCAAACCTACTAAGAAAACTTAAGTCAAATCTTAAGATTTTACGAAGTTACATACAAGTAAAAAATCCCTCAAGTTTTCTGGACAATTAAGATTTCCGAACTTAAGAATTCCGAGTGTTGTATTATAATTATATATTTAGTAGTGGTAATTTGATTACTAATAGTATGTTCCATTGCGGCTGAAAATTTGATTTTGGTGCCCAAAATCGATTTTGGTTGAAAATCCCTTGAAAAGTGAATTTTCGTCATAGAAAATCTAATCGTCTAATGAAAATCTGATTTGCAGCCGATTTTCAACGAAAAAGTTTTTTGCTATGATTTTTCGATATGCAACTCTGTGTTTCTGAGAGAATTGAGAGAATGCTACTACAATACTCCATCTATTACAATATTTAGTACTTTTTTTGGTATCTGCCAAACATGATGACATTAGTTATTTGTAAAAAGTGTGAGAAAAGCAAAAAATGACAGATGAAAATTCAAATGCCGTCTGAACGACTTTTCTGAAAATCGAATTTTGGGCAACGAAAATCGATTTTAAACTTCCGTGTGAACACACTATAAACAAACATTCACTTTTAAATACTTTAATATGTAAAAACGTCTGCCAAAAGAAAGTGATGAGTTTAAAAAAGTATTTTATTCTTTAATATTTTCACTGAATATAATAATTTGAAAATAATTTTTGTAATTCTCGATTACATTTTCAGATAATATTAGCTTATATACACCCCTTGCCAATAAAAAGGACTCACTGCTTAAATTTGATGCATTTGTAGTTTTATCCTCCTTTTATTAACAATTAATTTAATTTTTAAAACTCTATTTTTTGCTATATTAGTATTTAAAAATGAAAGAATGGTACATTTCTTCTTTTTTATTTTTCTCTATAAAACCTAATAAAATAGGGCTATTTTTGAAAATTTTTTCTTGTAAGTAGTATATTCTTCTACGGATGGAATTTTTGTCTAATACTAAGTTCCCACTGAACCGAAATTGCTTAGTTTCGATCATTTCCATGGTTTCGGCTGCAGCTACGTTGAAATGCTCAATTCGGCATATAAAAATATGTCAAACGAAACCACGGAAATGAGGTGGTTTCTATGAAACCATAAAAAATCTAATGGTCCATACACATTGACGACAGCAGCTACACGAACACACGATTACGAAATTCTATCTGCTGGAACAGTCGCCGTGTAGTCACCTACTAAACACAATAGAATCGGCACCATCTGCAGCAAACACACTTAAAACAGCAAAAGCAAACTCTCTTCTCTCTCTGTCGCTTGTCAAATTAGAAATAGATTTAAAATTGGCTATAGCCATAATTGTGGTCGGTGGTCGTGTCGTCGCCAAAATAATCGTCTCCATAAGAACATGTTGATTTTATAATTTGATAGATGTAGTCGTGTAGCTGCCGTTGTCAATGTGTATGGTGCATAATGCAACCCTGAATGCGTTCACTGAAATTAATATTGAAATGAATTTTTTCTGACATTTATATTTCATTTGTTTGATTAATATGGAGAAAAGAAAATATACAAAAATTAATTTGTGTAGTGCCCGGGAAGTAAACGAAACCATTTGCTGAAACTATGCAATTCCTGCTCAATGGGAACATAGTATTAGAGTAACTGAAAGCTTATAAGAATGCCTAAAATATACAACAAATAATACAAAGTTTCTTAGGATTTACTAATAGTTATAGAGTGATGCGTTTTTATTGACACGGAGTGTAGGGCATTGAAATACCAATAAGAAGCATTTGATGAGGAATCATTGCGTTTTCCGAAAAAACCGCCCGATCTGCCTGTTGTTACTGTTCCTCGGTTCGGTTTTCTTTCAATAACGCAAAATTTGATAGCTTTCTGACATAATCTCATTCGATTTCTACTTCAAATGTCAGTTATTGGGATTTTATGAATAAATTTACTATTTTGGTCAAATGACTTCAATGGACTGTACCGAATGCCCAACCAAGACTTTTGGCAAAATCCTATAAAGGGTTTTTATTATTAGGTCAAGTACTTTTCAGCTATCAGAGTCGTTAAGCTGGATCCGAACATGACCTCATATATTGTTGCATAGTGTTATTTCAGTAAGACGGAAGAGAAATAGAGCTGGAATTAGTAAGCAGAATCTGAGTGCGTTTGATCGGTGACACTCAGAGTTGCCACGGCCTAAAAAATGTTGTAAGACAAGGAATATATATATAAACATATATAAGAAGTGATCGAGACATTGACTCCCCCTAGAAAGATAATATATTTGGTGCTGGTCAACTAAGCCGAAGAGCGTATGGCAAGAAAATCTACTTGAGTCCCCCGACTTTTCAATAACAATTTGCAATATTTTTTAGAAGAAACCCTACAAAAACAATAAGATTTAGGAAAACTTGGTGGCGTCCTCTAGAATCAGTTGTAAAAGCAAACTAATGCCATATTCGGATTTTTCGACTAGAAAAACCGTTATATTGTTTTATATAAGAAGTGATCGAGGCATTGGCTCCCCCTAGAAAGATAGTATATTTGGTGCTGGTCAACTTAGCCGAAGAGTGTATGGCAAAAAATCTACTTGAGTTCCAATAACAATTTGCAATATTTTTTAGAAGAAACCCTACAAAAACAATAAGTTTTCGGAATATTTTGCATGGTGGCGCCCTCTAGAATCCATTGTAAAAGCATACTAATGCCATATTCGGATTTCTCGACTCAAAAAACCGTTATATTGATTTCATTGCCATAAAGATAGCAGAAAAAATATATTTTTCTATACAAAAAAAAAAAACACATAAAGCAACATAAGTAAAAATCAGGGGACTCAAGAAATTCCACAATTTGTAGCTGCCCAACTAAAAACTTGCTTTCACTAATCGAATGCAGAGATGATAATTTTAGTACTATGTACTTTATTTGATAGCAAAAGGTAAACCTAAATTCTTACAGGGTGATACCAAATATGCATGAACATAATTAGAGTTAGATAAATAAAAAAATTATGCCAATCGGCAACTCTGGTAACACTACAGCCGTTGACCGATCTTGGCCGACTCTACAAAGTTTCGTCTATCACCTATGCCATGTGTGTGCTGGTGCCAGTTGGCAAGTGCATTCTACATGACACAATCTATTGTTTGACAATGGAATACCTCCCAGAGCCTTTCACTTCGCCTCTCTGCAAATGTAACTCGTACAACATCAATGAATACGAAAAGCTCGATCCAGGCTGTTGTGCCATGAAAAGAAGACCTCGCGGTAGTTAGAACAAATCGTGAGTTCGCCTTTAGTAAGAATTGGGAGGAATACGGTGAGGCTTCAATCACTAGGCATGCTATCATCTGACCATATTCTGCATAAAGGCTCTTGTATATGTTTCTCGTGCTTTGCACCTTCTGTTTTAAACAACTTAGCAGGCAGGATATCTGTACCCGAACTTTTTTTTTCAGCTGAGCATTGGTTGCAAGAAGTGTTCCCTCCATAGCTTATAATTGTCACAAGATTCTTATCTTCGCCCTTATAGTAAAACACCTCAGATTTCATTAGTCAAGCTTTTTTTTTTAATTTTCGGGCTTACGTCCTTCTGCACCTTTTTTATTACGCCTGCATCGTTTTTTAGTGTGTTAATTGCGCTTATATGTATGTATATCACCAAGTTGAAGGGTGTTTTGCGGTAGAAAGAGTGGGAGTCGATGGACGAAGTTTTCGGCTGTCTCTGTGCTTACAGTTTTTCAACGTCCAGCTTTGTCTGTGTAGAAATCCTTACGCGTTTTCTACACAGAGGCGTGAAGCGATCTTTACCGCATTCAGGTAGTGGTCCGAGCTTATGTTTGCTCCGTAAGTAGATCCACCAAATTACTAGTTTAGTTTAAGCTCGGCTTCGTATTTTTAGTTAGTATTATATAGGTAAGCGGCGATTTCACTGTTTCGATGTTAACATCCATAAGTCTGCTATTGGGTTTAAATGCTAGAATTTTAAAGGCCAGTTCAAGAGCTAAATATAGTATTTGTTTATTCAATTGATTTTGACTCGCGTTGAAAGATGCGGCGTCTTCAATAAAATGAATGTTCATTTCAACAAAATGACGCTGTAATAGTTTTGAATGATTTTATAAAGAAAAGAAATATGTTCAATCAACTGGATGTTATAAATTGTTATAATTTATTCTTGTCTAAGGCTTTAGATATATTCAAAGAAAATATTCCACTCAGGACTAAGAAAGTACACAGATTACCTTGGCACACTACTGGTCTTAAAAAGTTAAAAAACCTGAGGAATAAATTCTACAAAATCTACAAAACAACTAATAGTGCTGATGCTTTTGCTAAATATTTACGCTATATGAAAGAATTTAATTGCCTCGATAAATTTTTATACAAACAATATGTTTTACAATGTGATAGTGGTATAAAACGAAATCCTAAATCATTTTGGAATTTTATTCAATCGAAAAGGTCTTCCTCTTTTATCCCTGCATCAATGTTTTATAAAGGTAAAAGGTCGAATACGGCTGCTGAAACTGCAAACCTCTTTGCTGATTTCTTTGTCTCAAATTTTGATCCGAATGTGGATGTCGTTGATAAGTCTGTTTGTGCTAATATTGAATCATCTATTGATTTTGGCTCACTTACTCTTACTGATGAGGATGTCGTCAATGGCATATTAAAACTTAAATTATCTACTAAATTGGACAATAATGGCTTGTCGTCATTCTTAATTAAAAACTGCATGCCATCTCTGTCATCTCCAATCAAGTTAATCTTCAACAAATCTCTACACACGGGTGTGTTTATTGATAAGTTTAAAGTTTCTTTTATTACCCCAATTCATAAAAGTGGCAATAAGAATGATGTCCTTAATTATTGACCAATCTCAAAGCTCTCAACAATTTCTAAACTTTTTGAGTGCGTAGTTAAGGATAAATTATATTTTGCAATAAAGAATGTAATTAGTACTTGCCAGCATGGTTTTGTTGAAGGTCGCTCTACAGTAACCAATTTAGCCGTCTTTTCTGATTACTGTATTAAGGCATTTGATTTAGGTGTGCAAGTAGATACTGTGTACACCGATTTTTCTAAAGCATTTGACAAGGTTTGTCACAACATATTAATTGCAAAACTTGCTAGAATTGGTTTTCATTCTACTTTTCTTAACTGGATTAAATCCTACCTTAACAATCGATATTCTTGTGTACTGGTGGATAATGTTAAATCGTATTTTTTCAAAGCAACCTCTGGTGTCCCACAAGGTAGCATTTTGGGCCCTTTGCTTTTTAATTTATTTATCAATGATATTTCTCTTTGTTTTATCAACACAAAATTTGTTTTGTATGCTGATGATTTAAAAATCTTCTTAAGAGTTAATAATGCTTTGGACATTTGTAGCCTACAGTCTGATCTTAACAATGTAGTTCTATGGTGTGACAAAAATCTTCTATATCTCAATCTAAAAAAGTGCTTTTTTGTAACATTTTCTAAGTCTAGGTATTCTCTTAATTCATCATATCAACTTGCTAATTTGATGTTGGCATCACATAAGAAAGCTCTTGATTTGGGTGTCTTATTCGACTCACGGTTCACGTTTTTAGATCATTTAAACTACATTATTCCTAAATCTTGTTCTCTATTGGCTTTTGTGAGACGGAATAGTAAAATGTTTACTGATCCGTATACGCTAAAGCTTCTGTATACTACTTTTGTGCGTTCCAGGTTGGATATGCCTCTTTTATATGGAATCCATTTTATGCTACTCACATTAAAAGAATAGAACGGATACAAAAAAAATTTATTAATTTTGCTTTACGTTCACTTAATTTTTCTCAGCCTTTACCCTCCTACAAAGCGTGTTGCTTACTTATAGATTTAAATTCTCTTGAGTGCAGAAGAACTGTGCAATCTTTGACCTTTATAACTGATATTATCAATGGTAAAATAAATTGTTCTGTTTTGCTAGAACGCATTGGTTTTAATGTTCCTTCAAGGAAATTGCGTCATGCTGACTTATTTAATGTTGGATTGCAAAGAACAAACTATGCACTTAATGAGCCGATCACGAGAGCTCTTCTTGAATTAAATAGAATTAGTCTTACAAATATTTCTTTGGATATAACTTTAGCTAGAGAAACTTTTAAATCAATCCTATATTCTATTCTGAATTAATTTTTTTTATTGAATTGTTAATTAAATCAAGGATTTTTTTTTTTTTATTTATTTATATGCATTCATGAGTTTATTGTTATAATTGTTATACTTCTTATGTTGATTTACATACATGAATACTTCTTTCTTTATTTTAAGTTTTTTTTATCTATTAGTCTGTAAGGATATATAATTCCATAGACTGAAATAAAGTAAACTAAACTAAAAGACTGCGAAAGTTGAACTGAATTTGTTTATAAGACGGGGAAAATCTTTGGTTCTTTAGCACCATAAAAAATTATGTTCGTACCATAAAAATATTGGAAGAATATTTTCAGATGAAACAAAAACTAATAATCTACCGAATTCTATATTTTTTTTTTATACAGTCATTGAAAAAGTCCTTATATTTAAGGGTTAATTAAATGTGTATGTGCTTCTTTATTAATATTTAAAAAAACAAAAAATTAAAATTCAAGACAAAATGTGAAGCATATAGCAAAAATTGTGGATAAATAAATAACATTTTATTACATGCTTAGTAGATTTAAATGGAAATACTATGTTTGACTAAGAAAATACTTAAAAGCGCAATAAAAATAATTTTTTTGGCGTACTGCTACACAAGCTCCGACGCAATTAAAATCAAAAATACAAAAATTTTCTATATGGAACCACCTTTTAACCGGCAATGGCAGATCTCCAAGGGTCAAAATTGCTTAAAAACGTTTTTTATTCCTTCGTTCGGATTAAACTGTAGCTTCCTTCCTTTCGATTACAAATATTACTCCCACAACATGAATGGATGTGAAAAGTTCGTTCTAGGCCCTTTATGGACTATAATGTCAATGTATAAAAAACAAGAGAGATGCCAGATACATAGAAGAACCTTTTATTTTTAATAGCTTATATTTTATGTATTAAATGTTTTAATAATTAGCCGTTGGCAATATTCACTCATATTCCACACTTTATGCTCGTAATGTCATCCAATGGTGGTATATATCTGTGAATTTTTGATAAAACAACCTATTTTGACATATGAAGTTTTTTCTTTTTTTTTTAAATTGCAGCCCATTTTTGCTGGACCATATTTGTTCTGCCTATAGAACAAACTATATGCATCTTTTAAAACTTCGTAATTCGTAATTTAATTCGATACTCAAAATTGCAACAATGTAAATCTAATAGAAAACAATACGAAAGAATGCAATTGTAATTGTAATTTTTAGAATATTTAGAACAGTACAATCATGGCGAAATTATAACAGGTGTTAGCAGCGTTAGCTCTGTCTTCTTCTTCGCAAATTTTTTTTATATGAAGAAAATAATTAATTGTCAAAATCTTTGTTTTTTTTTTTTTTTGTTTTCCATGCATTTGTTCTTGTGTTTTGACAATTACTATTTTTAACAACAACAAACTAGCCTGTTGTTATTGTTACGTTGTACTTATTGTAGTGCTGCTACCACTATGTTAAATCAGCCTTGAGTACAATTCTACTTTTTTGACAGAAATTATATATGTGCAGAAAAATGAAAGTGTAATAAAATTACCGTACAGCTAAAAAATTATCTTTTGCAAGCAATAATGAACGCAATGGCATCAACATTTTAAAAAATTTAGGCACATTATATTAGAAAAGGTCGAAAGACTGCAAGTTGCAAGAACTGCAATTGGGAAGTTAAGTTTTGTGGCAACACATCAAATTTGCACAACCACGTAAAAAAGCATGTTTCTGTTGCTGTTTCTTAGGCTGTGGTTATATTGCGAATATGCTCGGCGAACACCATGAAATTATTGTTGCGCCGAACACAAAGAGAGAATCTTTTCTCACTCTCATACCGAACATGATTTGCTCGGTGTATTGTACACCGAGCACGCCGAGTATTCAGGTTGGCAATGGTTGCATTCAGAAGACACACCGGAGGCTCAACATGTTGAGATTAAATTCGCTTCTGCTACGTATATACATTTTGTGTCTTCTGAATGGCATGATGGATCATTTAACAAATTTTTGAGAAACAGCTGTTTTATTTTTTGAGAAACAAAAAAGTGAAAAAATTTTAATTTTATCAAAGACAAAAATAATATAAGATATCTATTATTAAATACACTCGTCAATTGTATATTGAATTGAAACTGTATCTTCGGTAGACATCATGTATATTTTCTTATATATATATTTTTAACTATAAGCCAGAAATCTGCGCCGTGCGGCTTACAGTCAACTTCGCGCCGCCGCTTTGTTTTTACTTGCTACAGGCCGTGATTTATCGGCTAAGCCGTACTCACTGTATAAATGAACGACAAACTTCATAATATGAATTGAATATCATTAAACAGATAAATTTGCTTACAATAGGATTGTTTAAAATATTATATTCGAGTATTTTTATACCAGCCGCCGAAACAAAAGAAATTATTGGCTACCAGCCACCGCCTAAAAATCGCCAAACCGCCGATAAATAAAAATAGACGGCGCAGATCTTTTGAGACAACATGTTGGCTCGAAAGAGCAGAAATATAATATGATGGAAAAAATGGCGTCGAAATGCCAACAGCTCCACGGAGCGGAAATTCACAACAATCCATTCAGAAGACACACACGCCACAGTTGCGCAACAGCTGTACCTTCTGAATGCACCCAATGAGTTATTTTACAAAACAGTATCATTACATACAAAATGGTATTAAACAAACGAGTATATTTTGACAAAAACCAACTCTGCAACGAGCTGAATGTAACCACCTCGACCGAGCACGGGAGAAAATGTTTTGTGTTCGTCGAACATCGAGCACCAATATAACCAGGCACTTAGGAAAACACTGACTTTTCTTTCAATTCCATTGATCTTAGTGATGAAAATGCAGTCACCAGTGGTCGGCATTTCCTTACTCAAACGAGCAGTACACTCATCACCAGGGATGCCAACCCATTTTTTCTCTCTCCCCGATAACCCTCGCACTACACGCATTTTCAATATAAACATTTGACAAAAAAGAACGAAATCGACCTCAGTGAGTGTTATTTTAAGCGACCCTGAACTTTCTCGGTCCAAACGGTTAAAAACAAATTTTTATGGGACTGGTAGATTAATAGAAATGTACTTTTTGACTCCGGAATTCTTTTGGTACATGGGAGATTTCACTTCAAGGGAACCCACTCTCAAAATCGATACGGCTCAAGCTTGCACAAAGTTTAATCCTATTGGGTAATAATTACCACACCAAATTTGAAAGAGATGGGGTGTTTCGAGTTACTAGACGTTCAGCCACTTTTGGACATTTACGTTCTCAAAGGAGAAGGCATGGGCTCTCTTTTGACTCAAATAAAAAATGGCAAAAATCTTATTTTAAGAAAAACGGGTTCAAAGTTTTGACAGGGTTCAGTTTTTCCATACAAAATCCCAAACCTATTGTAAAACATCCTTAAAAATCACGGTTTTCGGAGTAGCGCATCCAGTTTTCGCAAATTAAAATTTTTTTTTTATTTTAATTAGTTTTTAGCACCCTATTTTCATATTCTGCTGTCACAATTAAGATCTGAAATACTTTAGCAAAATATATGGAGCAAATAAGCCATCTAATGTACATGTATTAGAAAATTCAATATGGCGGACGCAATATGTCGGTTAAACTCACACACAATGTTTATTCCCTAATCAGCAGCATTAAATTTTCCCGAATTCTGATTAATAGACACCACTAACCCCTGTTTTTACACCTTGTAAGTGTACAAAATCAAACCTAACTTCAGAAATAAAATCAGCTTCCTCTAAAACCACAAAGTATCAATTTCAAAAAAATTTAAATTTTGATGCCATAATGATATTAATTACCTTCTGATAACTTGAATATTCCATTTCGTAGCGCGCATGAGTAAATACTTAAAACCAAGAGATCAGAGGCAAATTCAAAATATCTGTGACAAAATAAAAATGCATAATGCAGTTTAAGTTATTTACATTACTTATAGAGTTCCTAATTCTATTTCCCAAAATTGTTTTTCCTTCTCTATCGTTTTTTGGAAAATGTTAAGCTGCTTCCAGACGAAACGATATTGGTCGCGTTCAGAAGACACTTTTGCTCCGCCATTGCTACCTGAGTGTGTCATGAACGCAAATTGATCAACGAAAATTGTATTAGGCAGTCGCCATTTAATGGAGCATATTATTTTTTATTATTTTTCTGATACTTCGGCTCAACAGGTTTCTGAGCATCTTCTGAAGGCAACCATTGTCTTAAAACAAATGTTGCGACTGTCAAATTTTGTCTGTAAAAAAATTTTTTTGTGTCTTAATTGTTCCTACACAATGGGTGCGTTTCCCGGGTGCAAAATCAGAAACGCGTCGCTGAGTGCTTCTGATTGGCAATCATATTATTTTTCTGGTTTTTCAGGTCAACATGATTTCTCAAAACTTTGACAGTTGACAAACTCGACACAAGTTCGAAATCATATAAAAATTATATAAATATATTTTTAGAAGAAAATTAAAACATTTCACAAACTAGAATTTAATAATTTTCAAAAATTTTACAACTAATGCATCATGCCGTTTCTAAGACGCAAACATTGATTACTGATTTTTGATTAATCACTTCGAAATCAGATTTTCTGATTTGCATCCGAGAAACGCACCAAATGTCTTATGACTCTGTTTTAAAGATTTCATACGATACGACATCCAATTTCCCGTGATTTTTTTCACATGCTTTAACACAATGCCGTTTCGTCTATAAATAGGTTTACAAACTTGCAATAAAATGAAAATAATGAAGTTTTAAGCAATCCGAAATTTTAAGTTTTTTAGAGAGCAAAATCGTATTTTTGAAGGTTACCCATTTCGACATTAATCCCATTCATTATTTCCGCATTAATACTGAAGACCAGAACATGGCTGGATTATGCAGAATATGGTGCTGATCAGTTTCCAGTGGAAAGCAGCTATAATTTTCGCCCAGGTGCAGAAAACCGGCATCATCACTTTTTTTGCTGACTGTAATTTTCTTGCTCTCTTGGGCTCCATACCAAGAACGACTGTTTGGTTTCTGGGTCGTACTGATAATACCAAGCTTCATCTTATTTTTATTTTATAGAATAACAGCCCATGGAGGGCCCAGAGTTTGGGTCCTTACGAACGGCGAATCGAAAAGCTTTTCTTAGGCCGTGGCTATCATTGAACCCGGCACTCTGTGTAGCAGTCCAGCACACTAACCACTATGCTACGGTGACCACATCAAGTTTCTTCATCTGTTACTATTTTATTACAGGTGCTAGACCCCCCAGTTTCAAATTTTGTGCATATACAGTATGTAACAAATGAAGGGACATTTTTGGGGCATGAAAAATAGCCAAAAAATGGCGTCAAATTAAAAAGTAACAGCATAGTACACATCCAGATGAACAAAAGTGCAAATAAATTTTTGAAATCTGATAATACCTCCAGGTTGCAATAGGGTTTTGAATACTTCAAAATTATTACCAAAAATTAAGATTTTTTTAAAATTTATGGCCAAAAATTTTTCAAATTCCATAGCTCTGTTATTGCTCCTTGTAAGTACAAACATAATGCAAAAAGAGTTTTTGAAATTGGATAATTTTTATTGGTGCAGCAAGATGTATAAAGCTTGTAAGTTTTCAGAAATTCAGAAAAAATTGTATGAAAAGTAAAAATAATGGTCGAAACTTCTAAACCTTGAACCTCTTGTGGCACTAATAAATATTATCCGATTTTGAAAATTCTCTTTGCATTATGTTTGTACTTGCAAGGAGTAATAACAAATCTGTGCAATTTGAAAAAATTTTCGTATTGTTATTACCAATCGCTTATAAACTTCGGATTTTTTAAAAACTAATCAAATACTACCAGCTTAGCGGAGTTTTTTTGTCCCTTCGTATTTGAATTTAAGTCAGGTATTTTTCGAAGCCCTAGCGCCAGCTCGACGGTGTCTATTTTAATAAAATGGCTGATAACACTGTGCAAGAATTTCAGGGGTCATCTTGTGGAACAAGAAACGGCCTTCATAAGACTCAATTACAAGTATATTATTATCAATAGGACGGATCGAAAATCACAATTTTTTTGATAAAAAAATGATATAGGGATCAAAAGGTGCCATTTGGGTCTATTATTATAGGGGAGAAAAACTGGCTTCTTGTGACATCATCATCTTCAGTCTGCACAATTAGCTTAAAATATCGAAAGTTGAAGGAAAAAACTAAGTTTTTCGAATTTTCGGGTAGGTGGAATCCGAGATTTTTCTGAGTGGCTTTCTAACATAAAATTCAATTCTAACGCCTGAAACATTTTGAAGGGCAACTACTTATCTACAAAGTTTAATGATTCTATATGGTTCCTCAAAAGGTAGGTTCTATGGAATGGCTGGATGGAGTGACCTTTTGATTTTTTGTGATGCCGTATTAGCTTTCCTTGGCACCGTATTGAGTACAGTACAATACGGAAGCGAACTACAGTTTTATACCAATGGAATATGAATAAATTTGTTTTAATGATTCCTGATCTGTACTTGCAAGGGGAACAAATGAAGACTGCGGTAAGAAGAAACATATTTTACATTTATAATAAATGAAATAAAATTAAGTTCAGGTTAAATTCAAATTCGACAGCTAATTAAAAAAAAAAAATTAAAGCACCCTTAAATTTTATAGTATTACATATAGCGCAAAACCGCTTTCATTCTGGAATTGGTATACATACATATATATACATATGTATCGTTAATAAAAAGGTGTAAATTTAAATAGGTGACAGTTACAGTTACATAAGTAAATAAATAAAATGCAGTGATTAGTTCATAATATATGTATTTATTTAATAATAAAATATGTTAGTTTTAAGGTCGAATAGATTCAAAAGTTAAAAGGGAGAGGAAGAATGATAAAAAGAAACTTGAGAAAATATTTCTGTCAGTACCTTTACTGATGATGTCAGTATCTTCACTTCCATCTTGAACACGGTAAGATGCAAAATTATTTATTCTGTTTTCTGTAAAACAAACGATACATTTCTTATAAGGAAATATTGTAAAATAATCAAATCGGATATTTTGCTATTGTAAAAAAATTAAAAGTTATAAAAAATAAAAAGATTTAAATATAACCAAAATTTTATATTAAAATTTAACAATTTCAAATATGTATGTATGGCAGTGCCTTTTTGCCTTGAGAAAGTTGAGAGACCTCACTCAGGAGCCCGCAGGTTTGAAAACCTCCCAAAATTAGCTTTTTTCATAGATATTCAATATTTTCAGGGAGAAATTTGTTTCCTCACTTACGCTCGTAATAAAACAAGACACTCGGCTTAATTAAAAGATAATAATTTTTGTTTATTTATTATCTCTCAATGGATGTGTTCCAAAAATCGGTCGACTTCTGTTTGTTTGTTTAAAGTGGTGGTTCGATCCACAAACCCAATTAGCACTAACGCGCCATTTTGTTACCACTTTTAGAACACATTCATACTCATATTTTCTCTCTATCCTTTCGTCGTCGCTCTCACAAACGCGGCGGACAGCAAGAAGAAATTCTCATAAATGAATTTAATACTTTCTATTCGTATCACGTATCGTGTGCATTTTCTTTTCGTTTGCGGTGCTCAGGGCCCTGAAAACCCTTAGGTCGGCACTGTATCTGATACGTGGCACGAATACAAGGTATTGTATTTACTTATGAGAATTTGAGTCAAGCAAAGGGTCCCATATATTTCAATCTCTCGTGCCCTGCAAAACCTTAAGACGGCACGTAAGTACTTACACATACACTTCTTTTATAAGTTCTATTTCTTATTACTCATACTCAGGGAGCGGATTTTGTAGACCTAAAAACTATGAAAAATGCAAAATAATACTGCGAAAAAGGCAACAATAAAAAAAAACGTTAAAAACCAAAAAAAAAAAAAAAAAGACAGAATAAAACTGAAAAAGGCACACAAGTCACAATATATTATTATTTATAAAGAAAATGGAGTTTTTTTAAAGCTAGGCTAACGAAATCTCACATTTTTTCATGTATGATGCAGCGTTAGTTACAAAAAAAAAAAAAAAAGACGTAGGAAGTCGGCAAATAAAGTAGCAGATGAGTTTACTTTTACAAAATTCCTACAGCCAAAATATATCCATTTTCGTTTTCAATCAATGGGTCAATAATGGTTGTGTAACATGAAGTCCAACTTTGCCGGACGTTTATTTATCAATAGACACTAAAATAGGTTTTTCATCAACTTCCGACCGGATTTTGAAGACCATTATTTTGGTGACGGCCTGACCAGACATGACTACGGAACATAATTGTAGCTGTCGCCAATTTAAATCTATTTCTAATTTGGCAAGCGAAAGAGGAAGAACAAAAGTTTGCTTTTGTTATTTTAGCAATGTTTGTTGCTGGTACTGCCGCGAAAGTTGTAGCCGACAGAATTTCGTAGTCGTGTACCTGCTGTTGTCAATGTGTATGGACCATTAATTTCATTTCCATTCAATTTTTTATTTTATTTTTAATTGTTACTCGTGGAAAGTTTGCTTTCAATGATGGTCTCGCAAAAAGTATACATTTTTGGAAAAAGCAATAGACAAAACGTCCAGTGATGTACATATAAAAATTCGAAAATAAAAAATCCTTTTTCTAGTTTATAGTTTACAAATGCAATTTGAGAAAATGCAATAAAAAAATGTTCGATTTTTTAGCCAACACAAGTATATATAACTCTTTAAATGGCAGTCGCTGTAGTGGTTGGTCACTGCAGTGACAAGTGGTCATTTAAGGGTTAACAGACCTGGCAAAACTGACAAGACAGCGGTTAATGGTTTCTACGAAAATCTAAAGAGCCTTTATCAAGACATTCATTTAAGCCAAAGGTCATATGCAATTTGGATGAAATTGGCATTACGACTGTCAAATTTTACCAAAAGAATGCTTCTATATCTCAGTTACCTGTTTTTTTTTTTCAATATTAAGATAATTGCTGGAAAAGGATAGCGACAAGTAACGTCAGCTGAGCAAGGAAGTTTGGTAACGCTTGTGGGCATAGTGAGTGCTAGCGGAAAGCGACTTCCACCAATATATGTTCAACCATTCGCTCCACTGTGGTATTGAATCTATCAACTACTCGAGAGAATATGGTATGCATCTCTTGCCTTTTCTTCCTCTTACATCATAATGCCTTTAACCATCATAATGGCTTTAACTACTAGATGGGCATTTTATGAAGTTCAACCAAACATCATTCGATGATTACATATCGAATAATCTAGGAGACCAAATCACAATATTGTGGAATCTCTACTTTCTATTCTTGCATAACTTAGCTGTTTCAAAGTTCAACTTTTATCTTATGCGCAAGATTTTCCAACGGTTTTATAGTAATTTAGGGTCGCTGATCACGACTAAAGTCGGAAAAATTGGGTCTTCAGGAGCTATTGAAAAATTTGTTTATTTCAACAGATACGAATTTGATGTCTGAAACAAAGTTGTTTAGCACAAAGACATAAATAATTTTTGGGTATTCGCTTTTCCTCCATCTCCTACCCTTCCTCTTGAAAATGGGGGTTTAAACCCCCTATTCAAAAATTTGTTTATTTCAACAGATACGAATTTGATATCTGAAGCAAAGTTGTTTAGCACAAAGATATAAATAATTTTTGGGTATACGCTTTTCCTCCATCCCCTAGCCGATAAAACAAAAACTGTTAACAAAACTGTTATACTGTTTTTGGAGAAAATGTTCCTTGTAAAAAATTATAGGGGGTTCCAGAACATCAGAATAACCTATGAGGTACACTTTTTCCAGAATAATGCAAAAACTGATTTTTTCTCATTAGGATCGAGCCCCTCACACTACATAAGTAAATAATGGAATCGCTTGTTGTTTTCATTGTATTAGACTTCCATGTGGAGCCAACAAAATTAAAAAAAAAAATTTAATTTATTTTAAAAAAACATTTTGTTGGCTCCACATGCGATTGAACCACTGGTAAATTTTTTTTTTTTTTTAAATCAATTAAATAATCTTTTTTTCATTTTTGTTGGCTCCACATTGAAGCCTAATGTAATTACAACAACAAACGGTTCCATTATTCACTTACATAGTGTGGCTTGGTTCTAATGCGAAAAATTCGGTTTTTGCGTTATTCTGGGAAATATGTACCTCGTAGGTCATTCTAATGTTCTAAGACCCCCTATAATTTTTAATAAGGAACAGTATCATAGTTTCTCAACGGTTTTTGTTTTATCAGCTAGTTATCGAAAAAGGGGGTTTAAACCCTAATTTTCAAGAGGAAGGGTTGGAGGAAAAGCGTTTGCTCAAAAATTGTTTATCTCTTTATGCTTAATAACTTTGCTTCAGACATCAAATTCGTATCTGTTGAGATGAACAATTTTTTTAATAGCCCCTGAAGACCCAATTTTTTCGACTTTAGGCCCATATTGTGGGAGAACTGGATGTGATGGAGAAAAACTGAATACGCAGTCGTGATCAGGGATCCTAAGTTACTGCAAAACCGTTGGAAAATCTTGCGCATACAATTTTTGTTGCACTGTGTAATTAATGCTACCAACTATACATTTTTTTGAAAGGATGCTTCTTTTTTTCGATCCAGATCTTTTTAGAATTCGGTCCCTTTTCGACATGAAAAAAAATAAATCGACGAAGCAACAGCAACCATTTGTTATGTCTACATTAATCGCCTCTATTCACTAAGAACAACGACTTTTGTTTTACATCGCATAATATTTCGTTTGACGGTCAATCAGAACCTAAGAAAAGCTCTCTGAGTGGAATGTCAAATAAAGGTCCACTGATGAACGTTGGGTGAAGATCTTCCAATATATGAATGGTCAGCAAGTCCCGTATATTGATTTTTTGAAAATAGCTGAGTGTGTTATTTGCTTTCCTGCCTCTTCAACTCCGGTTAAATGTGTGCTCGCAAAAGTGAAGAAAATTTTAAAACAGGAGAGTTTTGCACTTCAAATGTCGTAGCTGAGAATAACTTTGACTGTTAAAATCAATTTAGTATATTCGTGCGACGACTTTGTATAACATTCTTAGAGCTCAACCGGTGCTATTGCGGAAAAGTTATGGCCAAGAAAAGCACGATATTAAGCGACCAGCCTGCCGAAAAAGTCCGGGTGCATTTTTTTTATCCTTCTTCCTGAAAATGAAATATTCTTTAATTCCAAATTTGAAGTTGGTAGTATTATTAATAACAATCACTTTTGCCTCATTTTCCTTTCAAAAAATCCGCAAAAACTGATAATTTTGTAGAAAAAATTATGTGGTATAATTCCAAAAATATTAAAAAAAAAAAGCGTTTCCAAAAGTGGTTGCACTAATTACGCTAACTACAGATGAAAATTTAATGTACAGGGGTTTCGACTCCTGCTTTTACCAATTTCTTCATCGTATGGGTTCTTTCTTCTAGGCCCTTTGTTCTATTTTTTGTACTTTGAGTAACTAATTTTTGCACTGAATCTATAAGACAACAGGTGAAAAAATGTTTAATTTACGAGAATCGGTAAAGGAATAACAGAATTATATACGATACGTGATCGGAAAGCATTTATATTTAAAAATTTTCCATGTTTTATTTCTCTCTGTTTATTTTAACTACATATATTTTATTAATTGAAAAAAGAAATTATGAAAATCATATAAGTACATGGCTAAAAATACACCAAATTCTAATAAATGCTGTGTGAAACATATATAGAAAACTACTGAAAACTTTAAAAATGGAAAATTTCAACAAAATATTTTTAAAATCAAAGTTAAAATTGGCGGAAAATCTGAATACTATCGACCATAACTTAGTCTCTCTTTTTCAGATTTTGATAATTTTTTTTTACCCCGATTCCCATAATTTTAAAACTTTTGTGCAACAACAGGCAGTGGGGTCGAAATAGCCGGTTTGAGGGGGCGGAAGTAGGTTACCCGTGGTCCCCATGGCATAGGGGCCCCCAATATTATAACCGCCACATTAAAAGTTGGCAGAGGTGTATTTGTTATCAAAATTCAATGACATTTTTTGGGCGAATGTTCAATTCCTATATTGTATCACTGGGTTAATTAATATGGGCACAAACCATTTAGGTCAAAGCACAGAAGTTCAGCGGATGATGTTGATCAGCTGTTGAGAATAACAGCTGATATCTTTGTTTAGTTTGTATTTATTCTTTGTTTTTGTTTTTACCCGCTTGGCGTGCATCACTATTTTCATCATTGTTTTAAAGATAAGGTTTGCAATCGAAATCTAAAATGAGTTCCAGTAAACGTATCTATCCAAGCGGTGCACAGAGAAGACAGCAAAAGTCTGAAATAGAAGCATGAAATAGAATGACTCAAGAACGCTTGAGCGATTTGAGTATTCTCTCTATCAAATATCAAATTGCAAATAATTAAGGAATAATTTCGATTATATTATAATCGACATCTTTACCGAAACAAAAGTTCGCAAGAAACAATTCTAAAAATGAGATAATAAAAATTTTTATTCATTTAGATTTGCTTTAAACCGCGAGAATAAAATTTATGTTCGATACATTTTTCAATAGTTTATTTGTTATTTGTTTCATTGTTATGCCACCGGCAACAAGCCCTACAGATTCAGTACAAATTTTAAAAATATGAAAAGTAACGTATACGCTACTTTTGAATCACCAAAGTTACGCAAAGTATGAAAATCGAACAGTGGTCCTAGAAGGAAAAAGCCTGTGCCTTCTGATAAGATTTTTTTTTGTTTTTACATTTACCCCTCATTACTGTTTTTGGGTAATTTTAGTAATTTTCTACCTAAAATTTTTCAAAATCTATTTTTTTTTTAATATATAAAAAAAGATATTATTTTAGAATTTGGTAGACATGTTTATTAATGTTTAAAAAGTATAAATTTTTTTTTTTAATTTTTACAGGGCCGTTTTTGGGTCATAAATTTTTTTTGAAAAAAACCGCTGAAAATCGGTGGTTGACAGGATTAAAAAAAAAAAAAAAACATTCAACCAATTACTCCGATTTTTTAATATGTTGTTGTATATAAGTGTGGCTGTGGTGCGAACTAGGACCTAAAAGATCGGTTTAAATTTCTCGATTTTCAAGAAATTTTCTAACCTCAAAAGTCGAACAGTATGAAAAACAGCCACTATTTTCTTAGTTTTTGACCAACTAATTTTATTCAAGCTCAGACGATAGCGACTTCAATACAAAATAATATCTCTTCATTTTTTTTAATCATCCAGTCAGCTGATATCATGTCAACCACCAATTTTTGGCGGTTTTTTTTTTAAATTTATAGATATATAAAAAAAAAGTTTTAAAAAAATTGATTTTGAAAATTGTTAGCTAGAAACACCCCTAAATTAATTACACAGGCCGACAAACTTTGACGAACGCTCTTACCCAGAAACCAGACTATACTTTTCCGAAGGATTTTGACGCGCTGAAACGAATCTGGCCTCAAAATTGCTCTATCACGTCAGGATTTCATGTACGTGGATTTTTCTTCGTTTGAGAATTCATACACATACATGGTCTATTGATTTCGTTTCAAAATTTCAAATTTCAAAATGCGATATCTCAGCTAAAAATAGATATTTGAGCAAACTCAACGTTATTTTGAAGAGGAACTAGTACTTGAAGATGCTATCAATAATTTTTGAAAGAAAATAGGATCGGCCATAACCTTAAAAATGAGCAAAAACAGTATTTTTTGCACTTTTAGGTTAGGATATCTCCTTCGAAAAGTGTAGTCTGGTTTCTGGTAAAAATTTGTCGGCCTGTGTTATTATTGCAAAAACTATAATGTAAAACTTAGCAATGGCTATCTTTTTTACTGCAAGTTAATTTTTATTTTAAATATTAGACGATTTCTTTATTTTTATGACGTTGACAAATTGCAAAAATAAAAAAAATTTAAAAAAAAAATACTTCACGTAGTTGATACTTTAATTAGAGGTAGTGGATTCAAGATTATTTGTCTTTTAGGCTTTTTATATATGTATTTATTTATTAATTTTATATTTTAATAATACAATCATATTAATATTTTAATAATGCAATTAATTTAAAAATATTAAATATTTTAAAAATATATAGAAAATGCACGACCTAATATAGAAAAACACAAATCCAATACCGACTGCAAATTTCTAAAATATTTGCAAAAATTATAAGAAGAACTTTAAAAGCAGTTTTGCATTATATTAAGGGTTAGGCGAAAACGAGAGCTTATTATTATTGAGGTAGTTTCTATCATTTAAATTAACTATTTTTGAAACTGTTTGTCTGAATTGCTGTGCTAAATTAAACACTTTCAGGAGGCTTCCGAACTGAGAGTTAAAAAGATTAATTTTTGGAGGATAATTAGAACTTTACGATCTGCATAAATTGTGTAGCCCTTGCATATGATTATCAACTTAAGTTCTGTTAGAAACTAATTCTGCTTTTAATCCATAAAGTTATAATTAACTGAAAGTTTTTGACAGTTCAAACACTAAAGCCGTTCTCCCACTGTCGGTAACGCAATTGCATTTCGACACAAAGCACCGACAAGAAATACTAATCGCTCTCAAACAATTGCATTGTTTTTCATCGTCAAGGGAAATATGCCGGCTCGTAGTTGTGTTGCCTTTAGGCGGAGAACGAATTAAAGGCGCTGGCACACCACATACGATTTAATATATTTAATCTTAGTTGTCAGTTGTATATGGAAACGGCACTAATGATCGTCCAATTAACTTTTTTCAAACTTTAATTTCATTTAATTTAACCAAAGAAAATCAAAAGCAATCCTAAACTATATCTTGATTGGTTACCGAAGAAGATTTTAAAACTAAGTGCCTATTTTCTTAAGCTTTAGGCGTATTTATTGAAAAAAGTTATGTTTTTCTAGTGATCGGCCACAAAATCTTTATTTACCTGCCATTAGTAAAATAATAATGAATGGAATAAAATTATTTTTCAGAGCTTACTTTGGTTTTATTTAATAGAAATAAATAAAATTGAATAAAAAATTAAAAAAAAACCGAATGTAATGAAAACCATTCATATATCTACTATGTAATTATGTACCTATTTATGAATGTTTTAATGTAGGTATGTACCAAATTCACTTTTAAACGGCTTAAGAAATCAAATGAATTTTTAACGCAATATTTTTATGGTATCCGGGCATAAAATAGGATATATGAAATTGGTATTGGTCGATTGAGAGTGGAACCTCCCATGCAATCAAAATATTTAGCACTGTCAGCTGTTTACGGAGCTTCAACTGAATTTGGTGCGGGGATGCAAGTTGCTAATACCAATCACTGAAAGCAAAGCGAGTAGGATTGTTTTATTTGGCGTGGCACCTTCCATACAACCAAAATACTTTATACTGTATATATTGAATTTGGTGCAGTAAAGCAGGTTGCAAATGCCATCCATTGAACAGAAATCAGTCGGAATTTGTCGATTGGCAGTGCAACTTCCCCTATAACGTTAGTTCGTGAGTTGGTGATAACATGTTTTCTTGGGCCTCATTCACCATGTAATGTTGAAATTGTGTACGAGGGTTCCAAAATTTGCATACCTGCTCATGGAATCCACCAGGTCGGTAAAGGCTGCTTAGGCATTTTTGGGATATCATCCAAGGAAGATAATTAAAGTTTTTGTGGAAAGATATTAGGTCATTAGTAGTAATCCAGGCAACACTAGGTATTTTCCGGTTAGATCGATATAAAAACCAGAACAAAATATTCATTGGCAGAACACAAAAACATAAATATTACTTCAAAACAATTAAAAACTTGTGAACAAAAAAAAAAAACATAAAAATTATAGGTAGTAGGTATGCATGTGCATGAATGCGCAGAAAGTGTGCACGAGTTCTTGTAATGAAGCCCATTTAAGTTAAAATCATGAAGAACAGAAATCATTCACATTCATGATTTATGCATTTTTCATATTCCCCCGTAACTTGACGCCGTGAAGGAAAAGTAAGCTTAATTAAAATTTAAGTAAGCTTAAATTAAAATTTAAATGCAAATGTGGATTGAATATATTTAATTCTACAATTATAACATTAAATAATATATTTCATAACAAAAAATATTAGTATAAATAAATAATGCTGAAGATTTATCAGGGTGGCCGGTTATTAAAACTAAACACTAAAGGCTCTGGCGCATAGAGTCCGTGAGAGCGAAATATACAACAGACAACTACTATAAAATATATGAAATCGTATGTGGTGTGGTCCATACACAATGTATACGTTGAAGTAACGCAAGAAGTTGAGCAACTCTCAACTTTGCCATACGTTGAGAGAGAGTTGTAAGTGTGGCAGCTAGCAGATGATTAATTTTGTGGATGATGTGTATGATTGTATATCCGTTGGCGAAGTATGCATTGTGTTGCCTCTCTCCTTCACTTTCTTCTTGCCAGTTGTATACTTCGCTCTCACGTACACAACGGACTCTATGTGCCAGCGCCTTAAGTGTTAGCTTGCATTGTCTTTCTTCTTATCACAGCTTAAAACGTGAGCATTGTTATTTGAAATAAAATATTACAGGATTGGTTCGATATCGGCAATGGGAGAAACTTTAGAAACTGTTGAACTTTTCTGAACCAGGACACATACTCCCAAACCGTGATTAACTTTTTATGCCTTCACAATTTATTTTTCCTAAAAAAGTTATCTATCTTTTATTTCCCTATTTCTTGTAAATAAAAGTGCAAGATTGTGAGTTTAGTACTCTGTGGACAATATGAATAACGCTATATTTAATCAACATTGTTAATACTATAGGTAAATATTCACAATGATGACATGAATATGTGATATGTAAAAATTGTAATCCTTTAAAGTAATCATACCATTGATCGTTTGATGTTCCAAATGCTCCAGGTCCGCTAACTCTTCGTTGTTTAACGTGCATCTTATTCCCCAGGTGTGGTTTAGTTTTCTCCTACTCATAGGATTGTTTCCCAATCCATTTCATCGATTTTCATTTTCGCCAACAGTTGAAATTTTCATATATGTATTTATTGAGTTTTTATTTTCAAAAGGAGTAAACTGATGTGATTAGTGTTGCATTGGTGGGTACAGTAACATTATTTTGCATAACATAAAAGGTAATTGCTTTTTATACGAGTTTTTATCTTATCGTTGCTAACTATTTATTCTAAAATGTTCATGTTAATTTTACATAATTTTGAAGAGTAGAGTTCATCTTCAAGTCGTAAAATTAATGTTAATTATGTATGTAGATACGGGTATACATATGAAAACTTAAATGTTAAATCAAAACTTAGCGTTAGCATTATATGCATGTACATACAATATGTATAAGAATGCCATGCACATGTTTACATACATATGTACATATCATTACTCATGTTCACATACGATTTTGAATTCACTCACTCACGCATTTTATTACTATTTATGATATAGGAAAATATATATTTATATATATATCTGTAACAGTTTTTTTTTTGTTGCTTTTCTGGGGTTAAAGAAAATTAGCAAATAATTTTTTGTTTAATTCTATTATTTTGCTATTATAACACGCGTAAATATGTATATCTATTTTGCACTAAAATCTACGAGTTTTATTTTATTGGAATTAAAATACAGGTACTTTGTTCATTTTCTTTGTATATAACGTTACTACTTACTTAAGGATTAATTTTTTAAAGAGTACAAATTTTATATGATTATGTAATTATTCTCATTTCCATTGAATATGACTGATATATTCACTTTCTTCGTCATCATCTGGACACATACGCACTCACATAAATACATACACTTTTTATATTGCTTTAATTTTCTGTGTTATAACAAAAACAGAAAAATTGTTGCTACGAAAAAATTAATCATTTAGGTTTGCATTTTCTATAAAAGCTGTAATTGCAATTATATTCAATGTTTAACATTCACATACTATACTATATACTTATATTCCTTGTACAATCGATAAACTTTGTATAATATGCTATTGCTAAATCACACGTAGAATCAATGCATCTTTTGACCTCTATTTTTTACTTGGAATTTTTCGTGAAATACATATATGCATTTATAAAAACTAACTTAGTATTATGGGAGCGTACGAAGTTTTTTTAAATTTATTTTATTTTTTTTTTTAATTTTTACATAACATTTAAGGGAGTTTATTTAGTCAAAAGTTTGTTACATCTCACTGAAGAAATATTTAGTTGAACTACACGATTCGGACTCCCCACGGCAAGTAAAGCTAAAAAGCTGACGTTCATTCGAACATTGGCTCAACTGTTATTTAACTTATCCAGACGAAAATAATCAATAAGAAAAGAGTATGTCCTAAACACAAACGTTATCCTTCGAAAGGTACTAAGAGCGAAGTGCAAAGCTTTTTTAATTTCGTTTTAGAGCAAAAACGAACTTACCTTCGTGTTGAACTTACATATGTACATATTGTAAGTACACATATAAATACATTAGAGTGGCCTTAATATTTTTTTTAGCGTTCCTTTTTAGGAACAATTTAACTGTAAAAACTGAATTTGAAGTAGAAAACCGAATCGAGAAAGTCAAAGCTGCTTTTGGCATGCAGGTTGAAACAACAATATTTTAACAACAATGTCAAATTTGTATTGCTTATTTCTAACGTCATTTCGGTACTTGTTTGTGATTACTTAACTTGGAAGTGGTTATGGGCAAAACTATTATTTTCGCGTACATAACGCCAAAAATTGTTTCACTTTTGGCCAAAAATATTAAAAATTAAAGTTATAATCGGAACAAAATTTCTATGGCAAGTGAAAGATAATACTTTAGGTAAGAAGAATTCAAAAATTTCGTTTACAAATTCTACTTCATTTAGTTAACCCTCGCATGGGAAGCCATATATGCTTAAATATATTCCTATATTTTGTTATTTTTTCAAGACATAAACTTATGTTTAAAAAAATGAAGCCAATAGTATATTAAGTATCAATAAGTTAATTACTAATGATATCCAAGAAATACCGTTATTTCTCAGCATATTCTACTCTGTAAAAAGTTGCAATTCAAAAAGCTGGCAAAAATCAGTGCACATATGGTATATTTAAAGTTGGTTTTTGAAATTAGAAATATTAAAAGACAAATATTTAAATATAAATCAGGAGCCAATTTTAGTTACAAATTAACTATATTTAATCAAGATTATGTAATGAAATATTACTATATTATTTAATAGATTTTGAAGAAATTTGTGTGTGTTTTTTTTTAACCAGTTAAAATCATGTTAGAAGATTTTAGAAGATAGATGAATTTTTTCAAAAAGTAGCCATTTTGAATTTATGACAAGTACAAGGCACATTTTGGAGATGCATTTTATGAAATGGGCACTAAAGTGAAATTTAGTGGTAGTTGTTTAATACTTCTTTTTATGACTAGTAGTAAATAAGTTTTATTTGTATTATTCGTAATAAACAAAGCATAAACAATGTTACATAAATTTATTTTCTTTTTGTGTGTAACTTTTTACTCTGAACATAAAATTTTGACAGTTCGAAAGGTAAATATTGACACTGTTGAGGTTAGTATGAATTGTCAAAATTTTCACTTCACACATTTCAAGATGTAATGTTTAGAACAACAAAATAAAATTTTGTATGTTAACATGAACGTTCCATTTTACTACAAATTTCAAAAATAAATACAATGCAAAACCCAGCTAAAATAGCAAATATAACTTATATAAAATGTAAATTATAATAACTGATGTATATAAAATAAATATTTATTGTATTCATATAATAGGGATAAAAATCATCATTTGGAAAAAAGAAAGCTATGGACGCTATGAACAGGGAAAAATGGGGATACCAACAAAACCTGGAAGTAAATGATGTAATTAAGTTTTTGTTATGTATATTTCTTTTCATATTTCTCTTTGTATTTAGTTTATATTTTTCTATTTAAAAACCAAACAGTTTATTTATTTACAATCTCAACCAGAAATGTCAAAATTTTCTCTGCCAAAATGTTATCTCCATTTCGCATAATTCCAATTATTCACTTGGAGCAATGAAGACATTAAAGCGACCTACAAATCATTCTCCGCCTTTAAAGCTACAAAATGGTTGGGCAAAAAGCAACACTGAAAAAGTACAGATATATGCAACACACTTAAAGGATATCTTTATAACACACAATTGTGATGACTCTAACGATTTTCCTTCAATTCATAAAGAAAAAGATGAAGAAAACATACCTCTCGCTACCCTAAAGAGATTAAAAACATTATGAAGTTGCTTAAGCTAAAAAAGTCACCTGGATTTGACCAGATAACAGCAGAAATACTGAAGCACATACCATATAAAACTATTCGAACTTTGACAAATCTTGTCAATACATGCTTTAAACTAAAATATGTACCCATGTACTGGAAGATAGCTGAGGTCATAACAATAGCAAAACGTGGTAAGCCACCACATGAAGTTTCTTCATATAGACCAATCTCATTGCTACCGATCTTATCCAAAGTGATGGAAAAAATGTTTTTAGAACGACTAATGCCAATAATTGAACTGAAAAAATTGATTCCAAACCACCAATTTAGCTTTAGAAGCAAACATTTAATTGTTGAGCAGGTCCACAGAATTATAGATAACATTAAAAATCACTAGAAGCGAAACAAGTTTGCTCCGCAGTTTTTCTAAACTTATCGCAAGCATTTGACAAGGTCTGGTATGACGGCCTTGTTCTCAAACTGCGAAACCAATTGCCCAAACAGTATTGTGTTTTCTTAAAATCTTATCTTTGTAATCGTTGAGCTGGTCGAAGAAAGAGTTCGCGTCATTCCTAAACACCGGACTATAGAGTTAATCGAGGAAGCCTCTAATACATTAGGGCGAATCTTGGTTGATTGCTATGAGATGGTGTGCCCGAAACGTAGGAGTAGACAAGGTAAGGCGGTCCCTTGGTGGAACGCTGAGCTTTCGAAACTCCGGAAAAACTCAAGGAAGCTTCTGAATCGAGCCCTTAAATTTCAGTTGGAAGCGGACTGGACTGCCTACCGTCAGCTGCAAAAGTACTATAAGAAGAAGGTGAAATATTTAAAACTGGACTCTTATAAAAATATTTGCAGTAAAATGGTTGATCAGAAGTGTTCAGCGAGGCTATGCAAAGTTCTTCAAAGAACGACGATACTACGGAGCATTATCTTTGTAGCTGTCCGGCGTTCCCGAGAATCAGATTAAGGCTGTTGGGTAGTAATGTCTTGAGTATGAATAATGCCCATACTCTCCCTATTCCTGAGCTTCTAAGGTTCATCGGTAAAACCAAGAAATTCTAGGTTGAGAGACCCTAGAGCTTTCTTCTTCCCATTTATCCCCACATAACTTTCCTGTCTCTCTACTCTTTTCTACTGGTTCTATCCTTGGGCATAGCACAATGGCCTTCGTTGACTGAGTTCTTTGGTTAAGTCCAGCCCACCCACAACTCTAAACTCTAAATCGTTCCTTCCGCGTTAAACAGAAAGACTGTTATTCCAATGTAACAGAAATTAAAGCTGGTGTTCCGCAGGGAAGCGTTTTGGGCCCATACTCTTCCTGCTCTACACAAATGATATACCCACAACAGAAAACTGTAATATTGCAACGTTTGCAGATGACACAGACCTGCTTTTCACTGATCACAATACAGAGAAATCTACCAGAGGGTTACAAACAGCGGTCAACAATGTTTATACTTGGACCAAGAAATGGCGAATCAAGCTTAACAATGCAAAATCAACACACATTGATTTCACAAATAAAAAGATTCAGCGACATATGATCTTCATAAATGGATTAGAGATTCCATACGCCAATACAACCAAGTATCTAGGCATGAATCTTGACGCAAAACTTCGCTGGAAAGAGCATGTCAAAAAAAAGAAGGAAGAAGTAGAAATAAAATTCAAGCAAATGCATTGGCTTATTGGCAGCCACTCAGTCGTATGGCATCCAATTGTGGGGATATACCAGCAAAAGCAACATGATGATGATACAACGGTTACAAAATAAAATATTGAGATGCATTATGAATGCTCCTTGGTATATCTGTAGTACTGACCTACACCGCGAGCTAGCCGTAGAAACATTAAAAGAGATTATTAAAAACTTTGCGATTGCTCACGCAGAGAAACTAGACCAGCACACTAACTAAGAAATTTTAAAGTTCGTAAATTGTTCTGATCCTGTGCGAAGACTGAAACGCACAAAACCCACCAACCTTACTACGCAAACCAATAATGGCACCCTATCAGTGCTGTCGTTTTGAAAATTTTATGGGGAGGAATTTTTCCTTTCGAGCGGAGGATTTTGCTTTAAAGGGGAGGAATTTTTCAAAATGTCTTAAAAGTTTTCAACAAAGTATAATTGCTAAACCATTAATGGATAGAAATTGTTTGTTAACAATTTAGTCATACTTAAAGCTTTTAAGTTATGAAAAATAAAACAAAATATTTCATCTTTGGAAACAAACAGTGCAATATTAATATTAGTAAATAATAATAAAAGAAAAACAATGAAGATTAAAAAACTAAAACAAACATTTCTTCGTTCTTCTCAAAACCGGGTATAAAAAAATAAGATGTTATTTGTGGTATTTTTGAACTATCTCAATCGAAGGGACACAGTCGGAGTCATAATTTTTTTAGCATTTCCTGATTAACCATTACTGCATTAACAGTTGCAGTCATCAAGCAATTTAATTGCAGTCATAAAGTAATTTATTAAATATGCAAACTTCATTTTACGCAGTTTTTCTGCTATTGATTTAAGTTGTCAAAAATTACAAACAAGCAACAAATTTCGGAAATGGAATGCGTAGTTTTGAAACTGAGGAAATTTTTTCTGAAATTTTGACAAGATGGTGCTCAATATCTGATTACAACACACAATGGCGCTATCTTTCTTTTTCTTATGGAAAGTATAATTAGAAGTAGTTTTGTAAGAGCAAGACAATAATATTACCTGTGGGGTATTATCTTGTCAAAATTACTGAAAAATCATCTCAGTTTCTTCTCATTTGCTCATTGCTTTTGAATTTTGGCAGTAACCCAGCGACAAATAAAACAGAGCTAGTCATAGCAACAAATACCATATTTCGCAGACAGAAACGCAAATAGCCCATCAGAAAACATTTAGTTTGATTTACGTTTTTTTTCTATACAACCCAAAAATTCATGAATACGAAATAGGAGGATTTTTTCCGTTTGGGGGGACAGGAGGATTTAGATTTGAGTGGAGTACGAATACTCCGATCGGAGTATTCGTACCAATTTGGAAACTTATATAACACTTAATTCTTAGCTAAATACAAAATGCTTGTTAGTTTATATTTTCTACTTATATTTATTATGGCTACATATGAAATTTATAATATATTATGTTAAAGCAAAAATTTTTGCCCCCATGCCTGGGGCACTTTTGACAAAATGGGTGTTTTGGTAAAAGTACAAAAAAAAAATAGTGATGCAGTTTTTATAAAAATATAGTTTTTTTTGAGTTTCGACGGTAACATCTTTTAAAATCTATCAATAATTTTCAGAATTACAGGTCTTTGAATTAAGTGTCAAATGTACCCCACTTTACCCTACTTCTCTTTATGTAAGATAACGAAGCAGCTAGCATCCAGGTGCAGCCCCCTTATTTTTTATGTTGAGCTGCGCTGCTGTGTAAATCTAAAACTGTCGAACAAGCTGACATACCTGCATATTACTTATCATGTGTGCTAATGTTTCACTTGACAACAGCATTTGGAAAAGACATACCTATATACCAATATTGATTATTATGATCATCATCATGCTGCCGTCGTGTGTCACTTGACAACAGTTAGTGCAGTAAGAGCAATTGTAGCAACACACGTTATAACAACTACTGACCCCACATTTTTATCCGCACTCTAAAAAGCAACAAAATCTGTTCCTACGCCAAACTCTCAAAACTCGATGGTTGGAGTCGGCGTTGGCGTGATTGAGTGATTACTAGAAGAATAGATGGAATAAACGCGAGTCGCTTCGCACTATTATTAAAACCTGTCTTCTTAATTTGTACATGCAACACTGTTTTAAATTTTGTTGGTATTTATATTTTAAATTTAATTTTTACGAGTATAAAATTTTAATGCTATATTAATTTTTTCTTATAAATTCTCAGTCAAAAAAAAAGAATAGTACTTATCAATACAAATGTTTACCCAATGTAAAAAGTTCCTGTTACTTGTCAAAATGAATCTACCTTCTTAATTCTTCTGCCATGATAAAAATCATGAAAACGAAATTTTTTAAAATTAATTGGTGCTCGGTGTTCGACAAACACAAAACATACATATATTATATTATTTATTTATTATTATCTATTTTATCAAGTGTTTTTATATTTTTCCAAACTTTTGATGCTTTTCATTGTGTTTTGTTTTTGTTACAAATTTTTATTTTTATTCCATTTTTGTATTATAAATTTTGGTTCTATTTTTAATTTTTTATGTTCAGTAAGATGAATCAGTATCACATACACTATATATTTATAATGGAATCGTTGTTGTACGTGGAGGTAAATTAATAGGTCTGTTCACGTACTTTTCCAGCAAAAACTTGCAGCGGGAGAGTAAAAGAAAGATTGAGAAAAATATCCTCGTAAAGAGACAAATAGCGGAAAAAGTACGTGAATAGAAAACTAGTAGAAACTTGCAAGTAAACAGCTAATCGATTGTTTTGACAGCTAATTTTTAGCGGAAAAAAATATTCTGCGGTTGTGATTTTTGTAAATTAAATAAAAAATCAAAATCCACCATCTCAAATTGAAAAAGTGCTCTCCAAAGACCTTCAAGCGAGTGAAAAGTGGAATGTATATAAAATAGCATTGAAATGTGCAATTAATGAATTACTTTATTTTCAGAAACCGTTTTTTTTTGTGTGCTGCTGCTGTAATTAGAGTTTATAATTTGTTGAAATCATTTCTTGTGTGCACACCAGTATTCACAAACACTACTTACATCTTCCACAATATCACAAATATATATTTTCCTCCTCAGTTTTATTGAAGACGATAACAAATTTACTAAAATTAACAAATCACACTTCTTGTTTTTGTTCAAATTTTTGACAGTTCTTTTTTTTCGGCAGCTAAAAATTCTTGCAAGTAAAAATTTGCAGCTATTTTTTCTCTCCCACTTTTTACGCTCTCGTTTTTCTCTCTCGTTGCAAGTTTTTCGAGTACGTGAACACTTTACTAGTAGAAACTTGCAACAATTTGTAACAATTTTTTGTACGTGAACAGAGCTAAGTGAGCCATGCCAACGTAATCAATGGGTAAGTGAATAAAGTTCAAAGCTTGCCTAAAAATTGTAACGAAATACAAAAATAAAAATATTGGTATACCGGTTTTCCGGTTCTGGTACGATACCGAAACTGCTATTACTGATAAAACAGCAAGTGTTTAAACTTTTAGCCAGATCCGACAACTTTTACTATTTTTGCCACGTTATCGGGACTACAAGCTCTTTAATGGACCGCCAATTTTCTCACCTCGAGCAAAAATAATGACACCAATTCGATTTTCGACTTCATTTCCGAGTTTTATACATTGAAATCAACCAATCTTCATATTTTTTATTGCTGAAAAAATTGGCTTAAGTACTAGAGGTAAAATATTGATTTATCCACACTTTATGTACTGTCAAAGAATTCTATTCATAATGTTGGACTATCAAATAAATACACTACAAGTACTGCATAATAAATAAATTTGTTCTGAAAAATAACCGAGAAACACCAACAAAAGATATGCTGAATTAAACTGGATAAGCATAAACGAGCAAATATTTTTCTGCACCGTGTAGTTTATAACAAACATGGAATAGGGAAAGTTACCAGAATACTTCAGTAAATCAATAAATTATTGTAAGGACATAAGTCGGTGTCCTTGTTTGCGTCCTTTACCCTAAATTGTGGTGTCATCACTATACTTACCTAATCTCTTTTTATTCTTATTATGAATTATATTTTTATTATTGCTGTTGGAGACAAATTTTTCTTTCATTTTTTCTTATTACATTCTTATATCATTAATTATATTTTCTTTCTTATTTTTTTAATTAAAATATGATTTTGTATTAAAATAGCATGTAATATGCTACTTAGAATTTTATATATTAGTCCATAATGAAAAAAATGCAGGGTCTAACAAATGCAACCCTGCATTTATGCCAGCAAAAGGAAAGAAACTGAAAACACCCGAAGAGAGATGCGGCCATCTTAAAAAGGGAGAAAATAATGAATACCTCTGAGGCTGATGTTACACGGTCAAAGTTTTCTGTTTACTCTTCATCGTGTTGTTTGATGCCCTGTTAGGCTGATGTTACACGGTCAATGTTTTGCTGTCAATGTTTTTTGTTTTTACTCTCTTTTCATCATTTTGTTTGATGCCCTGTTACACTATCAGTTTTTTGCTGAATGTTATTTTTTATGTTATCTGCAACTATGTTTTTCCAACTAAAAAGTATTTATTTGAAGTTATATATAAACAGGTTAATGAACAAATGTAGTCATCACAACAACAATGTATATAGAGACGGGCAAATCAGACGACTGTTTCGGAATCCGCCACAATTCCTCATCAGTGATCTTAGTGATAGTACTTAATGTTTCAATATCCTATATAAGCTACTAATATTTGAAATCATAACCCAGAATTACAGATTTGATTCCAAAACTCTTCACTGAATAGAGATATTGAAAGAAACTACCACTACCGTTCTATACACTTATGTTGTTGTTTTAGCTAGTCTGCATTACAGTTCGTTATTTGAAAGTCTAGTACATGAGAGTGTATGTGTCATGTCATGACTTTGAAAATTAACCTCTAGATTTAATTTTCATAGTCTCCTAAAAAACTATCATAAAAAGTATTTAATTGTATTTTGGATTGCATGGAAATTCAACAATTGGAATGGAATTGAATGGAAAATAATTATAATGACAAAATGATTTAATGTTGGTGGATATAATTATACAAAAAATATTGCATATATATATATATATATTTATATATGAAAAACGCAGAAAAATAATCTTTAAAATTTGCGAATTATTAAAATAAGCTAAGCCAAAAATTATTAAGTAATTTTTTAAACAGCACTCATTTTCACAAACAAGCAAAAGCCAAACAACGCAAAGGGTGGCAAAGAAAAAAATATATTCATAAGTATGTAAAAAGTGTAGTATTTTCCATTAAATATTAATATTTTCCAGTAAAATACGACAGTGTATCTGTAGCAACCCCATTTTATTTGAAGTGATGCAGGTTTTTTTCGTCACTAAAAAAGTTTGAACTGAAATGTGTTCATTCTCTCTTTTGCTCAGTGTTCATTTTTCAAAGGGCGATGTTACACGATCTATGTTTTGCTGTCAAACAATGAAATTGTTGTTGCTTTGAAAAATGAACACTGAGCAAAAGAGAGGATGAACTTATTTCACTTCAAATTTGCTTGCTGACGGAAAAAACCTGCATCACTTCAAATAAAATGGGGTTGTCGAAGATACACTATTGTATTTTACTGGAAAATACCAATATTTGATTGAAAATAGTACACTTTTTACTAATTTATAAGTAAATTTTTTTCCTTTGCCACCCTTTGCGTTGTTTGGATTTTGCTTGTTTGTAAAAATGAGTGCTGTTTGAAAAATTACTTCATAATTTTTATAAAAACATGGTAATTCAATGGCCAAGTAACAAAGTGGCTGAGCTTATTTTAATAGTTCGCAAATTTTAAAAATTATTTTTCTGCGTTTTTCATATATAAATGCATTTTTTTTTGTATAATTTCTTGTTATTTCCACCAAAATTATCTCAATTATCATTATAATTATTTTCCATCCAATTCCATTCCAATTGTTGAATTTTCATTCACTCCAAAATACAATTAAATGCTTTTTAGTTGGAAAAACATAGTTGCTGATGAAAGTATTAAAAAATAACATTCAGCAAAAAACTGATAGTGTAACAGGGCATCAAACAAAACGAGGAAAAGAGAGTAAAAACAGAAAACATTGACAGCAAAACATTGACCGTGTAACATCAGCCTATGATTGCAGGATTGTGCTTAGCAGAAGCAAAAGCTGTAGCGCAATAACAGAAACGAATAATGTACTGTTGCTACGACTGTGGCTTTAATGAACGCAACAGCAATAGTAAAAATGGCTTATCTGTTTATGAAAACTGTAAAGCTGTGGTTATATTACGAGTATACTCGGCGAACACCATGAAATTGTTGTTACACCGAACACAAGGAGAGAGTCTGTACTCACTCTCACATCGAACACGATATGCTCGGTGTATTGTACACCGATCACGCAGAGTATTCAGGGTGGTAATGAGTTATTTTATAAAACAGTATCATTACATATAAAACAGTATTAAACAAACTAGTATATTTTGACAAAAAAGAACTCTGCAACGAGCTGAATGTAACTACCTTGACCGAGCATGGGAGAAAATGTTTTGTGTTCATCGAACACCGAGCACTAATATAACCAGGCGCTAACAGCATAGCAGAGAGCAATTTTCGGTTCTACTGCTATTCGGCAGGCAGCATTTTAAACACTGCAAACTAGTATATTTTGACAAAAAGCAACTCTGCAATGAGCTGAATGTAACCACCTTGACCGAGCACGGAAGAAAATGTTTTGTGTTCGTCGAACACCGAGCACCAATATAACCAGGCACTTTCACGGTCATTAATAATGACAATATTAGTATTGTCATTATTTCTGGTGGTATTTTTTCAAACGAAATCAAACCTTACACGATCAATATAAATGTCATTATAGCTTTCATTACTTTTTGGATTTGAAAGAGAAAACATTGTTTGCGTTTCATAATGAATTTACCGGGCAAGTTATGTTTATCCATTACGCGACATGAAAAATGTGATCGGGATCAGAGGAAGCTAGTTGGATAGTGGAAGTGGTCAGGAGTATTGTGATTAACTGTGTTTTGCACCTAAATGTCAAAATTTTTCATAATATGTTCAATATTGGTATAATAAAACATAAGACATCTTGGTTATTTTACCCTCTGAGAAAGTTTATGTGTTCAGAACCTTACAGTAAAATCTTGCGTAGATATATTTTTGGAATGATTAACCCATTATTTCCATCGCTTCTGGGTTTTTTTGTTCTTTTCACGAGAAATAGGTCTTTTAACCGATTACGAAGGTCCCCAGAAAGTTATTATGTTTCAGAGAAATATTGCTCATAAAATTTTACTATGAGTTACTAGATATCAAAAACCTGTAAACTTGATGTTAGCATTCAGGAGCAAAAAACATGCCAGCGAAAAATTAAAATATTTTTAAAAAATAACTACTGTAAAATCTTATATGTTGAGTTTTTCCTATGTTTATTTTTTTTATATTTTATTTCTTTATCATCTCACTTTTTTTAAACCGAAATTACACGTTTCTAGTGCTTAGTAGACTATAGTACTGTTGAAAATTTATAAAAAAAATGATTCCAGACTTTACACGATCAATAATTATTACATTACCACAATTAATGATGAAAATAATCAGAAATTTCGGAATTCCGTTAATATCTCCCTTTTGCGTTATACGATCATTAAAAATCTTAATATTTGTAAATAATGTCATTATTATTGACCTTATAAGGTCCCCTTAAAATGTATGTCTTACAAACCGATTCTAAAGATTCGGTTACAAAAAGTTGTCACTGTAAATTTGTTTAAATTTTGTAACCACTACTTGTAACTGGCATTCTGCCAACTTTGTAACAAGAAGGAAATCACCATAGTGGTGAAAATAAATTTGACAGCTGATTGTTTTTGTGTATATGCATATTGCAATAATCTTTTTGTGTAAAATTCATAAAAGGTCTGTTTCCGTATTTTTTGGGTAAAGTCTGGTAAACTGAGAGTAAATAAAAAATACTTATAGGTAGTTAGAAAAAGACAGGCGAGTTCCTATCTTTTCCTTACCACCTATTTTTTTCTACCTCTCTCTTTCAAACAGGCTTTCATGCTTGCGATCGTGTGAACTGCCACTTACTGCCTTTTTTCACAAAGCAATCGACGCTATTATTGCGGTTTATTTCTCTGCTGCTTATATGTTGCGCTCGTCTTGTATTTATTCCATCTGTCAAATATTCAGGAAGCTCCTTGCGCCACATAAATTTTTGAAAATCATATTCACCTCAGAAGTGCCAAAAATTTACTTCCTCGAGAACTAAATGTCTATTATTTGAAAAAATATATATTTTTGAAATTAATTATGAACAAAAAAAAAACATGTCCGAACTCGCAAACACTTTTCCGCAAAATTTAATCAAACGAAATGCGACAACAGTTGGAAATTTATCACTACGTGTGCAGCGCTTTTAACAGCGGATTGTTACCAATTTCCACTTACATTGCTTATAAATTTTAATAGCATAATATTTATTTGTTTTGAATTTTTATTTTTTTTTACACAATTGTACACATCAATAACAATCAATTCGATCAATAACAAAAATTAAAAAACAAATATAAGGTACAAAAATAAGATATTGACAAAAAACCAACTCGGCCGGACGATGATGAGGAACTGCTAAATCCAATGAAAATTTTCCGTTTCTGTTTCAAATTAGGAAGTTTCTGGCACTGAGAAGAAAACCACCTACTTGTTATTCCATTACTATCCTTAGATACTATACAAATTTCAGCATTCAAATCATTTATCGCTTCTTGAAGCAGTTTTGTTGGAATTTGTATAATGCGTTCGTTGTATAAAGTTTCTTCCTGATACAAAATTTTATTCTGTTCATTTCGCACGTACAATGAAAAATCTGCAATATCTTTCGATGATGTTACAAACCATCTAACAGTTAAGTTTCCATTATCATTTCTAAAAAAAAATTATTTATGTTTAAACTTTATTTACTTATATAAAATAGAAAGAATGTTAATATCAAAACTCAGTTACAATTTCAATTGAATACGTAGATATAGTTATTGGAGTGGCTTGAAGTGATCCAAACGACATTTACTGACAATTTATTTTAGTAACAGAGCAGTCACAGAGAACAGAAATAAGTTCAACCGTATTTTTTTTTTAAACAAATTAATTTGAATTAGCTGCATATTTTTTACAAAGAGATATTAAATTAAAAAATGGCCTTAAGCTTATTTAACCCTCATCAGTTCCTCAGAAAAAATCAGTGTCAATTTGACACAATGCAAAGAAATGTCAAAAACCATTATAAAAGTTGGAAATTGCAATATGTTTTTCATTGAAGCGCTTTAATAATAAGTATTTACTGAAATAAAATAAAAACGCAAACTTCTATAGCGTAGCAAAGCAGTTTTAAAGCAAAAGAATTTTAATTTCTAAATGTATCAATATAAAAATTTTTAAAAATTCAAGTAATTCTGAATTAAAAATAAATTTTGTGTATAAAAGAAAATTGTCGAATCGGAAATATTTTCGATTTCGAAAATGGCTAACGACCATCGTAAAACCAAAAAGTATACCAATCGCTCTCTTAGTAACATTGTACAACTTGATGATATCTGGTTTCTTTTTATTTGGGAAGTGGGAAGTCGATGTTCTCTTCTAAAATTTGGTTTACTTTATTCGTTATATTGCGTCAGGCTATTGAGTATCGCTCACATCATATATTTTGTATCAAATTGACAAAAAGAACTCGAATGAAATATTCTCCGCCCTATGACCCTGGGATATTCAACAAAATTTTTTTCGTTGTATGTATTTAGAAAATTTATATAATGGGTATTCACGGGTTGATGCAAAATGCCCTTGCGACTTTGCTAAAGTGCGGATTGGGGAAGTTTGACACCTTTCTACCTTTAAATTCGTAAGAAGAATCCAAAATATTTTCATAATTTTTCAATGAGATGGTAACATTTTGACAGTTAAACTATTTCGCATCACCAACATTTGCATTGAACGCTCACATCTTAGTGCTTTAAGTCGCACTTTTGCATCAACGCGTGAATACCCATATAGAATTTTTATGTTAAGCCAAAATCCTGAAGCAATTAAACTAAAAATACAGCTATAATTGATGTTCAAACTTAAAAAATGTGTCAAATTGACACAAGGAACTGATAAGGGTTAAAATAATACATGGTTCACTTCTGCTCAAATTCGTCTATTACTTTATTTATAACTTGTGTATACTTATATTTTTTTTATTGAAAAATAACAAGATACATATTTATTTTGTCTGGATTCCGAAGATTTTCCTAAATATCCGCAATCGAAAATTCCTCGTAAATTCATCTTTTTCACTTCTGAATTTTTGAAATCGAAATCAATATATTCCGACTCTTTTTCATAGGTTTTGCGAATAAGATGGTTCCTAGTGTTTCCGAATGAATTTTTTGTGCTGAACATATATCTGGGGTCAAAAACTTTCAATCACGCCACGTGAATATCAGGAGGTGTATTTATGGCTAGGTGCAGGAAAAAAAATCGGTGGTTATTTTTAAAAATTCAACGTGTTTGCTTGAAACATGCAGTCAGACTTGTAACCAGAGACCCTTAAAAAACTTCGTACTACTGTGTAAGTTTTTTTTTTGCACCCCTAGACATAAAAACACCCCTTGCTCTAAGGACGGTTGCAATCATTTTGGCTTAGGGCTAATTTAAAAGGCATGTTTCAGCCTTTAGTTTGTAGGGTCAGGGTTCAGCTCCACAATTTTTCAAGAATGGTAAAAAATTCTATTTTTTGGATGTCAACCCATTTATTTTCAAAAACGTGGAGTGATGTGAAGTTTTTGACCCCAGATTCGTCTTCAGCACAAAAGATTCATTCGGAAACACTAGGACCCATTTAATTCGCACAAGAAAAGTTGAAATTTAAGTTTTAACATATCGCAGAGCAAAAGTGAAAAATTTTGTTCAACGAAATTTTTAGAAAAAGCGCAAATTTTGAATTTTTTGGTAAAAGTAGAACCGTTAATCTACAAAATAGTTGCTGTGACGAGTAGCGAAAATTAATTGTTTCGGAACTAGAATTTTTTTTTCGAAAAACGTGCATTTCATGTTAACGAACTGGACGTTTGGAAATGCAATGAGTCCGTTATACAAATGGGGCATATTGATGAAGGCAGCTGATGCGATAATATAAAGGTCACTTCTCTTGGGCCAAACATTTGGATTTGATTGACCTGGGAGCTAGTGCCTTCTGTGCTTTCTGTGGTTTGGAGGAAGAATGTGAAGAGACGGCAGACCACTTTCTTAGTGTCTGCCCCGCTTTCTCCCAGATCAGAGTAGCATATTTGGCACTGGGGTGTTGGGAGACGAACACCTGAACTCTTTAACACTGAAGGATCTGCTAAGATTTTTTAATAAATCCGGAAGATTTAAGGAATAGCAAAAGGGAACACAGGATATAGTACAGTGGACGTAAAACTTGTCTGAGTACTGTATTCCTGAATACTTCTTTTGCGGTTCCAAAAAAAATCTACCACCTGCACTAGGTCACTTGAAAAGTTTATTCAATTTAATTTAATTTATGTTACATCCATAGTTAAGCAAAACCATTTTATTATCGTTTCCTGAAAATTTGTCTACTTTTATTTATTACTTGAAGCATTCACGTTTAAATTTGTCGCACAGTGTTATTTAAATTTTTAATGCAATTATAAAAAATTTGAATATATTTCTAAAAGTTTCCGCCATAAGGAAATAACTGGAATAGTGGAAAAGCAACATAAAGTAAACGAGAATAATGGATAACTTTGCTTAAATTTGGAGATGACGCATACCTCAAAGTAGAGGTATTTTTTGTGACTCGAACGACTTCGCTATTAAAACCCAAATATTTCAAGAAATCAATACGAATTACTAAATATGTTTTGCTTGTCTCACTTATCTCGTATTCTGCCTCTCTTTGAAATGTTTACAGTACAAGGATACTGATAAATAATAAAATATAGTTGAAAATAGGATTCTAAATGGTCCGCCCGATTCTATCGATTGGCCCCTATTTTAAGCTAACTTCGCCCCTGTTTAATTAGATTAGTTGTGGTCTTTATTGAATTGAAATATATGCATTGCATATATGTGCATACATACTCACAATTTAATGTCCCTGAATCGTACATCTTGCAGTTCATTATAAGTGTCTCCTTTGTATAAGTTTTTTTCTTCCAGAACGCATTGCAAGTTTTCGTCCAATATATTTACCAAATATTCGCCATGATTATGCACTGGTGAATCGCAAGTAATAGTTTTAAGATCCTCATCCAGTTTAGTTTTCTCCAATGTGTAATGTTTTAATGGTCGTGATGCGCAATTACATTGTAACGGATTTCCAGAGAAGAAAATTTTTGTGTCATTTCGCATATTCTCCACTAATGTTCCAGGAAACTCAGTCAAGTTGTTGTTTCGAATATCTATTACCTCAAATTTCGGTTCTTTATTAAAGTTTTCAAACGGAATACGATAAATTTGGTTATTTTGCAGATATATTTTTATCAAGTTCTTTGGTAAGTCAAAACTATGTTCCTCCGAAACTAAATTTGTCAATTCATTATAAGAGAGATCAAGATTTTGCAATGAAGTTAAATTTGCTAAAACACCTAAATAACGAAAACATATTTATACAAATTAAATTAATGGGAAATTAAAAGTAGCAAATACCTTTCCTTATTTCGTTAATATGGTTGTTTGATAATATTAATGTTGTTAATTTTTTGGTGCCAAATGTGATGTCATATGTCAGGACTGGCATTTGATTGTAGCTTAAATCTAAGTATTTCAAATTATAAGGGATGTATTGGTGCGAAGGAAATGTCTTCTTTGTCACAAAGCTAATTTTATTGTGACTCAAGTTTAACTGAAATTGAATGTATATAGGTACATAATTAACTATAATAAATTTAATAATGGAATGTGAAAGATATCACTTACATCTTCTAAACTTAAAAGATCATCAAGTACACCAGTGGTCTTGTTATCCAGTTTTGTAAGATAATTATATGACAAGTCCAATTTGCGTAATGAGGGTAGGCCTATAAAGGCATCAGTTTGTATACTGTTTAATGCGTTAGCTGATAAATTTAATGTCAACAATTGCAGAAGACCTTCAAAAGCACGTTTACTGTAGAAATTAACTCCATAAATAATTATATAGAATTAAACATGAATATAAAAAATGTACCTTATATCAGCGACGCTATTCCCATGCAAATGTAATTCAAATAGTACGGGTAACTTGCCAAATGCACTCCTCCCCAGATCTGTTATATTATTGTGCTATATATGTTATACATACAATTAAGTTTTATATAAGAAGTATTATATTTAGTGTTCATATTGTGTTACAGTTTTTTACTACTAACCTCCAAATATAAGTATTGCAAAGTCACCAGCCCTGCCAAGCTTTCCACAGGGGGTTGAGTAATCCCATTTCTGTTCAAAAGTAGTCTTTGCAATACTAAAAGTCCTGTGAAGCTACTAGATGTTAGCGAATCACCTATTTGGTTATCATTAAGGTCCAAAAACAGAAGTGAATTCATAACGGGCCACGTTCCTGCTGGTATGGACTGAATACGATTCCCTCCTAGATACAATTCGTTAAGGGAAATTGGAATTTGAAATAATTTATCCAATTGGTTGTTGTTTAACCTAAGGAAACGCATACTAGTCAATTTGGCTAGAGCGCCTCTCACAATAGAACTGATGTTATTATAACTGACATCCATTTCAAGCAGGGTAGGCATTGTTCCAAATACAGACGATTTTATATCCTCTAAACTATTATAACTTAGGTTAAGAAAACGCAGTGAGAAAAGTGTCTGGAAAACGCCGTTAGCAATGAAAGAGATGTTGTTGTGGGAGGCATCAATTGTGTGCAATTCATACAGCTTAGGAAAACAGTTCTTAGGTATCTGTTTAATGTGGTTATGAGACGCATTGATCAGTTTTATACCAGTCATATTTTGCAAAGGAATCTACAAAACAATATTAAAAAATATAAATATTAAAATTCATTAAGTGATATGCATGAATTGTCATTTCTCATAATAATCGAGCATGTTATTAAGACATGGTTCATTAAGAATTGCAAGAAGTGAACCATAATTTTTTAAATTAAATCCTACTCAAAACTTTTCTGCTTACATGTAATATTAGGTCTGTTCCCGTACTTTTTGGGTAAAGTTTGGTAAGCTGACAGTAAACAAAAAATACTCTCTGCTGTAGACAAAAATGCACAAAAGTACGGGAACGCAAAAAAAAACACTATTCTTGCATGAAACAAAACATCAATTTGTAGCGGCAGTAAAATTTATAAACAAAGTGTTTGCAATATTTAATAAAACAAAAATTGTTAAATCTTACAAGAAAATAAATAAAGAATGAAAAAATTAAACATAAATTGATTCGCCTGATTAATACATTTTCAAATGTTTTTTGAACATTTTTAATTTTAAATAACGCTTATTTATCCAAAAATTCTTTATTGAAGTGAAACTTCTTTTCTCTTGTCCTAGAGTAAAACCAACCGGATGTGACGTCAGCGCGTAAGGTTGCAATGCGACATAATTTTGTCGAGCAATGTGCATGAGGGGCTAAATATCAATATTCCCTAACTGAATTCACGAGCAAACTATATAATAAACAATTCATAAATAGTTTTAATTCAATATAACATGTTAATTACACACACATACTCACGCCTATGGCAGAAAGAACAATGTGTAGCGTCGCTATCTTAAAGTTTATGACAGTTATACATTTCACACACAGATGGCGCAAATGTCCAAGGAATTACATGAAGATGTCGCACACAAAAAAAAGTTCGTCTTCAATTGTCATCGACATTACCGGTACAGAGTTTCAATTTTTGTTCTAGGATTAATCCCAAAAAAAAAAAAATTAGTTGTGTATTAACGAACACCAGGCAGAAGTGAAATTTCTTGTGAACTTAACGAAACAAGCAAATGAAATAAAAAAACACAAGCCAATGAAGTAAAAAATTTACCGATTGAAAAATTTCATTTGCTTGTGTTTCGTTTAGTTCACAAGAAGTTTCACTTCAGCCTTGTGTTCGTTAATACACAATTTAGTTTTTATTTATGAATTTCAAATTTTCAATATATTTTCACAAAAGCAAAACAGCTGATTGTCTGAAACTTTTACCATTTTTACCCGAAGAAAAAGTGCAGGCTGTTTAGCGCAAGAAGAAGAAAACAATTACTCTCTCATCTCCGCTCTTACTTGCAAGTTTTTTGAGTACTAGAACGCTTTTGGGCTGTAAAGTACGGGAACGGACCTATTATTTTAACTTACAGTATGAAAAAATGGAGAAAAGGCGGATCCACTACCCGCCCACTCACACGAGGGACGCATCCGCATCGGTGCTCGAAAAATACACAATCAGGATTATTCTGTATAACGCGACACGTGGTTAAGTGAAATAAAATATTCAAATGATTTTAAAATTACAGCTACAAATTAAAAACTTCAAAAGAGAATTTTTATGTGAAATTGAGAATCGGATAAGTCAAATAAGCCATGCAGGCTGTTGAAGTCATTTCACTAACGGAAAGAGTCATTTTGGGCATAATTAGTTCGGCAAGCATTTAATTTAAGGGGTTATATACACTTGTATTGACCGGAACAATTGAAAATTTTTTTATTGTATTTTCTCAAAGTACATCCTCTTGAGTAAATATTTTTCAAATTTCATTAAGATCTGAGCACCAGAGCCAAAGTTTCACCTGTCAACAGCACGCTTCCTTCGACTACCTGAACATGGTGCCGAAAGTTTAAACGTGATTATCTCGAAATGTTGTTTATCAAAAAGTTCCGTTGCGGTGAGAAAGGTTTCTCAAGAACCATTTCACCAATCGATCAGAATTTTTACTGGCAAATTTATAGCTGTAATAACCTCTAAGTGAACGAAGGAATTTTTATTTGGCACAAAACTTTTTTCCAGACCCTATAAAATCAAAAATTTTAAAAAAATCATCACCGTTTTTGTAAAAGTGTAAATTTCACGAAATCCTTTCTTCACTAAGAGCGTCACGATAAAAACTAAAACATATATTTTTTTCATGTCAGATAAACCGTTTTTTTATTTATCGTTCTCACAACGGCCGTATCAGTTGTCAACATTTTTTTTTTTTTGTTGAAAAAATTCATGAAATTCCTGACAACATCAACAAATAGATATACGGTGACTTATTCTGATAAAACTGTATCGCCGTGTAAAAAAAAATGATGAAAATACCATATTTTTTTTGTGACAACAAGTGTATATAACCCATTAATCAAGACTGGTTACCTTGTACAACGGTTCGGAATGCTGAGGTTAATTTCATATTGCAGAAACTCGGAATGAATGCCACCGTTTAGCAGTCTGGTCAAGAACATTACATTTAACATTACTCTTCTGCTTTCTAGAGTTGGTAAGTCTAACAGTTTTAGATGATATTTGTAAGGAGGGAAGTTTCGCGAAGGATCCCATCGCAAACGCAAACACAAAAAACTGTTTTTTAACAGATTTCAATCTGCCCTTATAGATGCATTGAGATCCGGTTGAAGCGAAAAGTTTGCTTCTTCAGAATAACGTGAAATAAAGAGTTTTACATCATCAGTATACAATAAGGTCATGATTTATTTTATCGAAAGCTTTACTAAAATCTGTGTAGATTACATAGGTCTGAAAGTTGTTAAAAAATTCTTTAATTATATTAGTTGTGAATTCCAAAAGATTGGTAACTGTAAGGGTAAAAAAAATTTATTTGGGAGTAAAAAATTTTCATATTTTTTCACTCGTAGATTCGGACTTTGTTAAGAATAAAGACCAAAATAATATTGAAGGAAGTTTTTGAGTAAAGGCTGCAGACCTTTTGGAATTGTGTACATTATAATGACCAAAATGCATGAAAGGAGTAAAAATTTAAGGAAAAAATTTTAATATTTTACTTTTTTTATGGAAAAAACAATTAAGGTTTATTTGACAATCTTAAATAAACTTTTAGTTTAGAAAATACTTTTAAAGACACACTTGTTCACTGCGTTTAAAGGTGAAAATTTTAAATATTTTTGGAATTTGAGTTTATTTTTACTAAAGTTAAGTATACAGACTTTTGTTGTTCAGTGACCTATAGTAAAATTTCATGGGCAACATAATTTTTGAACATATTAACCCTCTATCAATCCTCGTAATAGGTAAAAAAATAAACTATTTCGAAAAGAGCGAAAAAGACCCATAATAGTGGGTGCCAAAGGGTTAATATGTTGGAGAAAAATATTCTACGGAAAATTCTGCTATAAATTTCTGAGCATACGAACAAGCTCTGATGCAAAACTAACAAGTTATTTTGGGGTTTATTATACCTTATCTGTTAGAAATGGCCAAACTTTAGACCCACGCACAGTGTTTCGAGTAGAACAAGCTAGCTGGACAAAATTATTTTTTTTACTTTTTTCTATTCTTTGGGTCGGGATAAGAAAAAAATTGTATGGGAGCAAGAGCTATAAATGCACCCTTGAACCGAAATGGAATAATTTATGTTGTTATTTACATTGCTAACTTAAAAAAACTTTAAACTTTGAAAGTACTCAAGCTAGAGAGCTAAGAAAAAGGAAGAAAGATTTTATGACAAACATTTAAATAAAACAATGTTTACAACATTGAGTTACAAAGTTACAGGTGTTGCAATTCCAAAAATTAAATTGTTCTTACAATTTTCATTTTCCGGTGGGTTTTACCCCTAAAGAAGTAAAAAAATTGTTTCTTTTCAGGATGCAGTTTTATTTCGTAATTTTTCATACAATGTTTCTACCATCGGCAAACAGATAAACCAGAAAAAAAAATTGTTGCATTCAGACATGTATGCATAAGCATACTTACATTTTATATATTTTATGACCTCCCTTGATATATTTCTGACCACTTTCCTTTGCATAGAGTGTTTGTATGTATAATATTAAAAAAAAAAACAATAGCACTTACAGTTAAACTCAACAAAAATTATTTTTCCTTTAAAACAAAGTACATTTGTAGTGCAATACAACACAAAAATAAACTAGGAGTGAAATTAAACTCTACTCGATGAAAGTTAAGGAATATCCACTTCACTTTTCAACTCATTCGTGTTCTTTTCTAAAAATCGCTCCTTTAACCTTGTTCTACTGCCTCACATTTTGTTAATATTCTCTGAAAACTTTACTATTTTTTTTTTGCAGCCCCGAGGCCTGAAAATATTCTATCGAGCCGATTGGGCTGAAATTTTAATAGGTTATTCTACAAGGCAATGGCTCCCGCAGGTAGTAATCTTTATTTTTAATCATTATTTCCTATTTTTTATGCCGTTTTCAACAAAAAAAAGAGCGATATTTGAAAAATTTTTTAAAAATCTGCCATTTTGTTATTTTTTAATAAAAATGTTTAAATCTACTACCAGCTTGAATGACGAGTCTACAGAACCACATTCTATTTTTTTTTTTTTTTTATGTAAGATGACTTCAAGTACCGTAATCACCCGGGCCAGCCCCACACCTTTTTTTTAGATGGAGATTTTGGACGTAAAAAACACTAAAGAAATATAGTAAAATAAACTCAAAAAGAATTTTTTTGTACAGTTAAAGATGTCAATAATAACATACCTATAAAAAAATTTAAATGATTGTTTTTTATTTCGAAATACCATACTACATCCTTAAAAAAGTACTCATTCGGAAAAAATATATATGTGCAATCGTGTGCAAAAAAAATAAAACTTTATCCGTGAAGGTTATACGTATATCTAACGTTTAAAATGCAATCGGGTCAGGGGCAGCGGGGAGCAGATGTTTCCTACTCTACCAAATTTAAAAAAAATCAAAAAACCGGACTATTAAGTAAAGTTTTCTGGATCTAAAAACAAAAAAACCACAGCGATAAGCTCAGGTTTTATACTAAAAACATCAGAAACTGACCTTAACCCTAAAATCTCTTGAAAAAAAAATTCTAAAGTTTATTCAAAATAATAAAAAAAAAAAATCTTCGAAAACGTACAAAATTTTAGCTTATTGCCAACCAATGAACCACTTAAATAAAAAATTTGACTTTCAATGACTATAACTTAATAGTCCAACAAAATTGTTCATATTCTTAGTTCATAAGTATTTCCAATAAATGGAAACTATTTTTTCAAGATCCACAGAATTGAATTTTGTCCAGCTAGTTTGTTCTACTCGAAACACTGTGCCACGTAAAAAAAAAAAATTGACGTAAATCTTTAAAATGCCTTAACACTTAAACATTACACCACCGTCGATCAAAAGCATATTTCGTTTGAAGCCTCTAAGCCAAAATAAAAATACCGATGGAGCTATTACTATAAAACTACTATAAAATCTGTCACACAATTTAGGAAGATTAACAAAAATATTTTGCGCTTGAAACAAATAGGTTTTGATTCTGATATACCAATCCAAATCAATGAATGTTTAACAAAAACAAATTATAACATTTTGAGAGCAGCAATCCGTTACAAAAAACAACAATTATTGTGTGCGGCATTCTCGTTGCGTGGCTTGATATATGTGAAAAGAGACAAACACGATAATGCAATTCTCATCGAATCGACTAGTGCCCTTGATGATTATCTTTACCGAGAGGGAAGCGGTAGCCGTGTTATGATCAATAATGTTGAGACCAGCGATGCCAACTTGCGGGGAGTTCCCCGATGTGCGGGGAATATTACTTGGTGCGGGGAATCGGGGAATGAGCTGTTTTTTGCGGGGAATTTTAAGTCATTCAGCTTTTAGTAATTAAAGTCTGTAGAATATTTTTTGTCAAATTTTATGTGATGTAAAACGTTTAAATTATGAAATATTTCAAAATTTGGGTCTTAAAATCTTCATATTTTCTTAAACAGGCCCTGCAATTTATTGGTTTGGAGAAATCGATTTTTAAAAAAGTGTGCTATTTGAAAATATTATTTTTCGAAAGCTTTTTTTTCTAAAAATTTCAGAGAACGCAGAGTGTTTTCGTAAATATAGACGATTATAGTAGCGAGTGTCAGTCAGGCCAAAACAGTCGCGCGGCTCTTCGATTTCCCTTTCGGCCGTTCAGAAAGGCTTAGCTATGCCTTCGTCCTCTTAATGACTAATCTGTAAACTTACAAATTACGGTCAGCCATCATAAAGAAGATGAAGTATACTTTATATGTTAAAAACCGATAGTCAAAACTTTGAGAAAAAACAAAGCTTTTGCCATTTTTTATTTGAGTCAAAAGAAATCCAGTGTCTTCTCCTTTGAGAACTTGATGCCCAAAAGTGGACTGAAGCTTACATGTTAAGAATTCCGGAGTCAGAAAGTACGTTTCTATTAATCTACCAGTCCCATAAGAATTTGTAAAGTTTTGGACCGAGAATGTTAAGGGTCGCCTTAATATAGCACTCACTGAGGTCAATCGCGTTTTTGTAAAATGTTTATATGGAAAGTGCGTGTAGCGCTGTTATAATATGAAATTATACTAATGCGGGGAATTCGATCGAAAATCGGGGAATTTCTTGAGGGTTATCGGGGAGAGAGAAAAAATGAGTTGGCATCCCTGGTTGCTCCTCTCAACGCAACAATGTTGATAAGTACAAATAGTGTTGATATATCTTTTCAACATTTTATTTTAATCTTAAAAATAATTAATTTCTTTATAAGTTTTTGTAAAATCTGCTGGCTTTATATAATTTTTTTTTTACATAACTCTAATACATATAACTTTTTATTGTAAGACATTATCAGTAGCTATCCCCACTCAAAACATTAACTTATTTTTCACATTTGAATTTTCAATCGTAATTGCATGCATTGCTAAAAGTAGTTCTTTATTTTTAAAAGTTCTTCTTTGTAAATGAATTGTAGTAGTACAAGTTCCAAAGACACTTCTATTCCGATGATTCGCATTCTAAGTAAGTAGAGTAATGGTATAAAAATTTGTCATTTGAATGCTCAAAGTATGGTTAACAAAATTTACGAATTCAGATACATATCTCTTTTTAGATATAACATCGAACAACGACAAAATTTTAATCTGTTGTGTTTACAGACCGAATAAAACTGTTGAAATCAAACCACTATTAGAAATTTTGGAAGATTTATCGTTACAATATGAAAATATTATAATAGCTAGTGACTTCAACAGCAATGTCTTAAAAGAACGACATTTCATTTCTTCTATGGAAACTTTAGGTGTTAACAACGAATTTCCAACGCATTTTACTAAAACAAATAAGTCATTGTTGGATTTATTCTTTGTTAATGATCAAAATAAAATAAAGCTTTACGATCAAATATCTTCATCTACATTTTCTAAACATGATATGATTTTCTTAATATATGACTTTCAGCTAAAAAAAGATCCCTTTAAAAATTTTTCCTATCGAGATTTTAAAAGCCTTGATTACATAAACCTGGAAAAAGACCTTAGTAGTATTGACTGGAGAGAAATTTATAAATTTTTAGGAGACTATGAAAATTAAATCTAGAGGTTAATTTTCAAAGTCATGACTTAAGTTCATGTCAATTTCGTTATTTGAAGTTATATATAAACAGGTTAATGAACAAATGTAGTCATCACAACAACAATGTATATAGAGACGGGCAAATCAGACGGCCGTTTCGGAATCCGCCACAATTCCTCATCAGTGATCTTAGTGATAGTTCTTAATCTTCCAATATCCTATATAAGCTACTAATATTTGAAATCATAACCCAGAATTACGGATTTGATTCCAAATATCTTCACTGAATAGAGATATTGAAAGAAACTACCACTACCGTTCTATACACTTATGTTGTTGTTTTTCCCCATTGTAGCTAGTCTGCATAATAGTTCAAAAAAAAATTTTGCGAAGTATGGGCAGCAAAAATATTGAACTTAAAAATATTGGCATAGGTAGGAGCAAAATTAATTTAGACGAGGATGTAGACCCAAATGTTCTTATTCAAAACTTTGTGAGCATTCCAGGCTGTGAAGCTGACAACTCTTATTATAATTCGATGCACACCACAGAAAATATAGAAACTGAATTTAGTTTTTCATGCATTGATCAGCTTGACGTTTTGGAATGTCTTCTAAAAGTAAAATCCAATGCCATAGGTCTTGATAAGGTAAACCCAGTTTTCCTAAAAATACTGTTGCCAAAATTATTACCGTATATAACATACATTTACAACACGGTCCTCACATCAAGTTCATTCCCGGATAATTGGAAGATGGCTAAAATCATACCTTTAATGAAATCAAACAATGATTATCGTTCAATTGCTATACTTCCTTATCTTTCAAAAGGTCTTGAGAAAGCTATGCATATGCAAATTTCAAATTTCCTTAATGAATATAAGATGAGCAGTCAGGCTTTAGACCGAAACGAGGTTGTGTAACAGAGAACATTCGCTCTGCTACAGAGGACAATAAAGTGACGTTTCTAACATTATTGGATCATTCCAAAGCGTTTGATATGGTTAAGCATGAAGTTCTTTGTACTAAACTGCGAAAATTATATAATTTTTCAACTTCTGCAGTAAACTTAATCTCTTCATATCTCTGTTCAAGATTACAATCAGTCTATACATCAACATTTTCTGATTTTCTTCCTCTTAAAAACGGCGTTCCTCAAGGATCTACTCTCGGACCTCTATTGTTTGCAATTTACATAAATGACTTACAAAATATTTTGAAAAAATTTAAGGTACATTTGTATGCGGATGATGTCCAACTATACGCTAGTTGTACCCTATCTGAAACGGAGGGTCTCTTAAGAAGCATAAATAAGGACTTGGAATTTGTAAATTCATGGGCTACCAAAAATGGCTTGAAAATAAATGCATCGAAATCCCAATGTATTGTTACTTATAAAAAACCACTGGATACTTCTAATATGTCCAAATTGATCTTAAATAACTCAACAATATTTTTTACCAACAAAGCTAAAAATTTGGGTGTCACATTTAACAGCACACTTTCGTTGAATAACCATATTAATGAGAAGGGCGGATGTGCGTATGCTATGCTACGACCACTTTGGTCTACACAATCTTTTATACAACAAAGAATTAGAATGTTGTTGGTCAAAACATATATAATGCCTACACTATTATATGGTTGTGAATTATTTGCTAGTTGCGATTATTCTGGTATGGCAAAGCTTAAAAAACTATATAATAATGTAGCCAAATTTGTATTTGGTTTGCGAAAAATAGATTGTGTTTCTGAATACACCAAAAAAATTTTCGGTTTGACATTTGAAAATCTTTTAAAATTTAGGGTCATTGTATTTTTTCATAAAATTATCTGTACAACTGAACCAACTTACTTATACAAAAGCATAAAGTTCGTACATTCAATGCGTCTGAGACAAATAATACCATTGAGACATACTCTCCTTATTTCTAGTCGTCAATTTCTAGTTAATGCGATATGTCTTTGGAATTCGCTTCCACAAAACTTACAAAATATAAGCAATGCCTCGCAATTTCGTAAAAGCCTTCTCGCATACTATGAAGATAGTGTTTAATAAATTTTAATTTATTTTTCTTTCTCACTTATTGTTATTAGTTAAAGCCATAAGATTCTTGTTTGTATTTCACTGAATATATTAAATATTAAATGTTAATTTATATTTTTTTTATTTTAATTAATTAATTTTTTATTTGTACGTACATATTATATCACTCGTTCTAAAATCAAATTGTTAAAATCATTATGTTGTTTAGTACTTAAATAAGATAAATTTTATATATCTTTGTGCTAAAGTTTCTTCTTTCTTAAATAAATAAATGCCGAGACCCGTATAATTTTTTTCCCGAGTCCTATCAGAATCTACTTTCAGAACCTTGTTAATTTTTTGTTTGTTGAAATATGTTATTCAAAAATAAATCAACACTATCACAATTTTTTAACACCCGCAAAAATTAATTCAAAAATCATCAACATTTCACGTCTTTTTCATTGAGCAGGGAGAGTCAGTAACTTTGCGTTGGAATAATCAAATTTTACGGTTAATGGCTACCATCAACTTTTGCACAGTTCTACTGGATACCATTTTTGTAGAGGCATGTTGCCAAATCGGGCCAAAAAATTGTTGGAGTTCTAGATCGTCAATATTAGCGATATTTAGTTATACATCTGCATTATTTGACCCTGACACTAAGAACGGTGTGGAACGTTTGCCACACTGGCAAATTGCCTGCCATACAATACCTTTTTTTTAAATTCAAAATGTTAACGTGTTGGTGTTGAATTTGTTTTGCTAAATCTCGTAGCGACAGATTCCGATTGCGTTTTAGCATGTCTAGTACCTTTTTCTCTAAAATTGTATTTCTTTCCGAACTTTTTCTATTCGATTCTAATATTTTAGTAAACGTGCAACATTTTTTTGTGCATTTCCTCTGGTCGCGACGGCATACTAAAAACTAATTAATTTAGAAAAGCGATTTTTTCACAACTCAAAATTTAAAGTTCAATAAAGGGAATCCGATTATAACGATAACTTACAAAAGTGTGTCACTTGCACAGTTATGCGACAAATTTTTGCAATTTTTAATGTACCATGTCTTAATTATAACAGGATAAAAATAGAGAATAAGAATCTTTAACTACAAAAAAATAAGTATCCTTAATCGATTTTAATTTGATTGCAACTACATTTTAGAAATCATACTAGAAAAGTTCCGATTAAGATTAATGTTCGTATTTAGAATAGGATCGATAAAAATAAATGTATATAACACTAACTAATAATGAAGAATAAGTTCTTTGGGAAGTTTTCTGATGACTTGGGACACGTGAGATACGAAAAAAAGTTTTTTGGTATTTTTCTCCTTTTTTTAGGTTAGGGACGACACGTAACATTTCCCGTGGAAAATAACATTAGATTCATGTTTATCAACTGAAATTACACAAAAATAAGCCTTTTCCGTTGTTTTATGATGACTTGGGTAGGCGTGAGACCCGAAAAACAACCTTTTTGGACCTTTTTTGAGTTTAGGGACAACACGTAATATTCCCCGTGAAAAATAATATTGGATTCATATTCAGCAAAAAAAATATACGAAAAAAAACTTTATCTGTTTTTTTATGATGACTTGGGTAAACGTACGCTTGATAAAACTATTATTTTAAGCTGAGGTAGTTGACTTGCAGCAGCCATATTGGTCCGCCATCATGCAAAATCAAAAAAGGCCTTGTTGCATTCGAAACTACAGATAATAAGCTTTCATTTTAGCCCAAACATGCCCCAAAATGCCTTAACCAGTTTTGGACTGGGGGGGGGGGGGGTCTCCCATTGACAGAGAATGTCCCATATATAGATATATATATATATCTATGTATATATATATAATTGAATTACGCGTCTAATTTTACAGTCTGTTTAAATTGGACTATAAAATACTGAGAGATATCGTTTGTTGAAAATTCAATTTTGCTGTGATTTTTCGGAAATTTTCACTCAAGTCATGGGCTAAGTAATTTAGTTTAGTTTAGAAAACTTACTTTGGTTCATGTTATATTTTAAGTTTGAAGTTTTGTATTCTAGTGCAACAAATATTTCTTTTAGATGGATTAAATTAAATTATAATACAGACCCGAGAAGTAATTACTGCTCGAGAATGAACCGAATTATTTTAAACTGAAAACTGCATAATTATGTGGTCCTGTAATATTAAATGCTATTGTTGTTGTACTAGGATTAAAGAGTATTTGAAAATAAAAAAATAAAGGTATTTCATGAATACTTCACAGAATAAAGTAATCTTAGTTATGTATAATACTACAATTAAAACGGTAAACCTCATAATTAATCATTTTTTGATTGGTCGCAATCATGGTGAAATCATGTATAAGGTTAAAGCAAGATTACAACAATTCCAGCTTGGCAAAAACAACGCATCTTTGTTGTTGCGTCGGATACCATAAAATGTCAAAATCAGCCTTACAACAAAACAATAACAACACATATTTGTTGTTGCGGTCATAATGGCGGCATGAAGAAAATGTCAAAATGGAGAAAAAAGAAAACAAACTATCAAAAGTAAACAATGATTTTGACAGCCAATGGTATTGACCACGAAGAAAGAAAAGAATGAGTTGCTGGTAATCAATAAATTCACCTTGCTCCCAATCATATGGAACTTTTTTAGAGTCATGTAATTTCTATTCCGTAATTTTTTGGATTAAAAAATCTTGAAGAATGAACGTTGCTTAATCATTCTTTTCAATCTTTTTTAAAATGATATTTCAAAATTGCATTTTCCGCTTTAAAACTGGTAAGGAATAGAGCTATTATCGCTATTGAAATATATGTTAAATAAATAATACAGATTAAAAATTAAGAAAAAAATATCATTAAATTACTTACTTGTCCCAGATTAGTAAGGAAATTGTAGCTCAATTGTAATTCGGTGGCAAAAGTATTAATATCAAAAGCATTAGTTGAGAAATTTTGTAGGCGATTGAAAGATAGATCCAATATAGTTATATTAACACAATTCTCAAAGGCGTTTGACTCAATTATCTCTACTGCATTGTGAGAAATATTTATCATTGCTTGATAGACATCTTTAAATGAATTTTTTTCAATTAATGTAATATTATTTTCGGCTACGTCGACAATCTATAATAATAAACAATTATTTGATTTTGATTATTGTCAAAATTAAACATTATATACCTCAACGTAGTTCAACTGTGCAAACATTTGAAACTCAATTTTTTTAAGAGCATTTCTTGCTAAGTCAATAGTGCCAATTCTTGCCACAGATCCAAATGTGCCCCGGCCAATGTCAGAAATTTGATTGTCACTTAAATATAAACGTCTGAAACAAATGACGAAAAATATATATTGATAAAATATTCCAAATTGTTTGATGATTAATACCTTAGAAATCGCATGCCTCTAAAGCTGTTGGCATCCAAACGTGCGATATTGTTGTGGGATAAATGCAAAACTTTCAGTACTGAATTCCGAGCAAAAGTGCCTCTAGTACAATAAAATTAAAAACAAGTTTATTTAACGAGATAATCAATATAGAAAAATAACATTCATATAGCATGGGTTTAAACAGTGGCCGAAAATGATAAAAATGACTATTCGAGGTAACAGCAATGACTTGAATTTCAAAGTCGATTAACAACGGTTAAGATCAACTTTGTTACAACAAATTGTCACTTCATAATTTTAAGCTCTTTATTCAACTTTTCTCCTGAAAAACGAATATCAAATGGATAGCTTTTATTTATTTAACATTTTCATACATAAATATTTAAAAACAAACAAAATTCTTAAAAAATTAATTTTACAGAAATAAAAAAAAAATAAACTAATTCTAATAAGATGTAGTCGCCTCCTGGCTTCACGACGAGGTCAAGTCGTTTCCGAAATGCCTTGCAAGATGCGTAAGAGACATTTTAGCCAATTGCAAGCTCCAATTTCAGAGCAGATATCTCATCGTGCAGTGCGCGGGTTTCAGTCACAGCTGCCTCCAAGTACTCCACCCTATGGATGACATTTTCGAGGTCATGCGTCATGCCGCAGATTTTTGTGTTAAGTATATCCATTGTGTTTTTTTCAGCCTCACGAATTTGCTTAATTTGTTGTGCAAACCGACGTTCCATAAGTTTATTTTGCGGCGCAAGACGACGGTCAAGGAGCTCCAGTATCTGAGGTGATACCTGGCCAAAAGTACGGGCAGAGATTCCGGCTAGTGGCGGGTTGCGTTGTTGTGCTGCATTTATGGAGGGTGAGCCCTTGGCTGTTTTGCGTGAACGCAATTCAATTTAGTATTAAAAAATTGATTCGAAGTTACGTATAAAAATAAACAGTTTTAGATTTGTTTAATTCTTGTTTTGTTCTCGTTATTTCCACTGTGCTAAGAGGTATACTTTGTACTTTTGCTTATTCGGATGTGTGTGGTGTACGTTATTTATTTTTAAAAACGTTTTTTCAGGAAGATAGTCCGGGATACAATTGGACGATAATGTATAATCGCTTTGTATTCTTTAAACTACGATTGAGCGGTTTTAATGCATAACCTTTTAAATTAATTTAATAGAAAAATTTATTTTTTTTAAATAATTTATCGAGCACGAAAAAAAAATCGACGAGTTACAATTACAGTTTTGCGATAATTGCGATATTTTAATATAAAATTAAAATTATTAATTCATTGTTTTGTCTGTTAACTTAAAAAGGTGGGTCACACCCATTACTATATTCTTAAATATATATAAACCTTTAAGCTAGCATTTTTTTGTATCAGATTCAATCGGATTCAGTTACAAATTTATTCCTTACTTTTACATTTACGAATATATTAATAATATAGACTTACTTGGATCACATCGAACAATTTGAAAAACAAATAAAATTATCTGTTTGCTTATTTTTAATTAAATTTTCAATGGCTTACCTCAAAAGTTCAGACATTGCATTATGTGATGCGTTGAACCAACCCAGCTTCGTAAGATCTGCTATGTGTTGTGCTTCTAGCTTTTTTATTTTGTTGAAACTGATATCTAGGACCTCAACGGTACGTAAATTTTTAAATTGATTACGTTTCAAGTTTTCCATTTGGTTTCCGTGTAAATCCAGTACTTTAAGCTTACGTAAGTGCTAAAAATAGGTAATTATTAGATCTTTTATAGAATATGAATAAAATAAAAAATAAAAAAGTACAAATCAAAAAATACCACGAAAAACAATTTTTAATAGAAAATCGGTACTGTTTTAGTAAATACTATGTGGGACTTAAAAGATTGAGCTGATGTACTGACGAAACACAACTCTTGCGGCAAGCATATGATAGTAATAGGCATATTCGACAACATTTATGAAGACTACGATGAATAAGTATCGGGAACAAGGAGCACTATCTCTTTCTGCTTTCTCTAGAATCTGACTTCAAGCTTAAGGCAATAATGAGATGAGAATCGAACAATTTCGATCTGATCTTTATCTCCAAATAATTTATATTGTCGTCGCACAATTTCACATATTAAATGAAACTCCCTAATGTACACATATGTACTTAAGTATAATATGTTAATTTTTAGTTATTATGTTTAATAACCTTACCTGAAATGTTTCAATTGGTATATCACTCAATGGTCCATTTACAATTCTGATTGTTTCAAGTCGATTTGAGATCTCTTGATTTTCAAAGAGACTTTTACTAATTTTCTCCATCGAATGGCCATCAATCACCAATTGATTGACCTTTCCCAAAATCTGTAATGTTTTTTATAATTCAAGTTCTTATATGTTGTAGGTATGTAAAAATTATAATTTATGCAATACTCCAAAAGATAGTTGTGTTATCGATGATAAATTAGAACGCAGCAAATGCAGCTGCTCCAGAGTTTTATTGATTCCATAAAATGCATAATCTTCAATAGTTTCAATTGGTGTGTCCGTAATTGTCATTAGTCTAGCTCTTACTTTCGAAAATATAGGCCCGTATAAGCGTGCTAAAATAGTTAACTTGTATCTAATAAATTTCTTTCCACTTATGTAATAAAATCTAAAAATTACCAAAATGCCCTTTATGTATTTCAAGATGTTCCACGGGAACATCTAACGCCGCCAAATTTTGCAGAGCAACAGAAAGTGTCGCTAAATTTGTATTTTCGCACATAATATGAATTCCATCATCAGAACCATTCAAACAAACGCAGGGATATATAATCTTTGGTCTACAATAAAAATATGCATATAATTTGCAGTCAAGAAATAATAAATATAGTTAGTACACATACTTAAGCGGACATAGATATTTTGGTTCTCCATACACATAGCCAGTCACCTCAAAAAATACAGTTGACTGCAGTACGAACAGGTAACAACGTAAAAGTATATTTAGTTTCACCATTTTTGCTTATTCAAAGAGCTGCACAAAAGAAATAAATACCCTCAATTGTGGTATCATTGAATCATGGTTAGTAATGACTAGTTTCTTTCTTAAGTCTTTTGTTTTTTATTTTGCATTCACTCGTATAATATATTATACTATTTCTTTATTCTATTTATCCTTTTGTATTAATTTACTTATTATCTTTAAAAATGTTTGTATCGATCAAATAAATATTAATAAGTTTTATTTAAATAAATGAAATCACGGAATTAAAAACTTTTTCTTGTTTGACTACTCTCTAATATAATAATGTTATCGAAATGTTATCGAATAACTTTATTACTTTAATGATTACACAATGTTACAAGATCAACAAAATTTTAAAGACTTTTGAGACAGAGTGGAAAGGAGTTCTTAAAATGGTGTATTCCGCATTTTATAATTTATACAAGAAAAATTAGAAGAAAAGAATATTGTCGGTTCAGAGGTAAACACTGAAAATAAAATTTTAAAATTATTTTATTTTAAAAATCGTACTTGAATTGGAAATTTGAGTAATCTATGTTCAAAAATGACTCTTTCCTAATAAATATTGATTGCGTTCAGAAGATGACCTCTGCTCAGCAACATGTTGAGCTGAAGTATCAGAAAAATAACACCCTCAATTAAATGGCGATCGCTCAAGATAAGTTTTGTTTGTTTAACAAAGCAAAGTAGTGGAGCATGTGATCAATGATTAATAAAAAATATATTGAAAACACAAATTAGTATTTCCAATGACGAAATTATTCCAACCATTAAACAGCGCCAAGGAGTACGCCTTCCATAACCTAATGATATTTTGGGAATCTGTCATCAGATTTCTTCCTTCGCCTTTATCGTCTTTGGAACCGCAAAAAAGTATTCAGGAATACAGCACTCAAACAAGTTTTACGTCCACTGTACTATATCCTGTGTTCCCTTTTGCTATTCCTTAAATCTTCCGAATTTATTACGAAATCTTAGCAGATCTTGCTCAGGTGTTCGTCTCCAGTGCCAAATATGCTTACTGAATTTATGATCTGGCAGAAAGCGGCGCAGACACTAAGAAAGTGGTCTGCCGTCTATTCACATTCTTCCTCCAAACCACAGAAAGACAGGACTGCTGGCCATCGAAATGTTGTTTTTACAGTTTACTTTTCATATTCGTGCTGGGAGGGATTTATTAATAGGGGTCCATTGATTTAAAATTGTTTTTTTTCTTTTCTTTATTCTCTAATGCCATATTAATGTATATTTACATATCTTTACAACCGTTTTGGCCAATGAAGGCTTGTAGGTTGATAATAATAAATAAAATAAAAATAAAAAAAAAGTAAAATTCAATAATTTTTAAACGGTTGATTTTTGAGTTTTGATTTTTTTTATTTAATTGATAATATTTTACAAAATACAGGAAAATATAACTTTTATAGTTCTAACCACTATTTATGAACTCGTGGACCTTTTTTGGTATTTTGGGGCACCTTTTTTGTGCTCTTTAAGTTTCTTTTCACAAGAGCCCAATATCTCTCACTGGTCTTAGCTCCGGACAATTTAACATAAAATTTTTCAATAATCGGTAACGAAAATTTTGGAGACATAAACCGAAAAGCTATTATCTGTTCTTTGCGTTTCAATTACAAATTCTGGAAGCAGTACTCTAACAGTTCTCTAAGGGCCTGTGCGAAATGTGACTAAATTTTAAAAACTGTCTATATTGCTGGAAATGTCGATAAAAAAGTTGATAATGTAGTTAAAATTTTTGGCTAAATTGCAGTTCTGAATGTTTTTGGTTGACATATAAGTAGAATATGCAAAAAAGTATATTAGCAAACAATGCTACCGTTTCCGTGGATTCATCCATGACTTATTTCACAACGAAAATTAAAATATCAAAAATTTCAAATAAAAATATTTAAAGAAAAACAACTTTTCTTCTTTTTCTTTTGACAGTTCTCAGCACAACTAATCGCTTTCCATCAATTTAGTATTGGAGTCATTTCGCATTGCTTTGGAAGTTGCTAAAACAGTTCTGGAGTAGTTAGTCAGTTCTAAAATTTAGTCACATTTCACACAGGCCCTAAATATCAAAATGTTTTTGCTTCTCCCGTAAAATATGAAAAATTCGTGTTAGGGTAACGATATACAAATATGCTTGAAATGTACAATTACAATGGTATGTTATGTTTTCTTGTGTTTAAATAATCAAAAATACATTCGTATTTATTAGAAGGTATTAATAATATGTATTTAATGATTTCTATTAAATAATTTCACACCTAAACTACATATGTACATACGGTAAGTCCGGGCAATATGAGGCACATTCTTCCACATGTAAACTACTTTATCGACTGAACGTAATCCTAGCGCCGCGCCATTGTATCTGTCAAGTGCTCCGAAAATAACTGTATAGTGATGTTGTTGCCTGTGATCATGTCTTTTGAAATATTTCGTGTTGCTTCCGCAAAGCATTGAAAAGGGCTCTATATTTCCGGGACGCATCGGTTTTGGTTCGAAAGCTTGTAGGAAAAGTTTGACAAATCCACAAATACAACAAAGAGTTTTAACCTCAAGAGAGGTACCTAGATGTTTTCATTAATATTCAATGTTTCAAGTTTATAAAAAACGCCTGTCATGTACATTTTCTTCTTTTCGTAATATGAGACACTCTACAATTCATTCCCAGCTAACTTTTCAATGCTCAGTACTATAATTCTGTGGTCACAAGGCATAACAACACAACTCGAGTTTTGTCGAATTCGAGTTATTATTGTGTTATAATTGAAATCTTCATATCCGATTTCATATTGTGTCACAATTTTATGAATATCGGTTCAGCGGTTTACGATATATTAAAGGAAAAATAGCACAACTCAAATTTATTTCTATTAGCATTTGAATCTTTGAAGTGCTCTCCTGTAAAATTAAAAAAACTGGCTTATGCTGTTATGCCTTGCGACCACAGAAATTTTGATTATAAAAGTATAGTAATTGACATATTACATTATTTTAGTAAGGAACAAGCATGTAAGTACCCAACACACCAAACGAATTCGTTAGGACGATAAAATGTTTCGAAAAAAAAACGAATGTCAAATTCTTGCTAAGCTTAACAGCCAAGAAAAATTTAACACCTCATTAAACAAAAGACTGCTGGAACTAGAAAAACAAGTAACTAAGCTTCACCATGCTAAGTCTACTTTAAATTATGTTATGGAATGCCAATAGCCTTCTAAAGCACAAACAAGAACTTGAAGTAATCCTTGCAACAAAAAACGTTGATGTCGGCCTCATTGCAGAGACTCATCTAACGAACCAAACACACATCCGATTTCAAAACTATGAAGTTTACCATACTATTAATCCTGACTGCAGTGCACGTGGAGGTTCAGCTGTTTTAATCCGCAAATCTCTAAATCACTTTCTTGATGGGAAAAATAGCACAGAAGAATTTCAAACTACTACAATTATAATTGAGCTGCAAAATAAACTTGCACTTACAGCTGTCTGTAGTCCCCCTAGGCATCAAATAAAGTGCGATCAGTACAAATTGCTAACTCTTTCAGAATCAATCATGATAAAAGATCAAACAGCTTCCCTCAGTAACAGATTTACTGACTGGAGATTAAATCATATCAATATCTCTACAGAAATTAATAGTACAAGCCAACTGGAAGAAATTATCCAACAAGCTGCATGGAGTAGCACACCAATTGCACAACATGTTAGTAAACAGGGAAACAAATATCCACAAGAAATTTTAAGCCTAATTTCATACAAAAGAAAATTGCGACGTAAGTGGCAGCAAACAAGGTTTCCAAATGATAAAACCAAACTTAATCAAATTTCGGATGAGCTGAAAAAAAGATTAAACGTTTTAAGGATTGTGAGCTTGAAAAGTATTTAAGTGAACTATCTTGCGATCGAACTTCTAATAACTCTTTATGGAAATGTACGAAAAATTTGAAAAAGCCAACTACTCAGAACCCACCCATTAAAAACAAATCTGAAAGCTGGACTAAAACAGATAAAGAAAAGGCGGATGTATTCTCTGAGCATTTAAGTGAGGTGTTCTCGCTTACCGATGACAGCCAAATGGATGCGACCATCGATTACTCTGATGAAACTGAATTATTACAGACAACAGAGCTTGAAGTAATTGAGGTCATAAACAGTAGTTTGAAGCTAAAGAAGTCTCCTGGTTACGACCTTATCACAACCGAACTATTAAGACAAATGTCAATAAAAAGTGTTCATAAATTGAGAGAAATACTCAATGCGATACTCAATTTTAGACATCTTTACCGACGACACTGCATTGTTAACGGTCACAAAAAATGAAGAAGAGACCATTGAATGTTTACAAAGAGTTATCAACAAGGTTGCACTTTGAACTGTAAAATACAGTTAAACAACTTATAATCTACCCACATCACTTTTACCCATAAAAGAATTCGCTACCTACCGTTATACATGGATGGAACTCAAATAATGCGAAATACTTAGGTATGACGTTAGATGCGAAACTTCGCTGGAATGAACACGTCAGAAAAAAAAAAAAGTGAGCTTAACCTAAAATTCACATCAATTAAATGGCTCTTAGACAGACACTCCACTCTTTCAATATCAAATAAATTATTAATTTACAAGCAAATATTGCAACCTGTTTGGACATATGGTTCACAAATTTGGGGTTGTACAAGCAAAACAAACCTCCAAATTATCCAACGCTTCCAAAACACTGTACTAAGGACTATAGTCAATGCTCCATGGTACGTAAGAAATCGAGACCTTCACCGTGGAAATGGTTGAAGACAAAATTAAACATTGTGCAAAGGCACACCAGTCAAGGTTAGAAAACCACATAAATAAAGAAGCTGCTGTACTACTTCATAGTGAAGGCCGTTTCGCTGGTTAAAGCGCACCAAGCCAAATAATCTCGTCCGATAAAAGTTTAACCCTTATCGGGAATAAGAAAAACATACATATCCTTCTAAGAAAATTGCTTATTAGTTATAACTATTTTACTAGTTCCAATATTAAATATGTTTTATTGTTTAAGGTCATATCATTAAGGTAATAAAAAAAATAAAAAAAAAAAATTAATAAAAAACAAAATAAAAAAAAAAAATTAATAAAAAACAAAATAAAAAAAAAAAATTAATAAAAAACAAAATAAAAAAAAAAAATAAAAAAAAAATTAAAAAAAAATTAACGATTCATTGACAAGTTCGTTTTCTTGGGGAATTGCCTATTCATTAATGAATTCGTTTTAGATCCCGTTTATGAGTTCATTGCGAACTCGAGAATTCCTTCGCAAGCGAGCATTATTAGCGAATTGTTCACGAAATTTTTTTTGTTTTTAACGAACTTATCTCGAATACCAAAAGTTATTTAGTTAAAAGATTAAAAAGGTTTTTTAAAACATATTTTTATTCAATAATATTATTAAGAAACAAAAGAAACATGTATTTATGTTTCTGCAAATACATACATAAATATAGATTTATTTATTTGCCTGATAGGCATCCAAATAAAGAATTTAGGATGTCTTGGGAATCCATGTTTTTATAAATAAATCTGAAAAATATTATTCTTACTGAACAAATTTTTGACAAATAAATTTTTATTAATTTTCATGTTTAATACAAGTTAAGATAGCCATATATATGTATAGGTTTGCATTTAGAATCACACGAGTAGCGTTTATTAATTCTTTTACGGTTATGGAAGAGAATATCTCTACAGACTTTAGTGGCATTATGTATAAGTTTAATCTATAAGATTATTCTTAATATCGAAAAAATATTCCTGAAATTATCCAATTTTTCTACCTTCAAAGTAAGACTAATAACATGCCATTTTTTTTTTATTTTATTTTTTTTTTAATTTTTTTTTTATTTTTTTGCCTTTACTGTAGGTAAAAAAAAACTGGAATTAATTAAATTCCTTGATATTTTGTCAAAAACCTTTTATTTCATGCAACAGGAATAATAGGTAATATAGTTTTACATTTTTGAACAATTTCCACATTTGTTTCATATTGTTTTGCGGTACTTTCAAAATGTCAATACATATATATTTTGAATTTACAACTACATCGTGAGTTTACAAATTGTATCGCAGAACTTTTTTTCACTTTTATGGAACTTAAAATTTTAGGTACAATTTTTCTTGCAAAAAAACTTTCTGCTCGTTTCAAAATTCCATTACTCCATGCATGCATGCACATAATTTTTTTCGGGAATTTCACTCAATGTTTTTTATTATTGGAAGTATCGCATAGCAACAACACTCGGAAATGTGTGTATAATAACTTATCTTGTTATTATTCATGTTTTTTCAGTACGTGCCGCCTCAAATCGATTTTTTTCCAAAATGAGGATTCACAAAAATTACATTGTAATATTTTTCCAGTTGTGTGAATTGCTAAATGCTGCTTTAGATGGCATAGCTGCGTGAATCGTTTAGCACACACATGACAAATATGCTTTCTTTCATTCTGGTGCTGACTGAGAACATGTTTTTTCAGGTGGTCCAATGTGGCAAACTGCTTATCGCAAAGTTGGCAAACATGCTCTTTTTGTTGAGAGTGAATATTGCGCAAATGTTGCTTCATATTGGTGGCCGTATGAAATCTTTTACTGCAATAAGGACATTCGTGAAGAATAATTTGAGGAGTACATGATTGTTTTTCATTGTGGCAGTTGATCGCAGAATTGTTTTTATCACAAACGTCAAATTTTTTGTTTGATGTTAAATCTTTTCTTATCATATGAGTCGCTTTGTGCCGTGCCCATTGTGTCATATCACAGAAACTAGCCTCACATTTGTTACAAATCAGCATCTTTAGTTTGTGTTTGTGAGCTAAGTGGCTTAAAAGACTTTTTTGATTCTTGCAGATTTCATAACATTTCGGGCATTTAAATCTTGCTTCACTTTCTTTCTCATGCGTTGCATTGTTTTGGCTATTAGCACAACCACTGACAAGATGCAGCATGTCCGGAAGATGTAAGTCTAATGCATCCCAACAGTCCGAAAAGTGAAAAGAATTTTCGTTTGCACTGCCTAGCAGAAGAAATTCATCAAGAAACTCGATTTCTATGTTATCATCTTCTTCCCGACTGGAAGCTAATAAGTGAAATTGCTCGAAGTGTTGTTGTAGCTGCGGTCGTGAAACGAATATAGTTGCGCGAGATGATTGTGGACACAAAGAACAATAATAAAGAAGCGCACATGCATTATGGGCTCTAGACATAACATGATTGAGCAAGTGTCCTTTACTAGAATACCGCTTGGAGCAAGGTGGACACGAGTATTTCTTATCAGCGTGAAGTTCAAATTGGTGTTTTTCCAGCTTTTCAGTATTGGCATACAATGTGAAACAATATTTACATATACTTATGCTCTCATCACTCGATATATGTAACTCCTCATGCACCCTTAGCAGTCGGAAGGAGTTGAAGTTTTCTGAGCATTCACTGCATTTATACGTTCGTTTCTCAGGTCTTAGCGCTGTCCCACTATTGCTCAGTTCCGTGTTGTCACTTTTTGGTTTAGGAAGAATACTCCTATATTTTTGTGGCAACTGATTTTTAAATTCTTTTATTTGTGAATGCATAGCTAAATGAAATTAGTTTCTGAAATTAAACTAATTTTAATAATACCATAACGATTAGTGATGTGCTAAAATGTCGATAACCAAAACATCATAATCGTATATGTATGTTACGCTGATACTAGAGATGTGCAACTGGAAAGAAAAATCGATTTTCGACTTTTGAATTTATCAGAAATTCAAAGTCGGTTAATCGACTTTTTAAGTTCATGAAAATCGATTAATCGACTTTTTTCGAATTTTTGTTGCATGGAATGATAAACAACGAAACAAGAGAATTTTTGTATGAATTATTTATGTAAGTGTATTTATTTACAATATATGAGCCGCTGTGTGCTAGTCAAAATCAGATTTTTAGAAATACATCGGTTTAGTAGAAATGCTGTTCAAAATAGGGGTCTTGCAAAATTTTTTTCCAGATTTACAGGCAGCTTTATAGAACACACGATTATTTTTATTGAAATATAAAATAAGTAATTTAAAGTAAATGGTTTGTTTCAAATGGCTTACAGTTTATATGACGTTAGTCCAACCGATCCCTCCCCCCCCCCCCCCCACGGTAGAAGTATTTAGAAGTAGATGCATTTTTTCAAACAGTAGCCCTTTTAAATTTTTGACAAGTAAGAGTAACATTTTAGAGGTGCATTTTTGGAAATGGATACAAAAAAAAAGTTAATAGTATATTATACTTTTATTACTTAGTACTAAATTATAAATTTTATTAACAATAAAAAATATAATTAATGTTATTTAATTTGTTTTCTTTATTAGCAAATACCAAGAACATGTTAAGAGTTAATAAATAATATAAAAAGCATAAACTAATTCTCCCTATGTACATGCAATACTATGCAAATTATTTTCCTATAAAGTCACACTTAAAAATTGAACAATGAAAAAACCATGTTGTAAAAATAAAAAGAATAGTATCACAACAAATGATTTCCCAATTGCCAAAGTTCCTCTTACTTGTCAAAATGCAGCTACCATCTTAATTCTTCTGCCATGGGATAGCCTACGGATGTGTGAAGTATAATAACACACAGTAGGTTATAGAGGAAGACTATTTTAGAACTATTTTAAAATAAAATGCCAAAAATTACTAGTACATAAAGCTGAACATGCATGTACTACAAATCCACAGTTGGAAAAATTTTGTAAAATTTCAAATAAATGTGAGAACTGAACTGGTAGTTTTAAAAAAATTTTACACTAAAAGCTGAAAGTAAAAGTTGAAATTTTGTGCTAAAAGTCGATTAAAAACCGATTTCGATTTTTGAACATGAACAATCGAAATCGATTTGCACATCCCTAGCTGTCAGTCAAAAATGTCGTCAGCTTTGACCGTTTTGTTTCATACACACATTATCAGTTAATTTTAACCAAATTGCTTCGTAAAAAAAAAACAAAAAACCATGTGCACAGAAAATATAAATATGTATTTAAGATTCAAGGAATTGCCATCTTGACATATTGCTTTGACTGACGAAAATGTAATAATAATAACAAATATGGCCTCTAACTGTCACGTTGCATCAATCAATTTTGATAACCATCTGTTTTGAGTGTCAAACGATCAGTCAGTTGGACACACTATCAGTTTTGACTGAATTCACTCAAAGCAGACAACTTTGCTTGATAATGTGTACGCTGCCTAAATCGTTGAACAGAATGGTGTAGTTGTAGTAAAGTATACTACTGTCAAAAGATAAAATGAACTGAAAACATTTCTCGCGAACAGAATGTGAAACAACTAGAAATGTAGAGGCTGAAGTTGCCTCTAAGTGAAAGTTGAGTTAACTTTAACTTAACTTAAATGGAAAAGCAAACAAGTATGGAAGACAAAAGGTATTTTTTTTCATTAGCACTGAACAGAGCACAAGTTGCAAAAACGTAATCGTGTTCCTTTTTACCTCAGATCACTCAAAGCAAACGTAATTGTGTTTCTTTTTGAGTTCAGAGCGTACTCATAGCGCACTCTACGTGCTCAAAAATTTACTGAGCAGACAGAGTACCCGTGCTCTAAGTTAAAAAAAACGCCCGTAGAAATATAATAAGGTCTTCATCAAAACGTGTAAAAGCTTTGTAAACCTCATAAACCGCATAAACACGTAAACACATTACCAAATTTCATATAAATCTCCACAAGTTTGCACACTTTATGCAGCTTGCGACGTTCAAAATGCTTTCACACGTTTTGATGCCCTTAGTAAAAAAAATAATTAAATCAATTAATAATAAAGAAATATTGAACCTAAAGTTGGAGTTACATACCACGCGTCAACGCTTTTCGTGAGCCAAAAGTGTTTTCCGCGTTCTACAATTTCTGCGCGTTTTACGCGTCGAGTTCCACAGCACGCTTTCTGCGCGTTCTCCTAACAAATGAATTTTCAAAATAAACATATTCGGATCCAAAAGGAACCCAGAAATTAGTCTGGCTCTTTTTAATGAATATGGTTGATTTTTCAAATATAATTTTGATTCTATATACAGACTCTAGTTGTTGTTGACAAGTAATTTTCTGTGTTTCAAAAAGCAGTTTTTTCTTTTTGATTTATTTCAAAAAACGTATAAGAAACGTAAATAGGCACAAAAAGCCGTTACCAGCAGCGGTGCCATATTGACAGATTTATCTGTAAATTACAGTTTTTTCGGTCGGCATGCAGTCTTACAGATTCCCCTCAAATATTACAGTTTATTCCCCAATTTTACAGTTTTTGCAATAATATGCAGAATAGACTTAAATAGGTATGTTTTGGTTATCAGAAAAATGTAATTGTATTTCAGGGTGCCACTTGCAGATAGCGAATGTGGGAAGAATATTTGCCCAAATTAATACTAACAAAATTAAAATTCGAAAATTAGCTGAAAAGAACAAAAGACTTATTTAAAAAAATTATAAAATTGAACAAATTTTGTGGCATTAAGAGAAATGTCCAAGAAATTTGATAAAACCATTTTGAGAGCTTTTAAAATTGTTGTATTGATTACTGGTGAAATATGACTACTCAAAAAATCGGACCCAGGAATGTTCATTTTATTTTTTAACTAGTCATATTAAGAATGTTATTTCGTGTTTCTTATTAATAATAATAATAACATATATTTGTTTTATACATTTTTAAATGAATTCGTTTCTTTTTTACCACGTTTATATCAACTCGCTTTCAATGGTGACTGCCTGTCTGTTTGGTACAAATTTTGCAATCGATTTTAATCTAACTTCACGATGAGCTAGAGACTTGAAATTTTAAATATAGTTCAGAGCTGGAAGACCTAAAATATTTAAGAAGAAGAAGATGATTTAAAATATTAGCATCGGAAGTTTTTAAATTTTTTTCATAGATCAAAGCATTGCATTCATCGTTGTAAAAATCATTGCTTTAGCGGGAGTTGAACATGTATGTGTGTACATGCACACATGAAAAGAGGTCGCAATTCGCTCGTGTTAAAATTGGAACAAAGAAACGAGGTGCAATACCGATGGTGTGAAAGCGATGGTTGTCAACACATCCAGCAGACAAAATGTATGAATGGATGAGTTTGATGTGTTCGATAAAACAAATATTTTACATTTCTTTTAGCAAATAACATTCAACATTTACAGTATTTACATATTCTTTATATACAAATATGTAAACGTTTGGTTGCGGTTTTGCATATTTCATATAAGTAGTTTTGAATCTTTTTCTACTGATTTCATGAATTGTTATTACTATTTTCAACATTTTACCTCAATATATGTAATGAGTATATTTAGGTAAAATGTTGAAATATTTTAGTTGAATATATTTAGCTAAAATGTGGGAACTTTATTTCATTTCTGTTACAAAATGTAGAATCACTACGAGGTGCAATGTAAAAACGATTGAAAATGTTAAATATGAAATTCTGTAATGGCTTATTTTCGTCAACTATCGGGAAAACAACCAAAACACACATCTCTTCTTCTTATTCTTTGCTTTGGTTTTCTGTTACAATAAGATTTTAACATGAGGTGCAGTGTTAATATATGCGTGAAGTTAACAACCCTGATTCAACAACCAGAACGGGCGGAATTGAAACAAAGGAATGAAACCAAGGAAATCTATTGTGACCCAAAAGTTGTTAAAAACTAAAAAGTTGATGAAATGTGAGGTTATGTTGAAATAATGTATGCATTTTAGACCATTTTATTATTAATTAATTTAATATTAACCAAATATTTTAATAAAACAAACTCAAAATAGTTTGAAAGTATAAAAATCAGTAAATCTTTTTCTGTGGCTGTCATTTCATCCAATACTATGTATGCCGGCTGAGGCGTAGATTTTTCAGCTGGTGGTCAGGACGAGATTCCTTGGAAACTACACTTGGGTTCGGCAAGTGGATATATAGAAGATGTAGTCCCTATCATCCTCGTCATTTTCTCATTAATTATAGAAAAAGTTAAAGAAGAAATTTTGAAATATTTAACAAAAGAAATTGGAACACGACACATAACATTTTTATCCAAAATATTTTTAATAAATACGATATAACAAATGACTTTTAATTACATTCTGCTACTAAATTAAGAATTTATAAACATTATTGAGTCTTTTTCTGCAGTTGTCATTTATTTCACTACTACGTATGCTGGCTATAGCCTAGATTTTCCAGCTGGTGGTCAGGACGAGATTGCTTGGAAACTGGACTTGGGTTCGGCCAGTGGGTGTATGGAAGTGTTAGTCCCAGTCTTCCTCTTCATTTTCCCATTAGTTATAGAAAAAGTTAAAGAAGAAATTTGAGAAATTAGTTTAAAAACAAAATCATTGCTGTAGCTCCTAACAGATAGAATAAAGAATTATGACGTCTTTTGAAAAACTTAATTAGTTTATTTTTTTCTTGTTTGTTCATTTTTCGATAGTTACTTTCTGCTTTAATTTATTTAACTTTTAATGTATGGATATTTCAATTAAAAAAGTTTTAGAGCTTATAGAGCTAGCATGTGGAATCTTAACTATCAGGATTATAAAAAATATAAGCATGTTAGCGAATAGCTTAACATGCCTTCCACAGACGTAAAAAATTGGTTTCGTTGCTCTCATCATATCGCCGTGAGCGATAAAAACCGTAAAATTTACCTTCAAAATAGTTTGCTTAGTCTGCTTTTAGACGAGGACACTTGTTAGCAACTCTCAAATTAGCAAGCTAAATTCAAGCTCTGTCAAATTGCAAAAGTGTGTATCGAGAAAGATTTGAAATGCTAATCGCCCAGCTGACTCCGTGGGGGGTTTAGACTCATGCAAGTTCTTCCAGTGAGACATTTATAGTATTTTAGAGTCTCAAACCATTTTTTTTAAGATGTGGCTATGTCCAATCTTTAGAAACTATCTACAACTTACGCAATAATTCACACTCTTTTTTTAATCTACCTATATTTCGCACCACTCATGTTCATGACGTTCCCGTCATTCGTGCTATTTATTAAATATATATTAAATCCTTGAATATTTCGAAGAACAACATCATTATCACATTTTTTTATTATTGTTTTTTATTTAATTTGTTTTTTTTTTTTAAGTTTGCTTTTGGCTTTCATATATTCTTTATTTAACTTAATAAGTACTGACAATTTTTTTTGTTTATTTGATATTTTCTGTTCATCCAAAAATTCCTATTATTCATTTACATACAAATTTATTTTAAAAGAAGTAACATTTATCACTATTTTATTATATAAAATATAATTTACCATACTCTTAAGTGATTAATTTTTGTAAATTATTTCAACTATTTTTCGTAAATTTATTTTAAGTGTTAGAAATTGAATAAAACCATAAATAATTTTGTGCAAAGAAACTTAAATAATAGTAGCAGAAAAATTAGCAATAAAGTAAAGCCCGTCTCTATATACATTGTTGTTGTGATGACTACATTTGTTCATTAACCTGTTTATATATAACTTCAAATAACGAAATTAACATGAACTTAAGTCATGACTTTGAAAATTAACCTCTAGATTTAATTTTCGTAGTCTCCTAAAAAACTATAAAGTAAAGCTGTTGGAATTAATTTTACTTTCTTTTTAATTAATTAACATTAAAAAAGTAATAACAGTAGTAAAAATTCACAATTTTAAAAGCAAAACTAGTGTAATTTTACTTATAAAAATATTATAACATAAAATTCAACAGAGCTCATATTAAATAAATATCATTGCTGATGTTGTCAAGCTGTGTTGAATGTTAAGCTGACACACATATAATTATTTTAGATGTAAGCCCAAGTGATATCGACCTTCCGGACGTCTAGTTTCTTCCTGACTTTTAGACATCCTTTGAAATTTAATGATGATCACAATTAAGTTTCCCACTTCCCGGAGTTTTTATGACCTCCGTTTTTTCCATCGGACACCACACATTAAGCATGATTACATAGAAAAATAGAAAACGAAAACAAGTAAATAACACTGTGCAACAATTTTAGGGGCATGGAATCTAACGGAGAAGTAACCAACACAGGTCGGTAGTACTGGTCCAGAGTAATAAAATCCTACGAGGATTTTAAAAAGTTAGCTAGCTTTTAAATGTTAAAGCCTTTCAAAGTTGAGCTGTTTTAGTGTATTTTTCAATTCTATTTTCTGTTTATAATAAAAACAAAAATTTGAAAACCCAAACAATATTAAATTCTATACATTTATTGCTTATTTTTTGCAAAAGTCATGTAATGGATAGTTTAAACTTCTTAATATGGAAAACTCAATAATGTTAAAATTGTTTTTGTTCTTTTAGTAGTAAAAAATGAGCACTTCATTTTAAAAAATAAGCTGCAATAGGCAAACTTTGAATGGCTATATCTTTTAAAAGCTAGCTAACTTTGCAAAACCCTTTTAGGGTTTTGTTACTCTATACTGGTACTATCGACCTGTGTTAGCCGATTCTCCGTGTGTTGTACAGTGTAATAAGTCTACAAACAATATGGAAAAATAGGGGGCAGACAATAACTATTTTTAAAATTAACCGGTGATTTAAATAAGATAACAAAAATAGCATTTCCACTTTTGAAAAATATTTAAATCAGGGTTCTGAAACATTGCCGATTAATTTATAATAAAATTAATTTAAAGTTAAATGATTTGAATCGAATTTTTAAAGCATACAAAAGTTGTTTTGGTACTCATAAGAGATATCAATTACGACATTTTGTTTATATCCATAGGTTCAATGTAGCAAACAAGAAACTCTTAAACCTAAATAGTAAATAAAGCTATACACAAATTTGTTGAAAACAAAATTGTACCTGTAAATATAGCTGCTAAGTATTGGATCGAATTGCTTTTCCAATAGACTCCAATTGTATTCCAGTGTCGAACATGAAACAATAAAATACATTAACATTATTTTATAAACAAATTTAGATAATAAGAATGTATGAAAATAATCAATAAATCTATTAATTAGAATTTTGAATTAAATTATTCTCCTAAAATATTTTCAGAACAAATTTTACAAATACTGAAATATTGCATATTGCATCTAGTGCATACCGAGTATATGCAATCTTTACATTCCTGCCAATTTCTAATATCAGCCTTTTTAATGAAACCACAATGACAGCAAAATAAATAAATAATAATAAATAAATAAATAAGATTGGGACTAAAACTTATATGTACTCACTTGCCGAACTCAAGTCTAATTTCCAAGGAATCTTGTCCTAACCACCAGTTGGAAAATCTAGGCTATAGCCAGCACACGTAGTATTGGAATAAATGATAACTGCAGAAAAAGACTCAATAATGTTTATAGATTCATAATTTAATGGCAGAGTTTAAATAAAAGTAATTTGTTATGTCGTATTTATTAAAAATACTTTGGATGAAATTGTTTATTTGTGCATGTGTTATATTATATATATATTCCATCATTGCGCCCGTATGAAATTCTAAGAAAAGGCAAAATGTAAACAAACTTAAAATGTTTATTTAAATCAATAATTGCCTATAAAATTTAAGCAAACATACTTAGTTTTCTAAATAATATGATTAACAATAAATTAATTAAGTTGCTCTAACAGATGTCATAAATTTTTTTGCTATTTGTTAGAAGTTATAGCAAAGGTTTTGTGCATTTGTTTTTTTTGACTAATTGGTCGAAATTTCGTCTTTAACTTTTTCTATGGTTGATGACAAAATGAAGAGGAAGATTGGAACTAACACTTCCATATACCCACTTGCCGAACCCAAGTCCATTTTCCAAGGAATCTCGTCCTGGCCACCAGCTGGAAAATTTAGGCTATAGCCAGCACACGTAGTAGTGAAATAAATGACAACTGCAGAAAAAGACTCAATAATGTTTATAAATTCTTAATTTAGTAGCGGAATGTAATTAAAAGTTATTTGTTAAGTCGTATTTATTAAAAATATTTTGTTTAAAAATGTTGTGTCGTGTTCCAATTTCTTTTGCTAAATATTTCAAAATTTCTTCTTTAACTTTTTCTATAACTAATGGAAAAATGAAGAGGAAGACTGGGACTAACACTTCCATACACCCACTGGCCGAACCCAAGTCCAGTTTCCAAGCAATCTCGTCCTGACCACCAGCTGGAAAATCTAGGCTATAGCCAGCATACGTAGTAGTGAAATAAATGACAACTGCAGAAAAAGACTCAATAATGTTTATAAATTCTTAATTTAGTAGCAGAATGTAATTAAAAGTCATTTGTTATATCGTATTTATTAAAAATATTTTGGATAAAAATGTTATGTGTCGTGTTCCAATTTCTTTTGTTAAATATTTCAAAATTTCTTCTTTAACTTTTTCTATAATTAATGAGAAAATGACGAGGATGATAGGGACTACATCTTCTATATATCCACTTGCCGAACCCAAGTGTAGTTTCCAAGGAATCTCGTCCTGACCACCAGCTGAAAAATCTACGCCTCAGCCGGCATACATAGTATTGGATGAAATGACAGCCACAGAAAAAGATTTACTGATTTTTATACTTTCAAACTATTTTGAGTTTGTTTTATTAAAATATTTGGTTAATATTAAATTAATTAATAATAAAATGGTCTAACATGCATACATTATTTCAACATAACCTCACATTTCATCAACTTTTTAGTTTTTAACAACTTTTGGGTCACAATAGATTTTCTTGGTTTCATTCCCGCCCGTTTTGGTTGTTGAATCAGGGTTGTTAACTTCACACCCGTGTGTTAATTCGTTTGTATATCCATGGTCATACGTTGACCTCTCGTAAGTACTTTTCCACCACTTTTGGAAGACTAGACAATAACTTTCTATAAAATAAATTTCTATAAACAATATATAAAAATAAATAACTTTAAAAAAAAATTATTCCAAAATTATTTTTTTCTTATTTAAAATGATTTAAAACCTCATTTTACATATTCTTTATGTATATTTATTGCTTTTTTGTTGTCTCTTCCAAAATTGGTGAAAAACTACATACGAGGGGTCAACGTATGACCATCGATATGTTAAATTTCATATACCGCTGCTACGATACATGTAAACAAACAATTTTTGTATTTATTTTACATATGTACATATAAATTCTACAAACATACATGTCGAGGTACGATGCCGACGGTGTGAAAGCGACTGTTTCATAAATATATATCTGATTGTAATAATACTTATATAAAATCAAAACAAAACGTTAACATATTTGTATATAAAGAATATATAAAAAACTGTAAATGTTGAATGTTATGTGCCAAAAAAAAAAAGTGCAAAATATTTGTTTTATCAAACAGCTCCAACTCATCCATTCAAACATTTTGTTCGCCGAATATGTTGACAGCCGTCGCTTTCACACCATTGGTATTGCACCTCGTTGCTGGTTTCTACGTTTCTTTGTTCCAATTTCAACAAGAGCAAATTGCGACCTCTTTACAATCTATCCTCTTTGTCTGCTCATTCACGCTTTTCGTTTTAAATCATGCAAATATTTTCAGACCTATTAAAATTCGCAATTACGTATTTTCAGAACCATCTTTATGGGGTTATAAATTTCGCCGTTACGTATTTTCAGAACAATCTTTACGGGGTTATAAATCTGTATGGGGCTAGGAGAAATTATTTTACACTTTTTACTCAGTTTTAAAATATTTTTTTCAAACAAAAAGAGTCTGATGGCTGATTGTTGTTGTCGTTATGATAAATAACGCAAATCAAATAACTTAATTTAAAAATTTTTTTTTTTGGGGTGAAAGTGTTATAATGAGCGCAACTATTATATTATTGGACCTATTAAATTTTGAATGTGTGGGGAATGATGGGCAAGTGACTGAGAAACTTTTCAAATTAAAAATGTTTGCTTTGTTTTTATAGGTTACAGTTTTTTTTTCCAAAATACAGTTTTTGTTTTTAGTTTTTGCCCAAAAAAATATGGCAACACTGGTTACCAGTCGCATTTAGTGCCAAATTTTTTTAATCAACAACAGCACTAAGTGGCTGGTTATATTGGCACTCGATGTTCGACGAACACAAAACATTTTCCCCCGTGCTCGGTCGAGGTGGTAACATTCAGCTCGTTACACAATTACTTTTGGTCATAATATGCTCGTTTGTTTAATACTAATTTATATGTAATGATACTGTTTTGTAAAATAACTCATTGCCACTCTGATTACTCGGCGTGCGTGTTCAGTGTGAGAGTGAGTACACACTCTCTCTTTGTATTCGGTGCAACAACAATTTCGTGGTGTTCGCTGAGTGTACTCCCAATATAACCACAGCCTAAAACAATAATGTAAAATTACGAAGAGGTTTACACACCGAAATGATTTCGGAATTTTATGAAGTGCTCCCATACAAACTTTGACAGTTATTGATATGAATACGAAATTGATCTGGGAATCTATAATATATTTCTCATTGCAATAATAATAATGATATGAAATTACACAAAACTTTAATATTTTGTTTTCAAAATCGATACAGTTTATTTGTTCACAATCTCAACTCGGAGTGTCAAAATTTCCCTGTAAATTTTTTTTCTCCATTTCGCAGAGTAAAATTACAAATTTTTCTCCACCACTGTTTTTATCAAGGTTGAGTTACCAGGAACTTTGGTTGACAAAAGTTTGGTTATTTATTATGTATTGCGGGAATCGAACCCGCTTTTTACTGCTGCTATCACCTTCTTCATAAATTTACCTTGGTTTTTATCGAGTAAAAATTTGCCGTTTCACACACACCCTTTGTTATAAACATTTCAACTTGAATTGTTAAAATTTATAGTAGATTTTGAGTTAGTGAAAATTTTGGCAATTCATATTCACCTATGGTAAATTTCTAAATAAATATGCAACGAGCGCATTGTCAAAGCTTGCTTCGACGCACGATACAGCTATAGTCTGGTTCAAGGCGTATTAAACAGGGTGGAGTCATTTCAGATACCTCGCTCTTTTTTTTTGAAATGTCAAATTTTGTTATGTCAAAATAAGAAATGTCAAATGGAAAATATAAATAAACAAGAGTTGTGTGCATTTCATTTTTTTTTGATAATAATATTATATTTGTTGAATTAAACTTTTATAATGTTTTGTGTTGTTTGTGGCAAATGCTGCAAAAATTTGCGCTTATTCGCCGTTCCGGCGGATGCAGAAAGGTGCCGACGTTAGAGCGAAAGCTGCGGGGTAATTTTAAAGTGCCCATCATTTATTTGTGAAAAACATTTTACCGAAGGTGAATAATATAAATATTAAAATAAATATTTAAATTAAATTAAATAAAAATGTGAATATGTAAATTTCTTAAATAAAGTGGACTACATAAATCCTTCGGGAGCTCCATCGATTAAAAGAGCGCGATTGCAGCCAGGTGCGTTGCCTGCAAAACTATTTCCGACTCACTGCCTACAATCTGATGGTATGCCTCAAGGCGAGTTCGCCTTGCCTAAGCCTAGTCACGAAAAAATGGAGTGTGATGGTGATGCATTGTCAAAGATGCGTGATTGCAGCACTTAAACCGAGTAAGTACATTTGAACTACTGACGCATAGTTGTATAATCCTAAGTACGTATGTCCTAAGAAGTAATATGCTTTAAATTGTCTTTTTTTTCTAAGCGATGAACATATACAAGCGTATTGCGTCATTGAAAATCGCTATCTAAAGCGTAAAGTGATTGAGCTGTAGAAAGAAACTGTTGCACTAAAACAAGAGCGGATAAAATACAAACGTTTAAATGACTCTTTTAGGAAACTGAAGTGTCCAGAGACAGGGTTCGGTGGTGTTGGAAGGACATTTCACACGCTATCTGTCTGCATGCGGCTGGACCCAAAACATTCTGACATTTCTATAACAAAGGGTTTCCTTTGCTATCTTTAAGTACTATGTCAAGATGGGATAGAAAAATAAAAATGGAGGAAGGCATACAGCGCTTTCCATAGAGTGCATGAAAAACACGTATGATCTGTCGGCAGAGGAAAAAGTTTGTATTTTATCTTTTGACGAAATGAAGGTAATGAAAAACTTTGCATATAAGTCACTGTAAACAAAAAAGTTTAAGTTATAGATATTTCAATTTTTGTTTCGGTTGTTTTTGTAAAAAATTTTTAACATTGCAGGTAACTGCAGCATTTGAGCATGACCCTTCATGTGACCTGTTTAGAGCGCCGGCCGAGTATGTGCAAGTGGCAATGGTTCGAGGGTTGAAGGCGTTATGGAAACAGCCTGTCTTTTACGGACTCGACTGCAAAATGTCGCAAGAAATAATAAAAGATCTCTTGGAAGAGCTGTACAATACGGGATACCCCGTAGTTGCGATGGTGTCTGACATGGGCCCTACTAACCAGACAGTGTGGAAACAGCTTGGAGTGTCTATAGGTAAGTCAACTAATATGATAAGTTTAGAACTACAGTGACCCAATTTCTGAAACCAGCTATGTGTGATAAAGAAATTTTAGTAGATTTTAATAAGAATAAATTTGAGAAAACCATTTTTTTAATTATAATAGACAAACCATGGTTTCAACATCCCAGCAATTCGGAAGGCAAGGTTACGTTTTCGCCGATGTTCCACATTTGCTGAAATTAATAAGGAACCACTATCTTGACACGGGCCTCCAATGGGGCGTGAAAGTGGTAAAAATAGGTACTGTAAAGCAGGTTATGTAATGCGTATCTTCATCGGATGTCTGCATTGTTTTCAAGTTGACTGAAGAACTCCTTCCGGTGCAAAATGCTGGTCGTCAAAAGGTGAAATTGGCAGCGCAACTAATGTCACACACCACAGCTAATGCAACGAGGTGGTGCTACTCAAACGGCGAAAATATACCCAATGCTTTGGAGACTGCAGATATGATTCAATTAGTGAATGATTGGTTTGACTTGTTTAACGCTAGAATGTGTACATTCAATGTACCCACCAAAAAACCGTATGGCAGAGAGCTTGAACATCAAACCGATGTTTTGCACAAAATGAGCTCTTTAATGGTTAAACCAATCATTCCAAACAAAAAAATATTAGCTCCATTTCTGAAGGGTATACTAATGAACAAACAACACTGCTCTTCCTTTGCTGTACGACTATGTAAAGGTAAACAATTGTTGTAAATAATTCTAAAATGTAAATAAAGAATTATATTTTTATTTTATTTGAAGGAAACTACAACTTTCAGTACCTCCTGACATATCGCTTAAACCAAGATTTACTAGAGCACTTTTTCGGTACAATTCGAAGCCGAGGCGGCTTATACGATCACCCTAGCCCGATGGAATTTAAATATAGATTTAGGAAATACATGATAGTGTAGTGTATCCACATTGTCACGAACGCCACCCCCCGTATGATACACAAGTGACCGGTAGTGCGCTACCATTATAAGTTACTTTGACTCATACCCTAAATACCAAACATATGTAGAATAGGCATTGCATTACTTAGCATTGCACTATGATACATATGTATGTATGTATAGTAAGAACCAAAATAACTAATGTCACTCAATATAATTCAAAGTCACTCAATCCTAAATATTATATGTAGATATTAACGTATACATAAGTGACCAATAGAATTTGTATCGATCCTCCATCGATATTTCTATTTCACTTATACTTACGTAACTTTATGTATTAGAATAGTTTAAGTATAGTTTTAACATTTTGTATAACACTTTTAAAAAAAGGGTATATAAACCCATACAAAATAATTAATAAAACAGATTTGATTCAAACCAGACTCTCGTCTTTGAATTCATTTCTATTTAGGAACTTACCTCGCTTTCCTTATCAAGGAAACCAGCAAGGTAAGACTAACAGCGCTTGCGCTAGTTTCTGATATCTCTAGCCTTTTATATAATAACGTCCTTAATCCTTTTACATGGCGATCCTGCCGAATCATAAAAATTCACACCATGGCCCGTACTCATAGATGTCCAGCCAAGCGGAAATAGACACAATTTTCCAAAAGTGGGTTAAGCTCGCCAAACAACAAAACGAGGAATATGTTCCTCAATCCAAGGAAGAACCTAAAGAGCCACTACCAACATACAAACCAAGCCCTACAACAAATAGACAAGGACCTAAAAAACTGTCAATAAAGGACTACGTCAACAGGCAACAAGCCTTAAAAGACAAACAACTAACATCAATCCCACAGACCTCATCTACACCAAAACCAAAACGAGGAGGGAAGCTTGTCAAGGACAAGAAGAGACTGGCTTTCCTACTGGAAATCACCAGACAGACAGAAGATTCACCAAAAACAATTTTGGAAGAGATCAAGGAAATAAAATGCCGCATGAAGCAGCGCAAGACCAGGAACAACGTCGCCTCCAAAGAGAAGCATGCATCAACACCATAAAGAAAATCTGGCAGATAATCGATAGGAAAGATAGAGAGCCAACATTAGCAGATTACACACCGCTCTACAAAAAGCAAAAGAAATGACAGACAAAGTAAAAGAAAAAAGAATAATAAACAAAAATAAAGAATACACCAACAAATTACAAGTAGAAATAGGAGATTTAGTATTAGTCAGAGTACAAGATAGAAAAAAATACCAAAGTCCATATAAGGGACCATTTAGAATTATAGAAAAAAGAGGAGTAAACTCCATTGTAGACATTAATGGTAAACATAAGGAACTTCATAATAATCTTTTAAAATTATACAAACCTAAAATAGACTAAGTAGCAAAATTATAAATTTTCATACAATATATTAATTTTATATGTATTACAAATTCAACAAAAACAAAAAATTAAAAATTATTGCATTTCAATTCAAAATTCATCTAATAAGCACAAAAACAAAATTTTTCATTAAAATCCCATAATTTTCTCTGAAGGGTAAGGGTGTAGTGTATCCACATTGTCACGAACGCCACCCCCCGTATGATACACAAGTGACCGGTAGTGCGCTACCATTATAAGTTACTTTGACTCATACCCTAAATACCAAACATATGTAGAATAGGCATTGCATTACTTAGCATTGCACTATGATACATATGTATGTATGTATAGTAAGAACCAAAATAACTAATGTCACTCAATATAATTCAAAGTCACTCAATCCTAAATATTATATGTAGATATTAACGTATACATAAGTGACCAATAGAATTTGTATCGATCCTCCATCGATATTTCTATTTCACTTATACTTACGTAACTTTATGTATTAGAATAGTTTAAGTATAGTTTTAACATTTTGTATAACACTTTTAAAAAAAGGGTATATAAACCCATACAAAATAATTAATAAAACAGATTTGATTCAAACCAGACTCTCGTCTTTGAATTCATTTCTATTTAGGAACTTACCTCGCTTTCCTTATCAAGGAAACCAGCAAGGTAAGACTAACAGCGCTTGCGCTAGTTTCTGATATCTCTAGCCTTTTATATAATAACGTCCTTAATCCTTTTACAATAGGTAAGTTTTCGATCATATGTTCAGCTGCTCCATATATTTATTATAACAGTGACCCATCACCAAATGACACATCACACTTTACATCTGGATTTTCCATTCGTTTAATCAGAGTATGTTCAGGTATATCGCTTTTAGTTTTAGTAGTAAGTTAACATAGCTTTTAGTTTTAGTTCTAAGGATTAGGTAAGATATATATGTAAATGAGCTATTTTTTCCAGGTACATATGAAGCTTTTAGTTTAAGAAGTAAATATTAGCTAAGGTATACAGATAAATAAATTATGTTTATGTTCAGGCACATAGCTTTTAATTTTTTAAAATGTAAGATTATATGTCCTTTTCTTAAATACAACTTCACTTTTTACACTTTTTTGTTCAGTTTTTAGATTTAGTGGTAAGTTTGCTTCACTGAACCTATAAAGTATTTATTTTTAAAACTGCGGTGCGGTTCATGTGAACTCATAAATATCTCTTAAGTTTTAAGTGTATAAACTTGCCAATACTTATATGTTTGAGAATTTGTTAATCAATTTTAAGTTTTTACAGTTTACAAGTCATTTATTATTAATATAATAAATTATTACTTTTAAATATTATATCTTCAGAGACAATGACTTAATGATTTTTTCATTAATCTCATATTATATAGCCAGAAATACGGAAACGTTAAGTGTAAGAGTTAACGTAGAGCAAGACAGCACGGAATGGTTGGGCACAAGCAATATTTCAAAATGCTGCGCTAGTTTGGAGAGCAGCATGAATAGTCCTTCCGATGATTTATTAGGTTCTGACGTTCAAGAAACTGATTACGTAGTTGAAGAACTGGCAAAAAAGCTGCAAAATGTAGAAGAAGATGCTTTAGAATATGTAGCAGGCTACATTATTCGAAAGCTAAAAGTCGATGAGTTTGTTGACAGCGAAAGTTGCTGGACGTGGGTTGATCAAGTTTCAAGAGGCGGCTTGAAAAAACCTTCCGAAGCATTTCTAGTTCAAATTAAGTCATTGGAGGAAGTATTTAATTAATTTAATGGAGATAAGATCGTCCATTGCACAAATTTTCGCAATGCTTTAATGCAGTTAAGCACCAGTATTAACGTGACTGAAGCAGTCAAACTTCTATTTTTTAAGTGCCGTATGTATTTCCGCATTAAAAGCTTAAACAAGCGTATCAAGTTACAAAAATCAAAACAAAAAATAATGGGCAACAAAAAATTTTTAAAAATATTGCTATAAGATTAATTTTTTGATGTGGACTAGGCCTATTGGTGACACCACAATAAAAAAAACGCGTCATTGACTCTACCTCTGCGGTGGTGTGGAAATGAGTTCAATTTATCATTATCAATTATTAGTTTACTATTAGGTATATAATTATAAAACGTTTGCATCTATGAAAAGCTGCATATTTCTTTATATTTTGCAATCTATTCACAGAGATAATAGAATCAAATAATCAAATTTCAGAAATAAGAAGATAAATTTTTAATTTATTCCACAATAAAAACAAAACAACACAATCCACATTTTTAAAAATATATCCATTTATTTCATGTTTGCATCTATGAGAAGCTGCACATTCCTTTAAATATTTATTTATTAAGTTTTTGCAAAACTAATGTTTATTTTCACTTCAATTTTATACACAAATTCTGCGTCTACGTTTTAATAAATCAAAAAGCAAAACAGCTGTTTTTGACATTATAAAATATGTTCTCTGAGATGACTCCACCCTGTTTAATACGCCTTGGTCTGGTTATCTTTAAACTCCAAACAATTGTATCATGCGGTCTGCTTGATTTGCTAACTACTGTGAATAGCGAGGAAGAAGAAGACGAATTAAGATTAACTAAAGAAACCAAACTTTATTGATAAAAAATTCTGGTTTAAAGTCGAGGATAATACCATTCCATTAACTACAAATATCCTAAGTGCACGTTAACTTGCAAATGACAAAGACAGCGGAAACAGCCCGGCAACCACGGAAAGCAACAGTATGGACGCGAGAAAAAATTGCCCAACTGATACAATTGTATCGACAGCATGAATGTCTTTGGAATCACTTCACCGAAGGTTACAAGATAAAAGAGAGGCGCAATAAGGCTATTGAAGATATTTGTACAACGTTGAGAATTACTAAATTTGATTTTGGAAAGAAAGTTCACAATCTTCGGAATCAATTTAACTCGGAAATGAAGAAACTAGAACGTCGAATTGAAGAAGCCGGCGGAAGTACAGGAGAGTCGAGTGGAGGACAGCGCTGCCGTTGGGAGCATTTTGAATCATTAAGGTTTCTTCGTGTTGTCATTGAACCTCGGCCTGGTGGTTACCAAGCTGGGGGAGGCTTACCACAGTCTAAGGTTTAAATGTATATAAACAAGGTTGCTTAACGTTCAATACATAAGTTTTATTCTATATTGGCAAATATATTACTTGGTTTATTCCAAATCTGCGAATGGCAATAATTACTAAGTTTTAGGTGAAGTTTATATCTGCAAGAAAATTGCTACGATTTCTTTCACAAAGTTTATTAAAGAGTAAATTTTTATAAACGAGAAACCGCAATTTTTTTTTTCTTTTTGTTTACATCAGCAATTTACTCTAAAAAATACTTTTCTTATAGATGTAAACTACGCCTTAGTCAAGCATGTAACGCAATCAAAATTCCAAATCAACAGTTAATTAAAACTGAGTTTGATATTGCAAACCTTAAAAAAGTTTTCTCTTAAGAGAATTACAATTGTTTCTTGGTTTTAAAGAATTATGATATTGATTTAAGCAGCATTGGAATGTTGCATTAATACAATTTAAATTTAATAAATTATTACATTTACAGAAAATGCGGTTAAAATACGATTACAATAGCGAGGAAGACACAGTCAATGCAGCAGGCGATGACGTTACTGAGTACCACAATTTCGAAGAAACCAGTGCAGACGCTGATAACTTAGCGGAGCAAGTTGGTGCAGATGAATTTCACAATTATGATGAGAATGACGCACTCACATCGGAAAAAGAAGAATGTTATGATAAAAAATACAATCCACCCTCATCGTCTTCAACTTCTGCACAAGAAGTTACAATCACTACTTTGCCGAATCATCCAGCATCCACAACTAAAACGTACTTTACCAGAATTCATCAAGTACAAAAGAATCAGCAACAATCCCAATTATCACATCAACAGCAAGATATTATCAACCTTGACGATTCGCAAAACCTTCCTACTGGTTCCGTTATTGAACTGTCGACCGAGAACTGCGGCATTGATAACCAAACACACTTGGTTACACCTTCAGCGCGTAAGCAACGAGATACATCGCCATATGTTGCAATTCGTGATCAATGGGATGCTTTTGGAGAATTAATTGCGAGTGAGTTCCGTCATTTGAATTCAGATATTTCTCGAAAGAAACTTAAACGTAAAATTATGCAAGCCATGCTGGAAGTGGGTGAAGAAGACGATGGGGTAACAGTTTAAATTTAGTAATACATACAATATAGTTTTTAGTATATGAAATAACTGAGGTTCATAACAGAACACAATAATTCCACTATTACAACTTTTTGGACAAATGAATAAATTTAATTAAAATCAGTAGAATATATATTGGAAATATTTAATTTTTGTTTAAATCATTATTTTTGGAGTAAAAATAACTAAAAATTAATGATCTTTGATTCGATTTATAATAAATGTTGCATAGATTTCATCATGTAGTTATTAAGTCAAAAAAATTAAACACTTAAAAAGTGGAATTATTGCGTTTTGTCCTGAACTAGTTTAAAATAAAATGCTTTAACATTTTACCTAGAAATAAATTTCAATTTATTTTTGTAGTAATGTGATAATAAAGTCACAATACAACTAAGATGTACTCACATTATTTTCCTATAGGATTTACTAATTACAATAGTACTTGCATATTGTGAACGAATATAGCTTATTCGTCGCCAGAGAATTGATTTGGCGTATGTGTATAAGTATTCCTATGCCTATACGCCAAATCAATTTTCAGGCGACGTATTGTCAGTTCAGAGGTGAAACTCAGAAAGTACGGTTCCCTGCGAACAGTATTCACAGAAAAATTGGGTGCTAATCCATTTTGCGGTTAAATTCGAAATCTATGCATTTTTTTAATGTAAATTTTCTAACAATAAGATGGAAGAGTCAAACGTTGATCGCTTTTGTTAAACTAAATGCTAACTGAAAACGATAATGTTCGATCTGTGTATATGTATTAGAGTGGCCATGGTCGCGTCGATTTTTCAATAACGGATTTTCTGAAAAAATAAAATTTTAGTTTTTAACCCTGAAAGGTCATACTTCGTCGAATCGACGACGCATGTTTACGTTTTACAATTTCTCTTTCTAAGTAAGTGTTGGTAAAGTTTAATTTATAAATAAATGTTGTTAAAAAAAATGTCTATTGTTGTTTTTCCATATAACAAATTAACCAAATAATGGAAAATAATCAATTTTCAAAGTTATAGGTGTATAGATCATGTGTAAGAACTCTTTGAAAAATGCCGTTGTTTTTTCGACGAAGCATGACCTTTAAGTATAAAAAATATGCATGCATTCCAGGGTTAATAATTTAAAGTTTTCAGCCCATCTACTTCAGTAACTCAGGCAATTTTTGAAATTTTGTACACATATTTTCGAATATATAAACTTTAATTTGGCTAATTTTAATATGCTGACAAAATTACAAAATGTGAATGTTTTTATTTCTAACTTTTCAGCATTTTCAGAAGTAATGTCTTGAACTAAAAGATAAATTTATAACATACCATATAGTGAAACCGGATATTTTTATTGAACCTGCAAATAGTTAAACCAACAGGCAACTATACTATATTATTATGTTTATATACTACAAATTATCCGTAGTCAATGAAAATAGCAGAGAATGTACTTTATAACCCCTTCAAAACGGATTTTGATTTTTCTTCCTAGCTTGTTTGGTTTTCGAGTAATTTAATTTTTCCTATAGGCTCCGCTCGCAAAAATTCAAATAAACAAAGATGCGCGCGCATCCACAGTACATCCAAAGTGCAAAGTGAATATCTTGAAAGTTATGACATTATGGTGAAAGGTCTGTAAAACGAAACCACACGAAAAAATGTATTTATTTTTTTTTTAAATCTCACTAATTTACTCATAGTTCATAAGTATAAGTCCCATAGTATAGGGGAATATAAACGCGAAATTTTAAAACTCATTATTGGTTGGATATTTGACTACATTCTCACTTGTTGCTTGTTGCAAAAATTGTAAAGACAATGGAGTCGAACAAAGAGGTAAGAATACATGATTTACTTTAAATTTGTTGATGCGATTTCGATTTGGTTCGATAAAATATAGTCTAAATCAACAAATTGCATCAAAAGTTCGAGCGAAGATAATTTCGTGCGCATGTTTGATGGCAATGAAAGTTGCCGCTTTTTAATGTAACGTTACTAACAAAATTGGGGAAAACGTTTTTTTTTTAACCATAGTCCAACAAGTAAACCAATTGGATGAGCTAACTTTTTCTCGAGTATTTTTGTGTACTTTTTGAATAACTATGGAAAATAATTAAATGCAGCCTCTATCATGGCATACTCAGTCATCAAACATGTGTTATGTTACTAACATTTTTCGGTAAAAAAAAACTTGGTGTTCAATTGAGCTCAATAGAAGACTTTTGTGTTAAATTTATGATTATTTAGGACTTCTACAACAGACATAACATAGTTTCACCTATGTGTATCCTTGTTTGTCCTGTATTAAAGTTTGAAAAATCATACTTTTAAAGCTATAGACAAAAACAGGTTAATACGTTTTCTTAAATTTTTGGATTTTTAAATACTCTAATCATTTGCGAACATGCTTGAATAGTAATATTTTCACTTTCCAGGGCCCAGCTGCGTTGTACGGCACTGGCAAAGTTTTGGCAATACAAAAACTACGACAACAAAAAGCCTTTTTAAAGCAAATTACTATATAACTTTCATTGTTTTCCTTGCTATGGTTTCCCACATATGCCGTTTTAAGCAATTCGTTTTTGTGGGAGGTTTCACTCATCCTTATTCAAAACCAACCACATTCTGCCCTATAAATACTTCTAATATATCACGACACAAACTTTCATTGTCTTCCTAGCTTTGATTTATCAGATATATCTTATCAAATACTTCCTTTATATGGAACGTGCCACGCCCACTTTGTTTAACAAACTCGCTTTTTTCTTGCAGCATCCCACAGGCAACAAAAGTTCTCGTGCCAGGTATCAAAAATGTATAACAAATAATTTAAAAAATACGCCCTATTTAAAATCACGATTGCATAGATAAGTTCATACCCACTAACACAAGTCTATTCATATTTTACCACAGTATACTATTGACAAATCACATTTTCATTCCAAATCTTAGTACCGCATCATAAACATTTCCTGAGATAACCAATAATGAAAATTCAAGTTGTATAAAAAGTGCCCGCCCTTTTCTGCAATCCCTCCCACGTTTGTCTTACAGGATGATTTTGTCAACTGACATCCTTGTGTCAAATCTTAGTACATTTATGTAAATGATTATGGAGATTTACCGAAATTTACTGCAAAAAATTTAGACGCTAAACGTAGGGCTCGAAAATTAAAATCGAATTTCATACAAAAATATTCATGTTGTATAATGGACGACGAAACGTATGTACTGGCAGATTTTACACAGCTTCAGGGTCAACATTTTTATGTTGCTGATGCTCGAGGAAGTGTCGAAGAACAATTTAGAATCCAAAAGCAGACAAAATTTCCTAAAAAATTCCTGGTGTGGCAAGCTATATGCAGTTGCGGCAAAAGAAGAAAGTCATTTGTTACAGAGGGCTCTATAAATACCGAAATATACATCAAAGAATGTTTGAAAAAAAGACTTCTCCTTTCATAAGAGAGCACAATGTGTCCACAAATTTTTGGCCTGATTTGGCATCATGTCACTACGGCAAGAAAGCTCTGGAGTGGTACCAAAGTAATAACATAGTTTTTGTACCAAGAGAGGCCAATCCTCCAAATTGTCCGGAGCTAAGATCAGTGGAGAGATATTGGGCTCTTGTGAAAAGAAACTTAAAGGGCACAAAAAAGGCGTCCCAAAATATCGAAGATTTTAAAAGGAGATTAGCAAACTGTTTCAAAAAGGTGTCTGAAACAACTATCAAATCTCTAATGGAAGACTTACCGAAAAAGGTCCACTAGTTTATAAATAGTGGTTAGAACTATAAAAGTTATATTTTTCTGTAATTTGTAAAATATTATCAATTGAATAAAAAAAAAATCAAAACTAAGATCAACCGTTTAAAAATTACTGAATTTTATATATGTTAAGATTTTTTCGATCTCACTCCTTAGATTCGTACGAGTAACGTTACTAATTTTTTGTGTAACGTTATTAACGTTTGCTTTTATATCACTAGGACCACCAAAAATATTTTTTTCTGCCAAACCAATATTTTTGCTTTTCTTTGATCCTTTATCTTCCTTAAATTGAGGAGGAACCGAATAATGCATTGCTAGATTCTCTAATTTATGCGTGAATGTAGAGTAACTTCGAAACTCACTTCCAAAAAATTGTAACGTTACCAACGGCCTAAAATGCCTATAGCTCCGCAATCACAAGAGATATACAAAAACTGTTCTCCCATGAAATGTCATACTTTGGCAGTATTTTTATATGCAATTTTGATATTATTCGTACGAATGTAACGTTACTAACGTGACCCTTGGCTATATACAAAAAAATTACTGAATACTTTTTTTTTATGCAATCACTCAAGCTTTTTTTTGTAATAAGTAATTTTTTTGATATCTTCAGCTATTAGTAAAAAAAGGCATTTTTCATCAAAGGGGAGGTTTTTTAGGGTATCGCTCTGCAACCCCAGAGTTGATTTTTGTGGTTTTTGCATCTATCATACCCCCACTAACAATTACTGAAGAAAAATCTCAGATAAGTATTATTATGAACTTTTGGTGGATTATTTACTCTACCAACTGGACTATATGGAGAATGCATGTATTTTTAAGTAAATTAAGGGTACCCCCCTCCCCCCATTCTCGATTTAGAATTTCCGCGATATTCAATGTGCTGGTAAATAAACAATAATCAATTTTTGAGGTTTGGATATCTGCGCATATGTTTTTCGAAACTTTAAAAACAAGAAAAATTTCTTACATTGTTGTTTTACAAACATTTTAGCAACATTTTCGTCGTCAATAAAAAGCCTGTTTTTTGATGGCGGGAACGATTGCAAATCACTGGAATGTCTGAAATCAAAAAATAAAACAGAATTAGATAAAGTACATGTTTTTCTATAACATAGACTAATCATTTCGGACAAAAATTCACAAAATAGCGGACCTTTGAATGTATTTTTTCGAAAATTCAATGCTTTTTGGTTAAAAACTGAGCTATAGAAAATCTTTATCAATCTTCTTGATAATAGTCTAAATTATAGCTATTGATGTATTAAACAACATTGCAAAATTTCAAAGCGATTGGTTGAATAGTTTCAAAGTCCGCCAATCGTAAAAACACTACACTACTACTACACTAACACTACTACGCGAAAGCGAATTACGCGAAAAGTTGAGCTTTTTGCACGTAATGACAGTTGATCAGTTCTTTGTTCATAGTTTTTCAAGTCATATATAGTTTTTTGAAGTTAAAATTTATAAAAATACAAATAAAAAAAAGGAAAAAATGGAAGAAAAATTAATAAAGGGTATTAAAAAATTGTGTGTCACATAAATCAGCTGATATTTTAAAGACGAGAGACCTCGCTGAAAACGAGCTGTGTAGCTCGACGCGTAAAACGCGCAGAAATCTTAGGGCACGGAAAACACTTTTAACGTACGAAACAAAATTAAAACCATTTACAAATTAAAAATTATATAAAAGTTTAAAAAGATATACCATAACGAGTTTCGCATTTCTTCTTTCTATTGGAATACGTCATCGTGGTGTTCTATTGGTATTAAAAATTCAACTTAGGCTGAAGAAGTAGATGGTACTGCCGATTACATATATTCTAGTCGTTTTTTCTCTTCTTTCATTATCCCTTTTTTCCTATTCCACTAGTTTTTTATCTTTTTCACTAGTTTTTTATCTACAACCGCTAAGCAGCTCAGCAGTCGTCCAGGCTCTCTCTGACGCTGTAAAAAACTTTATCTTTTTCTATTTTCATTGTTTGAAAGGCATCAGCATGTGCTTTTTCAAACATATTATCCAATAGCCAAATTACGACGACAAAAATGAAAAAAAAATTATTTTTTCAAATGTAACCACTAGTACGCTTAATATCTTCTACCATATATTCCAGTCTGTAATCAATCCATAAGTTTTTTTTTATTTCACTCATCACAATAGTCTGAATTATTTTTTCACGCGCCTATATCAGTAAATTTCATATGAAGAATTGAACAGCAAACTACTGTATTACTATATGAACAGCATTTTGCCGTGAAATGTCTTCATAGTTTTTGAGTTATTGTAACGGTTTTTTCTTATTCAAAATTATTACTGTCGCTTTTTACTTTACTACATTTTTGAATACTGTAGCATTACTTTATTGTTTAAATATAATTTTGTATATCATTATTGTTTCAGTGCGAAAAATTTGTTGTAGAGGGAGCATCTCTGATCGTGCTAAGGAGATGGAGATGAAGAGTAAATAAAACAGATTTATTTAAAAAAAAGATTTTGTGTTCTGTTTTTTCGTTTATGTATATAGTTACTGTAGCCATATTAAATCCGTCATTTTGAATTTCGAAAATCTAATGTTGGATTCGACATCACTGACCACCAAAACCCCTGCCGCCATTTTGAATTTTGAAAATCTAATGTCAGATTCGTAATCAGCGATTATTAAAATCTACTAAATCAATATAAAGAAAATAATTTTGTCGTCGTAATTTGGCTATCCGTCCCAGTGTGCGTCGCTTAGAAACATCCTGAATTTTATTCGAATTTTTTGTAATTTGAGAGAAGTTCACAAGTTTTTTTACACAATGTAAAGCTGTTTTTTTCTTGGACTACTAAATTAAAATAAGTAACACAAAACAATAGAATTCACCTTAAATCCATATCGCATTCACTTGCATTGACATGTTTTGGTGCAACTCGGCATAGGTTAATGAACTCCAAATGACCTAAAATTTTTTTCCAAGTGTTTTATGTTAGAATAAAAAAAATTAGAGCCTATGCGTCAAAAAAAAAAAAAATAACTTAGAAAAATATGGGAAACCCTAATGTACATATATGGAAGGAACTTAGAAATTTTTATTACATTCAATAAATACTGTTGATCTGTTTTTTTTTTTTTTTGTAATTCGGTTGTGTTTTAAGTTCGGCATTTTGATTTAAAAATAAGAAAAACAACTTAAAAAACACATTCAATACCATTGACCGATTACTAGTAATGTCTAAATCGATTTCGACTATAATCGAAATCCATTTGAAATCGACTTTTGCTTAAAATTTCGACTACTTATAATCGACTTTAAATTAAAACTCAAACCAAGCTCGATCGAAGGAACATAAGTTTTTCACTCTTTCACTCTATATTTCTAATCAACCATTTCTATACATGTATCTATTTAATGCTTAATGTTACGCGTGCATTTATTGTATATGTACGTCATAATTTTAAATAAGAAACAAAAAAAAAAATGTTGTCACATTTAAGGAGACTGTGATCATTGGATCCACTCCATCAAAAGTCATTTGTTTTTGTACTTATAACACAAAACTTACTAAATGTCCACATATTATATGTAAATTATGAATAGATTGTAAGCTTCGTTGGAATTAAAATACAAAAAAAATTTCATAATTTTATTTTTTTTTTGTTTAATTTTTCCAGTTGCTGTTTTTGTAGTACAAGCATATGCAGCTTTTAAAATAATCGTATTTAATCCATCAGCGTCGAATTGGTCTGAAAAATATTTTTAGTTGTTGGTATCATCTATTCAACTTTTTGAAAAAACGCTGTCCTAGATTGACAGTAGGGTTAACAGTACAATTTCAAAAAAAAAATGCCTATATTTATTTTTTTAAGGTTTTCGTTTGCGAATTTCCCAATTCCCAGTTATCTAGTTTATTACATTTAAAGAATAAACAAAAAAAAATGTTGAAAAATTGCTGTCTCTTTTGTTTTGTGCAAAAGTCTTACATACCCTTAGAATCCATGACATGTCTTTTTACTTAGCCAAAATTAAGTTTTAAGACTTTATTTAAAACGAACCAGCTTACGACAGCTTACAGCTAGATCCAAAATATTTTTGTAACCATAAAAATAACAAAGGTACATTTTTAGGAGGGGCAAAGCTTTTTTTTGTATGGGACTGGTGGCTCCTTAACATATGTGCATATGTAATACATAAGTAGATTAATTGGTTTTTAATTTATGATCAATTCAGAAGTTGAAAATCAATTTCTGTCCGATTGCACACCCCTAGTTTAAAGTTTAAAATGGGAATTTAAGTTGTTCTTGCTGGAAAAGAAATATTAAAAAAAAATACATATAATTTAATTTGTACATTTTCATTAATTATTTTGTAGAAGCTCGTCTCTTTGCAATTCTGCTGATACGTATAAATCTCCACTGACGCAATTGATTGATTGCCAGGGCAATAAGAGTTGCTCAAAGTCTTCGTCAAATGAAAAAAAATAGACGATTCTCTGTTAGCACATTAAGGTTTTTGGAAATTTATTATTCCTAAAGATGTAATATTAACAACGTAGAAAATTACAAGAAATTCTTAACTCTTTAATTTCCATATTGTTATATATCGGTATTTATATTTAACCTGAGTATATGACTCAAAAATAGACTTAGTTTTAAAGTTGATATTGCCGGAATGCGGAGAAACGAATATACATTTTTAAAACTTAAATAAGCCAGAGAATAGCAGTCTACCAAAACCCCTGAGTCCTACTTTTTTCCTTTGTATAGGCAAATCATTTCATGGAAATGCAATCTTATGTATTCACAATTAAAAGTTATTTTTTCTCAAAACAATTTTGCACATTCATATTATACTTTGAAAAGGCTCTTCGTGATATCAATTCGATTCCTCTACAGTGGATTCTGCGTTATTTGCATCTCACCTCGTGGAGTGAAAAAACATAGTTAAAATTAAATTTTTCCAAAACGATTCCTTATTTTTTTTTTGTTTGTTTTAAGCTATTAGGTACAATTCACGAGTGAAAAAAAAAAACATTTTGAAGTTAAGTTTTTTCAGATGGTTTCCATTTGTTTTGTATATTATTCTGTACAAAGTAAAAGAATTGAAAAAACAATCGCGGACGTTCGACTAAATTTATGTATGTGCTTCATTTATTTAACTTCCTTAACTTGAAGACCTGGTGGTAAAGACTGCTTTATTTTTTCAGCCTTCTCCTTATCTTGCACCACCAATGTGTAGAGAAAACGGGAGCATCGGATCTTGAATTTGGTGTTGGAAGGGTTCTTCTTTATTTTCACGGCACGCGCATCAGCTCGACGAGCCTTGTTCAGAAAATCTTTCACTTCTTTTATTTCACGCGGCATCTACATTGAGATGAAAAATTAGTTGATAAAATTTTATCAATGTAATCAAAAACTATCACAAACTTACACTGCTTTAGATTTCTATAAATTTGCGAAAAACTGTTTCACAATACGAGAAAATCAACCAGCGGCGACGTTTCCACGTTTAGAAAGAAAGATGAGGGCAATTTTCAACATGTCGGTCTGGCAATTTCCGGTTGTCAGTTTATTTGACGTTTTTCCAAGGGCTGCCAGACTAGTGTCATGAAAATACCAGCATTTCTGTTTATACAAAACAGAAAGGGATTAGCGCAGCGCAATAATTTTCCCATGACGGAGCTTTTTTAAAGTTAATACTTTTTTTTATAATAATAATGGTATTTAATAATATGGGTATTCATGTTAACTCGAAAATGCCTCGCAAACCGTATAAAGGTTGGGGTACAACAGCACGAGCAGAGAATACAGAGAACAGAATGCAAATAAAAAAAACATTTAGTGAATAAAGCCAGCCATTTTTCTCAAACGCCCTACGCACATGTGACTTCACCCAATTTGTTGCTTTTTGTGTATATGGTAGAAAGAGATCCAAAGTATATTTGACTGAGATAAAAGACAAATTTTGAAACAATAGGTGAATATGAATGTCAAATTCAGTGTTACATTCTCAATACAAAAAATAATACTCCGTATACAAATTCTTTTTAGAATTTATTTAATAAAAGTTAAATTTTGTTCGTTTTCTAAAAAAATGATTATTTCGTTTGACAAATGTTGGGTATTTATTCATTCATTCATTTATAATAAAAAATTTGTAATAAAAGATTTAATAGGTCAAATAATATATTACATAGTATTAAAAAAAAACGAACTAAACTCGTTTTGTATACAATTTCGCATTTATTCATTCATTTGTCATAAAAAATCAAATAGATCAAATAATATAATTCATAGTATTAAAAGAAAAAAAATTTCTGCAGACCATTTGGCAGTCTGAAAGAAAATACGAAGTAAAAAATAGTAGCTAGCAAAAGTGCATTAAAAATGTTGGAGTACAAAAATGTTCAATCAAAATCATTTTTTATCAAAAAAACTAGAAACTTCTTTTTATTTTTTATTAAAAACAGATGCTAGACTTCGTGATTTCGAAAAAATTTCTGAAAAAACTTTTTGTAAATACAAAATACCATGAAGACTAAATAAAAATATCAGTTGGTTTTAACTTATACGAAGACTTAAAATATTTGGATGAATTCTGCAATATCTAAATCCTTTCTCGTCTTTTTTTAATATATTTGGCTTAGCTTTTACCGTAAGCTTTATAACATTCAAAACATTTTAAATATGTTTTTAGTAATGAGTAAATTATAATAATTGGAGAAACCGTAATGACTTATTAAAGATTTATGTAGTAGCTTAAAAATGCAATAACCGTTAATAATCTTAATTTATTTATATTTGATCTGTTCTTTAAGTTATCAATAATAATAATTTATTTTAAAGAATTTCATCACTAATATTAAAACTAAATTTCATAACAACCAAGCAATTTTCGTAAAAAAGGAATATTTTTCGAAAAAAAAGTACTAAAAGAGCGACTCAGCAGCACTGTGCAACCAAAATCGTGGTATATCTGGGTATTTATTTGGACAGAGAAGCCAGCGTAGAGTTTTTATTTGGGCAGAGGACGCACACTCCCTTCAGTGAAACTGACTAGTTCTATTAATAGTAAAGCAACTAATTGCAAAGTAACCAGTACTGGTTCCACCGTAAACCCCATTTACATGTTATCAACTGCCTCTCTTTTATAATGTTAATGTCTTTATAATGTTAATGAAGACAATTGTCTCCTTATGCACTACCTTTGAACTAGTCAGAGAACTAGTACTTTTTGAAATTTGTTACTGAACTAGTAATATTTCAGGTAGATATTTCTACGACTAAATTGAATTTTCAGATTTTTTTCTATTTTTTATTTTATTTATTATTTTATATAAAAAACATATGTATACAAATATATGTATGTTATTTTATATCAATAAATGTTTTGATATCTTCATTGGTTTTGCTGGGTTCTTATCTGAAATTGATATGCAGATAGAAATGAAAATTAATGACGATAGATATTTTTATATTTTAAAATTTCTTGAATCTACTTACATGAAGAATACAAGCCCGTGTCCGTTTTTGCGTCCAATCTCTTCAGCTTTCCCAGATTTCATTGCTTCCACATACAAAAATATAATTAAAACAAAATCATTTTTTTTTTAATTTTTTCATAATAATGTTATTTTAAAAATACTTTAATTAAATTCACCACTTACTTTTCATTCACTTTCGCTTTATTTTTCAAACACGCGATAAAACTAAAATCAATCAAAAAACAAGCAACAACGCCTCACAACTGTAAATTTCCGTTACCAATGCTATTTGTTTTTGTAAAACTTTGTTTTTATTTTTGTTTGTCCTGTGCTATATGCTATATTTAAACAGCCAAATTTCAATTTAGGATAAGCAGAATGAGCGCATATTTCTTTAAACTGGTTGCTAGCTGCATTACTTTAGCCCTAGTCATTGAACTAGTCTCTTTTTCACTATGCATATAACTAGATACTTTGTGCTCCTAGTTCTTCATTTTACTGCAGGGCTACTAATGAAAATACATGTGTGAGTAATCAGCTGATGAAAGACTTTCAATTCTCTGTATTCTCTGACAAAAACCATGTGTTAGTAATCAGCTGATGAAAGACTTTCAATTCTATGTATTCTCTGCTCTTACCCGAAATTATAACAGGTGATAGCAGCATCAGTTCTGTCTTCTTCTCTAATTTTTTTATATGAAGATAATCTTAACTTTCAAAATCTTTTTTTTTTTGACAATTACGATTTTTAGCAACAAAAAAGTAGCGTGTTGTTATTGTTACGTTGTACTTGTTGTAGTGCTGCTACCACCATGTTAAATCCGCCTTACTCCTGCCTCTTCTTTATGGATGTTGCCAAGTTAAAAAACATAATAAAATAAAAAAGTATTCCCAGAATTAGTTTTTATCTTTAAGTTTTGGATTTTATTTTCATTTGTATATTTTATATTAGTAGAAAAAGTAGTTGAATGTAATAAATGTAATACAAATTTTGAATAGCTTTTCCATAGTTTTTCTTTCTTTATTCACTTAAAAAAAAAAAAAAAGTACAAACTGTCTACACACCGACATTGTGTTTAATTTTTTTACATTTCTTTTAAAATTATAGCCATCTTACTCTCACGAATGACATTAAAAAATATGTGGTATTTTGATGTGATTGGGTACGTACCAATTTCTTTCATAGTGTACTTACAATTGGTTTGCGTACCCGGTTTCCATAGGCAAATTTTTGTTTGCAAACTCTCGACTTTGTTGGCTAGAAGGAATTTTTTTTTAATAAAATGCCGTTGTATTATATTCTTAAGTTTGTTTACGAATAAATAGTAGTAAAATTTAGAGTGCAAAACATAGAAATAATTAAAGCGTATCAGTAGGATATTCATCGGTAAGTAAAATTTACGTTAAATTTAAGTTGCGTTAGTATTAACGTGGTATAAAAGAACGTTATGGTTACAGGGTTAATCGTACAACCCTAATCTGCTAATACATATTTTTTTTGTTTGGGTGTGTGTGAAACGGTAACTTTTTACTCGATGAAAATAGTGGTGAAAAAAAATTTCCTATGGTGAGAAAAATTTGTAATTTTGCTGTGCGAAATGGAGATAAAATGTTGTCATTTCGAGTTGAAAAAAAAAAATTGTGTGGATTTTGTGAATAAAAATATTTAAATTTTGCGTATTTTCATGTTATTATTATTGCAATGAGAAATATATATATTTTTCCTCTATTAATTGCGATAATTACGCAAGTAGAAAAATATTAACGAAATACAAACAGAAATATGATTTAAGAAAATAAATATAACAAAAATATTTCGTCCATAGCTATCCTTTTTTATATTCAATATTGGTTTTATATGCATTAGCCATTATAATTTGTATTTTTTCTTTGAATTTGCATTAATATTTATTTTTGGAATTTTTAGTAAAATGCAACTGTGTGTGTTAACATACAAAATGCTTATGTTGTTGTTCTAAACAGTAGCTCTTGAGCTAGTGAAAATTTTGGCAGTTCATTTCCACCTCAATAGTGTCAATTCTAACTGTCACTATTTTTCTTTTCCGAGTAAAAAGTTACCGTTTTACACATACCCTTTATTTATAATCTATCCAATAGAATTATAAGGAAATTTGATCAACTATTAATATGACAGGTGACATTTTATTCCAATGAATAAAATCTTAAATATAAAAACTAATTGATAACTATAAAATAAATATATATGTATATATTTTTTATCTAAATGGTTAAACTTATATATTGAACCTCCTTAGCCGTCTTTTTTCACTTGAGTCATCGAGTAAACATATTGCCAGTGAATTAGTGTGATCGCTGAGTCGATTAAGGTACTGTAACGAACCTTCCTGGTTCCTTTTCTTTTAGTCAGGGTATACTCAGCGAGTAACCAGGGTGCGTAAATAATAACTCACGATAATTTGTTTCTATTTTATATGTGCACTTGTTTATTGAAATTCTTCACTGTTGTTTTAATTTACAATTGATTCGTTAATATTTTTATTCTTGGTACCTCGTATATTGTTTGTTCGTTCACCTTCGTTGGTGCTTGTTTCACTTTGTTTACCTTTCTTGGCGTTCGGGTTTCTTACTGTGGCTTCGTTGCCGCGCGTTCCTGTTCCTGTATTTACGATGCGTGTCCTCGTGACACGATGGCTAAGTCTTTGCCATTTGCTGTATGGCCAGTGGCAACTTTGTTTACACTACACCAGTGAGGCTGTCGCGCACCCTGATGTTTAATGAATACCTTATCTTTTCATACCGAATTTCGTAAGGTACTGTAAGGACCGTACCTGTCCGAACATTTGCGTATTTCATTTATCACGTTTGAAACTCTTGTGTATTTGTGGATTGTGTGATTGTTCACGAAGAAGACTGCATCGAGTATTGATCGCAAAGTTTTAGATTTGAACCTTTGCAAGATTTTAATGTTACATTTGCTGTCAGATCTCCAAAACTGGATCCCGTATAGCCACGTAGGTTTAATAAAGGGTTTGTATATCAGTGGTTTATTAAACACGCACAACTTTGAAGAAGGCCGTAAGAGCCAGAAAAGTTTTTTGGTTTTGTTTTTAACTTTTTGTTTAGTTTTAATATGCTGTCTACAAGTTAGACACCTATCCATATGTACTTTCCTGGGGACAAAACACAAGCTCCACCCAGCGAAGTACAAGGACTGGTAAATCACTGCAGGAAACATGCCTTGCCCTTCCTCATTGGCTGTGACGCCAACGCGCATAACATCTGGTAGGGAAGTAGTGACACCAATAATAGGGGTGAGTACCTTTTAGAATTTTTAATAAGTAACGACCTATTCTGATCATTTAGATTAGATTAATACGGAGGTGGGCAATAATTTCCCAGATCACTGCGGCCATCTAGGGCCTATTGTGATATACCTCAAAGATTATTGTGTTTATAGTTCTCCTATGAGTTTATTTCCTTTGAGGAAATTTAATATCTCTTTAGGTGAACAATCCGCAATGTCTTGCGGTTGTAGGATAGAGTTTCCCGAGTAACAAAGTCGGGTCCTCATTAGACCTTCACAGTGGCATAAAATATGTTCTGCTGTTTCTTCCTCCTCGTTACATATTCGGCACGTATCGTCTTGTGCTAGACCCAAGTTCGATATGTGTTTTTTGACCCTACAGTGCCCTGTATAGAATCCTGTGGCAATTCGGATTTGGTTCCTGCCTAAATTAAGCAGTTGTTTTGTTCTGCGTTGACAGATCTTTGGCATGAATGATTTAGCTTGTCTGTTACCGGGGGTTTCCCTCCAGTATTGTAGCGAGTTACGGTCCAGCCAGTTTTTTAAACTGATTTTAACGGAACTCCATGGTAGACCGCAGAATGGTCGTGGTCCAGTGAATTCACTGGATGATCCTTTCCTTGCAAGTTCGTCCGCCATTTCATTCCCTACATGTCCTCTATGCCCAGGCACCCAAATGAGTTGTACTCTGTTATGAGAAGCTAGACTGATTAGGAGCTGTAGGCAGTCCCAAACTAGTTTGGAGGTAACCTGTTCCCAGTTATTCTTATCAGGGAATGTGACATTAAAGTTGTGGCAGAAGTTGTAACGCGGAAGACATTTATCGGTAGAAAGAATACTAAAGCTTTTAACCAGGTTAATTTCTTGGATTAGATCCGGATGAATTGCTTTACCCGCCGTTCCTTCTGATTCCGAGATGAGCTTACATGTGAACTGTAGAGCTTCTTTCTTTAAGAATAAGTGTAGCGGTGGTAGGTTTAGCAATGCATTCAATGCCGCGGAGGGCTTTGTTCGCATTGCTCCTGTGATACAGACGCTAGCTAGTCTTTGAAGTTTGTTGAGCTTGGCCCGCGCTGTTTTTTGTTTTGCCTTACTCCACCATATTGGTGCAGCATAGGTGATTATTGGTCTGGCTATGGCTGTATATAGCCAGATTGAGAGCTTAGGACTGAGTCCCCAGTTCTTGCCTACTAGACTTTTGCTGGTCCAAATGGCTTTCCTGGCTTTATCTAGGGCCCTATCTAGATGTAAGCTCCATGCTAGTTTTTCATCGAGAATCACACCCAGATATTTTACTTCTTTTGAGAAGTTAATGGTTTCACCAAAAAGTGTTGTTCTTTTAAATGATCCCTGTTTCTTCTTTTGGTAAATACCACTATGTTGGTTTTCTTGGGATTAACGTTTAACCCTGAGTCCCTACACCACCTTGCCACTAGGTTCAACGCTCTCTGGAGGAGATATGAGACTGTGTCTTCATATTTACCTCTGATAACAATGTCGCCAGCGTATCCCTGTGCGTCAAAACCATTAGTGCGCAGTGATTCTAAGAGAGTATCTACTACTAGACTCCAGAGCAGTGGTGGTATTACTCCACCCTGTGGACAGCCTTTAGCGGCGGATACTCTGATTGTTTCCCTACACAGAGTTGAGCTTATGTTCCTAACTCTGAGTACGTTATTTATCCAATCACATGTTGTATTATCTACACCTTTGTTTTGGATGGAGGTTTTGATTAGGGAGTATTCGGTATTATCGAATGCACCTTCAATATCAAGGAAACATCCAATAGCTAGCTCTTTGTCTCCAAGTAATTTTTCAATTCTGCTTGTGATCATAGAATAATAAGATTTGACCTCAAAAGAGAGACTATTGCGGTAGCTCCTTCGAGAAACTAACAGCAAACCTACAGACTATCGAAGTGAAAAGTAGAGTAAAACACTACTCGGAGCTAGATAGCACTGTTGAAAAAGTAAACGAAGCAGTGGTGGATATATACCATTCAAGCTGTCTAGTTAGTAAAAGAACTAAGCACCAAAGGTACCAGTGCGTGGTGGAGTCCGACACTGTCAAAATTAAGATCCGATACGCGAAAACTCTTTAATAGGGCAAAGCGTGTGGGCGAGTGGCAGGAATACTCCAAGGTATTAACAGAGTACAATAAAGAAATAAGGGGGGCAGAAAAGTATAGAACAAATCTAGGAGGCAGGGAGATAGCTTCGAGAATATGCTCAACAGCCCTTTTATCCTGGGCACATTCCAACCGTATAAATCGCCAGGTGCTGACGGCATTATAACCTGCTCTTCTGCAGAAGAGGAAAGAGGTAATTCTGCCGCATCTGACGAAAATAACAAGAAGTAGCTAGGCTCATCCCAGGCAGCTGGGGAAGGGTCCTAGTGACATTCATACCAAAGATAGATAAGAAGGACTACACTTCACCAAAATCTTTTAGGCCTATCAGTCTAACCTCCTTCGTTTTAAAAACAATGGAGAAAGTGATTGACTGACACATAAGAGCAAACGTCCTGGAAATTCAGCCTTTACATCCAAGTCAACATGCATACAGAGCAGGCAGATCTACGGAGACTGCTCTATATCAATTGACTAACTTCATCCAAGGCGCTCTTGATAACAAAGAAACAGCAATATGCGTTTTCCTGGACATTGAAGGAGCCTTTGATAATACCTCCCATGAGGCTCTGGAGATGAGAAGGGTAGAATCAACGTTGACTCGATCGATAAGCTCAATGCTTAGGGTGAGAACAGCAGAAACAAAAGTTCATCCACAATAAGACTCCAGACAACAAAAGGGTATCCACAAGGAGAGGTTATATCACCCCTCTTGTGGAGCCTAGTAGTTGATGAACTTCTCGCTTCGCTAGCAGACGATGGTATAGCCTGTCAAGGATATGCCGATGATTTTGTCATTATGGCAAAAGGGAAAAACGAGGATACACTCTGTGACATAATACAAAGGGGGCTTAACCTCACACAGAGATGGTGTAAGTCGGTAGATTTAAACATTAATCCATCCAAGACAACCCTAGTATCATTCACTAGGAAAGGAATGAAACGGTAATCAATGTTACACAGAAAGTCAAATATCTAGAAGTAACACTAGACTCAAAACTCCTCTGGAAAGAACATGCAGCTACACTGTCAGGAAAGCGACTAAATCCCTCATGATATGCAGAAACTTAGTGGGAAAAAACTGGGGTTGAATTACGTACATCTTAAAGTGGATGTATACCATGATGGTAAGGCCAATACTCACCTATGGTGCGGTAGCCTGGTCGCAAAGAGTTAAATTAGTTACAATGAGGAGTACCCTCAGCAAAGTCCAAAGACTGGCCTGTGTTTGTATCACAGGAGCTATGAAAACATGTCGATCTCACTCCTCTAGACATAGTTATAGAGACGGCAGCCAAAGGGCACAGTTCAACCTCTAACGTGGGAACAAAAAGCAAAAAATAGTAATATACTCTGAGGGACAAGCTGCTATCAGAGCACTAGATTCAGTTGAGATCACCTCAAAATTAGTATGGAAATGCCAAGAGTTCCTAAATACATTAGGCAAGACTAATAAGGTAACTCTATTCTGGCTACCCGGACATACAGGTATTTATGGTAATGAAGTAGCCGACCACCTGACAAGGAACGCAGCGACCAAGACCTTTATTAGTCCAGAACCCTTGTTAGGTATTCAAACCTTAAAAGGCACACTAAAAGAAGAGGAACAACACACCAGATCATCCTACTGGGGACTCCTCCCAAAGCTTAGACAGTCAAAGCTGCTAATTGCGAACTTTGATCCCAGCAAAGCGGCTCTCTGTCTTAAGTTAGATAAAAGTCAATTGAGACTTATAATGGGCTTCCTTTCAGGGCATTGCAAACTGGGCGAGCATATGAAAAACCTAGATTCTGTAAAGAAGACAAGGAAACATCCGAGCACATCCTAATGCACTGCCAGGCACTCACTCGCAAGAGGAAGAGATACATGGGCATTTCCACCCAAGTAGTGGGGATATCATAGCCTTAAAGCCACATCAGTTTCTGCGATTCCTCAGCAAGATTGGCTTGTCTGACAACCTTTAAACAGGTTACTATCGGGGTTACAATAGATCTCTTAAGGTCGAAGTACGTCACACCCTTTCTAATTTATCTATCTATCTAACGTAAATGCTATGATATGCTGTGATTTATTGGCATTAACTTTTATATTGCTATCATCACGACGACACGCAACATAAATACACCGATTCACGAAGTATTCGAGTGCCAACGAGGGTAAACTAAGTACAACGAGCACCAACTAAGTAAAATGAGGCTACAAATTACAGCGAGCACTGACAAGTACAAACGGAGATCTTACGTAGTGCAACAAGAAAAAACGAAGAACCACGAATGATAAAATTAAACAAACGAAGTACAACCAGCAATATTTACCCTCGAATTAGTGGTAAGGCCCCTGGGGACCTTTTCGATTTTTGATCGGCCAAGGTAAAGTAAAGTCCAAGAATATATTATTATCCTTCGTTTAAAACCATTTACAAAGCGATTCGTGGATTGGTTTAGATTTTATGGTGGTTTTTGTGTGTTAAGGACCGAATTAGTGATAAGGTCCCCTGGGACCTATCATGAAACTGTGCGACACCAAAAATATGAATCCAAATCTCTTAACGGTTTCTAATAGCACTAGGCCCACTTAATAATTTTGTCAATGCGTTTTGCTTCTTTAGGTCAAATAACAGTATAAAACATGGCACATTATGTATTTAAAATCTGACTAACGAGTGTTATTATTTACGTATCCTGGCTACTCACCGAGTATATCTTTGCTTAAGAAAAGGAGTTAGGAAGGTTCGTTACACTTCTTTCGACACTCCAAATATGTGATTATTAGATGTGATGTATTTAACAGAACCAGGTAATTACAAATTACTTAGCTTTGTTGTTCTTTCTTTTTTTGAAATTTTGAGCCCAAAATCTGTAAGAAAGTTTTATCCAATTTTTATTGCCTGTTTTCTAAGTGCTTTAATTGAAAAAGCAAAGAAAAAATAAGTTGCCTTAAAAACAATTTTTAAAAAAACTGGTTACTTGGATTTGTTATATCACCTTATTTCACAAAAAAAAAAAAAAAAACATTTAAAAAATTATACTAATATTGTGTGTTAGAAATCTATTCGGGAGAATCCAAGAATGAGAATACACAGTTCATAATAAGGGCCTTACTTCTGGTCAAAATATATTATGCTGGAATGGGTGGTGTTGACTTTCTCGATTAACTTGTTGTCGTATTTTCCTCCAATCAAGAAAATGGACACTTCGTGTAATAATACATTTTATTGGTATTGCTATAACATCTGTATCGGTATTGAGGTCAAAAAACAATACGATCTCATGTCCTTTCGAATGCAGGTATGCAATGCCTTGGGCCCCCTTCAAACAACCCACTTCAAGACACTTAGATCAGAGACGCTTTGTAGCTCCAACCAAAGATGTTCGGTTAGATGGAGCTGGACACTTTCCAATATTTGAAGATGCTGCTTCACCTGGACGATGCAAGTTGCCAACTTGTACCAAAAGAAAGCTCATAAAGTGTACAAAATGTAATGCACACTTGTATACCACGCGGGAGTAACTGTTTTCTTACATATCAGACCACTTAACTCAGTTTAAACTTGTATTATGTTTTCTGTTCAATAAAGATTAAAAAAATTAAAACTGTACCTGTTTTATTTAAAAATATACATATTTTACCTTAAAATTTTTCCACTACCCTTGACTACAATTTTTTTGAAGATGAAGATGGACAAAGACGGAAAATTTTTTTTTCTAATAAAAGTCAGTAGTGAAACTGTTAAACCACTTTTAGGTGCTTTTAATAGAAAATATTCACTTGGTGAAAAAGAATTTTGTGCGGTTTCCACCAAATTCTTTAAAATTATGATTAGAGTTTTGTAGCCATTTTGAAACATGACTAAGATAAATAAAACTTTATTTTACATGTTGAAAGAGAACTAAACAGAGTTCAAACACCAAAAGTTCTAAAAATTAAATAAAAGATTATACTTAGTTTGCCCGTCAGTGTATATAAACTGTTGTTGTTTCGACTAAAATTCAAACTAAAATCGGATAGAAATTTAGGCGGAAATTTCGACCAAATTTCAAACTAAAATTCAAATCCTTTTTTCAGATCGAAGTTCAAACCAAGAAAAGAACCAAATTCAGATCAAAAATCTAGATCAAAATGAGACCAAATTCAGATCAAAATCTTGATTAAGACTTCTCTGATGGATTTATATTGTTAAATGATCTATTTTGAGAAAACTATTTGAAGGAAATTTTAATTTCCTTTGAAAAAAAATTTTGATGAAACAATTTGATACATCTTTATTTTTTGGGTAATTTTTGGTCGAAACCAAAATCCGTAAAAAAATTAAATTAAGATAACAATTGATTTGGATAGCACTTTAAACGAATTTTTAAAATATATATTCATATCACTCTTAGCATTGATATCACTATTAATATCGCACAACTCCATAACCAAGCACTTCATTTTTATGAAAAATTAAATAAGTTCTTCAAGCCTGTTATACATTACTTAAAATGTAAATATATCTAAATTTGACCAAAAAACCAATACGTTTTAAATTTCAACGAGATCCGTACACGCTTTCGGGTACCGCGCAACAACCGGTGAAAAAAAAACAATGTTCAGACCACGAATCGGGCCAAAATTCCAACAAAAATAGACCAAAATGAGATCAAATTCAGGTCAAAACTCAGACTAAAAACCCAACAACTCAGACTAATAGTTAGACAAAACTTTAGGCCAAAAAGACACCAAATACCGAACGAAAGTAACCCAAAACTCAGACCAAAAACTGGTATATCTGATAAATATTTACATCAAACAATTTTAACTTAAATTAAATAAAAACTAGACCAAATATCCCGAAGAATTCAGCCAAATTTTAAAACAAATTTCAGACCGATTTCGGACCGAAATCAAGCCAATTCAGACGAAAATATTAACCACAACTCAAACTAAGAGTTAGATTAAAACTGAGGTTAAAAAGACGCCAAATACAAATTAAAAGCAAACCAAAATTTAGACCAAAAATCAGATCAAACGGTGGTCTGCAAACGCTGGAAAGCAAATCAAAATTTAGACCAAACATGGATTAAAACTCAAACCAAATTCAGATTAAAATTCAAACTAAAATACTTAAAACAAAATTCTGACTTACAATCAAACCAGAATTTAGATCAAAAACGGAAAAGTTAAACAAATATCAGACTAAAATTCAGTACAAAATTCAATCCAAAAACTAGACCTTATCAAGCTTTCTAAAAGTAAGATATAGTAAAAGTAAGCTGGCGTTGAAATTATAGATTTAATGTAGTCTGAATGTATTTAAAAACCAGTTGCACTGTAACGTGCATCCTATTGGCACGAACAGCATGGCGGCTAATCAGAATTGATTCAAATACCCGACCTCATTTTAATATTTATATTAAATTATTATTAAAATAAAATATAATATAAAATATATTTTAAATCTTAAAGTTTTTCGTTTGTTGAAAGTATATACTTTTCACTGCTTGTTTTTTGGAAAAATCTAAATATTTTTAATTTCTCAAAAATGACTGTTTACTATAAGATTGTCGGATTCTGGGGGGAGGGCTTCAGCCCCTATAGCCTCCCCTGGATACGCTACTGGTTATTTATCACTTAAATAAAAAACTAGACATGAACTGAAGTCATGACTTTGAAAAATTAACTATATTAAATTCTCATAGTCCCGTAAAAAATCATAAAAGTATGTCGGAGTGCTGTCAGGGTCGGGACAGTGTCGTTTTCTCTGTTATATCTCTGGCGTCCGTTAAGTTAATATAGAGTGTTGTTTGTCATGACGAAAGCAAACCTTTCATGCCATTTCGACTTCAGAACTTGAAGTGTATATAAGTGTTACGTGACCGCGTGTTGAGAGAAGAGTAAAAAAAACTTATTAACAGTGCGAAAAAAGTGGATTAATTTAAAAAATAACATGCAAACATCAAAGTTAGTTAGCTTAAATTGTTTTGATGTGACGCTAAATGACGTATGTAGTCAGGGTCGGAGCAGTGCTTGTAATCAGAGACGGAACACCGAAAATGTTGTAATGATGGGTTTTGACTCTAGAAAAACATTTTTCCCTCCATGCGTGTTTTTCGTGTCATTTTATAATGTCGTGTATATAAAATATCAAATTTTCCTTAAAATTCACAGAGAGGGATTTTGATGTCAGGTCTCTTTTCCCGGTTTTCAAGTGTAATTTTCTTTGGTTTTCATGTTATCTTCAATCATATTTCTGCAATTCTTATTGATTTTCTACAGTTCTCCGACCCTGACAGCAGTGTTCCGACTCTGACTACAATTTTTGCTTTTTCTAAATGTCCATAACTCCTGAACTATTAATCCAAATATATTTTAATGTTCAGCAAAAACATTGCAATTTGTGAGATCTTTTTTTAACGATATGCAACATTAGTAAAAATTCGGCATTCAACGGAAGTTATGAGCAAAAGTCGAAACATGCTCCAACCCTGACGACACTTCCATGCTTACTTTTGTAGATGATTAAAAAAATTCTAAAAAATATTGACACAAATGACTGTTGTCTACTTAAAAGTCTGTTGGTAATCAGGCAAACCGATTTCATCTGCCATTAATAGTAAAAAAATTCTGTGTGTCACATTAAACACCCCCTTATCCATTTGAAAAAATTTTGCTGTGTAAAACCAGCAAACGGTACCATTTCGCTGTCAATGACAAACCCCTTTAGGAATATAAATTAGTCCGTTTTATTTGTGGATGCAAAAAAACTCAACCTAGTTTTTTAAAAGTTTTTCTACTATGAAACTCCTTATTATGAATTTTTAATTATATTTTATTTCCAAATAATTTTAACTTATAAACAATTATTCTACCAAAGAAATCAGTACTAGCGCCAAAAAAAAATTTTATTTTAATTGCGACACTCTCTGTTATTGGTGTCTTAACTTTAAAATTTTGTATAGAATTGACATCCTCTGGATAAAATGGTTCATCACATAAAATATTTCCATCCAGAGATTCTATTTGTACTTTTGCATTTTTACCAACAAAGCCGCCTTGAAATTGAAAGCTAAATTCACTTATGGACTGCTGTTCATCAAATTGTATGATAATCAATTGCGGTGTGCCCTGAAACGACAAATATTTAAACATTAATTGGGTTGAGAGTTAATTGAGAGTTACGGAGAGAATTTTTCAATAAAATAAAAATAAATTTAGTATTTTCCGATCATATGGCAAAATAGTGGTGTGTAGAAAACTAGCCTGAATTCAAAAAAAAAACATGATGATTGTAAAACATGATGATTGTATGAGGTTGCATAGCTGTATCGGGTAAGTTTAAATTAAATTATCTCTTGTTGCTAGAACTTGTGGAGCTTTCTTTTTTAGTCTGTAAAACGTTCTATGTGTATGCATTAAACTATATAGAAGCCAGCGAGTTAGGATGCATTAATGTACGCGTTTAGTTTGTGTTCGTAGTGATCTTAATTTCACCTTTAACGGTACGGATTCTCAGATCACGATCAAGTTGGGCGTTGGGTTTACACATGTTGACAAAACTGTTGATGAAGTCCATAGCTTTTCGTTGCTTGCGTGAGGCAAAGTATATTCTTCTTGTCATAAACAGTTCGTTGAAAATAACTCTTCGATCAATCAGAGCTCAGTATTGTGACGACGCACAGTGCTCCGTCTCCATATAACTGATGGGCAAAAATAGGGTTTTGGTTAGAAATTAATGAAATTTGGATTCTTCATGGATAATAGCACGCTAATTCCAAAATTTAATCATTTTTTTAAAAAAATCGAGATTTTTGGATGAATTTATGTAGTTTTAAAGTGCTTTTGATTTGTTTCTTAAAATTAAAAAAAAAAAAAAAACATTTTTTAGGAAATCTCTTTGCTAAAAATAAAATTATTTGTATTTACATTTGTTTTAATTTTTTGGTTTTTTCTAAAATATTAGTGAAAAATTCGAAGTAAACGAATGCCAAGTTTTCCAGAAAGAGAAAAATTTGTTGGCTTCAAAATCGTTACTTAGGGGTTTTCAGGGTCTCTGATTACGAACCTGATATACGATTTTTAAAATTCAAAATGGCGAAAGAAAAAAATTGAGAAAACAGACCCTAAAAAAATGGGGAGAAGAAAGTTTCACTTTTTTGTGGTTCCACTTATATATGTCTATAAAAAAAAAAAAATTTCCAAATTAAAAATATTAAAAAAGAAGAAGGCCTGCTTCTAATCATATGAAAATATTTTTCAACAAAAATTTTTTCTTTGGGAGACTATGAAAATTAAATCTATAGGTTAATTTTCAAAGTCATGACTTATGTTAAGTTCGTTATATGAAGTTATATATAAACAGGCTTAATGAACAACTGTAGTCATCACAACAACAATGTATATAGAGACGGGCAAATCAGACGGCTGTTTCGGAATCCGCCACGATTCCTCATCAGTGATCTTAGTGATAGTTCGCATACGAAAAACAGACATGGTTCATATTAGATGTCAGAAAATATGACCAATATGTAATACAAGTGTCAAAGAAGAATGGAAAACAGTATATACAACGGTAGTGGCAGTTCCTTTCAATAATACTATTCGGTGAAAATAACTGTCTTTGTAATTCTCATTTACTTTACAGTATTTTCACTTGAAATAAGGGAACTATCACAAAGATCACAGTTCAATGAACTTTTTGAAATTCTTCCGGCATCATTGTTCTTTTAAAGCCTAATAATTGAATTTAATTCAATTTTTACTAATTCATTTGAAGTGGAAACTGCCAAATTTGGAAGAAATTTGCAAACAAATTTTTCTAAATTAAAAATACCTAAAAATCTTGTTTAGTTTATGCTTTTGTCTGTATTAGGAAGCATACAATCCATCCTACCACCAAAAATTAACTTTTCTGAAGATGCCCTCTACCGCCGCCATTTTGGATTAAAAGTGGTCAAAAAACTTGTTTTTGTTCTTCAATAAGATATTTTTAACTCTCTAATCAATTTTTTAATAATATATCATAGTTTAAAAAAAAAAAATTTAAAAAGTCAGTTTTTTCCAATTTTAAACTGGAACGTCCCCTTAACGTCTACTTTTCCATTATCTAATTGGCCAAGGTAATAACTTACATGTTTGTCAATCAAATCCTTTTTCGTGTTTTGCCTTTTAGGCAAAAGCATAGGATCCGACGACAAAGGTAGAAGCCGCATAAGATCTATATTAGTATCTTCTCGTCTAGTTTTTCTAGTAAGTGCCAATCAATTTCAATCGAACAAAATATCAATAATAACATGAATAACACTGCAATACAGTGAAAATATAACATGAACCAAAGTATGTTTTCTAAACTAATTCGAGGTCGGTGAACGCGAAAATCACATTCATTTCTCATTACCGATCCAAGTTATATATCATAGGAATGATTCAATTACGTGTCTTATGCTGCCAAGTTTGTTAAAATCGGATTATAAATGACTGAGATATAGATGCTGAAAGTTCAATTTTGGTGTGATTTTTGAGAAATTTTCACACAAGTCGTGGGCTAAGTTTTATTTTTCACAAAAAGTAATCACAAAATCTGAAATTTTATTTGAGTTTTCGACAATATTTTATTTTTACTCAATTCTTGATTACTTTGTCATTTTTGTTCCGATTGCTATCGTTTTATGCTTAAAATTTTTGTAATGAAATGGTCTATCGATTAAAAAATAAAACAACTTGGATCGGTAAATAGATATTAGCCTGTAAGTAAAACTGTAACCTGAAAACCCGTTATTTTGTCCTATCTCGAAAACTTACTCATAGAAAAAAAATGAAAATGATTTTCGGGTTCAGCGTCCTCGATTTAGTTTAGCAAACATAATTTGGTTCATGTTATATGTTTAAAGTGTAATTTTGTATTCCAGTGTAATTATTACCACTTAAATAAATATTATATTTTTAAAGTGTAAATAAGATAATTACAAATTTTGCAAAAGAAAGAAACGAAAGGTGTGTGTTAGTACCAATACATGAAAAATTACGTTTTAAAATGCATTTTTTCTAAGAATCGGAAAAGCTATTATTATTTCATTACAGGTTCATTTTAACAAATTCTGAAAAAAAAAATTTAGGAAATTTCAGGAACTTTTCATATAAAAATATTTTAACTTTGTCTACTCCCAAAATGTTATGTTCTAAAATTTAGGGAAAATTACTAATACAACTATATTATCTAACCATTTTAAAATGAGAATAAATTAGCCTTACTTATTTTTAGTCAAAAACGTATTTTCGACAACTTTTCTTTTGAAGCACTAAAAAAAAATTAATACCAGATTTAAATATTGCAGTATAAAAACTAGTCACTTTGAGATGCTACGTCGAGAGAAAAAACTACTTTTGAGCAACAATTGTTATGGTTTCTTCTTAGTTAAACTTTTAACTTTAAAATGGTATCAATATTGCTAACTTTGGCGATACTCATTTTTATTATTTTTGTCAGCCGACGGAGCACTGTGCCACCTAAATATTGATATACAGAACATACAATTTTTGAACAAACGAAGGCGTAATCTCGTTTTTATGATTTGTGAAGCATACAGCTCATGATGTTCGCCTATGGATTATTAACAACGTTTTCCATATAATCCCACAACTCCCTCAAACACCCGAACTTAATACGAGCACCTGCATCGGTGTCTAAAATACTGAATGAAGTAATAAAGAGAAAATGTTTCGTTTTTTTTTTTTATATTTTTTTTTTTAATTTCATGTGTGCCAGTAATTTCATCCATACAAATATGAAATATTTTTCAATACTTTTACTCTTATTACTAAATGAATAACTCCCATATGAAAAATCTGCACAGAAGTTTAATAAATTTGGTTGTTTCGTGAAAGTATAGCTAAAATCCTACGTACTCCAGTGCAAGAAAGCTACTGGTCAAATTTAGCATTATTCCGATAAAGATTGCAAGAGTAGTAGTGATCGCCGATTGGCTGAAGTTGGGCCAATTTATTGGAAAAAAGACAGGTGTGCGCAGTGAATTATGGTAACATTCTTAGTACTTCAATGATGTCTTATACAAAAGAGGAAATGCTTCTATAATGGGAATTCATGCACTATAATGACCCCAATTCGTGAAGTTGGTAAAATCCTGCATTCAATGTAATGAAATCGGTTTGACCCTTTCAGTCGCCGGACTTTAACCCCATTGAGCACCTGTGGGGAGTGCTGAAGAAATTAATAGGAGCCGATAAATCGAAAAATAAGAACGATTTGTGAAGCGTAAACAAGAAACATAGTACTCAATACCTGTTGAAATTTGCGCCATCCTGATCGAGTCTATGCCGAGGAGTTGCCAAGAAGTACTTTAAATGAATGTATGAATATGAACAATTAAATCTGTGAATTTATAAAAATTTTGTAAGTATTAGGAGTATGAATGTATAAACTCGTAATTGTGACTAACTTCATATCTATCATACGCGCCATTTTTTTGACATTGACAGCTATTCTATCTCGAAGAGCGCCAAAAATACTATAAGAATTGATCTTTCAAATAATTTTCATAATTTTAAAAAGGTGTTTTACTCTGGCTGAAAATGTCGAATATTTGGTGGGATATGAAAGGTGTCGTGCATTTTGAGCTGTCGAAACCGAATGAAACAATCACTGGCGACCGCTACCGACTACAATTGATCCGTTTGAGCCGAGCATTAAAGGATAAGAGGCCAGAATATGAGAATAGCCACGACGAAGTTATTCTTTAGCACGACAATGCTCGGCCGCATGTTGCAAGGCAAGTAAAACCATACTTGGAAACGATGAAATGGGAAGTGCTACCCCACCCGCCGTATTCTCCAGACATTGCTCCTTCTGATTACCACCAAGCTATTCAGGAGAATAAGGTCCCTGGAAAATATACCTAAATGGTTACAAAGAAATGCCAGTTTCATAATATTTAGTTATACATACTAGTGAAATACATGAACATACTGCGATCAGTCAAGCGGTGCGCTTTTAAACTTGTAAATACAAGGTTGGTAAAACTATTTTCTAAAGATTGAAAAATAATGTCTATAGGCCGCATACATATTCTATAAAATGCATGAGTACGGTAGTTAGTCAGATGAGTGTTGCGGTTGCCATTCTTTGGCATTTAAGTAGTAAAAATTATATGGTTAACAAAAACTGAAAGATATGCCGTAAAATAGTGAAAATTCACTAGAGACGGTGAAAAAATTGCAGAAACAGTTCGTAATAACCGTACTGAAAATTAAAGCTTTTACAAGCATTTATGTACAGTGTGTGTTCTCAACAATGCACTTTTTTGGATTTTGCCATCTACATGGAAAATTGGGGCTAATCGAAACAAATCATTAGGATATTCAGATTCTACCGAAAATTTTACTATAGAAAATGTTATCGCCTCTCGTTGTGCAAAATCTTTTTGAGTAGTGTTATTTTATTGCTCATTGGGAAAATGTCAACAAAAGAAAAAAGCAAACAAATCTAGGCTAAAATAGCCCGCACAGTGTCCGTAATGAAATTACATGTGATGGAAATTGCATTAAAATAAATTAAGTATGCTATTTCCGAAAATCTATAATCACGTGTTCTGTTTTTATGAACTTTTTCGATCTAACGCGCATTTGACTGAATAACAATTTTATTAAATAAGTAATCTCTCTATATTTTTGCAATATGTTACCAACCTTATATTTCTATGGTTGAAAGCGCATCTGACACCTGTCCCAATTACCTTTTAGGTCACTAGTAAAACCATATATTAAGATACTGACCATTAGAATTTTAGAGACTTATCTGTCACGGACTATAACTTTAAATTCAATTCGTCGATGAAATGATGTAGCTTACTTCGTTGGAACTCCAAGCAGTGTCTTCCTCTTCATCAAACATGAAGTGTTTCCCATGCTGTTTAACATCTTTATTTAGCACCGAACTAACGCTGTAATAATTGAACTTGTATTAATAACATAACATTTTCACGATTTTAGATTTGATACCTGCACTTAAAAATATTTGTTTCCAAAATGTTTATCAACTCCATCTCTTTTCCTGTAATGTTAAAAAAAAGTGGCTAATGACCTTTACAATCGGTGTTGTATGTTATAGTACTCATAGAGCGCTCTAAGATAGTACTATTGGTGACAAGTTGCACAAGTTCATACATGCTTGCTTCCATTGCATATATATTATAAACTTAATTTAGGCAGTAGTTATATTCAGATTTTGCTCGGCGAACATCATGAAATTGTTGTTGCACCGAACACGAAGAGAGAATCTTTACTCACTCTCACACCGAATACGATATGCTCGGGTGGCAATAAGTTATTTTACATAACTGTATCATTACCAGAGTTGGGTAATAATGATTCCTTCAGGAATTAAATTCCATCTCCATTCCAATTACAAGGAATTGTAATTGGTACTTTAATGTTTTCAATTCCTTGGTAATGGAACTGATAAAAGTTTCAATTCCATTACAAGGAATTGTAATCAGTAATTAAAATGTTTAAATTCCTAGGTAATGGAATTGGAAAAATTTTTGATTCCATTACAGGGAATTGTATTTTGTAATTAAAAATATATCAATTCCTTAAAGGAATTGAAAATGTAATTGAATAGAAAGGAATTTAATATTTAAGTGTAATCAATTACTTTCTTGGAATTAAATTCCAATTAAGTTAAAATGGTCCCTCGAAAGTAATTGATTCCCTTTTAGTTCAATTCCAAAAAAGCAAAAAAAAAAATTTGGAAAACATTGTAAAATGCTTCTAATAAGTCGTTACGAGCTAATCCGTATAAAATTTAGGTCACTTCTCTCGTAACGGCTTATTAGAAGCATTTTTCAATGTTTTCCTTGTAATTGGAATTGGGAATGTAATGTAATTGAATTTACCCAGCTCTGATCATTACATACAAAATAGTATTAAGCAAAAGAGTATATTTTGACAAAAGCAACTCTGCAACGAGCTGAATGCAACCACCTTGACCGAGCACGGGAGAAAATGTTTTGGGTTTGTCGAACACCGAGCACCAGGCACTTACTTGTCAAAATGCATCTACCTTCTTGATTTTTCTGCCATGCTATAAACAGAATTGCGGCGTATCAACGAATTTACGCGGTGTAAAAAACCTGTTACCATAAAAAGCCAAGTCGGCGTAAAATAGCAGCGTAAAATCGCCGACAGCTGCAATTCTGTTCCATCTAATCTTATCATAGGCGCTTTAAATACGACAGCGTTTAATAACATGTAAATTCGTCGATACGCCGCTATTCTGTTTATAGCTCAATCTTGTATTTGTGCTGTGTACCTATCATGCTTTTGGTCAAGCACTCAAGTACTCGAATACTTTAAATTGTTACATCTCTTGTTTGTAATTCCGAGTTGGATTTTGTTTAGTTTTTGCGATACTTCATTTTAAATCAGATGGGAGGAAATTCGTAAAATAAAAACATATTGCCTGCGTACGTAAAAGCAATTTTTTATCTTTGCCTTATTCGACTTTTCAGTTTCATACATACACATATAAATAATCCGAAAATGCATTGTTTTATACTTTGATAGAAATGTGTACAAAAATTATCGAATAAAAAGTGGATTCATCAAATATAAAGTAAAATGATCAAAGCAATTTTGGTGTTTAACAATCATGGGAAACCACGTCTTTCAAAATTCTACCAATATTTTGTGAGTGCCCGAATTGATTTTTATTTCCTTGATTATTATTTTAATTAATTTTATACAGAACGAAGACATGCAGCAGCAAATAATTAAGGAAACATTTCAGCTGGTGTCCAAACGCGATGATAACGTATGCAATTTTCTCGAAGGTGGCAGGTAATGAATTGAATCTCTTTTTTACGATTTATTTTAAATTACTTTCTATTTATCAAGTCTTATCGGTGGATCCGATTACAAACTGATTTACCGACATTACGCCACACTCTATTTTGTATTTTGTGTGGATTCGTCAGAAAGCGAATTAGGTATTTTGGATCTCATTCAAGTTTTTGTTGAGACGCTTGACAAATGCTTCGAAAATGTGTGCGAATTAGATCTGATTTTCCATGCAGATGCTGTACATCATATACTAGCAGAACTCGTCATGGGAGGAATGGTGCTGCAAACAAATATGACAGATATTCTCGCTAGAATAGAAGAACAAAACAAAATTGTAAAACAAGAGGTACGTATTTAAATAAAAACGGATATAGCTGAGTTTATTTGGTATATATCTTTTTTAGGCTGGTATTTCAGCTGCGCCAGCACGCGCTGTGAGCGCAGTCAAAAGCATGAACATACCGCAACAGATAAAAGATATCAAGCTTCCGGATTTACCACAAGCAATTAAAGACTTAAAATTCTGACCGAGTCAAAATGAAACATCTGCATTTTTGGGCACATTCCTTAAGAATCACTTAAATTCTGTAGCATTAGATATATCTACTGATAATAATAACAATTCAAATTTAATTTGCTCTTTGCCAGCGGCGGTATCTACTTTCCTTCATAGAAGCATTTATATATCTATGGACAATGACAGCTTCAGCTTTCTCATGGAATCTCCATTTGACCAACGATTACTACGATTAGGCGAAACCTACTTTAGATAATGCAGCCGTTACTAAAAATAAGACGCGACAGAGTCAATACTGTTTTTAATAGTAAGCTCTACGAAATTCGTACATTTGGTGAAGCTTTCCGTTGCTGTTTGATCAAATCTTACTGCAATTTCATTATAAAATAAAAAAATTATCTAAATAGTTACATTATTAAATGTTCAGAATTTGAAAATGATATAAAATATAAAGTATTGTTCAAAATTGGAGGTCTTAAGAAGCTTTAGAACAAAAAGTTTATTTTTTGGTGTTGATTTATTATCAATAAAAAGTAAATAAATTAGCATGAAGATCAGAGGAATCGTGCATTAAAATGACATTAAAATCGCATTTTAAGTTAGGAGTCCAATGATAACAATAGTTTAGGGGCGTATGACTTTTTTTGTGACTGCCGTATCCTAGTGATTAATGTGCCGGGCTTCTACGTAAGGTGCCCCGTTTCAATGCTTGGCACTGACCTAAATAAAAAAATAAATAGAAAATACAAATTTTTCTATACGGCATCGACAATTGGTTAGCAATGGCAAACCTCGCAGAGCTTTTCACTTTACTGTAAAACTGTATATCCCTTACATTCATGTACAAATATAACACACAACATAAATGGATGCGAAAGGTTTATTCTAGGTCCTCCATTAGCTGTTGTACCATAAAAAGACTTTTCCTTAACTTTGGCAGCGTTACATGGAGCATGCAGGGGTCATCAACTGCGTTACGTAATGTCGATTTTATATGACCGAATACGGATGAGTGCAAGATTACACTAGTTTATGAAATGAATTTTTTTCATGTACATTTGATGAAAGGTCGTTTTTTTATGGATTTTCACCCGCTGAATTCGAAAATCAAGGCTAAAATTTTTGAGGTGTTCAGGCATGTTCCAGAATCCGAGTGAAAGTGAATTTGATATCGAGTGAAATTGTTTTTGGTGTTCTAGAAACCGAGTGAATTCATATTCACTATTTTTTTAACTCGTAATGTTTGCAACTCGCTGTAATTTTCAATCAGCTGGTTGTTGGCGTAAGGAAAAAAACAAAACAAGTTGTGAAAATTTAAAAATAATAATGCTTTAATTGTATATGCGTTAAATATTGAAGCCAAAAACCAATATGCTAGCGTAAAAATTAAAAGGCGAGCATTAACAGCGGCAGCGTTGGCGGCCGTGGAAGTGCCGGCAGTGTAAGAGGCGGTGCTAGGGGCAGCAAAAGAAGTAGCAGCCACCACAGCAGCTATCGAGCTGGACGGCATTTCTTCATCGGAGCTTGTGCTGTCTACATTTTCAAAAGTGGAAGGGGGACCAAACTGCTATTTTCTTCCTAAAATTACCTTTTTCCAATCAGATACATTTCCATTTTTAATTGTCGCCAGTGTTTCTACTTTTGGTTGCTTGGTGGTTGGTTGGTTAAGGAGGCTGACCCACAGCAGACCCACTGTGAGTTAGAAAGAAAGCTATAGCGCCGTTTTGAAACCACTTTCTCACCGAACTAGAGTTAAAGTTGGACTCGTACTACCCCAGCTGGGCTCTTACCCACCTCGTGGAGTTTAGGTAATCTTGCAATTTCTTTGAACTGACTGCTGAGCAATCGGACAGGTTGTCGAGGAAATACTTTCTCAAAAAAATGTCTTGATGCTTCTTCATAAACTTGAGGAATAAGGTACCCTGGATGGAGTTCTTATGCTTTCGACATGAAATTTTTATTTTCATTAAAAATTTTTATACTTGATTAATTTTTTATTAAATTTACTAACATTTTTGGGCCAATTGCTATATTTCACTTGTTGCTTCTTTTTTTTTGTGAATTCGGTTTCTAGAACATGCGAATTCGTTCGAAACTCACTTTTAACAACGAGTAAGAAAATAAAAGTGAAAGTCAATTCTAGAACCCCAAACAGTAAAATTAATGTGATTTCAATTCACTTTCACTCGAAAGTGAATTCTGGAACATGCCTGATTGTAATATTTTAGCATTTTTGTGACTTACACTTTACACTTCTTGATGTACTGAGATGATAATCAAATATATCTAATCGAATCTTTAATTGGTTAACCTATTCAAAAAGTATAGATGAAAAAAGGTCAGATTTAAAAAAAAATCTAATTTTATTTATGCTGTATCTGTGGTCACGGAAAAATAATGAAAAACGTCTGATTTCTCTTTATTTATGCAAACCTGAAACTTTTACGCCCAACCAAGGGTAAAACGACCGAAAAATAACAAAGTTATAAGACATTGAGTGAATAAATCCAAATCCCACATTTTTGAGTATATTGATTTTTTCGACAAGTTGCTTGCAATACATTAGGTCCGTTCTCGTACTTTACCGCGGGTGCACGAATTTACCCAAAACAGCCCAAAAGCGTTCTACAAAAAATTTCCAAATGAGGGCGGGATAAGAGAGTAATTGTCTTCTTGCACGAAACAGCTCGCACTTTTTCTTCGGGTAAAAATGGTAAAATATATTGAAAATTTATAAATAATTAAAGAGATTGTGGAAAAATAAATGTTGTTTAAAGTGGAAAGTGTTTAAAAGACATTTTAAAATGTATTAATTGTATATTTGTTAATTTTTAACTACATTCTCCACAGATTAATGACGCAAGTGTCTGTTCAACTTCTGATTATGGAGGAGCTTCTGCTATTTCTGAAAAATCTTCAGAAGTAGTCAGGCAAATAATTTATGTTTAATTTTTTCATTATTTCTTTATTTCCTTGTAAGAATTAACAATTTTAAAAATTAAATATCGGGAACAGACCTATTCTCTACATTTTTCATGGTGTTTTCATTTTAACAATTAGAATATATTAAAAACTAGCTGACCCGGCAGACGTTGTTCTGCCTTTTCTGCGAAAAAGCGGGGAAATTTAAGTTTATTTCAATGAAGAAGAATTAAGTTTCTTGGTGTTTAAAATTGAACATTGGTAATGACAATTCAAGCTTAAAGGACGTATATTGAATTTGGTAAAAATTCTAGATTTAAAAATGAGGCATCAAAATTGGCATTTTTAAAACTATTTAATTTGCAGAAGAATATCAAAGACCGTTCTAGAAGTTATATCTTATTCCAAAAACTATTTAAAAATATGGACCCATTTGCTATTTATTATAAAAATAGAATTTATTACAGCGCCACCTATCGGATTTTGACATAGCTAGGCAGGTTCTTGAGATATTTTATAAATTAGTAGAAATAAGTAATAGTAAAAATAATAAAAAATAGAAGTGGAAAAAACAGTGAAAAAGTAGTAGAAAATAACAATAAATTGTGGAAAAATGTAGTAAAAAAGTGGTAAAAGTATAAGTATAAGTGCATATTTTAGTTGTAACATGGAATTGTTAATTCACGTTCTTGTACCAAATTTCTGTACTGTGCTAGGATTTTTGAGATACACCCACAAAAATATTAGGATTGTATGGGAGGTGACACGCCCACTTTCCTAAAAGCCTTTATGAATAGCTATGTTTCATCCTCTTGTCAACGCAAACATATTCTGTAAATATGATTTCTATCGGTCAAGTCGTTCAGAAGTTACATTATAAGTTAAAATTATTTTAAAATTTTAACCAATTTCATATTTCATATTTATTATAAATGTAGAATTTATTACAGCGCCACCTATCGGATTTTATGATAGCTAGGCAGGGTCTTAAGATATTTCATAAAGTAGGAGAAATAATAGTAGATAAAGGAATGGAAAATGCAATAGAAAATAGTAGTAGAAAAAGAATAGAAAAGAAAGTATTAAAAATTGTAGCAGAAAAAGTTGTAGAAAAATAGTTAAACATAGTAGTATAAAAATAGTAAAAATGGAGTAGAAAGAGTGGTAGAAATAATAGTAAAAAATAGTAGTAGAAAAAACTGTGAAAAAGTAGTAGAAAGTAGTAGTAAAAAATAAGAAAAAAGGTAGTAGAAAAAAGTACTAAAATAGTAGTAGAAAATATTGGTTAAAATAGTAGCAGAAAATAAGAAAAATTTGCAGAAAAAAGAAGTTTAAAAGTAGTAGAAATAGTAATAGAAAATAAAAGTGAAGCATGGTGCCCCACCCACTAATTCAACAAACTGAATGAATTTAAATTTTAGTACCGTACCATAAATGCCTCCTAAGATATCTCATAATGGAAATTCAGGTTATATGGAAGGTGCCACACCCCCTCAATCAATCTCACCTATATTTTTGTTGTAGCATGGCATTGTGAATTCTCGTTATTGTACCAAATTTCTGTACTTGAGATTCTTGAGATATACCCAAAAAACAATTAGGATTGTATGGGAGGTGCCACGCATACTTTACTAAAAGCCATTATGAATAGCTATGATCCATCCTCCCGCCTAAGAAAATATATTCTGGAAATATTACTTCAATCGGTCCAGTCGTTCAGAAGTTACACGCTGACATACACACAAAACTCAACGATTATATACAGTGTCGGACGACCTCGATAGCCTAGTGGATAGTGCACTAGACTTTCATCTGGGAGGTTCGGGTTCGATTCCCGTCTTCGTCTGGTGGTTAATTTTCATTACTTTCTTATATTCACTATCAATATGAAGTGTATGAGAATTATAAGATAGTGTACAAGTACACACATTGGTTGGTAATGACAAAACCACCAAGCCGATAAAAAATTGCCACACTGCCGTTCGGAATCGGCGTTAAACTGTAGGTCCAACTATGTGGTATCACAATGGGCCGTTCAGGCCTAAGTGTGTCTCTCGACAGCCACTCCAACCTAACCTAACCTATACAGTGTCGGACAAAACTAAAGCACGAACTCTTCCTTGTCAACATTTAGTTTAATAAAATTTAAAAATATGCAAGTACGCATATATATATTTTTTTTTTTTGTTTTATAAATTTAGTATATTTTTGCACTTGTTGAAACAAAATTATTTTCAAAACTGGGTAACGTTTTTCTTCTTTTTTTTTTACTAACATTGCGCAATATGCCTGAGCCTGCCGCGACAAAACTAAAGCACATAATCTTTTTCGCTTTCAATTACAATCAATTGTTGAAAATAAACAACAACAACCATCTTTAAACTAGAAACCCGTTATTTTGGAAAACAGAAAGCAGGCTTTAAAAAAAATTGGAAGCGTATATAAGTCGATGGTTATCATTCACCGTCCCGTTCGCATTTCAAAATTTCGCTTTCCAAAATTGCTCGAAATAAGTATTCTACACAATTTAGAGAAAATACTCTAAATGGATTTAGTAAAGCTGAATCAGTGACATTCATTGTAAAAAATTTTTCATTCGCTATTGCGTTAATTCCCGAGCTATAAGCTGTTTTCGCACTTCCTATTTTTCATATACTAAATATGGAGGTGGCAGACCGTGGGGCACAACCAAACGTGAAGATTAGGTCATAATTCGGATTATAAAAAAATATCCTTTTATATCTTGGAAATAAATTACGTTTAAACATTTCACACAGGATTATCCAACGACGAGCTGTGGAGGGTGGTTTACCAACATACCAAAACGTGAAAAAGCCATTTATTTCTCGAAAGAATCGATAGGTAAGGCTCCAATTCTAACTGCGAACTTTAGCTAGGCTACTGCCAAGTTAAAGACCGTGCTTTTTACTGATGAATCTGTATTTAACATGAAAGGTTGCGACGGATTGAAGCTAGTGTGCAGACCAAAAGGGTAACGATGAAATTCGCGTTATTTGAAAAGCACCGTAAAATACGGTGAAGGCAACGTTATGGTCTGGTGATTTTTTTCGGCTATGAAATCGGTTTAATTCATAAAATAAGATGTTTAATGGACCGTCTGATGTGCAAAGATATTCTCCAGAATGTTGTGTTGTTTTATACGATCCCCGCACAATGTGTAAAAGAGTGGTGTGTTGTCAATAACATCGGTATTTCATAGAGGCTCACCCATTCACCCAATCTCAATCCCAAAAAAATCGCTGGGAAATTGTAGATCAGAAAATTCAGCACCTAAACCGTAGAAAAAAGGATTTTCTACCTATCGGAAATTGCATGAAAGAACATTTTTCCGAACGTTTTGAGCAGCTTTGTTGAGTTCATGCCACGTAAATGTGCAACAGCTCTGGAAAATAATGGATACGATATGTGCGAAATGAAATTTAAATGCAAAAAATGGAATTTCGGAGACAGATTTACACTCGCACGAAATAAATTAAATGGTTAAAAATATACAATAGGAAATGAACAAGAGTAAAATGAAATAATGTCATTCCGTGGCCATCTAGTTGTAGTTCTTCACCAAATTGGTAACGAACAGCTAAAATGAATTCCAGGGCTCATTTTCAAATCTGTGATTTTGAGAAATTTTTTTGTGTGAACCATCGAAGCTACGAGAAAAAGGTTCTCTAATAGGAGACTACTTGGCCTTCCTTGCTTTAGGCCTTCACAAAATTTTGTATGATTCCAAGTTTAATGTGCAATGTTGGAGAAATTATATTTTCCTCCTTGACAAGAGAACACGTAATTAATGCAACAACCTTTCTGGCCAGTTTTTTCTTCTAAAGTGATTAAACTCAATAAACCGCACATAACTTTGTTATTTTTCGGTCGATTTTCTTCTGGTTGGTCTTATTTTTAGCAAAAAACATGGCTTACGTACACCACGAGAAACCAGACTTTTTATTGATGTAGAACTTGATTTTTTAAAAATATGGCTTATTTTCACCAATATTTTGAATCGCTTAGCCAATTAAAGATCCGATTAGATATGTTTGTCATCTCTATTCCTTTCAATGGGTTTCAAAAACAACTATTTCTAAAGTGTAAAGAAGTCGAAAAAATTGGGAAAATTACAATATCTCAAAAACTGTTCCATAAAAAAATTTGAACCTTGATTTTCGAATTCAGTGGGAGAAAATACGTAAGAAAGGCCATCTTTCAGTTGTTGATGTATCAATTTGATACAATGTAATGCCACAGTTAAAGTAGAACCGAAACATGTTTAAATATTTTTTTTTTTTTTTTTTTTAATATTTTCATTTAATTATAAATCTTTCTACCATTTTATTCAAAATTCAAATTGGATTACATTTTTTTATGTTATTTAGTTATTCATGTGAACTATCAAGCATGCAAAACAATTTATATTTGAAAAGTGTATCAATTTGTTACCAACGACGAATCCGTGTTAATGTACAAAGCACTATGTGAAATTCTTAAAATGACGTAATAGAAATTTTTACATTACTAGGGGGGAAGGGAGTTGAACGTTGCGTTACGAGGGGGGAAAGGGGTCAAAATTTGTCAAAAATCGCGTTACGCAATATATGAACGGGCCGTTATCAGTTCACGCACAGCATCGATTTCGATTCACGAAATTCGTCCTTGAGTGAACCACTGCCATAATTGAATTCTCTCAACCACCGATGCACGGTGTCTAGAAATGGTGCGCCATATAAAGATTAATTTTTTATTTTGGTCTTTTATAACCCTTAGCTTTAACCTTATTTATAAATTAATGAAATCGGTTTCATTGCTTATAAGAAAAAGAGTTACTCTTTTAAATAACATAAAATTTCGCAATAGCAGAAATTCTGTACTTACATATAAATAAATGTGATTTATTTTGAACTTAAATTTCTTACAAATACTAACGTCAAAAATACAATAAACAAACGTATTTATACAGTGACTTAACATATTGATTAAATATCCAGGGAAAAGTTTTATAAAAATTGTCATTTTGCATAGCAAAAGTTAGTTATAGCCTTTGTTCTAGCAATTGTGACAACAGATTTTAGAATAAGGTGATTATTTTATAATATATGTACATATTTTGGGCACTTTCAAATTTTCTGTTTGCATATTTATTGTAAGTCGAAACAAAAACACAAGGACGTTGAGATTGAAACTGTAACAATATTTGAGCACTGCACCAAAAAACCTCAGCCAAAACACCTTTATTTTGCTTTACTTTAAATGACATTAAAAAAATTTAGATGCATTCCAAAATACTTGAGTTATGCATACCTAAAGATACGAATCGTATAAGAAAAAATCCTGATCTTACAGTTACTAACCGCAATTCTTAAATTATCATTTTTTTATTTTCACAAAGTTCTTTAATTACCACATTTTTTATTCACATATATTTTTTTGATGAATATTGTTTAAAATTTTAGCTCTATAGAAAAAATTTACATTAATCGCTATACGAAGCATTCTGCTACATACAGTGCCGGCCATATCATTTGCAACCAAAATCACTTGCACATTAAATGACTTCTTAAGTTTACTAAAATAATTTTTATCAAGTCTTTTTTATTCAAAACAAAGTGTATTTATTACCATTTATTAAAAAAAAAATTAAAAGTACAAAATTATGTTGCAAATAAAGAAAGAAAGAAGTAGTATTAAATTAAAGCCTGGATTGTAGAGATCAAAACATTTGTAACTAGAAAAAGTTAATGTGAAAATTAAAGAAAAATCGAAAAACTACGTGGCATTTGCTTTATTAACCCTTATCGGTCCCCTGTATCCAATATGATACAATTTCAATATATTCAATCAAATATCTTCTATAGTTATTATCCGATTCAAATAAAAAGAGGGTTCATGTAGTTAATTTTGAGGAGGAATATAACGCTTTATAAAACAAGTAGTTGTAATGTATGTATGTGCGACACTGTACAAAAACAGTTACAAATCGGTCTCTGTGTATCCAATATGATACATATATGCATATTTATGGATATCGTGAAGAAAGCAATTTTTCATTAGCATCAGATGATGAAGATTTCGATTTAAATCTAAATGCAAGCAGTTTAGAAGAAGAAAGCATGAGAAAGACAAGTGAGATTGAAAATTTATAGCAAAATATCCGAGTTGAAATGGCTACTGATCCAAGCACTGCGTATTTATCAAAGGATAAAACAATTCAATATTCTTATGATCCAATTGATGTAAGTGTTCAAGTTTCATATAGAAATAGTGGTGATATTGTCTCAGGCATGCATTTTGATCTATTTCTTTCCTTTCCTTTATTATATGCAATACATATAAAAATATGCGGTACTTGAAACGGTTTGCTGGAATGTCTCTTATCTATACATTTGCAGGTCCAAGAATGATCGCCTCCTCTATCATAGCCACCTGTGCTTCTTCATGAATTCTTATTGTAATGCAGTTATGGGACGATGAGAATGGTACAATGTCTTTCAATAATTGAAAGTCATTCTAAAATGCCTACATCATCGCGCGCTCGAGAAATTGTTGAAAATATAATGGGTTCGAATCTTAATCTAAATCTTGGAACCAAGACGAAAAACATGTATGGTGTAGTGGTAGTGCACTAGACTTTCATCCGGGAGGTTAGGGTTCGATTCCCGTCTTGGTCTGTTGGTTAATTCTTATAACCTTCTTATATTCTCTATCGATATGAAGTGTATGTGAATTATAAGAAAGTGTACAAGTTCACATCTTGGTAGGAAATGGCAAGGCAAAACCACCAATGTGATAAAAAATTGCCACACCGTTCGGGATCGGCGTTAAACTGTAGATTCAACTATGTGGTATCACAATGGGCGTTTAGGCCTAAGCGTGTCTCTAGATGGCCATCCCAACCCACCCATATGTACATATAAAAACTATCAAAATATACACTCAGATCGCGGCATCCACATAATCGAAATAATATGCTAAAACACTTCACTATTCATTTTTCATTTATTTTCATTTTCATAATAACTATGCAAATAGTTCTACACACTACATGCGTGATGTAATCCATTTTTATTAATTGTATCATATATGATACACTAGGAACCAATTAAGGTAATTTTTTGAGGGACCGAAGTGGGTTAAATGTTTCGCCTGACCGATTTGAACTCGTTTCCATTGCTTTTGAACATCCTCATACAGATCTTTCAGTTTCTTAAATGTATTCATGCCATTCTTTCGCTTCACGAACATCCATTGGCTCACAATTGGGTTTAGATCGGAAGGGGGAGAAATAGTTTATCTCAAAAAGAAATTTTGGAAAAATATTCAATACAAACGTCGGCGATTTCGCGAATTGTTAACCGCGATATCGTTGATGTGGGTCATAGAGGTGGAAGACCTTGCAACACAACGTGCAGAAAAAATGCCGAAAATATAATATTGATAAGACCGAATCCGAATGTGAAACCGAGAGAAATAAAAAGTGTACTTCAGTTAGATATATCATCATCGACAATCAAGCTACGACCCAGAAAAAGTGGATTAAGGATTGCCGAAAAAGCGTTTACTCTAAGAAAAATCGCTTAACTCATTTAAAATTTCTTCATAAATACAAAAACTGGACCTTTCAACAGTTGCAAAACGTTTTGTTCTTAGATGAGAGCAAAATTAACATGTGAAGTGCTGACGGAAAACAATTTGTTAGAAGGCCACAACACGGTAAGAGTCGACCTTAGATATACACAGGGTACGGTAAAGCACCAAGGAGGTTGTGGTCTGGGGCTGCTTTCAGTTAATGGTATGGATTGGAAATGCCACGTTCCCACAAGATTATAACTCAAAGCGCACGTTTAAATTGTTAAAAGCTTGTCTTGCCGCAAAAACGACCTAAACCCAATTGACAGCCATTAGATGCTCGTAAAGCAAAATACTGGCACGAATACGTTTAAGAAACTGGGGGATCTGTATAGAGATGTTCAAAAGCAATGGAAGCGAGTTCGAATCGATCAGGCGAAACATTTAATAGAACAAATGCTATGTAGACGTGCAACAGTGATCGCAAATAATGGATATGCGATAAAGTTTCGAAAACTTTTTCGATTTTTTTTTTCAATTTTCACATTAACTTTTTCTGGTTGCAAATGTTTTGACCTCTTCAATTCAGACTTTAATTTAATATTACTTATTTCTTTTTTTACTTGCAACATAATTTTGTACTTTTAATTTTTTAAAAATAAATGGCAATAAATACACTTTGTTTTGAATAAAAAAAGATTTTTGATAAAAATTATTTTAGTGATCTGAAGAAGTCATTTAAAGTGCAAGTGATTTTGGTTGCAAATGATATGACCGGCACTGTATCTGGATGGCTTAACAAGCAAATGCATAGTTTACTATAGGCGTGGAAACAGCGAGTTAATTTCGGTAGCCAACGTGCATAAAGACCTAACTCTAAAAAGAGTAGCTCTCGAAAGGAGGTTACCTACGTGAATGAGCGCAAATTCATGCAGCGAATATAAGTAAACAAGACTTAGGCCTATCTGTTTATTGCCCAGCATTTCCTTATCCCATACATTGTTTCTCAACTTTGTCTTTGCCAACTTTGAGCCAATTGTGTTATGTCTGAGGTAATAAATGTTTAAGTAAAAATAACGTACTCGATAATAACTTGTTAACCAATTGCCGACGAATGGAAATAAAGTATATAAACGGGGTGATATTCTTTTATCCTGAACATTTTTTCAATAAGTTAGTACACTATCTACACTATAATTCATCCTGCACTGCGTTTTTGCTCTATTGTGCTATATCCGGAACTACCGCAGCTTAGTATGCGATTTCAGATGATTCTTGAGATGGTCGCTGCGCATAAAACGCCTATCACATTCACCACATGCATAAGGCTTTTCACCTGTGTGTGTACGTAAATGTCGATTGAGATCTTCATGTCGCTTAAAACATTTTACACATTCACTACAGCGGAAAGGACGTTCAGGGTCATAAGCCACTTCGGCTATAAAATGTGTAAATTCTGGCATACCATATTCTGTGCCATCTATGGGGAGTGGTAGTGCATTTGCCTCCGGCATAATGGTATTATCATCGTTTGGTTCCGTCTTAATTCCAGTTGAATTTGGACAGGCCATAGTGGAGCCCGGTTCAGACAATTCAGGCGGCATTCCATCTACTGATTCACTTGTATTTATACGCCGTGTATTTTGTGATGAAGGTACCACATGATAATCATCACTATTTTCGGGCCTTTCCAGTTTTATTTTGATTGGCAAATGTACTATATCGGGGTCAGCAATGAGGTCTTCAGAATTATTCACAGACTCACGTTTCATTTGTGACGAGGACCCGTTTAGTGTATCTATAAATTGCATTGCGTGCTGGTCGTCCTGTTTCTGTACGCGCAATCGCTTAGCATTGTTCTGCATCTGTTTTGCATGAGTTGCCAGGTGCTTTGTAAGATGATCGCTTCGAGAAAATTTCTTAAAGCATTGAATACATTCAAATGGTTTTTCACCTATGAGCAAAAATTTTTAATTTAATTGAAATTTGTTTTCGGATGTGAATATAACAATATAGTAATTACAAATAAATGGTCAATTCACCTGTATGCGTCCGGATATGACGATTTAGCTCATCGGAGCGGGTAAATCCTTTTCCACAATTAAACGCCTGACATACGAATGGTTTAATACCAGTATGCCAAGTAAGATGCGAACGCAGGTGCGAACTCTTTCCATAACCTTTAGTGCAATTGTCATATGGGCAAACAAATTTTCGCTTTGGGTCCACCGGATTGGGTGTAGCCATTAACTTAATGGTGGGTGTTAAGCGAATTTTAGGGTTACCAGTGTCAGATTCTCCTCCCTGGCTGAAGTTATCATCAGTAGCTAACGAATTGGATTGTGTTTCGACGTCGGTGATATCTTCTGGTGGTTCATTCTTTATTTTCGGTTGCAACATATTGGGTGAAACCAATAAGTTCGTCCCATACTCATTTTCTTCTGTGTTATTATTGACACCGCTGTCACTCCCACTTAATGTTGACGCTACTGCTGACGTCATCTCTTGTGGCGTGGGCGTGTCAATATTATCCGTAGCAGACATTTTGATTAAAACGATTAACTTAATCTTTACTGCAAATTTAGATTTTAATTATAAAATTATTTTAAAAATACATTACCCACCTTGTTTTTAATAATTCTTTTATATGACCAATTTCACGTTTCCTTTGTTGCTTTTTTTAGTAGGCGTTACCGTTTACATTCACCGCTTGCTGGAACAACGAAATTTAAATACTCAAGCTTTTTAAATAATATAAAATATTTAAGTTCGACCGTGTTTTTTGTATTAATAATTATATTTTATATTAACGATTATTTAACACATTTTAGTTTATATTAAATAAGCAAAACTTAAGCTCTACGTTTCCACTTACTTTTTTAGTAATGCATTTTACAGTGATGCCAATTTCTGTGGTTTACCGAATATAAATACAGAATATCCCTAATTTATTTCCTAATGTAAGAATAAACAAATTGATTAATTAGTATCATCCAATTAGACTGTGATTATAGTATGAATTTTAAGAACATAACAATCATTTGCAAAATATTAAAAACTAAAATTGTATTCATTTAAAGAAAATCTCAATGCAAACAGGGATAACTATAAGTACAGGTTTTATCCCAAAAAAAACATGGCTGAATACTTTTGACAAATTGCTTTTTGCGCAAAAAAAACGTACATGCACAAAAATATCTAGTAATGAGGCATGATCGTGTTTGAACCTACCGATTTACAGGTTAATTGTAAAGTTTTGTGTGGGCAATTCAACGATTTTGAAGCAGCTTTCCTTACGGAAATTGCTTGCATCTCAGAGCTTTTTCGCATTAATGATGTCTAAACTAGCTCAAGCGACTGTGTAAAAGAGAAAGAAAATCACGAAATTCCATGTGCAGATTGTTTCGATTTTGATTGTCAGCTTTTACACACACCGATTTTTGCTCGATTTTTCTCACCAATTTTTCGTTAGCTGACGAGGGGAGGGAAACCAAACCAATGGCATTTACTTTTTGCGCGGACGCTTTGCTTAACTAACGGAATAAAGAACAAAAAATTTACAAATGACCGTGAAAATTAACCCATTTCAAATAATTTTGGAAACATAGTAGCTATGGTTTTTAAAATGACATGCAAATTTGAAATGGTTATAATCAGGGAGCGGATTTTGTGGACCTAAAAACTAAGAAAAAGGCAAACAAATGGTACAAAACAAACAAACAAAAACAATGTAGTTTATGAAATAACATGCAAAGGGAGAGAAGGAGAAATTTGCAACAAAACATACGTAGGGACAACAAAAAGAGCTTTCGGCACTCGAATAGCTGAAAACGTAGCAGACGCAAGAAACAAAAAGACAACAACAGCGCTAGCACAATATTTAACGGAAAATCGACACACAGCAGATTTCACCAACGCAAAAATATTAGACATAAAACGCAAATACAGAAACAGAATGACACTTGTAGCACTAAGAATACAACAACAAAAGGACACAACTATAAACCATAAAGACGATTTAAACAACATACACTTGACGTACGCAGCAGGCATTAGATATAACTAATAAGTATATTAGTGTGAAAATAATGTAAGAATGTTGCAAACTTGTATTTATTTTTTTGTTTATAATTTATAATTTTGTTTTATGTTTCATTTGCGATTTTATTATATTTTATAATAAACAAACTCCCTGAGAATGGTCTTAAAAAGGCCGAAACGCGTAGGAGAAAATGGAAATTGAAGTTTTTTCTTTAATAGTTTAAAAAAAAATCAACGACCAAAAAGCCCGAATAGATAAAAGATACGACACAAAATACGAATTAGTCTAACTTTCATACAAAAGGGTAAGTATATAAATACGTTTTAGGAGTGCTGTCCTTCTAAGGGCTCTAACCGCTTGTTAGAGCCTACAATCATGAAATCCGGCGTTACATTAACAATTATTAATGTTTGCCAAGTATGCAAATTTTTGCCAAGTTAGCGAGTCCTCAACCCCGTAGTAGATATATTCCCCTAATCCTATTTTTGCCTCTGGTGGTATCTTGGGAGTAGATTTTAGCGTTCTTGCTTCCTTTGGAATTCCATTTATACGGTGGCTTAATATTTTATATTGTTTATATTCGACCGCCCAGGCTGATAACTCTTCTTTTAAATTATCAGACGAACAATTTTCCGCTATCAATTCCTCTTCTGAATTATCTTTACTATAGTCATTTTCCTCCTCACTCATGTCAATGTCACTTGGGAGTAAACAAATTTGGTTGGCAGTTGATGTGGAAGGCTCTAGCATCAAAGTTTCGGCAGCTTTGAGCGCTCCGACATTAAGCCCATTATCTGCCTTATTCCACTTTCAAATTTTTTTTACTTCATTTTCTTCCTTTTTTCACTTCACTTTTATCGAATAACATGTTATTCACAATCACTGCCAGTGCCCTATTTCACTAAGTTTCAAATATGTGAATTGTAAGGAAATTCTCACAAAATTGTAAAAAACACATTAAATGTGGTTTCACCCAATTCCTACAATTGTGAATTCAGACTTGTAAATCACAAGTACTTGTAATGAAAATTTTTTCAATATTTGTTTCACCAAACAGGATTTGTAGTTGTACTTTACAAGTAACAAATTTGTAGAAATGTTATTATTTTGTAGTTTTTTGTTTCACCAAACAAACGACTAATCACAAATTAGTAGGGGAATATGGGGAATGTCGAACCACACTTTGATTTTGACTGATAACTCACCCTAAAATCGTAATTTTTCAAAATTTGAGAAATGGAGGTTAAACTAGAATCAAAATGCCACGTTTTGGTGTAAAGTTTTAAGCGTTGTACCAAAATATTCGTCATATTTGTCATTTTAAAAAATCGTGGGGAATGTCGAACCACTTTGCAAATTGAGAAAATTCGAACCAATATTGATGTAAAACGTTTATTTATGATTTCGTTATGAAAAAACATAAGATTTGAATGAAAAATATAGAGGAAAAATCGATGTTATTTATTCGGAGTCGCAGTTTTTGCATGTGAAATAGCCACCAGTCATGTGTACTCATTGCAAGTGATTCTTGGAGATCTTTGGATCGATCATGTTTTGCAACGTAACGCGGCATATTGACGTTAAATTACTAAAAACTAATTTTTTGTCGATAATTTACTATATAACTATATTCCCCACAAAAAGTGGTTCGACATTCCCCAAAAGCTGTGTTCTACAAAATAGCCGTCCATGAGTCACAGAAGTACACACAAGGTACATTCCTCAACATTAGAGTGAGAAAACTGATAAACGAATGCACCCGAAATGACTTTTCAAAAATATAAATCTCAGGAGCGGTGTCAATCATATCAAATAATTTTTTTTCCATTTGTTAGCGTTTAGTTTATGTGAAATTTGTTTTGAATTAGTTTTGTTAAATGAATTTAATAAATTAAAACAGAAAAAATCCGAAAGTAGTTTTTTCTTGTGTAAAACAGAAACAAAGTTAATTAATTTATTTTGCATACGGAAATATGTTCATAACTGTGATAAAAAACAATTAAAAAGGCTGCCAAAGAATGCCGAAATGTGCCAAAAATGGGCAGCAATTTGTGACTTAAAAGTAAAAGAATATTTTTATTTGCTCAGCGCTCTTCACATCTGAGGGCTATTAACAAATAGAAGAAACCAGAAATTTATGTATGTAAAAATAGTTCAATTCGTTTCGGACCATATTCTTCTATTTTAATTTCGCCCCTGGAACGATTTGACAATTGTTTGTTTGTATAGTTTACAAATATACCCATATACCAACACAAATAAACAATTTCGATATAGACTGTCTCTCTTTGATTACGGAATACAAATTCATTGTGAAGGTAGGTTACTGCCAATATAGAAGTATTACATATATGGTTAAAACTAATGGTTCGACATTCCCCTAACATTTGTAAAAATTTCTTACAAAAAAAAAATCGCCTGTAAAATGGCTACAATTGTTTATTTTTCGCTTTTCATCATACTTTTAGCAGGCTGTTTTTGTATTTGCAGTTTTTAATCAGCATCTAAAGCGTGTAGATTTAATTTCAAAAAATTTTGATGTTAATAAACATGTCTACCAAATTTTAAAATGACTTTACTGAGTGATAAAAAAAAGAGTTTTAAAAAAAATTTATTTGAAAATTTTTAGGTAGGAATATCCCTTAATCAAAGAAGCCGCGAAAATTTTATTTTGTTTTCTCATCGGTAAGTGTAATCATACAAATCAGTCACAAATTTGTAAAAAAAAATTGTTTTTACAAGTTATACAAAAATTTCGTGAGACGTCATTTTTTTACATTTGTAATCTACAAGCATGGTAGAAGTATAAAAAGGTAGTTTAATTTTCAATATTTTGGACGACATTTTGAATTTTTGACAAATAAAAAACAATGGATGCGTGCAAGGCACGCAAGATATTTGATGTGTAAACAGTTAAGCCAAGTGAATGCCATATAAATAAGCTCATATATGTATGGCCATATATAGGTATTTGATGTATAATCTATATGCTTAGGTAAATAATTCAAATTAAAACAATTCTTTTATAAGCTTAAATATATCATTATCTTTTATATATAATAGCCCAATTCACCATAAATTGCAAATGGTCTTGCATCATTGCAAATGCAAATTTTTATCCCATATCGCATATATTTGTTGTTGTGATAGCAGAAATATTTTGCAATAGCACCAAATCGTGAATAGGGCTGATATGTTGTAGTTGCATCATTTTTCACTCAATGCATCGGGCACTATATGCTCGCATATACGCAGCTGCATTTGCATCCTTTTTTCCGTGCTTTAAGTTTTACTTCCTGTCCTGTACGCATTTAATAAAAATAAGAAACAATGATTTTATAATATATAAGTTTGATTTTTTCTGTTTAACATTTTTGCTATTTACATAGATAAAAAAAGTGTTGCCTTTCTAAGGTTAATGTACAAAGCAAAATTTTTATAATGCCGTGGTTTGCTATCATTATCACTACATTTTGTTTATACATTTATTGAAACCTAGATTATTTATTATTTATCATTTTGTATTGTTTTTATATTTTAAAAAATATTTAATTTTAATGCAATTTAACTAACTGAAAGCAAAACCTATCAAACGCCTGTGTTTGCTACGGTGACTTCTCTGCTTGTACAGCAGTCGATCTCCATACTTTTAACACCAACAAATAATTCTGCCACGAATAAATGTACACACACACATTTTGTTTTCGTATGTACATATATGTGTGAGTAAATTGATCGAAACATAAACAAGCAAACTCCGCTCGTATTTTAATTTCTCCCTCTCTTCTTCTCTTCTCTTTGTTGTTTAGAGTAGCACAGTCATGTCGCGCAGTAGTGTGAGCGAGACTGGAACTGGACTTTACAGTTATCTTACATCTTACGATACAGTTATTCTTACATTTTACGATACAGTTATTCTTACATTTTACACATTTGAAATTTTGCCCATACCGTGAGCTAAAATGTTTACACATCAAAAATGTTTCAGAAATACATTTTACAAAATGAGAAACGTTGTAAAATGGAGTAGTAGGTGATTTTTACTTTTGTTATTGAGTAGTCAATAATGAATTATTTTTTTGATGTGTAAACATTTTAGCTCACGGTATGGGCTGGGCAAAATTTCAAATGTGTAAAATGTGAGAATAACTGTATCGTAAGATGTAAGATAACTGGAACGTACAGTTCTCGTCTCGCTCACACTACTGCGCGACATAACTGTGCTACTCTAAACAACAAAGAGAAGAGAAGAAGAGAGGGAGAAATCAAAATACGAGCGGAGTTTGTTTGTTTATGTTTCGATCAATTTACTCACACATATATGTACATACGAAAACAAAATGTGTGTGTACATTTATTCGTGGCAGAATTATTTGTTGGTGTTAAACGTGTGTAGATCGACTATACCATACAAGCAGAGAAGTCGCCGTAGCAAACATTGGCGTTTGATAGGTTTTGCATTCGGTTAGTTAGATTGGATTAAAATTAAGTATAAGGAATCTTGGTTTCAATAAATGTATAAAAATTTTGCTTTGTACATTAACCTTAGAAAGGCAACACTTTTTTATCTTTGTAAATAGCAAAAATGTTAAACAGAAAAAATCACTTATTTACTTCAATAAAAATGCATTGTTTCTTATTTTTGTTAAATGCAGTTGAGGCAAATCTTTTTGCGGTGCTCTTAAAAAGTAGTGAGGTGACCGGTCACCCCTGTTGCCTTTTTAAGGTTAAATGCGGAAAACACTTACCGTCGCTTGAGAATTGATTTGACGTATGTGTGTACAAATTCATATACCTATACGCCAAATCTATTCTAAGGCGACGTTATGTAAAATTTTCACATCTAATAAAATTTCAAATCGACAGGAAGAAAAACTTAAAACGCGGAAAAAAAGATGCAATTACAGCTGCGTATATGCGAGCATATTGTGCCTGATGCATTGAGTAAAAGCAAAATAACGCAATTACAACATATCAGCCTTATTCACGATTTGGTGCAAATGCAAAATATTTCTGCTATCACAACAACAAATGCGATATGGAATAAAAATTTGCAATGATGCAAGACCATTTGCAATTCATAGTGAATCGGGCTAATATATATAAAAAATAATGATATCTAATATTAGGAGTATGAATGTATAAATGTGACTAACTTCATATCTATCATACGCGCCATTTTTTTGACATTGACAGTTATTCTATCTCGAAGAGCGCCAAAAATACTATAAAAATTGATCTGTCAAATAATTTTCATAATTTTACAAAAGTGTTTTACTATAGCTGAAAATGTCGAATATTTGGTGGGATATGAAAGGTGTCGTGTATTATGAGCTGTTGAAACTGAATGAAACGATCACTGGCGACTGCTACCGACTACGATTGATGCGTTTGAGCCGAGCATTAAAGGATAAGAGGCCAGAATATGAGAATAGACACGACAAAGTTATTCTTCAGCACGACAATGCTCGGCCGCATGTTGCAAGGCAAGTAAAAACATACTTGGAAACGCTGAAATGGGAAGTGCTACCCCACCCGCCGTATTCTCCAGACATTGCTCCTTCTGAATACCTTTTGTTCCGATCGATGACACATGGCCTGGCTGAACAGCACTTTCGTTCTTTCGAAGAACTCAAAAAATGGGTCGATTCGTGGATAGCCTCAAAATATGAGGAGTTCTTTCGACGCGGAATCCGTATGCTACCAGAAAGATGGGAAAAGGTTGTGGCTAACGATGGGCAATACTTTAAAGAATAAATTTGAATCACTTTTTCACAATAAATGTCCAAATTACGAAAAAAAATACGAGTTTATACATTCATATTCCTAATAAATTTTTAAGTTTATAAAAGAATTGTTTTAATTTGAATTATTTACCTAAGCATATAAGTAGATTATACATCAAATCCCTATATATGGCTATACATATGTGAGCTTATGTATATGGTATTTAGTAGGCTTAACTGTTTACACATCAAATATCTTGCGTGCTTTGCACGCATCCATTGTTTTTGATGTGTAAACATTTTAGCTCACGGTATGGGCAAAATTTCAAATGTGTAAAATGTTAGAATAACTGTATCGTAAGATGTAAGATAACTGTAACGTCCAGTTCCTCTCTCGCTCACACTACTGCGCGGCATGACTGTGCTACTCTAACCAACAAAGAGAAGAGAAGAAGAGAGGGAGAAATTAAACTACGAGCGGAGTTTGTTTGTTTATGTTTCGATCAATTTACTCACTCATATATGTACAAAATGTGTGTGTACATTTATTCGTGGCAGAGTTATTTGTTGATGTTAAACGTATGGAGATCGACTATACTAGCGATGTGCACTTCGACACATATGGGCAATAAACACATATGAGCTGATGCTATACTCATAAGGGCTTGACGAGGGGTAACGCTGTGCTAAGGAGAAGAGTAACTAGTATGAGAGAACAAATGTGATTTCTTTTGTGTATGTATATGTATATGAATTTATTGATTTCGTCCCTGTAGAGAGTGTGAACGTGAATGCATAAGAAAACTTCGTACTTAGCTATACTTTACTCATGGTTTTTGGATTCATTTCATAAACCTAGTAATTGCGTTACCAGGAACAGAAAGAATTTTTCAATTACCTTTGTATTGTGGAACTTTTTAATTATATTATTGAATGCAAATGTAATTTTTCTGCTTGGTTGTTACTTTGAGAGATCGAAAAAAGAGAAGCAGCAAACGCACTGCTGCGTGCTGATAAGGGATGCCAACTCTATATTTTAGATCAAATTAATAATTAACACAAAAATTAAATAATATTTTTGTTTACGATTACAACTTTTATGCATGTATGTAATGTATGCAAATACTTTAAACAAAAATTAAAGAATAATAAAAATAAAAAATTAGTAAAAGGTTTTACACAAAAAATATATACTTTTCATATCTAAAAATTGATAAAAAATTAAAATTTTCAGTCGCCCACTAAAACGATCTCACTCCCCAATTCCCTACAATTAACTAAAATTGAAGTCGATTCCCAACAATTCGAGGTATTCCTTATAAGTTGGCATTCCTGCTGCCAATGCTCACATTTCTTCGGCGTTCTGGCAGTAGCCAGGGCGCTCTCAGTTATATTCACTCACTTTCCACATTAGTGTGGCCAAGTTAACAATTTATAGTTATTCTAGCTATTTTTGTTTTTTTAATTGTTTTTTTTCTATCTCACAAGATATGTTTTATAAATTGAAAACTGATTTACTTTTGGTAATGGTAATATAAATATGTAAATCGGATATATTTTGGTCGCTAAATTTAAAGAAGAATGCGGGTTATTTTAATATAACCTGGTCACTCTGCTTCACAATTGGTTAGGCCAGTGGCAGTTGTAAGGGGCTATTTCCCACTCTCCCCCGCCCCTCCCCAGAAAAAATTTCAAATACAAAAAATAATAATATCTGATAGAAAAATTCGAAATATATGGAAAATTTTTAATATTTATGAGTCCCCCAGAAAATTTTATTTGTATCCGCCACTGGTGTACTCTCTTCCTTATATTAGTTTTTTGCACATATGCATGCACATTTAAGTGTGCTTTTGGCAAAACAACAACAATAATGTGTATGTGTATACACAATAAAACCACCACCGCTCGCGATTAAATTTACACCCCGCTTCTAGCACCTTCTTACACACGACGCGGCAGAGGGCAACTGAAGTGCACATCCCTAGACTATTCCATACAAGCAGAGAAGTCGCCGTAGCAAACACAAGCGTTTGATAGGTTTTGAATTCGGTTAGTTAGATTGGATTAAAATTAAATATTTTTTAAAATATAAAATCAATACAAAATGATAATAATAAAGAATCTAGGTTTCAATAAATGTATAAACAAAACAAATACATTGTTTCTTATTTTTATTAAATTCAGTTAAGGCTAATCTCTTTGCGGTGCTTTTAGAAAGTAGTGGTCGCCCCTGTTGCTTTTCTAAGGTTAAATGCGGAAAGCACTTATCGTCGCCTGAGAATTGATTTGGCGTATGTGTGTACAAATTCATATACCTATACGACGTTATGTAAAATTTTCAAATCTAATAAAATTTTAAATCGACAGGAAGAAAAACTTAAAGCCCGAAAAAAAGATGCAATTGCATTGCGTATATGCGAGCATATCGTGATTCAACCACAACATATCAGCCCTATTCACGATTTGGTGCAAATGCAAAATATTTCTGCTATCATAACAACAAATACATACGATATGGAACAAAAATTTGCATTTGCATTGATGCAAGGTAATTTGCAATTTGTAGTGAATTGGGTTATTACAAATATATAAAAGATAATGATATCTAATAAATTTTTATGTTTATAAAAGAATTCCTTTAATTTGAATTATTTACCTAAGCATATAAATTATACATCAAATCCCTATAAATGGCTACACATATGTGAGCTTATGTATATGGCATTCAGTTGGTTTAACTGTTTACACATCAAATATCTTGCGTGCCTTGCACGCATCCATTGTTTTTTATATTATTATGTTTTTTGTAGACAATGAAAATTAAATCTAGTTGTTAATTTTTCAAAGTCTTGACTGCCGTTCCATGTTTTAGTTTCATTTGAAGTAATGTATAAACTGGCTTAAAGAACGTATATATGTAGTCATCACAACAACAGTATATATAGAGACGGGCAAATCAGACGGCCGTTTCGGAATCCGCCACGATTCCTCATTAGGGATCTTAGTGATAGTTCTTAATCTTTAAATATACTATATATGCTACTAATATTTGAAATCGTAACCCAGAATTTTATAATTTCTAATAACCCAAATCAAACAAAATTAAATTTTATTGTTATCTTTATTACTAAATATTGTTTGGTAAGTTTTGCAATGAAAATGTTCTGTTGGAATTTGACCCAATAACTTTAATTTTCCGCAAAATAAATTTGTGGGAGAGAAGTAGCTCTCTATTTATAGAAAATTGAGAGTTAAAATATTATGTACGTTTTAGCAATATCTCATATTACAGCAATGTCGTACTATCTGTTGACCAAACAATATCTGGCAAAAGTTGTAATATGTCCTTAATTTCAATAGCCACTCAAACTGTGTAAATAAATAACTTTAAATTGACATTATATGTTGGATATTACAAACATTATTAATTTTATCACGTACACATCTTACATTGGTATTGAAGTTAACGAGTTAAGCTAGAAAAGAATCTGGAAAAATGTGAGGTTAAAATTTCGTCATTCCAATTACAGCTTCAAAAATACAAGAATAACTGCAGTAATATATTTACTAAAAATCAACTAAATATTTTGAGCAATACGAAACCAAAACTGAGGTATAACATAATATAATATGTAAACAAACAATTTTTCGATTTGTCAAAGATTTTTTTATTTGTCAAAATGAAAATACCTTATAAATTTTTTCTACCATGATCTACAAGTGCTCTCTTACAATTTTTGTTGCCTCTTATTCAGCGGTGCCATATTTACAGATTTATCTGTAAATTACAGTTTTGCGGTCGGCATGCAGTCTTACAGATTTCCCTCAAATATTACAGTTTATTCCCAATTTTACAGTTTTTGCAATAATATGCAGAATAGACTTAAATATGTTTTGGTTATCATAAAAATGTAATTGTATTTCAGGGTAGCGCTTGCAGGTAGCGAATATGGAAAGAATATTTCCCCAAATTAATTTTTTTTTTTTGTTGGAACAGACAAAAGAAGTATTCAAGAATACAGCACTCAGACAAGTTTTACGTCCATTGTACTATATCCTGTGTTCCCTTCTGCTATTCTTTAAATCTACCAGATTTATTAATAAATCTTAGCAGACCTTGCGGTGTTAGAGAGCTCAGGTGTTCATCTCCCAACACTCCAGTACCAAATATGCTTACTCTGATCTGGCAGAAAGCGGGGCAGACACTAAGAAAGTGGTCCGCCGTCTCTTCACATTCTTCCTCCAAGCCACGGGAAGCACAAAATGCACTAGCTCCCAGGCCAATCATATGCAAATGTTTGGCCCAAGATAAATAACATGTATATAATCCCACCAGCTGCTTGCAGCTCTTTCGGTTAAGTGATAACAGGAAGTCAGTTAAACGCTTCGATATAACAGGTCACATGGTCTTTGTCTGCCTAAGGCCCATTCGGTTCACCCATTTACGATTGTGGCTCAAGTCGACCCACTCATTAATGATGGTCTTGAAGGCTGTAGACGACAAAGACTGTACAGGTTATTTGCCCAGGAAACCAGTTTCAGAACCCTTTCTGGCCAGAAGGTCAGCCGATTCATTTCCTGAAATTTCTGAGTGTCAAGAAACCCATATCAACAGTAGGCTATTGTGTTTTCCAACACAATAAAGCCTGGATTTACAATGCATAACCAGTTTAGATGTGGTTAGAGGATTAAGCAAGGATTTAAGCGCAGCCTGACTGTCACTAAATACACAGATACTTCTTTCTCCCCAATCATAAAAAACAGAAGCATACAACCCAAGGGAGAAGTGAAGGTGAACTCCATCATTTTCAATGAAGACTGCAGAACCCGAACCGAATTCTGTTCTGGAGCCGTCAGTGAAAATAGGCTTACAATCAACTCCCAACGCAGGTCCCGGCAAAAACCAAGTTTGGGCTTCTGGAATTTGTATTGTATAGCGCTGTTTTAAAACTGGAATTGTTGGCATTGTATCGGATGGCATTTATAGAACTCCATATCAGTACCTTCAACAATGTCACCAATATCCCAGCAAGTGTCATACCAATACCCATTGCGTTTAAGCCTACAGATGACTTCGACAGCCTCTCCTTTAGCAAAAATATCAAGGGGTGGTAAGTTGAGCAATGCATCCAAGGATGGGCCAGGTGTTGTAGGAAAAGGTCCCGTACAACATATGGCCAAAGTCCACTGAAATCTGGCAAGAGCTTTCCTAACGCTGTCATCATTAAGTCTGCTCCACCAGAGTATGGATGCATAGGTGATGATGGGTCGAATCATAGCCTTATACAGCCATAAGACTTTATAAGGTGATAATCCCCATGTTTTGCCAAAAATAGCCATACATTGACAAAAAGCTGCCAATGCATTAGATACCTTTAGCTCAATATGAGAACGCCAAAGAAGTCTGGTAAAACAAAACCATCAATTTTCCTTCTCCTGGTAAATATACAGAGAATGGACACTTACAATACATATGCAAAAATGAGCTGCATTAGTACGCGTAGGACTGAATTTTACAAAAACAATTTGCTGTGAAATGAAAAAGTTGGGTGTGGTAGGATTGAATTTTATGTGTGGTAGGACTGAATTAATTGAAAATCTTTTAGTAGGAGGACCGAAAATTAGTAGTAGGACCGAAATATTTTGCATGTGAAAATTCATATGGGGTGGCTGATGTTATGAAATTTCTACTACTTTGTATAAAAGCTAATACTTGTTATGCCTTACTTCAAAAGTACAAATTATAAATATGTAATTTCTTACCAATAAATTGTTTCTTTATTATCAAAATTGTTAAAATATGCGTTGTTTTATTTATTACGAAGCATTTTCAACACAATTCTACTGGGTTCAAAAAAATAATCTATCAATGAATATCAAATTAATACTTTTTTGAATAAAAAAGTACCTATATAATTTTCAACGCAGTAGAATATTTTATCTCCCCATTGCATATCAACTGCCAATTGATATTTGGCGCTAAAAGTCGAAATTGACTTTGCAAATAAAAGTAATTTATTTGTGTGATAAACCAAGTGACAATTTCATTATTGATTTCATTGTGCTATTTATTGTGTGAAGTGCTTTTTTAAATATTAAAATTTATAATGCCGAGCACAAACACATGCATTTTTAAATACAGTGGAGGAAGGAAGATGTTTGAGTTCCCAAAAGAGAAGGTTGATCCTGAAAGGTATGTAGATGTAGATTTCTTGAAAAAAATGCTTTCGCGTTTGTATGTGGTTATTTATATTTAAAATTGTATAAATTGCATGATTGTGTGGAACCCCTGCCCTACTTAGGTGATGAAGTCGTTTCTGATGATTTTCTCTTTTCTTTTGAGAAACAATTCGAAAAATGTAGCCTTGTTAAGCCACCCGAAGACTTCATATCATATATTCAAAATTTAGATACAGATTTTGTGAGTGTTTCGACTCATCCTGTCATAGAATTGGAGTTACGCAATATCTGTTTGATAAAATGAAAAATATTGACCCTTTTACTTGTTGTGAAAATTGTGCCCCTGATGTTTTGTTGTTGTCTATACCCACTTCAAAAAATAAGACTCTATGTGTTTCACATATGTAGTTTTGTTCCGTTTTTTTCCAACATAATTTTTTTTTGTCTCTTATTTACTATTTGTACTAACTTCCAATACCCCTAACTCAATGTAAATAAACTATACGTATCATGTATATATGTACATATATTATATTATATTTATTATATATTAAATGCCCTGTAATATTGTTTTTATTGTATTATTATATGTAATCTTTTATTATAAAGTATTTTAATTATGTTTTATTATTATTTATTTATAAAGTATTTTAAGATATTTATTTATATTGGTGATATAGGCGTTTTGGGGATCCGAACACCAAAAAAAAAAATCGGTAACGCGCCATTTTGCATACCTCTTTGGGTGGTGTGGAAATTGCAAAACTTTTAACAATAAAATCTTTCCAGGAAAGTTGACAGGTGATTGATTAGCGCCATTGAAGCAAGAAAGAAATGGATTCGATGGTATCAAACTAAAACGAGGAGGAAAGGGACAAGGTTATTATAAATCCTACATAGGCAACATATACGGGCAAGAGTTTTCTATTTAGCCCGGCTAATATAATCCATTCAATTTACTGCACACTATTACAGGCAGAAGCAATTTTATATAATTAATAAGAAAACCTGAAATGTAAAATAAATAATGAAATGTAAAATTTTCAATCAAATTAATTTTTAATTTAATAAACAGCTCTTTAATATTTCACCACTTTTGGATATTTTACAAGGCAACCATCAACAACGATAGGTGAATTCACACGTACAGAATGTGTGAATATAAAAAATTAAAATTTTTTGACAGTTTTGAATTAAGAGAGTCAAAAGAATAACACCAGTTTTAAGAGGGTTAACCGATAGCCCGTTTGAGCAACACCAAGAGTCAATCATATTCAGAGCATTTTGGGCTTGCCTACTAACATACCCGACCGAATGGCCCGTAATTAAGCAAGCAACGTCATCAACATAGGTCTGTATGTAGATACCCGACTCATTTAGGGAAACAACCAGAGAGTCAACCAGCAGACACCACAGCAGTCGAGAGAGTACGCCCTCTTGGGGACATCCTCTATTCACGCCACAAGTCACAGATTGACCACAATCAGCTTGAACCATCATAAGCCTGTGTGACAGCATTGAGCGAATCCAGTTAACAAGAACAGTATCCGCTCTACGCTGACCTGCTGCATTGCACATGCCGTCAAAAGTCGCGTTGTCAAAAGCTCCCTCAACAAAAATACCAATAGTGTATTCTTTCCTGTGGAGGGTCCGCTCAATCCGACCTACCAGATTTTGCAGGGCCGTCTCACATGATTTTCCACATTGGTAAGCATGCTGAAATGGAGAGAGAGGATGTAACAATAACGACTCACTACGGATGCGGTATTCAACACAGCGCTTAAGACATTTTAGTAAGAAAAACATCATACTAATTGGTCTAAAGCTTTTGGGATTGGTATAGTTGTCCTTTCCAATTTTTGGAAAGAAAACAACTTTTACCAACTTGTTGAGGTATGTGAGCGAAAGCCAAACTGGAGATGAAGATCTTCTTCAAAACCGGTAGCAACTGCACCATACCCTCTTTTAGAGCAACTGGTAGTATACTATTCGGACCCGGCGATTTGAAGCTGTCAAAGGAAGCAATAGCAAACATAATCGCATCTTCATTCGCCAGTGTCCTAGCAACCCACCAGTTACTTTGCGAAACTGTCGAACTAACCCTCCCCGCTTCCGGAAAAGTGGGATGTTGAACAACAGAGACCTGATTGCCTCACATCTCACTTTTTGATTCCGTGAAAGTACCATCAGATTTTTTGAGTGAACACAATCGGTTGGCTTGACCCTTTTTGAGTATTTTCGCCAACCTATCTATTTCAGACATAGTTTCTTTTTATACTCCTTCTGCTTTTGACGATATAGAGCCCAGTGCTCATCAAGATTAGTCTTGAGAGCCCTGTTGATAAGTTTTCTCGACTCAACCCGCAGGGCTTGCAGCTCCTTGCTCCACCACGGAACAGGAATTTTAGAAAGAGGTTGGCGAGGGGGACAGGCACGCTCAAAGCTGGTCTTAAGAGCAGAGGTGAGATTTTCAACCGCTGCTTCCAAACCTCGCCAATTACGTAGTTTAGGGGGTAGAGCACAGCTTAATGAAGCCAGTTTCCCTAAACTTTGCCCAATCCGTCTTTTTCGGATTTCTTATGGACTGTAAAGGATTAACTTCAACGCCATACTGAAATTCGATATATCTGTGATCCGATAGAGAATTATCTCTAAGGATTTTCCAGTTTTTAATTGACAGCACTAACGTTTCATTCGAAAGAGTTAGGTCAATAACCTCTTGTCTAGTAGGTGGGTTGGTTCCCAACGTTTTGTATGTTCAGCCCAGAAGACAGTATGTAATTGAGAAGATGGGTCCCTCTTACGTTGCACTTGCTGCTGCCCCAGATAACATTCTGTGCATTAGCGTCACAATATAATATGAGCCCCAAATTCATCCTTTCACAGTACTCCACAAATTCAACAACCATCGCTGGCCGTGGTGGTAAAATTGCACCGTATGTAAAGTAGGCAGAAGCAACCGCAAAATGTTACCATTTTCGATTGACCTGAAAACTCACCTTAGCAGCCACCATATTTTGGCTACAAAACTGACCAAGTTTTGTGATTGTAAGATGAGGAGATGCTATAAGACAGGTTCTAGGTCTATTAGAACTCTCATCATATAGAATCGTGCGCCCCCTTAACTCACCAAGTCCACAGATGCGTCCTTTATAGATCCAAGGTTCTTGGATTGTTGTTATGTGGGGGAATGTATGCAACATGGAAAGGGGTTTACATAGGAGTGCAGTAGCAGCCTTGGAATGCTGCAAATTTATCTGGGTTACTGTAAGTCCATAGATAGGTTCCGCAATATTTGCAGAGTTAGAAGACCGGGGTAGTCTCGCGTTATCATTGCCGGCAGCAGTAGGCATCACAGAGGTGGCGTTAATACTTTGGAAAGTATTAGAGCCTCCCATCTGTGCGCCCACTCTGCAAGAGATGGCAGTATCGGCCTTCGTCCTCTTTATTTGAGCGCGCCTGAAGGAAGCAGCTTGGTTTCTCTGAGCAACCTCTGCATCTGTTGTTGTAACCTCATAGGTTGTTGTTATCTCATACTACGAGAAGGCTGTGGCCCCAGTACGCCGGCTTCTGTGGGAGGTATGTCAGTCACAGTTGTGACGTCCAAACTCATACCTACTTCAGCCGGAGGGTCCACAGCCCCTGAAGAGTTGGTTGTAAAGATTACAACCCCACTCTCCCCCGGGATACGCTCTCTGTCGTAGACTCGAGATACTTTGTTTGGGTTTTTTCTTATTTCGGTTGTATTCATGCCGTTCCGTTTGGTCACCTGCTCCTCCTGTTTGACCACTGCGAAGCTGTGCGTCCTGTCGAATCAGAATGCACGGGAACCTCTATAAAGAAAAGGGGAAAGGAAAGGTCAACCGCTCAGCGCCCCATACCACAGCAAGGCCACCGTTACTCTCTAAGGCGGCCAAGTATCAGAGATGCTCAAAAAGACAGCCTAATTTAACCCTGGAAAACCAATGCATTCAGATGGCTGACTCGCCTCCGATGGCTTTCCAGAATTACTCCCCTGTCTGCCAAAGTATCCAATAGGCATGGGTCGCATAACACCTTGGGAAGGCTTTGTATAAGAGGGTGTGCTCCCTCCGCCTGGACTATGTTAGCCAGTCACATATCAGAAATCAGATATGCAATAGTTTCCAGTCGTCACCACGTGGAGGTGATAGACCAAACTTCCATCAGATCACTCAATTACGGCACGTATCAAAATATATGTTGGTCCCCTTGAGTGATTGACAGCCTGACAGGCCAAATGAATACTGACAAAACTAAAATTCGAAAATTAGCTGAAAAGAACAAAAGACTTACTTTAAAAAAATTATAAAATTTAACAAATTTTGTGGCATCAAGAGAAATGTACAAGAAATTTGATGAAGCCATTTTGAGAGCTTTTAAAATTGTTGTATTGATTACTTGTGAACTATGACTACCCAAAAAAACGGACCCAGGAATGTTTATTTAATTTTTTAAGTGGTCATAACAAGAATGTTATTTCGTGTTTCTTATTAATAATAATAATAATAATAACACATATTTATTTTATACATTTTTAAATGGATTTGTTTCTTTTATTATTGACTTTTTTACTTAATTTTAAAGGAATCAGTTTTTATTTTTATTAATATTATTACATATTTATTTCAATAAATTAATTTGAACTATTTCAGAACATTTTTGCGAGTAGAACCTGACACCAATTAAACGCTAGTTTTTTCAAACAAAAACAGTCTGATGGCTGATTATTGTTGTCATTATGATAAATAACGCAAATCAAATAACTTAATTTTTTTTTTTTTGGGTGAAAGTGTTATAAGAACTGGTTTAATATTAATACAACATTTGTATGTTCATTTGCTTTTGAAGTGAAACTTCTTTTATCTTGTCCTAGAGTAAAACCAACCGGATGTGACGTCGCCTGTAAGTTTGCAATGCGACATAATTTTGTCGAGCAATGTGCATGAGGGGCTAAATATCAATATTCCGTAACTGAAATCACTAGCACACTATATAATAAACGATTCATAAATAGTTTTAATTCAATATAACATGTTAATTACACACACACACACACCTATGGCAGAAAGAACAATGTGTAGCGTCGCCATCTTAAAGTTTATGACAGTTATACATTTCACATACAGATAGCGCAAATGTCCAACGAATTACATGAAGATGTCGCACACAAAAAGAGTTCGCTACAATTGTCATCGACATTACCGATACAGAGTTGCAATTTTTGTTCTAGCATTAATCCAAAAAAAAAATTGGTTGTGTATTAACGAACACAAGGCAGAAGTGAAACTTCTTGTGAACTAAACGCAACACAACCAAATACAAGTTACATTCAGCTCGTTGCAGAGTTGTTTTTTATCAAAATATACTCGTTTGTTTAATACTATTTGATATGTAATGATACTGTTTTGTAAAATAACTCATTGCCACCCTTAATACTCGGCGTGCTCGGTGTACAATACACCGAGCATATCATGTTCGATTCTCTCTTTGTGTTCGGTGCAACAACAATTTCATGGTGTTCGCCGAGCATACTCGCAATATAACAGCCTAATTGTATTTGGTGAAATAGGGCACAGATACATAATTTTTGCAAATCCAATAGTAGTATATATGTAAATATTTTCTCAAATATATCTCAACTCATTCTCAACTTCATAGCCAATGTTGAGAAAAATATTTGATGTCGATTGGAGAATCATGTTGGATATATATAAATTTGTCAAAGGTTAGAGAATTTTTTTTTGTGCTTGTTGGGAATGAGAAAAACACAACAACAAATAAGTATACAGGGTGACAATCGTAAAGTGACGCACACATTTCAGCAGTTATTTTCAAAAGGACGTACTTCCATTAAGTACAATTAAGTGTTAACATTGCTGAATATATAAGCATTAATTTGAACCCCACCTCATTCAATATAACCTCCTTTAGCCTGCACACATGCCTTCAATCGATCCGGAAATCGTAGGACTGTTCGCCGCAGGACTTCCTGATCAATTTCAGTCCAGGCTTTCTCTAATGAATTTGTCAGCGACTCCAGACTGTGGTGTTGAGATGCACAAGCCTTACTCTCTAAACAAATAGAGTAGTCCATTGGATTCAAGTCTGGGAGTATCGTGGCCATTCTTGAGATGTTATGAATCCAGAAAAATTGTCTTTTATCCATGTTTGCGTTAATTTTGCCATGTAGGAAGGTACAGAATCTTGCTGGAAAGTCCAGTTTTCATTTCCAAATGTATCTCGGGCCCAGGGAAGAACATGTTCATTTAAAATGCTCCGATAAACAACCTGGTCAATTTTAACACCCTCTTCAATGAATATTAGAGGGGTTCTGGCATTAGCGGAAACTCCAGCCCATACCATAACGAAAGCTGGCTTTTGAACTCGGCCAACAGTCCTATTTTGTTGCGATGATGATGTTAGCCACATTCGGTCATTTTGCGCATTGAAATGTTGTTCAACCGTGAAAATTTTTTCATCTGTAAACAAGATATTTTCAACATTTTTTAACACGGAGGAGCGTAGCAACGCCTTGCATCTTTGCAGTCGCAAATCTTTCTTTTTTTGTGTCAGATCTTGAGCTTTTCGGAGCTTGTACGGCTTAAGATTAAGTTTTGATTTTGCAATGATTCGCACTGTTTCACGGTTTACTCCCACTTCCTTAGCGGTTTTTCTCATTGAGCGCCTTGGATTTCGCTTGATTCGTTTACGAATTTTTTCTGTTAAACCAGTAGTGGCAACTGTTGAAAATTTTCCCCGGTCTCTATCTCCAAAACCCCCAGTTTCATTATATCGAATAATAGCTCGGTCTACCGTACGACTTGACAAATTTAAAGCCTTTGCAATTTGACGGCTACTATAATTTGCCAAATGAAATTTCATAATTTCACGACGAATATTTTCCTTGTCCATTTTTATGGAAATTTCAAAATGTAATAACAAAAATTCAAATGAAATTAAAAGCAAAGCCAATGATGAATGAATTTGCTTTTTAAATTAAAGAAACGGTTAATGGCAAAGCTTGCTGCAGAGTATTAAACTTGCGTCACTTTACAATTGTCACCCTGTATAGAACGGTAGTGGTAGTTGTTTTCAATATCTTTATTCAGTGAAGATATTTTATTTAATTTTTTTATTTATTTATTTAAGTCTATGGAAAGAATTCCTTACAAACTATACAAATTGTAGTACTTAAATGTAACTTAAAAACTAAATTTGTGAATAAAAAAAACTAAGTATATTTTTAAATACCGATTTAGAGACAGTGAAATCTAAAGCAAAAGAATTTGAGATAGAATTAAATTCTATTAAGGATCTATGAAATGGCACAAAAGATCTTTTAGGTCGCAGTGCCTGCCTGGTTGGGCTCCCCTAAATAATAAAAAGGATCTATGAATAGGAGCAAAGAAAACATAATTTGTCTTACATACCCGAGAATAAAATAAAACACAATGGCGAAGACTTCTCGTAGGTATATATCATATACAAATAAAAGGGACAGCATAGATCTTCTACACTGTAAAGACCGTAAATTAATCAATCTACAGCGTGCTTCATATGATGGAGTAGGTTCTACAAAGCGTCAGGAACGCAGAGCGTAACGGCATTGATAATGCGGCCTCCAGATGAAAGCCGCATACTCAAGGATTGATCTCACGAAGGAAGTAAACATGACTTTGAGTGTGTATGGGTCTAAGAAATCGGAACTATTGCGCCGATTTTTTATTTTTTTTTTTATTGAATCTATTCATAAGAATATTCACAATAAGTATACAAATCTTAAATTCTAAATTTCAATAAATGTACGCCTTAGCCAGTGCTAGGAGTACTACTTTTTGTAGTATGTTGTTTATTTTAATATTTATTAGCTTTTATATACAATTTATAGCAGATCAAGAAGTAAATATATGTTTTTTTCTTATTCGATTGTTATTTTGAAGTTTTAGCAAGTCTCTAGCATATTGATTTGGGTGTTGTTGCAGTTTGACTTTATGTTTTATAGCGTAGTTTTTTATTTCGTCTGCTATCGTTGGAATTTGTAAATCACGATGGATGTTGTCATTTTTTACATACCAAGGCGCTCCGGTCGCTTCACGAAGGATTTTATTTTGAACGACTTGGATTTGGTGGATGTTTGAAGGACTGGCTGTACCCCATAACTGGATGACATAGGTCCAGATGGGCTTTATGAAGCATTTGTAGATGAGTATTTTGTTTTCCAGGCTGACTTTAGAGTGTTTATTGATGAGCCATGATAAGCTGCACCGAGCCAGCTTTATCTGAGTTTTTTTTGCATCGACGTGCTTTTTCCATGTTAATCGTCTGTCTAGATGCAAGCCTAAGTATTTGACTTTGGTAACTTGTGGTACAGTGATATCATTTAATTTAACTGGAGGGCATGTTCCTTTATTTAGTGTGAATGTTATGTGAGAGCTTTTTGTTTCATTTATTTTAATACGCTACTTTGCTAGCAAGTCTTCAAGATTTTTGATTAGTGTGGGTACTAAGAATGGTTGGAAGATCAGATGTGTGTATTAGGTATAGAAGGGGACCCAGAACACTTCATTGTGGAACACCAATTCGTAGTCACGTGAAATAAGACTTATATTTTAGTCTGAACTTTCTATTGGTTAGATATGACTCTAAAATTTTATGACAGCTTGCTGGCAGTAGTTTTTTGATTTTGGCCATCATGCCACACTTTGTCGAACGCTTGTGCGACGTCAAGGAAGATAGCTAAGCAATATTTGTGTGCTTTGGTAGGCACTTGTTACCTCGGCAACAATTCTGTGGACCTGTTCGATTGTGCCGTGCTTTTCTCTGAAGCCGTATTGATGGTTTGGGATAACCGATTTTGAGGATGTTGTTGAAGAGTTGAGTCAAGTAAACAATTGCAGATTTGGGTAGTTCCTTTATAATTTTTTCTGTAGTTTGGTCAAGACCAGGAGCCTTTTTAACGTCGATTTTTGACCTAACTGCAGCTTCGAGGTCTGCACGTCTCAGTTTTATAAATCTTGTTGTAGCAGAGGGTGTTATGGGCAGTAGATCAGTTTCTATTTGTTGCGGATTTGGTAGAAACACTGTTCTTAACTGTAGAGCGAGGGCTGTACCTTTTTGTTCCTCGCTTCTGGCTCAAGAGCCATCTGCCAGCCTGATAGAGGACTCGCGTTGTATGGGTCGCTTGAGATGTTTTGCTGCTTTCCACTGTGCATAATTATCTGCTTTGTTAGCACCTAGATTTTCAAAATACTTTTGCAAGGAAGCATCCTTTGTCTTATGTAGTGCTTCGTTAAGTTGTTTGACTGCTGCTGCCAAGTTTTTTTTCGCCTGTGGAGATCTGTTTCTTTGCCACTCGCGTCTCATATGGCGTTTTTTGCATACTAGAAGGTCAATATCGCCTCCGAATATGTCATTTCTTTTATGTTTGTTGTCATTTTTTACAGCTGGTGTTGATATCATAACTGCTTGTTGTAGGATGGCATTAAAGGAGGATATGGAAACATCAATGTCTTCGCTGGTTTTTAGTGGGATTTTAAGATTGATATGGTTATGTACATAATTACGATACTTGGTCCAATTTGTGGATTTATATGAAATACTAGTGGTGATATTTTTTGTTCCAGTAAGGTTTGTAATGGCAATTATTGTTGGAGAATGGTCAGATGATAGATCCTGGATAGAAATTGCAGTGATTTGATCGCATCTTAAGCCCTTGGTTATGCCGAAATCTATAAGATCCAGCATTTTTCGCAAGTCTGCAGGCTAGTATGTGGGCGTGCCCGCTGATATAAAGTCCAGCCCATTGTGCAGAACCCCCTGTGATTGCCTACCTTTAGGAGAGATCAATCTAGATCATATAGTGTGTTTGGCATTGTAGACTCCGGTCGCCACAAATTTCTTGCCAAGTGTATTGAAGAATTGCATAAACATTTGGGTAGTCACTGAAACTCTTGCGCCGAATGAACGCAAATAGAGAGTAAGCTTTCGGAATTATATAGTTCAAGTGAGGTATAGAAAAAAGCTTTCTGTCAAACACAACGCCCAAATCTTTTATTTCACTAACAGATTTTAGGTTAGAATGACCAATATGATATGAGGTAGGAATAGCACTATTTAATTTAGCAAACGTCATGTGAAAACACTTATTAGTATTTAACAATAAAAGATTTATGCAACACCAATCAAGAACTTCGTCCAAATTAGATTGCAATCTTAAGGCGTCAGAGTGATATTCTATTACTGAATAAAGCTTCAAATCATCTGTATACAATCAAAATTGTGAATTCGAAATTCGAAGTTGACAATATCATTAATAGGACGAACAATAATGGACTTAAAATACTACCTTGAGGAACACAAGGAATCATATCTGTAATTCAGGTTTACGATTTCAAATATTAGTAGCTTATATAAGATATTGAATGACAAAGAGCTATCACTAAGATCACTGATGAGGAATTGAGGCGGATTCCGAAGCGGCCGTCTGATTTGCCCGTCTCTATAACACTGCTGTTGTTTTGACTACATTTGTTTATTAAGCCTATTTATATATAACTTCAAATTTTAATTTGCTTCTAAATATATAAAGGGTTTTCCATTAGGGACATAACAAACTTATCTATTAATAAAACACAGAATTTTTTGAGATATTGAGTTCAAATTTATTGTGGGTGTAGTGCAAGCATTACATTTTATGAATGAAATTCGATTTCAGTCATATGACCACCACGAGCCCGTTTACAGCGATCGATTCCTTGGACCCAATTTTTCACCACTCTCGCACACATTTCGACCGGAACGTTGGAAATTTCGCGTTTGGTATTGTCTTTGAGCTCGTCTAAAGTTGCTGGCTTGTTGGCATAGACCAGTGACTTGATATAGCCCCATAAAAAGAAATCTAATGGCGTTAGATCGCATGAACGAGGCGGCCATTCCACCGGGCCATTTCTCGAGATAACACGTTCACCGAATTTGCCTTTCAATAAATCGATTGTGACGCGTGCTGTGTGGCTAGTGGCACCGTCCTGTTGAAACCACATATCGTTGATGTCAAGTTCAACCAATTCTGGGCACAAATAATCTTCCAACATAACACGATAGCGCTCTCCATTGACGGTCGTTTTCGCTGTAAACGGGCTCGTGGTGGTCATATGAACGAAATCGAATTTCATTCATAAAATGTAATGTTTGCACTACACCCACAATAAATTTGAACTCAATATCTCCAAAAATTCTGTGTTTTATTAATAGATAAAACTGTTATGTCCTTAATGGAAAACCCTTTATTTATATAATTTTTGGATGACTTCGAACTTGTGTCGAGTTTGTCAACTGCCGAAGTTTTGAGAAATAATGCTGACTAGGAAAATCAGAAATATGAAATATGGAACTAATATGATTACAAAAATGGCGTCCGCTTGGCTAATCAGAAGAACTCAGCGATGCGTTTCTAACACACTTTGAAAGCAGCTTTTCTGATTTTGCACCCGGGAAACGCACCTATTATTCTGAATACTTTGGTAAATAACTTGCAATTTGCATCTTTTTACAAACGCGTGCATCACAAAATATTATTCCACAAAACACAAACACTATTGATAGGTTTCATATAAAATTAAACATGAACAATATATTGCATAATTGGACAACACATAATTATGAAAAAGTAGTATTAATTTAACACACCTTAACTAATGTTTTCCATACTACACTTTATCTCCGTTTTCAGAAATATTTACGCTTAAGGGCAGTCAATGTTTTTCCCAATTTTTTTTCAGGTCAACTTGTGACTCAATCAGCTGACTTTAATTGCGCTCCAAAAATAAAGTGTTGTCCTTAACATTAAATTTAATGTATTATTTTCAATCTTGGGTATAAAACCATAAGATCAATGGCATCGAAAATCACGATTCAAAGTAAAAAATTTATCTTTATGCCAAAATAAAATTCGGCTTTTGGACCATAGTGCATCGCTTCAGGAGCTGTTATCATGTATGAATTTCAGTAGGACTTATTATACCAATGATGCTGATCAACAACTAACTCAGGCCTACTAGATGCTTTTAGTGAGGTGTCGATTCGAGCCATGTAGTAAATGGCCCTGACCCGTTCATGAAAACCGATGAGGTTAAATGTGTCATTAATCTGCCGAATTTAGTATACAAAGCGTTTTTGAGCGATAAAAATGATCGTAACTGAAGGGATTTTTGTAGATATCGAAATAAGACTAAATATGTTGCTCGTAAAGCAAAGGTAAGGTATGAGCAGCGGTGCCATTTTGACAGATTTATCTGTAAATTACAGTTTTCGCGGTCGGCACGCAGTTTTACAGATTTCCCTCAAATATTACAGTTTGTTCCCAAATTTTACAGTTTTTGCAATAATATGAAGAATAGACTTAAATATGTTTTGGTTATCATAAAAATATAATAACAGAAGTTCAGGTAGAACTTGCAGGTAGCGAATGTGAAAAAAATATTTTCCCAAGGTAATACCTACTAATTAAACTAAAATTCAAAATAAGTTTATGCCTCTGGTCATAAGATAGGTATAGCCTGCGTTCAAAATTATAAGTTGGTGTGGCACCTTCCATACAAACTAAATGCTTTTTTGGGTATATCTGAAACCGTTTACGGTACAGTACTGAATTTTCTCACAAGGGTGTCGATTGACAATGTGAGTTGGATTGCAAAAGGGAGTGTGGCACATCCCATACAATCTGAATATGGAATATACCAGGAACAATTTGAACAACTATATTAACAATTAGTGTTGAAGTATTAAATGCCCATGGCTTTCTGTTCTAATAAAATAATAAATAATATTTATCTGTGAATATGAATGAGAAATTGCAGTAAAATAAAAGATGTACTTTATATGGGAGAGTACTCCATTTGTGTCAAATGCGAAATCTGACACACAGTTGTTAAATGAGGAACAGAATGTGAAGCTGAAGCGTGAAGTAACAATCTGTCAAAAGTAAAATGTATACAGTAAGAAAATGTAATCAAACACAATGTGAAGTTGTCGCTGCTCTGAAGATGAAGCACAAAATAAGAACTTTTTAAGTTTGTCGCTCTTCAAGCATAGCAATTGATGGTCGAAATAAAAAGTGGAAGAATGCACTGAATTATTTATAGAACTTGCAAAAAAAATTAATTGGTTTACAATTTAAAGCACTTTGATTGCAAAAATGTGGAAAAAATAGGATTGTGTGTGTTTCCAATTAAAACAAACATAAGCTTCACATTTTTATTTCTTGCGCATCGCTGTTCGTTACGCTACATTATCTGCTTCAACTGCATACTTCAAGCTTCACATTCTGTTTCATGTTTTACTTTCCACTATTTTCAAAATCGAACAAACCTTTATGTGTAATTTTTTTTTGCATTTTAGTTTAGTTTTGCTAATATTTGTGCATTTTCCTGATATACAAATTTATAATTTGTAAAACTTTCATTCGAATACGAATGCTTGATAAAAGTGTGTATTGATTCGACTTAGAAAACTATAAAGTTGTATATATTAAGAAGGATGTGAACAATGTGGATTAGATATACTAATTAGATTAATTTCGGAGGTTGCCACTCTCATATGGTAATTTCTGTTGTATATTGTTGCTGTTGTTGCAATTTTCGTATTACCCAAACTTTGCAAGTAAAGAAATAAAAAAATTGTGTGAGCAGAATTTTTCCAACTGGGAAATAAGTGTGGTGTTACTAAATAATCATCTGTGCGGATTTCTGCGCCAGCTCATCTATTCCAATCTATTCCATCTATTTATTCATAACAACCGATTTTTAATGAGACGGCAAGAGATGGCAATAGTTAACAGTAAATAACCATCGAAAGAAAAGTCAAATAAAAAGTGAATAACGAAATTTTCGAACTAGTAGTGTTGTCAGCTCACTACATCAGTAAATCATAAAAAATTGTTCCTAAAAGTCTTCGGCATAATAGTTTTTCTCGTTTGTATTTATATAACAAGTCTCTTAAAATCTAAATTTTTAACATTTCATTTGAAGAAAACGATAAAATAGCAATACTATGAAGAATGTTACGCTTTTATGCAACACTGGATGAAGCAGATGTGTGGTTGAAGAATACCAATTATTGCCAGTCGTTAAATTGCGGAGTGACAGCGAAGTTCATAAATCGGAAGTCAAGTGGAGAAAAAAGTGTAGTGGGAAATTGTATGTGGTAATTTATTAAAATCTGAAGGAATTTTTCAAAATTTCTGTTCATATACTTGCGAGAAAGGAAAAAATTAAAGTGAAAATTATTTTTATGATTGCAATAGTATTATGCAGGTGAAAAAAGTAGTGTGTGAATTTAATTAAAACTGAAAAGAAGGCAAGGAAACGCCAATACAAATTTTTTTTTTATGAATTAATACTAAAGCCGCCATTTGCCGCCGCTTGAATACGAAGCAAGTGAGCTTACAATTAAAATTACAACTTTCTCATAGAAATTCTGGAGCATCTATATTTAATATCAATCAATTAAGCTCTAAATTCTACTTTTTAATGATTTGTGATTAAGAACCTGTTTTTTATTCAATGGTCAAAACTACATAATGATAATCTAAATAAATAAAATTGTGTCATTTATTTTAACTTATGAAGCAAAAAAGTTTATAGGTTTAAAAACGATAAATGACTTCTGATTGCTTCAATTTTCCCTTTACATATTTCCTTTTCACCATTTTAAGTTTCTTATTTATTTTTTATCTTTGTTCGTAAGATTGAAAAAAAAAGCAAAATGTCAAAAACTGCCGCACTGTTTAAAAGGAATTGAAAATAATTGAAAGAGAAATAGATATAAAAGAAATAGTGCTGCCAGATTACAAAAAAATGAAAGATAAATTATCCTGATTTGTATTCATACATAAAAACAACCTTATAATTGGTGTTTCCCCAATTGTGCAATCCGTCTCCCCCATTAAAATGAGTCGTTTAAAAATCAATTACAATAGCTTAAGTGGCTGTTCACACTGGCGCAGGCATGAACGCCTGTCTGAAAGAGAGAGGTAGAAAAATAGGTAGTTAGAAAAAGACGGGAGTTTCTATCTCTTTTTTACTACCTATTTTTCTACCTCTCTATTTTAGACAGGCGTTCATGCTTGCACCCGTGTGAACATCCACTAATAAAGTAGAAAACAATAGAGTTCACAAACACATCAATTTTTGCCGTGGTGCAAGTGTATTTATGTTTGTGCATTTGCATTAAAGTATATTTCGGTGGTGAAAGTATATTTCGGTATATTATTTCCAGAATAAAAATTGCTTTTCATTTTTCCGTTTTTAAAGGATGTAATCATTTCTGAGAACAGTCCTTTACTTGAAGTGTCAAAATAATGTAAAAAAAACCCAAATAAACAAGTTTTAGTGTCGAAATCCAAAATTTTGATACATAACAGCTCTCTGAGTTGATTCACAACGAACAGTTGTGCATAGTATTGTTATGTACTTTGTATACCTATGTATAATTGTCATTTTAATTTGGCATTAGGGCTGAGATTATTATTGGTTATATTTTGCAGTAGTTGGATTGCAACTACCACTTAAGCTATATTAAAAATGCTGCAAAACTGAATTAACCTTTGCTTACAGTTCTAAACATCTCATATATGTAATTCAACAAATCTCTCAAAACATGGGCTGTATGTGCTTTCAATCGTTTTATCAAAAATTTTGAAACACGAGTTAAACACTTTAAAAAACCTACCTTTTTTTGCCATTTCCTTTTGATGTTATTCCTAAAATTGCTTTAGTTTTTGACTTCCTTTTACATAATGAAAATTTGTATTCAAATATTATGGTTTTATCATTAACAGAAGACAACGAAAATTTGTATAATATATATTTATAAAAGTGTGTATTAATAATTTATTACAAATACGTTGACGTATTTTGGAAACTTAATATTTTCATAAAAAAATAACATTAAATCAATAAAAGAAATGGCTGAAGAAGTCGATCGTAATGACCCAGAGTTAAAATATCTTTCGGTCGAGCGCAATCAATTTAACGATCCGGCAACACAGGCAGAATGGACACAAAAGCGATTAGTTTGGGTGCCACACGAAAATCAGGTTTGTATGGAGGAATCTAAAATTTTTCATTATTCTTTTAATTTGAATGAATACATTGCATATTTCTTAGTTTTATATTTTGTATATTGTTTTGGAGCACATTAAAGGGCGGGGTTGCGCCTGTCATTCAAAAAATTTTCCACTTGCATTGGAGGCGTCTTTAAATATATAAAACAAAATTTTTGGTAGATAAATATTTATGCTTCGTGCTCAACGCAACCAATTTTTCGATGTTCGATAGTCCAACAATCGCAAGCACATATCTTTAATTTCCTAATTAATTTGAATAACTGGTATGTCGGCGTTTAGGCATTATTATTTTTACTGAACTGTGGGACCGATTAAAAGTATTTTTTGTGAAATTGGTATTTTTTTCATTAACATTTTTATGCAAACATGCATTTTCTCTTATAAAATATTGTAAAGTCGGTTTAAACATTTTATCGCTTGAATTTGTTCAAATGTTTTGCATTGATGATTCATACATTATTCGCATTTTCTTACCTGATGGTGACTAGTCTTTTTGCCTTCATCATATCTTTATCATATTTTTTCTTTTATTTGCGTTTGTAATGTCGCAACGATATCCACAGGAATTTGACAAATTTTTGTATTAACAATGAACAGATTATTTTTTCTGGAGAAATTGTTTTACGTACTCTACATCATGTTTTAAATTATTTATGCACATAATATGCAGAATGGGTGTGGTAGATATCGAGTAATGGTGCAATCAAATTGAAAATATTATCTTTAAATATACAAAAAGAATTCGCAAACGTAATTATTTTATTTTGTAAAATTTTAATTCGTGAATAAAAATTGTTGAATGAAGAAAATATTTTTTTTTTATTGGAAAGTATCTGAAATCACTATTATCATTTGAAGGATGGGATGACACGAAAGTCAAGTACTGCAATCTATAAAATCTATTTACCAAATCACCATGTTATGAAAGAAAGAAAGATAGATAAGAAACCATACCCTAGCTGGCAATTGAGTCGGGGACTCCAGAATTTCGAGATATTGTTTGAAAAAAAAAAGAAAGACAACTCGGTTTTTTTTTTTGCAAGACCATTTGCTTTTTTGTTTCGCAAATTTGGAAGAAGAGTTTCTGGAATTTTGTTAGTGTGACAAGAACCCTACCATCCCACTATGAGTAATTTGACACAATTTTATGGCAAAAAGTAATTTTTCGCACTTAAAAGAACAAAGCTTTTGTTGTTGGAATTTGATAAAGAAACATCAAATCAAATAACAGCGTGTTTTGCTTTTGTAATTAACAAACGACGGCTGATTAGCCGTTTGAATCCTCCAAACCACAGGAACCACAGAAGGCACTAGCTCCCAATCATGTTCAAATGTTTAGCTTAAGAGAAGTAACCTGTATAAAATCCCTCCAGCTGCCTACAGTTCTTTCTGTTAAGTGATAACAGGAAATCTGTTAGACACTTTGAGACAGCAGGTAACATGATCTTTGTCTGTCTAAAGCCTCTCAGTTCTTCCCATTTACGATTGTGTGTCAAATCGACCCACTCATTAATAGTGATTTTTATGGCTGTACACGACAAAGAGAGTACAGGTTCTGGGCTCAAGAGACCAGTTTCCAGCAGATTCATTTCCTGAAATTTCTGAGTGTCAAGAAACCCATATCAACAGTAGGCTATTGTGTTTACCAACACAATCAAGTCTGGATTTACAATGCACAACCAGTTTAGATGTGGTTAGAGGATAACGCATGGATTTAAGCGCAGCCTGACTGTCACTAAAATACACAGATGCTCCTTTCTCTCCTACCATTATCAATGACATGGTTCATGCCCTTGATGATTGCAAAAATTTCTGCTTGAAAAACAGAAGCATACAACCCAAGAGAGAAGTGAACGTGCAATCCATAATTTTCAATAAAAACCCAGAACCCGAACCGTATTCTGTTTTGGAGCAGTCAGTGGAAATGCGCTTACAATCAAATCCCGGCCCAGGTCGCGGCAAAAACCAAATTTGGGCCTCTGGAATTTGTATTGTATAGCGCTGTTTTAAAACTGGAATTGTTGGCATTGTACCGGATGGCATTGACTGATTAGTAAGTATACCAAGTCATTGTTAGTGAGCAGCGCTTTGAACACAGTATACGGAGATTTCAAATGGTTTTAAATAACTAAAACAACAAGAAATATGGAAAAGAAAAGTAATAGTAAGTGATTAATAGTTTAATCTTCTGTCCCTCATAAATATGGATTTATTTAATTTTTTGGATTCAAGATAAAAAAAGTATTTCTTGATTTTTTTATTAATTGTGAAAAAAATTACAAAAAAAATAAAACATAAAAGTGATCAAAAATAACATTACATAATAGAGTTGAAACACCTCTCTAATTTTTCAAGATAATTTCACAAAACTCACGCAGAACAATATTTTATTATTTTTTGAAATCACAGAAGTCCGACAATTTTCGTAAATACCGGTAGTCTAACTAATTTAAATTTATGACAAGCATCCCCGTCCAGTTTGGGGGGTACAATAGATCTCTTAAGATCGTAGTACATCTCTATCTATCTATCTACCCGTCCAGTTGTTTTCTTTGGTACCAGTTCGTAGCTTAGAGTGTAAACCACGGGCTACAGTGCGTAATTACGCTATAAATTCAATTCTGTGAATTTTGCAGGCAATTGAACGATATGGTGCTTACAGTCTATTACTTCTATGGAAGGTTAAGATAAAGATTTTGGCGACAAATATTTTTTTCGGAGCGAAAAAATCATACTTCTGATATAATTTTTAATTAAAGGCTTTTTTCTTAAAAAATAATTTCGGACAAGCTTCTAAAATGTTGGCCGTATTTGGCATTGTTTAGACTATTTGGCACTGTTTTTCGTAGGCAGCCTTCGCTTGCAATATAATGAACTTACGAAAGTTTGGTTTGATAAAAAAAGTAAAAGGAGGAGGATGCTTCTGTTCACTATTTTCTCATTGGTCAAATTGTATACGGTTATGTTTTGAACGAGGAACCGGTTTCGCTGAAAGAGATAGTCTGAACTATTTGGAAAAATTTGTCAATAAGTTGTCTATGGACACACAGTTAAGTTATATACATGAATGAATGAATTAAATGGATGGTAAATCAATATATCAAAAAACTCTTATTGAAGAATTTAAAAATAATACCTCTCCTAACTTTTCTACTATCTAATGATAAAACCAACATTTTTTTATTTAAAACTCCTTTTATATTGGCTGTTATTAGTTTTTGATATAAAAGTTGGTCAATTTACCATAGCGTGTTCGACGAGCAGTCAAGCCGACCACTGTGCCAAAATTGTCACTTGTAACGTCACGCAACCGGAGCAAAACATATGTGTTAAGTATGCAGAAATAATTGTTATTAAATGCCTTTTGTAAAAAAAAAATCATAACGGTTATGAACTCTTCTCGCAAAAAGAGTTTGTGTGTACTACAGAGTGGTGGTTCATTGAAATCTTTAAATGCGATTTTCTTGAAAATTTATTACATAGTGAAATCATTTATAAGGTGATAGCCAGATTACAACAATTTCATCTTAGCAAAACAACCCATCATTGTTGTTGCGTCGGATACCATAAAATGTAAAAATCAGTCGTACAACAGGACAATAACAACACGTTGCGTTGTAGCGGCTATATTGGCTGCATGCAGTGAATGTCAAAATGAAGAAAAAAGTAAAAAAACAAACAAAAGTAAACAATGTTTTTGACAGCCAATGGTATATTTTAGACCACAAAGAAAGAAGAAGAATGAGTTACTGGTAGCTTCATCATGATTTGTTTCGACTCATGGCAGTCTTGCAAAAAACGAGCGATATATTTAACAGACCGCTACTGCATATGAGTAATACAATTTTCTATGCTGAGTTTTGTATGAATCATTTATATCAGTATTTTATTTAATTTAATACATTTGCATTATGATAACAGCTTTTAAAATTCGTAACTAATTTTCAAGCGAAAATGTTGGTAGTCATTTAACTTATGGCCAGCTATGCATTTCTTAAGAAAATACAGCATGTTTGGAATCAAATATTTGGTGATGATTCCTTTAATTAACTTAATTTCGGAAACGTTATCTCATTTCCATATCTGGTTTTAGTCACAAATTTGTAAGTAATTTTTAAATAATCTTAAACTAAAAAGCAACAAACTATGAGGAGCAAGGAGACCAAAAAATTTTTAAAAGGAAATTTCGTCATTGTCCTTAGCGATAGATCTTAATGTTCTCACCATTTATATAAGTTACTAATATTTTAAAAATAATGATAATTTCAAGACCATTGTTAAAACATGAGTAGTGATGCACTTTTTCTTAAGATAATTTGCGTTATAATCACATTTCTCTTTACTTTTGTCACAGTTGGGAAATATTGCAGGAAATGCCAGTCATTTATTTTATCGTTTAGGTTATTTTATTATCGGATCTATTTGATAACAAATAGGAAAGTAACGTAAAATCGCCTATCTTCGGACAGCTAAGGGCTGTAAACTAACCAGAGCTGTAAAATAATGCAATCAATTTGATTGCAATACCTTGAAGTCACAGTTAACCGACAATTCATGACTGCAGTTACTGAATAACGTATTTGACTCCAGAATAAAAAAAAATGCGGTTGGAAGTCTTTTTTGGAGTCGTCGATTGGTTATTCATTTAGAAAAGTCTTTTTAGAGTCAAGGGAGTGCAGTCTTTTTTTGAAATCATGAGACTGCAAATTATGACTCCAAAATCATTACTGCTTTGAAGTCACTTGGAGTCACTTGAAGTTTTTTGGAGTCAATTGGGAATTTGAAGTCAATTGGAGTCTTTTGGAATCAATTGGGGGATTTGAATTCAATTGGAGTCACTGTTTTTACGAGTTAAAGCTTAGATATTGTTAATACATTTTTATGGTAATACACCTTGTTATTTCAATTATAATACTCGAATGTCAGTTTCGCAGAAATTATTGTCAAAACATTTTTTTTAATATTAAATAAATTAGTAAAAAGTATTAAATCATGATTTTGGAGTCATAAGATTTGCAGTCTCATGATTTAAAAAAAAGTCTGCACTCCCTTGACTCTAAAAAAAACTTTTCTAAATGAATAACCAATCGGCGACTCCAAAAAAGACTTCCAACTGCATTTTTTATTCTGGAGTCAAATATATTATTCAATAACTGCAATCAAAAATTATTATTCATTTGTGACTTATATCCTCAATTGATTGCACTCTTTTACAGCTCTGAAACTAACCCACTGAAATGAACGTATAAACAGAATTAAGATAGGTAAATATATTAAAGATTTGAAATAAATTTTATTTTCGTATTTATACTTTTTAGTTAAAAAAGTATATTACATCAAATACAATAATTAAATTTTATATAAGGCCAAGGGTTACGTTAGTAATTTTAAATAATGCGATAGATTTTGATTACTGGACATAATGTGGGTGGTATGACACACAGGCTTGGCCAGAAGCCTTAGGCACCCTACTAAATTGTATATATTTCGGATCATGTCATTTTTATGGTTAAATTAAATACTCCAGAAAACTTATGAGCATATTTTGATTAATTTATTTAGTACTTGGTAGATCTCCTTCTTGCCAATCTGACCGTAGCATACTTGAAACTAATTTCAAACCAGAGTACGATTACTGTAATCGGCTCTTAATTTTGAAAGCATGATTACTTTTATTTATTTTGATTACAACTGCTAGTCTTTTAGGACTTGAGACCCCTGTGCGACGTATCAATAACAATGCAAAAATATATAAAATATAATTTTTCGACAAACAATCATCCAATATTTTCGAAGTGTTATAACACTGTACACCATAAGACCAACATTAGAAGGATCGCTCATAAATAAAATAAAATTAATTAAAAAAAAAAAAATATATATGGGACATTCTCTGTCAATGGGAGACCCCCCTGTCCAAAATTGGTTAAGGTATTTTAGAGCATGTTTGGGCTCAAATGAAAGCTTATTATCTCTAGTTTCATATGCAAGGCCTTTTTTGATTTTGCATGATGGCGGACCAATATAGCGGCTGCAAGCCTACCACCTCACCTAAAAATAATAGTTTTATCAAGCGTATGTTTACCCAAGTCATCATAAAAAAACAGATAAAGTTTTTTTTGTATATTTTTTTTCAACACACACAGAGATAGATGTACTCTTGGCTACGTAACTTTGCAAATGTCAAGCTATGACGCTAAGATTTAGAGGGAATATCAACAACAAATATACCAACTTAACAAAAAAAACAGAACTCAAATCGGAACGATGGGAGCGCCCCACGGTGGTTATTCCAGGAACTTTTTGATCAAGGTGGTATACAAAACTTGGTTGCATTTTTATCAGTATTTCCTTTGGTATCGTTTTTGAAAATTGCATTTGTATGGGAGGTACTATCCCCACTTGCACGATTTAGTCCATTTCAGAACTAAACGTTTTTCTGCCTATAGGGAGTGTTTGGTGCATATTGTTTAAGTTCGTAAGTTAATGCAGTTCATTAGACACATTGAATTTTCCAAATTCAACAGTGAAAAGAGAGAAAACTACAGGTGATGGGGCAAAATTGGTAGCTGATTCGTGCTCAGCAATCCGAATGTCGGAGTTTGTCGCACAATGCAATTATTCCCGTTGTTTTGATTAATGTTGGCGTTAATACCAACATAGTTATTGTGGTTGCTCACATGAGTGACGAACTTTTTCTAATCAAAAAGGAATGATTAGAATTTTGCCGCTTTTTCTTGTGCTCATGACGATAGGTTCTTTTGTTCGCAAAAAATGCAAAACAAAAATTAATAATGTGCCTTAAATGTGCACTTAAAATTTAAAAAAAAAAAAATAAAAACAACAACCTCTAAAGAAATTAAAACAAGTTTATTAAAGAAATAGCAAGAAAATTAAAATTGTGTTTTTTGCGTTCATGTTGCCTATTCAACTTCTAAAAAATTATGAGGGGAAGTACCAAAATCAGAAATATATGAACATGGAACATTCATCAATGCGCCGATTTTTATTTTATTTTTGAATTTTCGGCGCATCTCTCCTATCCCTTTCTCTCCACCTATTTTTCGACCTCTCTCTTTTAGGCAGGCAGTCATACTTGCGCCTGTGTGAGCAGTCACATTAGTACTGAAAATATTAGCTCGCGAACGCGTGATTGTGATTTTTGAGCTTTAAAACTGAAATGCTAATTTGTACTTGAATTTTTTTGAGTACCAATACAGTAAGGGTGAAAACACACGTGATCAGTCAAAACGTTTCTGATTCATAGAGCAAGAAACCTTTTTTTATTCCAGCACACACCAAGTGAAAAAACACAATGTAACAAAACAAAATATTTCGTTTTCTGGTTTCGTTTGGTTGCGTTGAGTAATTATATATTAGGCTTCTTGCCTCAATCAAAAATAATAAATTTTCTGGGCCGACTTCCATAACAAGCAAAAAATTTCTGATAAAATAAAGCGTCGTCAAAAAAAAAAAAAAATGGCATTCAAATTGTGTTTTCGAAAAGCAACGGGCCAGCTTTCGACAACGAAACATGATTTTCTGTTTCGTCTTGTTTTTTTGTTTCGATGTATGCGGTGTGGGTTGCTCCATAAGAAAGAAAGTAATTATCTACAACAACTCTGATTTGAAACAAATTTGATTTATTCTGTGTGTGTTGGCAGTAAGCAGACATGTATTTTCGACAACCACTCGAAACACATTGAAACAAAAACATGTGTTTTATTTCGTTTGGTTTGGTGTGTGCTGCTTCATAAGAAACAATGTACTCAGGAGTACATCATGAAACAAAATAAAACGTTTTCACTGATCAGGTGTGTTTCCACCTTTTAATCGTACTTCTACACGCCTAGCTCTGTTTCAAACAAACAGCTTCCGATATATCGAGCCGTTCCTGCTATTTAATCGTAAATGCCACTTTTTTTCGAAATTGACGTTTTTATTGTAAACGGAAGTACTATGAACCAGTGATGAAAAAGTAGGTGCAATTGTACCTTTTTCCGAATTTTTCGAACTACAAGGTATATTAGGTACAATTCGCTAATTTTAGGTACAATTTGTCATTGGCCAAAAAAAAAATTTAAAACTTAATTACAAAAAACAATATTTTTTACTAAGAACTTACTTAAATTTAATTTGCCTGTGCTGTATTGCTTAACTTTAAACCTGACATCTCTGTTAATTTCTTTTTATAAAGGGAAAAATATTGCAGAAAGAGTTTTCCAAATCGAATACAGCTTATTGGGGTCACAAGAGGATCAAGTCATAAGAAGTTTTCTGAAATTTAGCAAAAACTTTATGAAATGTAAACTTCTTTTGACTTTGACCCTACTAATAAACATCAGATTCAAAAAGTTGTTTTTGCATTATGTATGTTTCCCTTTATAAACATATTTTTTGTAATCCATTTTGTGACTCCCTGTATATGTGCTGCAATAATTTAACCTAATTTAACTAATTAGATGTAAAGAAGCCAACCACTGTATTTTCAATACAAACAATTTTATTTATTTTATGGAATATAAATGATATATAAATGAATTACAATAGTTATTTAACGAGTATCGTTTTCATGTTTTGTTTGCTTTTTTTTAATTGTTAACTTTTAAATAAAAATTAAAGGGCCAAGCATGCTCAACTTAAGTGAGCATATGCCAACATGTGCCAAGTATCGAATGTACAGCATTATACCGAGTCAACTATACTATGCATATGTAAACTTTTCGATCAATTTCTCTCTGTTCGTTAACTTAAGCTGGCATGAGAGAGAGCGATCCGAAGCGTACATTCCATATGTAAGTAGGGTTACCGTCTATTAAATTTCGTACAAAAACGATTAACCATCTTTTAAGGACATTGACGCTCAATTAGGTACAATTTGAAATTTGGAAATTTCATTACTGCTATGAACTAGACATCAGTTCTCAAAAGCTGAGACTTCTCAGATGAACTGTTACGAAGTTATAGAGAAAACATTTTTATCGTAAATGCACTGCTAAATTTTGTATACTTTTTTGTGACCGTAAAGTGACACGATAAAAATTCTGCAGTTTAAATAAAGACTGCTGTGAACAGTAATCGCTTTTAAACTTGTGTTGGATGTATAATGATGGATTTTTCGAATTAACAATGACTTATTTTCAAATAAAGTTCTTCTCTCTGTTAGTGTTTCAACAGTACTGCGTTTTAGTGCAAATTTTTTTTAGTCAAATGTGAATAAGTGTACGAAAGTATTTTAATCTCACTTTAGTCTTATGACATACCACTAAGTTAAAATTCAAAGTAAAAAGTAGAGATATACCTCACCGTACTAATAAAGTGTATATAGTTCAACGACAAAGCGAATCCTATTGGTTGTGAGTGCATAGTTGTGAGCTATTTAGATTTCAGATATTGGAAAGCTTTTTCTAAAGTAATACCACCAGCAGCAAAAGTAAGGGGGAAGACCACTGTGACGGCTGGAAAAATGAGTGATTTTCGAGAATTTTTTCGATCTGTCAAAGGAATATGAAGATCGTTTTATATTAATTTTATTAAGTGCACTTCCAACAATATTTCCATAAATTTTTATTAAAAAATATTGAATAGTTTTGAAAATATGAGCGTTGCCGTGGAGCCCGAAAAAAAATTCCCCTTCCATGGTCGCGTTGATTTTTCAAGAACGGATTTTCTGAAAAAAAAATTTTTAGTTTTTAATAATCTATATGAGTATAATTCTCGTCGCACGTAACGTTTTTTCTTTATTTTTATTTTCCACAAAATGGCGACAAATTGAAATTTTTTTCAGTTTCGAGAAAAACGCTTTTAAAGTTTTCAGTCCATCTGTTAAGGTCGGTCTACTTACTATCACTAAAATGGCTGTAACTCAGGCAATTTTTGGAATTTTGACTTGAAATTTTGTATACATGTTTTTGAATACATAAACTTTAATTTGACCCGTCACAGTGGCCTTTGTTTTACGCTCTTACTTATTCATACCTTAAAATAAGAAGCATTTTGAACTTTATACATGCTAAAAATATATCCTAGCAAAAAATATTTCTTTTACTTCAAAATATTTTTATCGTAAGTGCCACTTTAGTACTATAATAGCTTTTGACAGTGCCCGCGAAATTATCATAAGTCCAAAAAAACGTCTTTTTAGTTTAGTATTAAAACGTCCAAGTAATGCGTAAGTCGAAATAAAGCTTACATACGGAAAATCATGTCAATATGTAGCACCAATCCAAAGATAACTAAAAAAATCTTCTGCAAAATTTTATTTTTGACACATACGATAAAATCGCGTGAAGGGCTCGATATTTCCCTAGTCTTCGCGTAAAGCTACCATCAATCATGTCCGTGACGTCATGTGGTGTTGTGTGACTTTAATTTTGCAAAACGTAAAGAGATTTATTTTTGAATATAAGTTATGGGCGTCTTGATTCCGAAAAATGATTTTCGATCTAAATATTTTTAATAACTTATTTTCGGTACCTCAATTTTATTATTAATTTTATTATAATGTTTTTATAGCTTAAATATGGATAAGTTGGAAAATTAAAAAGGGTTAGTCCAATTTTTAGGTTTTTTTTTTGACAAAAATGCAAATATGACTTCTTTACAAATTGCTTTTATAAATTTCAGTCAATAAATCTATTCGTCAACTTTAGGAATAAAATATTAAACTAAACAATTTTATTAGCCTGTAAAGAGCAATTTCGGCTGAAATAAGTTTTATGCTTCATGTCAATACTACGCATAATAACTTTTATCAACTTTTAAGGCTTGTTAAATATTTTCTGAACATTTTAAGCCAATATCCACTAATACAAAATTAAAAAAAAAAACTGCAATTTCCGCAAAAGTAAAAAATTATTTTTTTCTGCTCGCACACCAGTGTGCGTTGTACAGTGGTTTGACTGCGGAAAAAATTAGAAATTTTTTTCTTAATTTCTATTCATAAATATTTCATTAGCATATTAAAAAAAAATTGGAAGGATTAGTTCATTAAATAATTGTGGGTAAGCTGTCGAAGTTAATGAATGCTAAACACAAAGTGCGAGCATGCATTTTGAAGCATTTTTTGGAAGTTTTTTTTTCGAGACAAATTTTTTTTTGGAAAATAATTCCTTAAGTTTGGTGGACCAGGTCTGTCTTGCGAAGGAGTGCGAAATATTCTAATATATAAAAATGTAAAATATAATTTCTTAGCTAAATAACAAACAAAAAAAAATTGGCCTATCCGCAGCTATGCGGATCCCATTTTTATTAACAAAATACTAAATGCATATCGGATAAAAACTGTATGAAAATAAGAGTATTTGTGGTATCAGTGTATTTTTAAGAGATAGAAATTTTTTTGTCAAAAACAAAAAAATATAAATTAAAATGAAATGTTGAAACAGTTAAAACCATTTTTTTTTTTTTATATTTATCTCAGTATCTTGACTGTAACGGATTTTAGAGCTATTTCAGTTTAACTGTTGTATGGGAAGTGGGCGTGGCAATTGACCGATCACGCCTATTTTCATAATTTTTCTTTTCCACGACTTAAGAGTGACTCATGCCAAAAATCGTTACGCTGAGATGATTCCTTATATTTTTTTCCGGACTTTGTATGGAGTCAAACCACTGTGCGGCGTTCACTGAACCTCAATTCGAAGTTTTTTGTTTTACTTAATTTGAAATTCTGAGAGCTCTGAAAAATATAAAATGTTTTTGAAACAATCTAATGCTGATATGTGTAGAATATTTTTTCTGCATGACGCTACCGAGCTGTATCAAATGTGAAGTAAGTTGTTATGCCAAATATATATACCTCCACATATTGAATTTTGTTTATGAGATAATTAGTTTTTGTTTAATTACCACTAATATCACGAGGTACGATAAGGCAACTTAAACGATTGTCTGAACAAACTTCTCTGCAAACATCAAAGACAAAGACATCAAAGATAAGTTAAAGTAACAAAAGTTAACCTTTTTTGTTCACAGTTAAGTTTTAGGATAATAAGCCAATATATTACCGCAGGAATTTACCACCACCTCCACAGTTAAAGGTTAATTACATGAATTAGTTCGAATGAATACTTTAATCAACTAGAATAATAAATAAAAGCCAAGTCTATTTTAACAATTTTATGTTTTTGTTTATTTGGTAATATGCCCGTCTTTGGCTATTATAATCTTTTTGTATCCTGCACCCAGAGAAATACTTACCTCGTTTGAAGAAAAACGGCTATCAAATTGTGGAAAAATGGGAATGTTTTGGCGCCATAGAAACGGTTTCTTCATTTAGATATACAACATTTCTTTGAATTGAGGAAATATTTTTTCTTTATTTTAAAGAAAATTTCTTCGAAAGAAGGAAGTTTTCTTTAAATTAAAGAAATATGTCTTCAATTTGTAGAAATTGCGTTTTTCAAATGAATAATATTTTATTTCAATATGAGAAATTGTATATAATTTATGTAAAATTTTCCTCAGTTTGAGGAATGATTTTCCATAAATTGAAGTCAATTTACTACCTTTTTAGAAAAAAAAAATCCTCAATTTATGGAATATTTTCTACAGTGTGGTTTTAATTAGGCATAGCATAGATTTTTACTTGTATTCACTTATTATTTTAGGTTTAATAAGTATTAAGGTTTACATTTATACGTTTTTTACATACACTACAGGCGTCATCGCCTTGAAATGATCAAAAGATCCTTATAGCCATCAAAAAATTATAAATTGAAGTTTATTGAAATTTATATCTTTTCAATATGTTTTATTTTTTTTTTCACAAAATATATCAACAGCCACAAACACAACCGCTTCGCTTGAAATAGAGACGCCAACTAAAAAATTCAAAAGAAAAACAAAGCGTACGCGATTGTCTGCTAAGGCCAAAAGAGTAAAGCTAGTTTTTGTGTATACTAAAATTTTGTATGGAGAACATTTTTGGTATATTCGTCTCTTTCTTACATTTTCTATACAACTAAATTTGTAAAAATGAAGACATAACTTACTTCAAATTGAACACCATGGTTGCATGAAAGGAGCACATTTTTCTTCATTTTGAGGAAAATTTACTTAAACGAGTGAAATTTTCGTGGATTCAAATTGAGGATACTTTTTCTTTGTTTTAGAGATGGGTATTTTCAGATTAATCCTACCGTTTCATGTTAGAGTCACACGCAAAATGGTTTAGTTTGATGGTGCCACTCTCTTAGCCTTTATTATGGCCGTTATCTTGAAAGGCATGGAGACGACAAGCACTTTAAGGATATATTAAAAAATGGTACATTCCTCTTAAATACATTCTTAAAACATAAACAAGGGAATCTCCTTTACAAAGGAAGGGAAATTTGGGCTAAGTTAGGAAATATTACCGTGTTGCATGTGGTGCGGTTTTCATGACCGCCAGTGTATGCACATAAAATAATTTTCCATACCTATATATTAAATATACCGAATAATCAATAAGGGTATTCACAAGGTATCTTATTCTCTCATTTTTATCCAAGTTTATTTTATAGTTTGGGAATATCTTAAAACGGATTCGTCGTTGGTATCAAAATTATAAACATTTCAAATATAAATTGTTTTACATGCTTGATAGTTCACATGAATAACAAAATAATATAACAAAAAAAAATGTAATACAATTTTTTTATTGAATAAAATGGTAGAAAGTTTTATAATTAAATGAAAATATTTATAAAAAATAATATTTTAAAATGTTTCGGTTCTATTTTAATTGGGGCATTACATTGTATCAAATTGATACATCAACGATTGATTCGATTGGCAAAATGAACGACGGATGCGTGTTAATTGTAATACCTACTCACAACGCTTCATTTGCTCAAAGCTTCTTTTATTTTGTTTGCAAGTGTCCTTACACATATTTTTGAAATGCGCTTCGCACAAAATGGAAACATTGAAGTGCTAAAAATGCAACTCCAAGGATACTGCGATCAATAGGTCCCAATAGCTGCTTAATCATAAGGCCAATCTTAGTAAAGATTGTAGCTCTAAGGTGAAATCCAAATTATCTGGCCAGTGGCCAGTATCTGGCTCTATATATCTTTTTCTTCTACAAGTGAGCTTCAGCAGAAGTGACAGTTGTTTGCTATTCCCAGAAAGGAAATCTGAGCTTGAGACATTCGGCTGCTCTTTTGGTAGCTTTGATTGCCAAAGCTCGGGGATTTGAATTCAGTAGGATGATCTGCTAAGGAATCTCAGTAAAGATTTTGACTCGAAACTGATGATGTCCGAATTATCTAGCCAGCAGCCAGATAATTTCATTTTCTGTTTTCAAACCATCTGTGATCTCCTGTCCTTTTCATCTTCTCTTAGCTTTTCTTTAATGGTGGAAGGGTTCAGGACCGATGGTATTATTGACCGCTACCTTCCTAAGTAGTCAGTTATTTCATTCTCATTTATTTCTCCAGGGACCCACAATATAGTAACTTTGTTTGTCTTACCTAATTCACTCACACTTAATTTCGAGCATATAACCTGCAAAATTTAGATAGAAAGTTACACCATTATTTACGGTACTGGGGTGGCATAGACTTCCGCGCGACCGGCATAGAGTTAACTTCAAACTTAAGAATGCTTTCCTACAAACCATAAATTACAAATAATTTATTTATTTTGTATCAATTGAAATATATGTATAAATAACTTATGTAAAATATAGGTAAAAGCTTTTGTGGTAGACTATGTAAACGGTTGGGAATCACTGGTTTAAAGTGTATAAAACCATTTTTAAGTATCCGTGAGTAAGCAAGAGCAGCAACTAAATGTGAAATTGGCTAAGTCAAATGTGAACTTAAAGAATAATGCCTACTTACTTTTGGATTCTAGTTGACTTTGCATCCTCCAATGGTTTATAAATAAATATAAAATTTGTTTTTTAGTGTGTATGTCACAAGTGGGAATTTTAGGAAAATTTTGCATTTTGAAATTCAGAATTTCGCGATACAAAAATTGTCAAATGAAATTCTGAATTTCAGAAGAATTTCAACGAAATTCACTTGAAATGCCGAAAGTAACTCAGCAACCCTTCTAGGGTGAAAAACCGAGAAAATACAAGATCTAATACTTTTTTCTTAACATTTTCTGAACAATTAAAGATAACAGCTGCTTTTGTAAATATTACATTGTTAAATTAAAAAAAATGAAGAGTGGAAAAAAATAATGGAGCCAGAGAGCAATCCATTGCTTTTCCTCTAATTATCCATATTTGCCAGTTGAAACGCAAAATTTTTATTTGTTTTTGTTTTCACAAACTTCTTCTCCAAACTTATAATCTGTCAAAAACCGAAATTCGATTCTCAATGAAATTCTTTTTTTGTCGTGTATTCACCTAAATTTTAAATTCAGAATTTCAACGAAATTCACTCTCGTGTGGCCGCACTATTAAATATTTTAATGCAAATTCATTGAATTATTGAAATGACTCTTGCGCCACCTATCGGACATTATTTGTACTATTTTAGAAATCGCCGGCATGCATACAAGATCTTAGTATCATACCACTTTCTTAGTGTCTGAGAGTGAGCATATTTGGTACTGGAGTGTTGGTAGACGAACACCTGAGCTCTTTAACACTGCATGATCTGCTAAGATTTATTAATAAATCTGGTAGATTTAAAGAATAGCAAAAATGAACACATGATATAGTACAATGGACGTAAAAATTGTCGGAGTGTTGTATTCTTGAATACTTCTTTTGCTGTTCCAAAAAAAAAAAAAAAAATCATACCACAAATGGCTCCTGAAATTTCCTGCTATGAAATTTCCGTTTATATGGGAGGTGCCACAACTCCTTTTTCAGTCCCACCTAAATTTTGTTTCTGTGTCATGACATTGCCAATATACGTCCTAGTACCAAATCTCAGTACTGTACTGCAAGTAGATCCGAAGGTATACTCAAAAAGCTTTAGATTTCTATGCGAGGTGCCACGTCCACTTTAATCAACTTTATATCGCTCATAACTCAAAAAACGCGATTTTGCAGAAAACGCGTATAAAGTTTTCAATTGACTCCCACTTTGCAGAAAAAAGAAGAAATCTTATAATTCTCACGCGCAGAGTATACAAGACAGTCTTTTAGTAAATGAGCGATATGTATGTCTCGTGATCTCCACCGACATGTACACAACGACTTGCCCAAGTTACATCGCAATCGGGTGAACGCTATAGGAGCCCGTACGGAACAGACACACACTAATTTTTATTTGCATATTGTCTTCTAAAATCCAAAAAGCCGTAACTACACATTTTATTTTTTTTTATAGGAGTAGCAAAAAAACATTGTAAAATGAAAAATATTATAGATTTAAGAAAAATGTAATTGTGAGAGTTTAGTATCTTTAATATCACTTAGTGACTTAAAAAGATTCAAATATTTTGTTTTCTTTTTCATTCAAATGTATAAATACGCCTATTTGCTTATTAAATTCATATACTTGTTGTTACGGCCTTTTGTATATCTTTAATAAACCCGTTATTTTTGGGCGTAGAAGTTTAACATTTTGCGGGGACATTTAGTTTGGGCAAGTGCATCATAGTTAATCAAAAAGTAATTTCTGAAAAAAAATAATAGCGCTACTACTACTACATCAAAATATCACTAATTTTTTCTAGAAAAAATATCAGTTTTATTATTTAATTTTATTTGTTGCCAAAACAATTTTTATTTTCTTATTACTTATAGCCAGTTTGCTAGCTTGTTTGTAAGTTAAGTACGAATATGATAAGTACTTAACCCACTCTTTGTGAAAATAAAACTTTATTTTTTTTTATTTCCAATTGAATGTGTATACATAATTATGTTCGAAATTTATGCAAAGCAAATTGAACGAAATAAAATTTCCTAAAGCTACAAATTCTGGCGAACTTCATAGCTTTGAATATAAATACGAGTACAGTGTTCAGCACAATAAATGGAAATTGTTTACGTAGTTTTGAATTGACCAAAGGCAGTTACAGCAAAAATAATAATAATACTTACACTAGGTTTTTACGTTCTTTTTTTTGTAATGCCACTTAATCAATATCGAATTTTAAGATTTTGTTCGAAAAGAATCAAAATCAATTGTCTTTTTACAAGCTAAACATAAGAAAGTTAATCGTTGTGTGTTAACACAAACAAGAAATATTGCTCTGTATTGTTAGACAGGGCCCAAGTACTAAAAGTTCGAAATTAAGGAGGTACAAAACAAAAGTCTATTGTTTTTATATCTGACATTTAAATCAGAACTGAATGTAAAAAATAGATATTAAAACCAATAAAATTTCTCTTTTGTATTTCCTTTTCTCATTTCGTTATTTATTTATTTTTTGTATAAGATTTTCAAATAATTTTTTTCTGTTTCAGGGTTTCGTTGCCGCCAGTATTAAACGCGAGCATGGTGATGAAGTCGAAGTTGAACTTGCCGAGACCGGCAAACGTATGATGGTTCTACGCGATGATATACAAAAAATGAATCCACCTAAATTCGACAAAGTCGAGGATATGGCAGAATTGACATGTCTTAACGAGGCCTCGGTATTGCACAACATTAAAGACAGATATTATTCTGGCTTGATTTATGTAAGTACACATATACCAATTGATGGAATAATATGTAATAAAAATGTCAAAAAGGAATGGCGAAAAGTATATAGAACGGTAGTGGTAGCTCCTTTTAATAATACTATTCAGTGAAAATAACTGTCTTTATAACTTTCATTTACTTTACAGTATTTTCTCTTATATAGATTGTTGAAATGAGGGAACTGTCACAAAGATCACTGATGAGAAACCGTAACGGGTTCTGAAACGATCGTATGATCTGCTAGTTCTATGAACTTTTTGGTATTCTTCTGGCATCATTGTTCATTCAAAGTCTGTTCATTTTAATTAATTAATCTGAATAGGTGAAGTGCCAAATTTGGAAGAAATTTGAAAATAATTTTTTCCAAATTAAAAATATTGTAAAGTATTTTGTTAGTGTTAAATTAGTTTTTGTTTTGTTGCTATTTAATTTTTTTCAAATTTGCCTGGTATCAGTGTTATGCATTTCTAAATGCTATAGCCTAATAGTGGCATGTAACTCTTATGTAAATGTGAATGACAAGATCCCACGGAAATAGGTGTCATTCATATTTGAATGACGTGGCAGGCAATGTGTTAAACGTATCCATATTTTTATTGGGGTTTCCAGGACTCCTGAACAAAGAGGAAGAGAGACCGCAAAATATTAAAAATAGCGAGCAACCCATTGAATAAAATAATTGCGAAAAGAGCTAATTTCAAATTGGTTATAAACAAACATCAGGGGCGATTATCATATTCAAACTGCTATTTTACAGCTAAAAATGTTGTACTCATTGAACTGTTAAAGTGGATAATGACCCGTGGAATTTTGAATTCACCAACTTAACTCGTACGACCTTCTGAGGTCTTTCAGTGCAACTTGTCGTTGAAACTGTTATGTGTCACATCCATGTAGAACAGAAAATTTAATTTTCCTGAAAAACTAAACCGTTTTGTTTAAATACTATTTCTGAAAACAAGATATATTGTATTTAAAGCATTTGTTACGTTTGAAATAGTAAGTGCGTAATTTTCGGTAATTTTTGTTTTATTTTATTCCATGCTGACAAATATTTCATCTGCAATTTTATTATATTTTAGTTTCGCTTGAGTTTTGCACGTACAAAGACGTCACTGTAAATGTAACTTGTATCTGTATATGCATACCATAATACGTATATTTTTTGCAGTTTCAGCATATTTGTCATGTAGCTATTGCTATTGATAGACTCATACGCCAAGTGCAATTATTTTTAGAACCCATGCATTTGTGTTTTGAAATTAGTCTGTTTTTTTATTTATATTTTGTGTACGATTTTCTGTACCTGTTGTTTTTATATCATTTAAGACTTCATTATGTTCTGCGTAAGTTTTAGTAATTTTTAAATCCCATGTTAGAGTTTTAATGTGTCGATATCGGCAGATAGTTTAGGTGATGAAATTCAAACATTTCTCGTCACTTCCTGACTTATAATTTGAGAAAAGATATTATTTTCCACCAAGGAATTTTTTTTTAGAACTTAAAATCTAAACTATAAAATCTTTCGAAAAGAAAAGATACCGAAATCAGAGATTGCCCTCTTTGTCACTGAATATCTAAAAATTCATTTTATTTTATTATCTAGAAACTCTATTAATATTAAATTTAAAATTGGCAGCTTAATCGTTTTTTATAAAAATTTCGAAACAAATAGGTTGTTTAGTTATGCGAACCCAAAAATGTTGTCTTTTTGCTATGATCGCTGACGTTTACATGCAAAATAACTCATTTTATTTGATTTTCAAAGCAATTTAAGAAATTGAATCTTTACCCCATTTTTAATTAAATCCTTTACATTAAAAAGAAGTAGAATGGATTGGAATATAATGTAAAATAGAGACTCGTGTATGGAACGTGTCGTGTATGCCAGCGTGTGATGTTTCTATCAATTTTTGTGACTAGGAATAATGAGACAAAAAGAGACCACGCATGTATGTATAACCCTCTAAAAATATAAAAGAATATATATTTTTTCTTTAACCCTTTCGGTACCATGGTGACACCGGTGTCACACAATTAATTTTTGCGATTTTTTAACAAACTATCAAATTAATTTTTATAAATTTAGGGTTCTTGGAAAGTGATTATTCTTATTTTCGATTAAGAAATTAAAATTTTTGGTAACGGTACTGTAGCGGATCAAAGTGAAAAAAATGTGAGATTTTTTTTTTTTTATTTTCCAATCGCTCAAAATTTTTACAAGATTTGCCAAATACACCAAATTTTTAATATGTTGTGGGAAAAACTATTTATTCAAACATGATTTCCCATATTTTTAAATTTTTGTTTAATTTTTTTTGGAAATACATACAAATTTAACTATGGGTCACCGGTGAACCTAAAGTCTTCAATAAAACTTTTTAAAAACCTTTTTTACAGTGATAATGGGGTCGAAAAATGTGAATTTGGACTCGATTTTGCTCTATCGGTTCTAGTTTCCTTGTGGCCAAGTGAAAAATTAATAATAAGTTACTTTGTATATCTTTAAAAAAATATCTAAGAAAAATGTTCAAAAAAAGTTCGTAAAAAAATCCCATTGAGTACCACAGGGTCACCGCTGACCAATGAAAATTCAGGCCTTCAGAGGCGAAAAATGTCTTGATAAAAATTTATAACAAGATATTGGGGTCAGACAATACGAATCTGGATTTGGTTTTGCGATATCTCCTCTGGTTTCCTTGCGGTACCGAAAGGGTTAAAAACGGATTCTTTAAAAGTTTCTTTTTCTAATGGTTTATATTGATTTGTTTACACTTTCGAAAAATATCCAAGCCAATTATATTGAACTTTAACTTAAAATTATAAAATTTCATCATATTAATCCATTGTTATTTTTTTTTCTTTACAGACATATTCCGGTCTTTTCTGTGTTGTGGTAAATCCTTATAAGAAATTACCAATTTATACTGAAAAGATTATGGAACGGTATAAGGGGATAAAAAGACACGAAGTGCCTCCCCATGTTTTTGCTATAACAGATACCGCTTATAGATCTATGTTGCAGGGTAAGTAGTACAATTGTTTTCTTTTTTTTAATGTTTCATGAATATATAGTTATACATATTTCTAAGAAATTAAGCTTAAACGATAAAAAACCTAAACGATATAAACCTTTTATAGACAAAAATTGACTTATGATAGAAGATAAGATAATTAATTTTTATGTGTGACATTCTTATTATTAGGGGAACTTTTAGACATCACATAAAAGCTTAACAAAATTACAGTAGTTACATTTTATTAGCATAAAAGATTGATTGATTATACTGTGCAACAATAATTTTGGAGCAGGAAACGGTCTTCATGGGATTCAAGTACAGTATTGTGGGAAACATTTATTATTTATAGACGAAAAAAAGGGAAAATAATACAATTTAAATTGTTTTAATAAGAAATATGTCCTCCCTTGGCTAAGTTATAAATTTGTCCAACACGTTTTAGCATAGAATAAACCAGGTTTTTACAATCTTCTAATATTTGCTGGTCTCGAAACCATATCTGGATTACAGCCTCAATCAATTTTGCTTTTTGTTGTTTAATCTATTTTACAGGTCGGATTAAGATCCGACGAATTTTCTGATCATTTAAGGTATGATATCTTTTTGTCTTTGTAATATTTCATCATGACCTTGAACACATGACATGGGTTCCATGTTAAAAAACGGATCATTGACATCAACTTTCCTTAGTTCAGCTTCAATCTCAAATGAGGGAGAGTTTTTCTCAGAAATTTTCACAAAACACTTTTGTAATATCATATTTTCGACTTTTTCCAACCGAGAAATTGCAGAGTCCCCTTAATAAAAATATTAAAATGGTTTTAAAACATTCGCACAACCCTACTTTTTATTACTATTTCCGTTAAATTGGAATATGCTTGTTACAAAAATATTAATCTTTCAACCGTTTTAGCGACCAACAAAATCTTTAAAAATTTGTTAGTATTAGCTATTAAGGAGTGAGATAAAAAAAATCTTAACATATATAAAATTCAATAATTTTTAAACGGTTGATCTTAGAGTTTTGATTTTTTTTTTATTTAATTGATAATATTTTACAAATTACAGAAAAATATAACTTTTATAGTTCTAATTACTATTTATGAAGTCGTAGACCTTTTTTTGGTAAACCTTCCATTAGAGATTTGATAGTTGCTTCAGACATCTTTTTGGAACAGTTTGCCCATCTCCTTTTAAAATCTTCGATATTTTGGGACACCTTTTTTGTGCTCTTTTCACAAGAGCCCAATATCTCTCCACTGGTCTTAGCTCCGGACAATTTGGAGGATTGGCCTCTCTTGGTACAAAAACTATGTTATTACTTTGGTACCACTCCAGAACTTTCTTGCCGTAGTGACATGATGCCAAATCGGGCCAAAAATATGTAAACACATTGTGCTCTCTTATGAAAGGAAGAAGTATTTTTTTCAAACATTCTTTGATTAATATTTCGGTATTTATAGAGCCCACTGTAGCAAATGACTTGCTTTTTTTGTCTGCTTTTGGATTCTAAATTGTTCCTCGATATTTCCTCGAGCATAAGCAACATAAAATTTTTACCCGGAAGCTGCGTAAAATCTGCCAGTACATATGTTTCGTCGTCCATTATACAACATGAATATTTTTGTATGAAATTCGATTTTAATTTCGCACCAAATAGTCAGAGCACTGGGCTAATCAGGCAGCTTTTCTACCAGATGTGTTTAGAGATCTTTTCAATATGCTTTCTATTTTCTTGGCTTTCCCAATATCATATGGTCCTTGTTTTCTTCCCGAACCAGGTTTCCTATCGATGATCAAATTCTCCTGAAACTGTTTAATAACATTGGAAACAGTTTGACGGCAGACCTTCAATTCTTTGGCCAATCAAAGATAACTAGATCAAAGAAATTTTTAAATTTTACACCCAAAAAAAATTATTAGGTAAAACGTGTGTTAAGATTTTTTCAATCTCACTCCTTATTTGCCTTCTGAATCTATTTTAGTTGGTCCAATCTGAATTTTACTGGCTACACCCAATTAAATTTTTTGATTTTTCAAAGTGAGAAAATACTTATAACTCACATCCTGTATGGGTATGGAAATTGTATGAGGGTTTAGGTATCATTTTCAATTGGTTATACCTCATAATAAAAATCAAGTGGGAACAAACTGAAACCAGTTCGAGAGGTAAATATTGGTTTGATCGTCTAACAGTATGTAGAAACCCTTTAACTGTTATACTTATTTTGGTTAAAATAAAAAAAAAACTAAAACCACTTAAACATTTTTTTGACCTACAGTGTATTTTTAAAATATTCTATTTTTAATTCTTCAAGACCTTGAGAAGGTTTTTATACCAATTTATAATAAAAAATGACTGAGAACTTGAACTACAGAAAGAGGGAGTAATATGGCTCTACCCCCGGTCCCGAAATTTCTCTCCACGGCTCGTATATGGGGTATTAAAATCAGTTCTTGAAACATAAAGGTGTTTTCATTTAGCGTGTTTGAACTTTAAAATTGAATAAAAAGAGTTGTGTGTGAGATATGACGGAACATTCAATACCATTATGTTTTAACCCGCGGCTTCGTTTGCAGGACTCCAACCGAGAGGTCCAATAAGTCCGGGTGGATGCCACCAATACACAGTGGCCGGACTTGTGTGAAGTCAGCGGCCAAAAATACTTGCAGTTGAGATGGAAACGTGAAACTTTGGTTACGTCTTTAAGGCAAGTCAAAAATAAAATAAATAAATAAAAACGCCAATTCCTTGTGTACGTCGAGGAATCACGAGGTTTGGGTCTTCCGCCACACTTTCAGCAACAGCAGTGATGCTTTTCGGCGTCGTACAGGGACTGCTAGATTGACAACCGAACCGCTTTGCTCGAATTTCACTATAATTAATTCCATTGTCCGCTCGGTTGGACGTTCATTTCCGAGTTTGGCTAACATTTTTATAATAAATTTTAAAATGGTAAAATGGTGACTATGACAGAAAACAAACCTCGAAGAATGACAATGCTGCCATCTGAGATGTCAGAGCAATAAGCTGTCAAAGTTCGGTCACGGCTGTAATGAAAATGATTTTTTCGGACTAAACTGGCTTAAGTTAGGTTGAAGTGAAATAAAACAAGAACGTTTTGGTTCATGGTTCAGTTCAATTCACTCAAATTGTGCGGTTTCCATTCCTGATTCAAGTCATGATATACTAAATTTTTAGGGTATGTTTCCTTTGAAAAATTATTCAAATGTAGGCACCACTGCTACTACGACTATTATGGCTCAACAGCTCAAGGAGAGCCTAAATCCAATTTTTCACATCCAAAAGTAGGTACCATACCATTTTAGGGTATTGACATAAAAACGTCACACTAACTTAGGTTTGTTAGAAAGCTATTTAATGAAGACTATATTATATTATAGTTTTTGTTCTCCGTTTGTCTAAATTTAGTTCTTCTAAATATCATGTAAATATTTGGCTTGTTTGAGAAGCTTAATATTGTGAAAACGTTAGTGTCTTATGTCTTCTTAAAAGATTAAAATAAATTGAAATGTTTGCTCCCAGTATACATATATGCGTGTTCGTATTTTAATTGCCTCTTCTTGTTTTATCTCCGCTTCATTGGTGAGGTACTTAGAGCTATTATTCTTTCCACCCTTCATTTGCTTGCCTGTATAAACACTACACATATTTCCATTTCATTAACATACAAACAATATCTTAAATTTTTGACAATACCTATTCGAGAAATTTTTAACTTTAATGAATCATACCCAACCTCTTTTCTCAATTCGCAAATCGTTTTCATTTTATGTTCAAATATTGAAACTGGTTTTATTTCAGCCTTAAAGTTAGCCTTATCGTCGGCGACAGCAACGCTATATAAAGAAATATTTGAATGTTTTCATGCGTTAGTTACACTGCTCTGACTCATCCAAAGCATAATATGGCAAGCTAACGTTATTTAAATAATAATTGCTACGGATATATGCACATATTTATTTAAATAAATTGATTTTACATTTGCCGGCTAATAAAATTATTTGTTGTTCAATTCTCTTTAACTCTTAACGGCCCATAGGACCTTCAAAAAGTATTTTAATTTAAGATCAATCATAATGGCTGATGAAGAAGGAGAGGATACCATTATGCAGCTTTTGGCATTGAAACCCTTCATGTTGTGCTTTGAGAAGTTAAATTAGCTGTCGTGTCATGCCATAACTATTTGACTTAAACCTTCCAAATCTCAATCAATTTGTGTTAAATACTGTGCTGAAATCGTAAAATGCAAGGTATAGCCAATTTCAATTATTAATCTTGTGAATGTTACCACTGTGCAACAGCCAAAAAATCGGACTGGCGATTTGACAAGTAGTTTTGAGTAATTTGGGGTCGCTGAGTTCGAATCTGAATACCATTTTACTCCATCACGTCAGGTTTTCGAGATAACCCTCAAAACTATATATCAAATCGCCAGTGCGACAGAAAAAACTCAATTTTGTGGCACAGTGTAAAAGTAATTCAACGCGTATGTTTGAATCAGCACAATAACGTTTAGTTGGCAAAATAAGTTTTCGAATTGTGAAGTAATTAACTCTCCAGCTTTGCAAATTTTTCGTGAAATTTTAAATATCGTTTCAAATTGTGAAAAAATCATACTAATTGATTGTGCAGAACAAATACATACGAAGCCTTAGCAGTATTTCTTTATGTGGTAGATGAAAGATATTAGGGTTTTCTGGAATCTTTGTATTCCGTTTATAGTAGAGTTCTTTCATATCAGAAAAATGTTTGTAATAGCACTAACTTAGGTTTGCAATAAATTCTTTGATAGACCAGTACAAACTTTTCTAAAGTAAAACTCGAAAAAAAGATGCTACGGACTAGGAAGAAAGATTTTAACTATGAGATGAAAAGACACTCAAACTACAATTAAAAAGTTAAATATAATACAATTATTATTGTACTAGCAAATGAAACGGTTGACATTTAAAAAAAAAAAAAGTTAAAATAACTCAATAAATACACTACTCGACACGAAATTTGCGTCAGGCACCTGATACATAATTTCTATATGATGAGCACGATGACCTATATGTAGCGCCCGTATCTTTTTCGGACCAAAAACTGTATATTTCTACCAAAAATGTTTAAAAACAGTAAATCGATATGAAAAAACTGTATATTTCGCGGTATCAATTTTATTCAATGAAAATTAACTAGGAAAACAAATTATCCATCATCTGAATCGTCTTCGTTCTCCATTTCAATATCTCCTTGTGTACTTTTGTTCTGTATTTGTTCTTTGAAGAAATTCGATGTAGAAATTCCGGTTTTGTTATGAGGTATTTATAGAAATCAATGCATGGATATTTCAAGTTACATTTGACAATCAGAATCGCCTTCAATATTTCCACTTTTATCAAAAGTATGCTCACACCGTGTTGCCATTGTTCTCTCTGATGGTTTGCATTTGCGATAGATAAATTTGCAGTACGAAGCGTTAGTATAAAGGCGGTATTTTGGTAAAAAAAGTGAATTTTGAGAAGTTCCAACCATTTAAAAGAAAAAAAATTTAAATTTACAGCAGAATTAAAAAAAAAAAAAATGTGAACGCCGTATAACGCACAATAGTGCGTTAAGTTAACCCTCCCTGCAGCAAAAATAATTTAGGCGAGCTAAAAGTTTGAAAATTTGTATTCTTATAATTCTCATCCACTTCATATCGATAGTGAATATAAGAAGACGGGAATCGAACCCGCAACCTTCTGGATGAAAGTCTAGTGCACTATCCACTAGACTATCGAGGTCGTCATATCCAATATGATACATATATGCATATTTATGGAAATCGTGAAGAAAGTAATTTTTATCAGCATCAAGTTATTCTAAAATGCCTACATCATCGCGCGCTCGAAAATTGTTGAAAATATAAGGCTGGGTTCGAATCTTAATCTAAATCTTGAAACCAAGACGAAAAACATGTATAGTGTAGTGGTAGTGCACTAGACTTTCAGGCTAAGCGTGTCACTAGATAGCTATCCCAACCCACCCATATGTACATATAAAAACTATCAAAATATACACTCAGATCGCGGCATCCACATAATCAAAATAATATGCTAAAACACTTCACTATTCATTTTTCATTTATTTTCATTATAATTTGTCATTAAAAATGTGAATTGATCTTGAATAATAAACATAATAACTATGCAAATTGTTCTCCACACTACATGTGTGATGTAATCCATTTTTATTAATTGTATCATATATGATACACTAGGGACCAATCAAGGTAATTTTTTGAGGGACCAATGAGGATTAAATTACAAATTCTCGTAGCAGTACTCCAAATAACAAAATGTTTTTTGCTTCTCCTGTAAAATTTGAAAAACTCGTGGCTAAATAATAAGGTTATAGCTGCGGTACAAAAACAAAATTTACCGTACATTTTTTTTTTGTATGCAGGATGAGAAATCCCTTTCTTCTGTCAAATTCAGCTGATTTATTTTGCTCTTATAGTTTTTTGCTTGATTTATTTGACATAAGAATTAGACGAATAAATTGGAAAGAAGAAGAGGGCTATGCTGGTGACATTACCTTATTATTGAGCCATGTTCTTTCTCTGGGATGGAAAATGAGTCGATCGGGTCATGTCAGTCTGCTTGTTTGTGAACAAGTGAGCGTAGCACCTCTCATACTACTCGAATGCATTTTTGGTACACCTCCATAACCATTTACAGAAGAGTGCTGAGATTTGGCACAAGGTCGACAAAACCGTGCTACAAAAAAAAAAAAAACGTGGGTGGGACTGAAAAAGAGCGGGTCATTTGAATTTTCATTATTAGATATCTCAAGAAATATTTATGCGGCGGTACTAAGCATTCTCAATCTGTGATTTGTCAATAGTATCCTGTGGGCAAAATATTGGTAGGCTTGAGTTAGTAGGTATGACATCTTTTACCAAACCTGTTTTTTAATACGGGTTATTTCCTAAATTATTTGCGGTACATTTTTGATAGTTGGCAGTGAGATGCTAGATGAAAAAAGTAAATGGGTTAGAGAAAATGGAGAGACCATAGTAAGAAAACATTGAAACACTGTTTGTGACAGCGGTGTATCGGCAGTACTTATTGTGGATTGTTTTTAGACAAATAGAGTACCAGTTCCATATCGCTTGAAAGAGTATATGTGGGGAATAATAGCGAAGAAACTAATGAAAATTTATATGTGAAGGCGGTATGTTAGTAGTTACTAGCAAGGCCGTATTTAGGGGGGGTTTTGGGGGTTCCACGTGTTTTCCCATTCTTTCATTAGCTCCAACTATCAATTTTTTTCAACGTTTAATCAATTTTCAATTCTGTGACACAGTAACATAAAATTAGATAATTTATTACGATCCTCCATAATCAAAATGGATTGTGTTCGTTAAGTGAGCACCCATTTTTCATACAATTCGAATAATTAAAATTTCTAAAATTTGATGCATATATAACGCTCGAATCTTTTTTCGAACCAAAAACTGTATATTTCTACCAACAAATTTAAAAAAAACTGTAAATTGAATTGAAAAAACTATATTTCGCGGTATCAATTGTTTTCAATAAAAATTGACCATCTGAATAGTCTTCGTTCTCCATTTTAATATCTCCTGTAGCTGTGTTGAATTTGTGCTTTGAAGAAATTTGACGAAGTGATTCCAGATTTGCTGTGAGATATTTATAGATGTCAACGCATGGATATTTCAAGTTACATTTGACGATCAGAATCGCCTTCAATGTTTCCACTTGTATCAAAAGTATACTCGCAACGAGTTGCCATTGTTCTCTCACTCGTTTTGCCTTGCGATTGATAAATTTGAGTTTCGTAGCATTCAAAAATTTTATATTTTTTTGCTCAGTGTAATCACGATATTGTGGTAAAAAAGGCGGTATGCGGTTTTTGAGTCTTAAAAACAGTATATATACCGCGAAAAACTGTATAGATACGAGCGTTATGTATGTAGTATACATAGGGCTGTCAGATGCAAATCGGGCTTCATCAGTACATTGAGATAAAATATCGGGGTTAGCAACTTTCATCTGGACATTGAAAAAATGTGTTTCCACATAACAAAAAACAACAAATAAAAAAAATTATATGTAGACAACCATAGGATAATCCGATTCCTCCTATTTTTTAATTTTTAATATTCTTGTTGGAGTCAATATTTGTACGATGCGCAAAGCTTATATACTTTTCAAGAGGGGTGCTACTTTTACTTTGGCGGCAATCAGACTGACAGCGACCTGGCTTCCTTGTCGCACCCGTATATAGCACACTGCTGCGTATGCATGCTCCCCGCATCTACAAATGTATGTAATTGAATGTACTCTGCGTCTTTCAGCAAACGACTGTAGCAGAGTGGAATTTGAATAGATGTTATTTGCGATATTTTAGATTTCCACTGCTCCCATTTTGCATAAAGTATTTTCGGCAGTTCCTCTTCCCATCCGATTCCCGAGCGCCATACTTCTTGCAAGAGTGTTTTTAAATCGATCGTATAACAAGAAAGAAATCCCAGCGGGTCAAATATCGACATAAGGACCTGCAGCTTTTCACGTTTGGTCGGCACTACTTGATCGTCTAAAATGTCGCGCTTCAATCTTGCGAATCTGCAAATGTATCTAAAGACATCGTTATTTGGGTCCCAATACATACCAAGGACCTTTGCGGTGGATCCTAGCTCCTAGTTTCATAGGCGCTTGCTGAGCAGAGGTGCTGTTATTAAGTCGCTCTACCACGGCGGCGGAATTGATGCCCAATTGCGTATTTTGAACCCGGCAACTGCGTGTATCACTCTTACTTCTTCTGCTAAGGATAGAGCATCTTCTTCGTTGTCCACGCTATCTATAAAGTCATCTACGTCATGGTGTTTTTTAACGGACTCGACAGCCCGGGGGTAGCGTTCTTGGAATTGATCTGCATTTAAGTTGCGCACGTAGTGAGCGATGCATGGAGCGCAGCTGATTCCAAATATTAAGGCGCTCATGACGTAAGTGCATGGTTGTTGTTCTGGGCAGTCCTTATCCCACCAAAGAAATCTCTGGGCATGCATATCTTCCTCTCTGACTCGGATCCGGTAGAACATCTCCGCGATATCACCGCAGTTTGGTACCTGGCCAACTCTAAAGGCAAGCAGGACGTCGGCCAGCGATGTGAAGAGATCGGGTCCACTCAGCATGAAGTCATTTAGTGAGTAGCCATCTGCCTTCGCTGCAGCATCCCACACTAAACAGACTCTATGCGGCTTGTTGGGGTTGACAGTGACGAAAATAGGTAGGTGCCACATGCGTTCTCTGCGCACTGCTACTTCCTCTGCTGTCAGCTTTCTTGCGTAGTTTTTGCATAGAAGATTGTCGATTTCTTTTTGTATCTTTTCCCTCAACAACGTTTCTCTTTTAAACTTCTTTTGAAGGCACATCAGTCGCTTATAGGCCACGGCGTAGCTATCGGGCATGCTATGAAAGTTATTTCGCCACAACAATCCGATTTCGTAACGTCCACTCAAAGGTTTGCAAGTGGTGTTTAGTATCCCCATAGCTCTCTCATCTTCTTCTAAATGCATGGCTATTGTTGGTGATTCCAAGATGAAAAAATTCTTCACGGCCTCATGAAGCGCTTCGTCACGTCTTTTGCAATCCCAAACATGAATATTTAAATGGGGGGCTTGTTGATGTTTTGGAGCGTAGCCTTGTAGCGCCCATCCTAGGCGCGTTTTCGTAGCGATTGGCTGGTGCCATGTGTCTTCACGAATTTGAGGGGCACCGCAAGCTTCCAATTATCAGCACCAATTAACATGGTTGGTCTCGCATTTTCATATGACTCGATCGGTACATTGGCTAAATAAGGATACCTCTTAATAATATCCTGCATGTTCATTGACTGTTTGGGCAGTGACAGGTTTTTTACTATGGGGACGCCACGTAGGATATATTTAGCTTTAATATGCTTGTTCGAAATTCCCAGTGAAGGCCTCTGCTATGATTCTTCTTCACGTGTTATGTCACCTGTCTATCGTAGACATAACGGTTCGTTTACACCTACCACACCCAGAGCATCGAAAATTTTATTTTCTGCAAATGTAACCGATGAACCTTCGTCTAAAAAAGCAAACGTGTCTATAAATTTGTTTTTAGCATGAAAGCGAATTGGGACGGTCCGAAAATAGGATTTATCACCTTCGTCGACATCGCTGTGAGTGTTTATGTTCGCCATTTGATCGTTCCGATCTTTCAAAGAAATTTTATTCGTACTTGTTTAGATTCATGACTTACGGTAGTGGCCAGCCTGTGCAGTAACGAATGGTGTTTTGCTTGGCAATTATCCACTCCACAATCCTTGTTCATATAGCTTCTGTATCGGTGTGCATTAAGGCATTGGCAACATAATTTGTTGTATTTAATTATCTCCCATCTGCGGTCAAAGGTTAATTTGGAAACGTAGCGCATCGAGAAAGTTTGTGGCTGCTGCCACCGCAGACAATACGTGAAATTTCATTGAGCTTATCTTGAGTGTGAGTATTCATTACAGCACTTCTTTTAACTGCAACCGGCGACATCACTTGAATTGCAGCTTCTGCAATTTGATATCACCAATCACTAAACACATTTAATACTGGCATCCTTTCATCCTTTGGGTGCATCGCCCAACTCAACTTGTAGTGGCCGAGTAGTTCATCGACGAATTCTTTCACTAACATAGGATTGCTGAGGTGTGCTGCCATGTGGCACGCTTCCATTGTTGAGCAGATATTGCGCACGCATAGCGCGAATTCAATTATCGCTTCGAGCTTGTCTTTTGGTGGAGGTAATCTCCTTGCCCTATCGATCATGTTTTCGATAATGTAATTGGGCCTACCGAAACACAACCTAAGCGTTTGCATTATTTGTGGCACCATAGCGGGAATCAGCAGACTACTGCGTACCATTTCGCGTGCCTTACCCTTCAGGCTCAGTTGTAGTCTTATTAAATTTTCTGCATTTGAGTAGCCGGCCACCATTGTGCTATTCTCGAAGCTGCTTATGAAAGGCGGCCACTCCTCCGGGTCACCATTAAAGCTGGGCAACTCCTTTGGTATTGCCCGTCTTCCAGCTAGCTGCGCCTGCGTTGGGGTATAAATTAGCGCTTCGTATTTACTTGGGCGTTGTTATTTACTTGCGACGATTGATTTCTTTCCGTTTGAGATAATATCTCATATTTCTTGCTTAAATAAATTTGTTGAAGTTTCTTTTCTTCTGCGAGCATTTCTAACTGTAATTCCTTCTGCCGGTGTGAAATACCAAACATTCGCGAATTCGACGCAGCTGTAATTTGAACAGGGTGATTGTGTGTGAGCAGATACATAGTTCATTGTTGTTTGTGCGTTAGTATATACAGAGCCAACGCCATTTAGTAATCAGGGTGCTGTTAGGTACGGAATCGAATGTGATGGCGCTGTAGCTTGAACCATGGGAGCAGGTGGGTATGCCAGCGGCGGCATGTAAGCAATATTTTCCAACGATGGTCGGGACACATCTGTTTGTTGTTACGGTCTTCCTGTGCGATGATGTGGTTGCTGCCAACAGCTCTCTCATTCTTGGTATACCTACTGAGGGTTATGATAATATTGGTGCGGGGGAGGATGACGCTTGCGGTTGGCTCACAAGCCCTGTCATGGCATCGAAAACACACGTTGTGGTCGAAGGAGCAACGCTGCTTGCAGTAACGCTTGACCGTAAGTTTCCGCATGAGCTGCAACTCCAGCTGACGTCAGCGATACTGTTATCCACTCCAACGCAATCGCAATACCACCGATCACACGCGTCACACTGCGCAAAGCTTATATACTTTTCAAGAGCGAACCAGTTTTCCCAAATAAAGTACAGAGTTAAATTCAATACAAAGTTTATTGCGTACACGAGGTACAAGTTAGAAATTCAAGGACAGAGGGTCAATTTTAGTTGTACAATAATAGTTGAATTCTCTTTAAAATTAAATATATTGCTGCGTCGCGTGTTTTATTTTGACTAACTAAAATAATGAAATAACTTAAAGTTCTATATGTTTTACATGTACATATATAGTTACAGTTATTCTCTTCGCAGTGTTCTACATGTAAATGGTTACAGTTATTCCTTTCGCTACACCACCAATAAGCCATATATAATGTAAATAATTCACAGGGTAATTCATTACTTTGAATAAAGTACAATATAAATATAAGAAATCAAGTTACGGCGGTAACAATTCTCTTATCTTTTATAAACATATTTAATAAATAAAATTTCCGCTTAGTAATAATTTTTATTTTTTTTTTCAAAAAATAGAGCAAAAGATTTTACCAAAAATTTTTTAACTTAGTTTTTTTACTGGACTTCAAAGAGAAAACCTTAAAAAAATGACTTAAGCAAAAAATTTCAAATATTCGGCAATCAGTAAACATGAAGAATACCTAATAGAACCGAATGCATATAACGTTTATAGTGAAACTTGTTATACACCTTATTTATACCACATAAAAGTGAATGTTGCAAATACGCGACATTGGGTATGAAAGAATTAATATTAAAATTCAAAATCAGTAAAAATTTTATCTCCACAAGTTTGATAATTTTATTTGGACACATTTCTGAATGTCGGGACTCCAGACACGGGACAAAAAATCTGGGCAATCAAGACGAATCAATACCGTCTGGCAACCCTAACTATACATCAGTTGGGTAGCTGGGACAAGAAGGACACTTCTGCAAAACTTGCATTTTACAATATAATAAGCGTTTTAAGTTTTCGTTGTTGACAAGTATTTGGTTGTGATTTATTTATATGGCCCACGATTTATTCATTGGTGTTCCACTACCTAATTTACATATTGACGAATTAATTGTTTTTTTTACATAACTCATTTAAAAATGTCAAAGACAGAAGGGTCGTCTTCAATTAAACGACTAAAAAAGAAGGTAGGTGTTGAGGAAAATTTATTATTACAGTATTTATTAGCCCTCCGTGGGCCATAAAAGAAGAGAAAAGTAGAATATTTTTGAATTGATTTAAATGCAAACTTTAAACTAAATATTGCTTAAAATATTAAAAAACGGCTCATAAACAAAAAGTTATTTTTTTTATCCACCGTTTCTTGTAATCCAATGCCTCTTTTTTATTTATTTCTATTGTTGGGCTAGTCGTACAAATTTTAATATTTATATTATTTCCTGTGGGGTTTTATTAACTGTCTAGTTTGGGTGTTCGACCATTTCAACATTTTACTTCTTGATGTTATCGTTTCAATTTTTAAAATTTTGTTAAGAAATCTGTCAATATGGAAACAATTTGAGCAAGTAACAGTCGCGTTTGTGTCAATTTTTATTTTTCAGTATAACTTTCTGAGCATATTTTTTAGCTCTTTTACTATCTATTTTTCTAACTCTTTAATGCTTTAAACAATACGATTGATGCTCAATTTTATTCATTTTTATTTATTAATCTTGATTACCCTATTTACACACGTTGTTCCTTTTCCGGATATAGCGAAAGTGAATCGTAGTAGATGCCATCTTATGAAATGACAGAATGGTCAGAGTTGCAATTTAAGGGTAATTCCCAACGTCAACAAAGTTGCAATTAAAGTTTTGCATTTACCTAATAAAATAAAAAAAGTATGCATGATTACATTACGTTTTAGTTTATTAATAAAGAAAATGAATACGTATCACTTGTTCCGAAACAGGTGCGCTAAATTCGTTGCCTCCACTGTATGTAAAATAATCGGTTTTACAAAAATGTGTATCGGTTTGCTTGAAAATGTTGTTGCTGTCGCTATTGCTTTTATTGTTGCTCTCGTTCGCTTGTAGTAATTTAAGTAAATCTCAAAGCTTGAAGCTTTTATATTTAAGCCCATTTATGGCAATATGGATTCAAATAAATAAGGTCGGCGTCAGTCTCTCTTATTTTATTTTTTGTTTTTAGCTCAACATTTTTGTGGTTCTTATATAAATATCACGCAAATACTCTCTCCCGCCTCTTCTAATATTGTGTTGTTTCTCTGCATCAAGTATTGTGAAATCAGACAATTTATTTATTATTTTTTTTTTTAGATTTTAAAAACCGCTGACTTGAAGATTCGATACGTCTTCAACATTCATTTTGAGTCAGCTTTGGGTTTTTTATATGAATACATATGTACATACGTGTGATCATGTACATATATGTTGAATGTATGTATTTTTATTTGATTTTAATTTTTGTTGTGTACGACTATGTTTGTTTATTATGTATTTTTAAGGGGAAATCATTTCACTTTTTAAATATCCCGTAAATTTTTTTACCATTGCCATATTTACCTGGATGTTTATGAAAAGTCAGAAATTACAAATTTCACGGCGTTAGGTGAAGGAAATGAGTCGGCAAGAAATTCTTTGATGTCTGATAGTGCAAGAAAAAGTCTGGCACTCTCCCTCTGTTACTTGCATTAAAGTTTTTTTTTTTTTTTTGAAGGTCGTTTTGGTGTATGCGATTGCTAATGTTAGGTGTAGAAATATGCTCTGATCGTTTTCAAAATGTATTTTTTAGAATCAGATTTAGCTACACTATTTCTGACATCAATGGCAATTATACAACAAACGGTTCACAGTTTCAAGCTTTTGTGCAGTGTATCCAAGGAAATACTCGTATGATAGCTTTGATTATCAGACTAAATCTGAACATAGACTGGACCGTGTAGAGTAAGTGACAGGCTAGATGAAGCTTATTACTACCACTGACGACAGAAAATGTTCGCTTTTGAATAAGTAGGCGTGGAATTTGTTATATATTTTAAGTTCTACTCTACTGATTCTTCCGAATTTTGCATTATTAAAATATGCTGTTTTATTATAAAAAGGATATATTGAGTTCGCTAAGATTATAGTTCTACTCCGACAATTCTGCAGGAAGCAATATTGATTTAAAAATTGACGTAATGACCATACTTACAAAATCCACGGGCATTGCTGAGGCTTATTTTTCTTATTTAGGTGTAAGAATAAATATATCACTTATAAAAATATTACATGCCAATTTTTAAAAAAATTAAAACATAGCTTTCTTTCGTTTAAAATAAAAGGTAGGTTTTTTTTTGCTTATGAATCACTTTTTATTCAATTCATGAATGCTTACATAAGTGCTTATTTATCCACATATGTACGGGTATACATTTGTATTTACAAAAACTGGGTCACTGAAACATCACAATTTATTATTGCCACATTAAAATACTTACAATTAAGAACAAAGTCAGCAAAATTTATGATCGTTAAAATAAACAGTAGATTTTATATTTTATTTAGCAGAATAAAAAATGGGAACATTAATTCTTACTTATTGGCTTATATAGGGTTGTGAACATTTTTAATATAATAAAGTAAAATCTAATTACAAACTACTTTGCAGATCGTGAAGACCAATCTATTTTGTGTACTGGTGAATCTGGCGCCGGAAAAACCGAAAATACGAAAAAAGTTATACAGTATTTGGCCTATGTGGCAGCATCAAAACCTAAAGGTTCTGGAGCGGTAAGTTTTAGATATATTTGAAGTTATATCATTTTACTCAACTGATTTTTTTATAAACTGCAATTTATATATATTTTAACCTCTAGTTTAATCTAATACATCTGGTCAAAATTATAGAGCATTCGAATATTTCACTTCTGCCGGCAAATCCCTTTAGAAATTAATTAATATATTGGAAGCACGCAAATATGTTAATACATTTATTTTTTTAATATCAAAATTAGATTATAAAATTTGTTTCTTTTGGTAGATTTTCTCAGCTACATGAGAAATCGGAGTCAAAATATGGTGGAAAAAACTCTGGATCTTTAACTTTTAGATATGTTATCAGCAATGCATATTATAATTTCTTTCATATAAGCACAAAATTTAACAATACATACATTATTTTACTTTATCTTAAAAAAAAACTACAGCAATATTTTTAAACACCATATGAAATGAATATTTGTATCGTGAGTCATCACCATCGTCAATGCGAGCACTGTTGTATATGCATACAACTTTGATGGTGTACATCCAACGATAAAAAAAATGCACTCTCTGTTTGCTTTATGAATGGAGAAAACTTCATTAGAGTGGTTCTTATTTGTATAGGGAATTTGTTTTCGATATTTAGTAATTATTTTACTTTTGCTTTTGCCAATTGATCTTCATATTAGTGGGCAACTTTGATCTGTGTTGTGTATTTTTTCTAGTTCGGTTACTTATTAATTGCAGTGGTCTAGAAGCAATGATTGATGTAGATTGGGCTAAATCCCACTGAGATTTTGAAATATAAATTTTTGTTAATGGTTTTTTATTCGAAACCTTGCAAGCATACTTCAAAAGCCAGGGGAAGGGGTCAATTAACTCTTTTCCATAATATGTATAAAAATTATAGTAAATTTTAGTATCTAAGCCCCTTCGTTACTGATCGGAGGTTTTGTACACGAGCAGCAATTAACCATTTTTAGACTAAATTTTTTGAATAACCTCGCAAAATAGAAAAATGTTTCTTATATCCATTTTAACGTTACGAATTTCATTATATATGAAAGTAAGTACATATTTTTTTTTTTTACTGAAATCAGTCAATTTGACTCATACATCAAGAAACGATTTTAAATAAGTTTTTTTTTTTTGAATGATTTATCACAGCACATTTTTTATACATAAATTCTGTTTTTAAATTGTGCAAAATAAAAAACCGACATATGTTTTTCAAAAAAACAATATTTCCACATATATGTTTTGCAGTGAAATGTAAAATGAGTCAAATTGGCGTATTCCATAAATCTTGTATTAAAAGTGAATAAGCTCCCAATGGTCTATAAATTGCACGTTGCAGACTAATATCTCATTGTTCTGAACCCTTTCCAATTGCTTCTCTTTACTTCAATTCTTACGAGAAAGATTTAGAAACGCATTTTTAAATATATTAGTTAACAAAGCTTTTTACCCGTTCAACTACAAACCAACCTAAATAAATTTTTTTCGCTGATTTCGAAACTTGCTTTCCCCTAGTCTGTCATACTTTGAAAAATATGGTGTTTGCGGCTTTCTTTATTCTAGATCCTAAACTGCTCAGCTTGAAGACAAGCTCTTCCGTTCAGAACTTAACCAAGTAAAGTTTGGGTCAAACAAATTTTTTCGAGCAAATCGCTTTTTAAAATTTCAATGAGCTACCACTTCGTAGAACGCCAAAAAATATAATAAACGTGTTTATTATATTTTTTTATGAAGAGACACAATGTGATTGTGCGTGCATTGCGTTTATCTATAAAATAGATAGCAATTGCCAAAGATGAATACCAATATCAGGAAGTTTTTGGGTTTGCGAAATTAAGAGACTATTTTTTTGTAATGGATAAAATCTTGGTAACCGAAAGTCGTTTATTCCAGCTAGGAATAAACGATGCCTTACACTTTCTTGGCATTGAGTGCACTGATGAGGAGCAGGTAGCCCGGGATATGGAATACCAGACTTTTTGAATGTATCGTCAAAACTGGTCCTTGTTTTAGCTCTGGCACTGCCAATCTTCTCTTTGACAATATTCCACAAGTTTTCGATTTGGGTTAAGGCCCAGAGATTGTGCTGGCCAAGGCACGACGTGAATCCCATTATCGAAAAACCAATTCCACTCAAGAATGAGTTGTGCTTTAGATTGTTATCCTGTTCCAGTTGCCATTTCAGGGGCATCTTCCAGTCTGCATAAGGAAGCATTACCTCTTGAAGGATTTGTACGTAAAGAAATCTGAAATCTGGACCATCCCACTGAATGTGCGCTTTAGCGAATTAGATGCGGCACTTTCGATGTCATTGCGTCAACATTGATACTTTTCGTGCTATTCTCCCATTCCTTACTGACCGAGAACAAATTTGAACCCCTGCCTCGTCTCTAATTGTAGCAACTGACTTGAATGCGTCGCGTGCCGACAAAATTTTTATGCGATTGTCATCTGCGCTTGTAGTTTTGCGAGTTTTGCGGGGTCTACCCTAACTCTCTTGTTAATGGTTTTAGCTTTGGCCCTCAATTCACAGTTTTTTTTTAACCCGCTCCTTCTTACTACAGTGCTTTGCTCGACCCATCCTGCTACGACATTATAGATTAGTTTACATTTATTTGTATCTAAGTTCTAACATTTTAATGCTTATCAGTAAAAATTATAAACGAATTTAAACGTTCTCTTTAAAATATAATTTTTGTCTTCTGCTGTTCTTATTTAATTGTCCACTTTCGAATGGTTTCCTTCAACTTTCTTCTTTGGCAATCCTCGAAAATATATATATTGCAGTGTTGCCACCCAGATATTTTTCAGTATATGGCATATCAATTCTCTCTTTATAAAAATTATTTGGAATAAATAGTCCCATATAAAAAAATATCAATACAAGTTCTTATTTTATTGTCCGGCACTGTATATATTTAATCTACATAGTTCAACAAACCTTTTTGTTGTAAATATTGTTGAAAAATTTATCAAAATGCTTTTTAATCTAAATTTACCGTTATGATATTTTTGCAAGCTTTTTTTCGTTGTTCTGTGGAGTAAGAGATATGTGCGTGATATATGCGGCAGAATGAGAAATAAAAAAATGTTCTACTTGGCACAAAATCTTTTAAAAAATTCTAAGAACCCTTCCATTCGTGCATAAATATAGCTTGGCCCAATCCCTGGACGGACTGTTGTGCCAGTTTTCTCTGTTACTTGGGAAGTTGCCCTCCAGAAAATTTAGAAAACCTGTTAGGCACCCAATACTAGTTTTTTTTTAACATGACAATTCAATTACTTTTAACCTCTTGCATTGAAATCAAAAGCTTTTAAAACGCAGCACATTCATTTTTCTAATACAATGTCATAGTTTGTAAGTCATGATGAAACAACGTGTTTAAAACCTTACATCTTGATTCTTGCTAATCTCACTTGACCAAATTTGCTCAATCCTATTTTTTTTTTTATTTAATTTGTTAGCGTAAAAAACTTGCACATAAACAACAACAACATGACTCGTATACATAAGAACTTAATTTCTATGTTCTAATGTCAAGTTACCATTTCGGGCAAGGACACGAATTTAATAAGTATGTCAAAAGACAACATACAAAATTAAACTTTTAATGAACTTTTCAAATGAAAAAATTCTCACAGTACCTAACAAGGAGTTTTAAAACAAAACAAAAATTTGGTAATAAAAATTGAAAGCTCAATTAAATTTTAAATTGAAGAATATAATAATAATTAGCAAGCAAGCAATCTGGGTGCAATCCTATTGTATGCATGCATATTACAATCATTCTTATCACGATTATTTTTGAAAATTTGAAATACGCACTGGATAAAAAGTGAAAAATTTAATACCTTACAACAAACTTTGAGTAATGCAGTTATGCTGATAACATGGATGCACTGCAAAATTTTTGGAATTATGAATGCTAACTCTTGAGGGACACAACCTATATCTCAAACAACTTTTCTAGACCTTGATATTTTTACCACTGAGATATCAAATGTTTTAGATTAAATCTTAGTGATTTTAACTTCAATATTCTAGCGGGTTATGCTCATTTTAAACTAATTAACAAAACACCAAGTGGGTCATAAATAAGCATGATCTTTAATAACATATCCAAAATATCAGCACATATGCATTTATATATATATTAAAGTGGATCGAGCTCCATACAAAAAAAAAAAAAAAATTATTACCTATTTGTAAGCTTTTATTTGTCCAAAAATAGTATACCTATTTTGTATTTCTCCATGCAGAAGTCGATTTTTTTTTTTAAACGATCCAGCTCACGAACGATAATAGCTAAAACCGAAATATTTTTGGAATCATAAATAAATCGATATTCATTTTTAGAGTAGGTACAAAAAGTTTTTTCCGTGATGCATTTTAATGTTCAAATGTATTTAATTTATTTATTTTTTTGTATTTTCATACCATATTTGTGCAATGTTGCTTTTAAGGAACGAAAACAGAAAAGCAAACGTGATGAGTAAAATGTAAACATTTTCATGTAGTTTTAGCTACTTTGGTGTTATCTAATAATATTTTTGTACCCATAAATAGATGGTGATGATATTGAACTTACAATTAGTAATTGCCGTGAGTCATATTGCCTACCATATGTCTGTCGAGCGCTTTTGATATCAAATTGATTAGAAAGAAATTCATTTGTGTTTTTTGGTAAAAACTTTGTGCAAACATCGTTATCACTTATAAATTGTACCAATAATAAGATAAGTTCTATTTTAAGGTTTTACTCAATTCTTACAGTTCCTTTTTTCTTGAAATAATTTTTTAATTTTGAACGGAAAATAATTCTATCAATTAGATATTTAAAATATGCGCTTAAGGTACTCACACAGTGCAAATACGTACCAAATGTCGATGCTGGAAGGGGCGTTGATATTTATTTTATTTTTGTCTCAAATTAAAGTATTAAAAAATGTTTCCGTCAGATGAAGATCTTGCGATTGTCTTTTTTGTTTTATTTGAAACAAATAAAACAACACCATAAAATCTTTTAATTACCAATTTATTTCAGCTCCGAGCCAATCTTCTCTTATATTTTGTCTCGAAAAACGTCGTGTAAAATACGAGCATTTTAACCAGTTCAATTAGTTTTTCAATAGCAAAAATTTTTACGCGAAAACCACTTATGTTTTTTAGTACAATATCTTTTTCTCATTTGACTGTCGGAAAACTCTTTAGGTTCCGTTTCGAAGACTCCAAAAGAAAGGAATATTTCGTTGAGTATTCTTCTATGACAATAGCTCATGAAAGGCTAAAGGTGGAACTCCATAACTTGCGTTTGAGTGCGGCATTTGCGATCTAAGCGCAATATGAAAAGCAACTCCAATGCATGCATGTGGTCTTTTGCGGTATATGTATTCTAATATTAAAACTCTTCTTGGTTTTTTTTTTTTAATTAATTATGCTAATTTATATCTCCTCCAGAACATATCTTGTTTCCTTGTGGAGTTCAGTGCATATAAAATCATGTAGTTCAATTTAGCTGTCAGCCGCATTCAAACGCAGCCGGAAGCAAATCCAAATTATGGAGCTAAGAAAACTTTACTTGTGAAATTTTTTTGAATTAGTTTTCAGTTTTACTTAATATTGTAATAAAATTTTGTGCCTTTTTGAAAATAATGAAAATGCAACCTTGTATATTTATTCTCAAAAAACAAATTCATTATTTCGTAAAGTAAAGCTGTATACATACAAATATTGGTTTTAGAGTTATTAGCTATTTTAGTCAAACCAAAATATTTTATTTTACAGAAATGGAAGATACACAAGCCATTTCGATGTTGTTTTTTTTTTTTCAAGAACAAAATATTAACAGATTTTTGTCCCTTTGTTTTGTTTCTGTTTTTAGCACAAGATGGCTTCATGGTTGTATTATTTCGTGTTTTATTTCTTAAGGAACAATGTGTTTTTATTCTTCGGCATTTCCTTTAAGACTGAGCTTTTCGCATCCATACCATGTGAGTTATATTTGCACATGTACAGTTTTATGCCGAATCCGAACGGCAGAATTCAAATGCCAAATTCTTTGAGGTCTTGCATTGGCAGCTAAAAGGGGGTACCGAGTAGAAAATTTTCCTATTTCTAGTTTTTGGTTGCGTCGAGCTTCGAACCCCCGGGCACCTTGCTTAGCAATCCAGCATAATTAAAAATTTATCATTAAGCATTACTTTGGCAGACTGAAGATGCTGAATATTAGCTTTCTTGGCAGCCACATTTCATATTTCACTCTACGCGTACAGATTATATCAGGAATACGAATATGGATTTATTTTCCTGATTTAGAAACTGGACCTTCCTTTAGAGTACGTGTGATAATTTAGCCAAATAGTACATTTTAAATATTTCCCGAAAATTGCAGTTTATAAATTTTAATTTTTTACCAAATTGATGAGTATTGCACATACATAGTTTCTTGTGTATGAAAACATTTATGTGCAATTTCAAATTGATAACTTTTATTTTGAAATATAATTTTTTAATTTGTTTATTCTTTTTATTTTTTATTTACATGTTTATTCTTCAAACGCCCTGTATACTATTACTCTTGTTGTTGTAATATTGACCGGTTGATGTCTACTATCTTATTGCTATTCTTCCTTCACGTATATTTTAAACTTTGTAATTATTTTATAAATTGTTGTAAATATGCAAATACTGTAATTATAAAAACGGATTGTTGACACTGAATCGCTCTTCTCACCTCAACCACCACCACAACCATCACCTGATATGTTTGCCACCTTTAATACACCAAACATCCACCATCAAAATCACCAAACTAAATTAAATTTCACCACTTCAACCACCAACAACCAACCAATCAACTGATTTTCTATCACCAAATAAAGGGACCCCATCCGGCCTTAATTATTGTAAGTATTATTTGTATTTAAAGAGAAATTTGGCCATGTAATAGTGTTTCCATGCACAATAAAACAGTACAAATGTATTTAATTATTTTTGAATGCTTAAGACTAAATTTTAAAATTGATTGATAACTTATTGGTTTTTTAAATGCATATTTTTTAATATTTTTTAAACGCAAACATTGGCTCAATTCTACTACTAACGCTACTACTATTAAAAATAACTACTACTCCCCATACTAAAACGTGCGTGTGTTTGTGTCATTTAACATCAAACTGTTAAATGCGAGTGCCACTTTGTATATTGTTGAATTGTCTTTTGAACTATCAATTCCATTTGTTACATACACAACAACTTAATGATATTGTAACCCCCGCTACTACTCCAATTTTATTTCGAATCTAGAGTAGCAGTGCTGAAACATTTGCGGTAAAGTATTATTTTTCTTCAAAATCATTGTGTATGTATGTAGTTTGTGATAAAATATCTAAAAATTCATTGAAATTTGTATTTAATTTCAAAATTATTTAAACCGTTTTTCGTTTTTATTTGCGAAATTACTTCTTTTTTTTTCTAAATTAACATTGTTCAGTTCTTATCAAGGCGTATTTAAAAGGTGAAGTCATCTTTGAGAACTCTCTCTTCTTATTTGAAGTGCCAAAATAATGCAAAATGTAAATATATAAAAGTTGTAGTGTCAAAATTCAAATTTATTATAATGAGTAATTTTGATACTGAACCACTTGACAATAATTTTTGCTCTTTCAGGTTCCTTTACGCTATTAAATACTCCTTGGTTCTTATAATGTAATTAAATATTTTATGACATTTTATAAATAATTGTAGTATAGTTCGTTTAAAAAAAGTTGATTAATGTAAATAATAAGCAGAAAGAGCATACCCCAAAATTTTCTTCAATTGGTTTGGCTTTCCATTAAATTTTGGTCACATTAAGGGTTACTTTACAGTTAAACTATTGACTCTTTTAAAGCGATTTTTTTTATTAACAATATTATAAACTACATAGATAAAAAATGTTAATGTATGTATAATTATATATATATTCCTCACCTTTGCTAGTTAATTTTAATACCTACACGTTTGTTAATTTTAAAATGTAATTTTCAATTTAAAATCAATAAGATACCTATATTTATGCTGTGTTCATGCTTAGCCCTAAATGCGCATTTAGAACATTTAGCTCTAAATGTACATTTAGCCATATAAAATTCTCAACCTAAATGCAACTAAATGCTACTTCATTTTAGCATTTAGGCTAATGCAACACTGTAATTTTTGAAAAAAAAAAATTGTGTTTCGACCATAATCTGTTGTCATTTCTGGCTCAGCTTATTGTCAGTTGATGTAAATAAACATTTTTTGATGTATGATTATATGAATTGAATTGTGATTATTTTGAGGAGTGAAAAAAGAAACCTTGATACCGAAATTTCATTGATTTTAGGTCTTGGTGAAAGCATTCACCCTGTTCATCACTTCATTCCATAAACCTTGATACCGAAATTTCATTGCTTTTAGGTCTTGGTGAAAGCATTCACCCTGTTCATCACTCATTTCACCGAAGTTTGATGGAAAAAAGTTTAGATGGGAATGGAGGACAAGCATTTTCAGCGACATATTAGCTTCATCTTTGAAATCGTTAAGTAATCTTTTTAAAATGCTCTCATAGTTATTGGCTTTATTTCAGAGATGTTGGTGCATCTCGAAAACCTGAGTAAAAAACAGTGTTGTATAGTGTAATTGTACACTATAAGTATTTATAGTATATTGGGGATTTTGTCTTAAGTGAAGCCACTTTTAAAATTGATCGGTCTCAAACTTGCAAAAAGTTTAGTAGTCTAGTAGTTACCACACCCAATTTGAACGAGATCGGTAAAAAACTGCCGATGTAGAGTTTTGATATTTTGGTCAAACAGCCCCTGTTTTGGATCCTTGTAACTAATCACCTATTGCATTAAGAAAATTTTGCCCAACACGTTTTCGACAGATTTTCTATTCAATCTTTTGAAAAAAGAAAGAAAAAAAAAGTAGCTCAGATTTCTTCGTTTGAGAACTTTGAGGTTCAAAAGTGTGCTGAGACTGGTTTATATATCAAAATCTGTCTAAAACATCAGTTTATGTTGTAAAAAGAAGTTTCACGAAGCACGGGCTCAGAGACGCAATATTTAGAGATGTTTCCCAAATAAATAACACATCGATTTCGTTCAATAAAAGCATTTTTTTCCTCTACCCAAATATCTTGTGGCTGGCATATTTGCTTCTTCATTATGAAGAGTAACGATTAAATAAAATTTAGAAAATTTGTATGCTTAGGTAATCTATACATTTATTAGTGTAACTACATTTTTATTCCAGAAGATCCAGAAGTGCTACATTATCATATTATATATCAATTTAAAGAGCTTGACGAGTAGGTTAGCCAAAAATTATCAGATTTAAAATCGGTTTAGCTAGTTCCATAATATTAGCGTCGGAAGTTCTTTAAAAATCACTCATTGAACAAAGCATTGCATTCATCGTTTTAAAAATCATTGCTTAAGCGGGAGTAAATAACAAGTGAAAGAGAGAGAAAGAGAAGACATGAGTAACAGCATTTCTCAGGATTATCTAACGAATTATCTGCATACACAAATAACAAAACAAACACCAGCGAGTAGTTTGGTTCTCTTTTGATATTTGTTATTTCATAGAGAGGTTTCTTGAACAAAAACAATAGCCCCAGTTACTGGGGCCTTATCGACTAGTTAGATTTATTAAGTCTTGAAATATGTAAGTAAAAACAAAACGTATCAAAGACAATAAGGATTAATATCACTAATATGACTACATACACTCATGGTAATAAGTATACTTCCAGTCACAGTGCGATTTTTTTTTGTAAGATTTTTATTTATTCCTAATTTATTTTATAATGATTAGCAAGTACGAAGTTTTATTCAATAAATACGAAAATGATAAATATAACTCTGTTACTTAAATGCATTAAATTCAAAACTTTAAAAAAGCTTTATAGGAAATAATTATACTTCCATTTTAAGAATAATAAGAAAAAATATAATTGAAAGGTTCCAAGTAATTAAGCAAGTTTCAAAAAGGGATTATCACAAATTTAGTAACACATGTGACTACTCTAATTCTTTATATTTTCTTCTATTCTATTTGTCGTTGAGCTCATAAGATTTCTTAGCTCTAATGTTAATATTTCCTTCTAATTTTGGCTTTGGCCGCATCAAAATATTGAGGCGGCGCGCGGTGCCGCTCATAGTAGACCAACTTTGTACTTTGACACTTGTGCAGCGTGAGACAGTATTGCCACAATAGAAATTTTTTAAGTTTTATAAATTTTTGTTCAGAATTATTTGTAAACAAAGACAATAATTTTAATAAGGAAATGCCTCACCCATCTCTTTTCAAAATTCAATAAAATTTATAATTAAATGAAATGAAGCGTGGACTACCATAATGGAAGCAAGGACAACAAAAATACAATTTCTTCCACTACCAAATATATTGAAAGCAAATTTCAAATTAATAATATAAAAATTTTACAAAACAAAAAGACAGAAATCTCAAATTCTTTTCGACGAACGCTGCGTGCATTGGCACTACAACTCTTTATGAAGCGGTGCCGTGAGGCGATTTTGATAACCGCATGCCGCCCGTGACCGCGTTCATTGACCCTCCACTATAAAACATACCCAATCGGCAACAATCGTCGCTTTACATACTGGCGTTAAATTTAAATTGAATACATTTTGAAATATTGGAAAAATAGATACCTTTATTACAATGATCGAGAAAATTGTTTTCAAAACCGATTTGAACCGGTTCCAGTGTTTGAAGCGGTTTCGGTTTCGTTCTTTTTCAGATGGAAATAACGGTTTCGGTGTCGAAAAATGAAACGGTTTTAAACGGTTATGGTTTCATTCCTGATGCTGTTTTTTCTTTTTGGTCTGTTTCAGTGAGCAGTTTTTGTTTTGTGTATTAAAAACTAAACAACAGTAGTTACTTCGTTTTTATTTAGTTTTATTGTGCTGAAATATTTTTAATTTGTCTTAACCATTAAACTCATAGAGTTGGATGCAAACAACATACCATTCTAGCTCATAAATATAATTTTTTTAATAAACAAAATTTTCTGTCAATGAATACTGTAATCATTAGAGAGCAATCTAAACAAAATTTTATGACGGGTGACAGCTCTAGTAAATTTAACGGTAAAATAGAAATATCATGAATGCCAAGGTGATTGTATATAAGGTGGAGTTACCAGCAACTCATTCTTCTTCTTTTTTATGGCACCATTGTTTTTCGTGGCGAGGAACGCTGGTTGTCAAAAGTTTGTTTACGTTTGACAAAGATGTAGTGTCATTGCTGCGTTTTGTTAAGTGGTTTCGTCAGCTGATTTTGATATTCACCATTGCCCTGGTAAATTTATCACCTTGACGAATGCCATTGAAATAGTTCTTTTGCAACCAAGAACGTATAGTTATATTGTAACAATTGTTTAAGGAATTTCTCATAAATTAATAAATTATTTTAAAAGAAGTTAAATTTGTTGTATTCATACGAACTCAACTTCTTGAATTTTTTTTATTACTACGGTTGCGTTGGTATGAATGTGTTCATTGGCTCAAATAAATTGTCATCAAAAACACAGGTATGAGGTATTTTGGATTCCGAAACATCCAAAAACTGGAATAGGAATATTTGACGCTAAACCTGAAACTGTTCAAAGAATTGTTTTGCTGCAAACAAATTTTTCGAAATATTTTATTTTTAACTTTCAAAATAATTTGTTTAAAATTAACTATAATAAATAAGAACATCCAAAATAAATATTGATCCCATATATGATACAATCGAAGAGGTGGCTCTAAGTCTTACTTGTACAATTAAAAACATACAAATACAATAAATTAAATCCGTTTAACAATTACAACCAATCAATGTTCGAATTACTATCGTTTTTGGGTCTGAAAAACATAGGCCTGTGTAGTTGTGTTCGAACATGCCTATTCTGCCTATTGCTATATAAAAAATGGATTTTCAAAACACCTATTGAAACTTTTAAAACAGAATCTTTATGATTAACTTTTTCCAGAATTTGCAAGTAAATATCAAGAAAACTTTTAAAATCAAATGTAATGTACATGGTATGTCAGAAACTGAGTGTATTAAGAATGAATGTCAAAAAGAAATAGCCAAATTGGCAGAAAAGAACGGATGTCGGTCTGTGCTTCTCAAGGTATTTCTGAAAATGTAGTTTTGTAAAAAGATAAAATAATTCAATAAGTAATGCATGACAAAGTTAGTTGAAAATATGTATATTTATGTCCAAGAATAATTAATTACGCTTGTTAAAAAAATGTATTTATTATTGCAAAACAATTTACAAGTTTATTTATTTTTTCTTCTTTTCCCCCCCTTCCTAGGGCGAACTGGAACAACAACTGCTTCAAGCCAATCCGATCTTGGAAGCTTTTGGCAATGCTAAAACCGTTAAAAACGATAACTCATCACGTTTTGTAAGTAAAAAAAACCTGGATTATTACTGATATATATAATATAATATAGACTTACAGGTAAAACCCATAAATTTGTGATTTTTTTTTAAATTTGTAAATACGGTAAAGAAAAAACTTTTGATTTCGAAACCTTACCTGGTATGCAATGCGGAATATGTCTGCATATGTATCGTTGATATACACGATTTGTCGTTGAATGCAAATATTAAAGTTATAATTTTCTAACACCCCAGGATCGACCACAAAATATTAAGCAAAACGTCGTTTTAATATAATTTTCGCAGTTTTATTCTTCTATAAATTAATTAATCAGTCAATTTCTAAATGATTTCTGAAGGCCATGGGGATCCCATGGGGGTTTATTTCTAAAAAACCTTCCCTTAGCCCGCTAATGTCTGTATACCATGAAATCTGATTGTCAAAACTATTTATTTTTTAAAGTCTGAAAACTGACTTGAAACTGTTGGTCTCGGAAATTTTTTTAATTTCAGTTAAAGATAGAGTTTGGGAGCGTAAACTACTGCGCCAAATATTAGTTAAAAAAATTGATTATTTTGTAAGGATATTTGGAATCTAAATCACAAATATCACATATATTTGCAATAAAAATTACGGGTTACTTTTTTTCAAAAAATCCTACTTCCGTCGTTATGTGTGTTACGACACAATGTCATAGACACCAAAAATTTAAATTTTTTACATCATTTACATATTTCAAAAATAATATCTGTTTATTTTTTTTTTTTGTATAATGTTCTTCAAAGTGTACTCAGCTTACAAAGAAAATATACAGGGTGACAATCGTAAAGTGACGCACATATTTCAGCAGTTATTTTCAAAAGGACGTACTTCCATTAAGTACAATTAAGTGTTAACATTGCTGAATATATAAGCATTCATTTGAACCCCACCTCATTCAATATAACCTCCTTTAGCCTGCACACATGCCTTCAATCGATTCGGAAATCGTAGGACTGTTCGCCGCAGGACTTCCTGATCAATTTCAGTCCAGGCTTTCTCTAATGAATTTGTCAGCGACTCCAGACTGGGGTGTTGAGATGCACAAGCCTTACTCTCTAAAATACTCCAAATAGAGTAGTCCATTGGATTCAAGTGTGGGGAGTATGGTGGCCATTCTTGAGATGTTATGAATCCAGAAAAATTGTCTTTTATCCATGTTTGCGTTAATTTTGCCATGTGGGAAGGTGCAGATTCTTGCTGGAAAGTCCAGTTTTCATTTCCAAATGTATCTTGGGCCCAGGGAAAAACATGTTCATTTAAAATGCTCCGATAAACAGCCTGGTAAATTTTAACACCCTCTTCAACGAATATTAGAGGGGTTCTGGCATTAGCGGAAACTCCAGCCCATACCATAACGGAAGCTGGCTTTTGAACTCGGCCAACAGTCCTATTTTGTTGCGATGATGATGTTAGCCACATTCGGTCATTTTGCGCATTGAAATGTTGTTCAACCGTGAAAATTTTTTCATCTGTAAACAAGATATTTTCAACATTTTTTAACACGGAGGAGCGTAGCAACGCCTTGCATCTTTGCAGTCGCAAATCTTTCTTTTTTTGTGTCAGATCTTGAGCTTTTCGGAGCTTGTACGGCTTAAGATTAAGCTTTGATTTTGCAATGATTCGCACTGTTTCACGGTTTACTCCCACTTCCTTAGCGATTTTTCTCATTGAGCGCCTTGGATTTCGCTTGATTTGTTTACGAATTTTTTCTGTTAAACCAGTAGTGGCAACTGTTGAAAATTTTCCCCGGTCTCTATCTCCAAAACCCCCAGTTTCATTATATCGAATAATAGCTCGGTCTACCGTACGACTTGACAAATTTAAAGCCTTTGCAATTTGACGGCTACTATAATTTGCCAAATGAAATTTCATAATTTCACGACGAATATTTTCCTTGTCCATTTTTATGGAAATTTCAAAATGTAATAACAAAAATTCAAATGAAATTAAAAGCAAAGCCAATGATGAATGAATTTGCTTTTTAAATTAAAGTAACGGTAAATGGCAAAGCTTGCTGCAGAGTATTAAACTTGCGTCACTTTACAATTGTCACCCTGTAAAAGATGTGTTTCGCATTAAAAAATGTTTGAGAAATGCTTAAATATCAAAAACTCTTGAAATACGGAGAGATTCGGCATAAGACTCATAACTTAAAGACGTAATTCTGTGTAAAATTCATTCTTATAGTATAAATTTCTGTAGTTAACTTTGACTTTTAAATTTTATAATTTTGTGTTTGCTATAAAAAAGAAAAAACAGTAAATCATAAAAAAAAATTTTTTTTTAAATCGTGTATCGCAAACTTTGTCTAATTTTTTCTCAAAAATAAAACAGAACACATCTTTCAAAGATTTTTGAAATATCTGAAATCAATCTCGTACAAAATGCGCCAGGTTTACTCTGGAAATCGGGATTCATGTGTTGAAAAATACCGAATTATGTGTTAAAACCTCACTCCAGATCCGCCAGTTCTGGAAACTATAACTAACTGTAGAATCATCTCTTTAAATGTCAAAAACTCCTGATATACATGGTGGTAAGGTTTAAGTCTACTTAACGTAAAGACGTAATTCTGTGGATAATTGTATTTGAAAATATGCCCTATGTCTAGAACAATTTTTTTCTGAGAATTAACCATAAAATTACGTCTTAAAGTTATGTAGACTTAAGCCATACCACCCTGTATATTGTAATATATTGTAAAAAATCATTCGGAAATCTCTAACTAAACAGACAGGGACATGCAAAATTTATGGATATAGCAATATTCCGATACTTCTATAGGGTACTTTTTTTGGAATGAATATGAAGTTGCTTGTAGCGTATCGAATTTTTAAAAATGTTTCCTTTTAAAAAATTTATGTTTCTTATATCTTATATTTATGGTTATAATTACATTGTTCTAAAATTTTTAGGCAATTTTTATATATTTTGTTTTCAAGAGAAATTTCCCATAGTTCTGATTCAAAATTGTCAAATTTTCAATCATTCTGATTTGATGTCGATACTTTCGGTATGAATTTTTTTATTTTAATATTTACGAGTACTCGATACATTTCATTCGTTAGTTTCTGATGCATATACTATATACTTTTTCCCTTTTTTCAAAATTATTACCAATTGCTGTGATCCAATCCATAGGAATATGTAATCTAGAGACTATGCTAAGGTTTGTCTATAGCGCAAAAAATTATAGTTAGAGATAAAATTTGTAGGTACAGAAAAATGAGTTTAAATCTCTTTCTTCGGTTGTTTGTACTTAAGGGAATATTATTGCTGAGAGGCTCTATGAAATATGGCCCCAAAAGCAAAAATGAAAAATCACCCCAAAATATTCTATTATTTACAACAATTTTCCCAATTTTTTTGGGGCCATTTCTCCTTTTTTTGTTTGGGGTGATTTTTCATATTGCAAAAAGGCCCCAAAAGTTTGAAAATATTAAAATTATTTTGGGGTCAATTTTCTTATTTTTGAATATTTGTTACAAATCACCGTATTCGCGAGAAATGCAAAGCGGTATTCTTTTTGTTGTACGAAGAAAACAAACACCATGATTATACAATTGTTGCTTTCCATATTATTAGCAAGTGAAGTGGCCAACAATTTAAAGGCGAAAGAGGAACAAATTTTCGTAAGGAAATTATGAACAAAAAACCCTTGCAGCCAAAAATTGTTTCCAGAAAACAAAAGTCGCGAGAGAAAGCTTATTTAGGGTTTTTTCCTAAATAAATTTTCCCTCGCGACTTTTTTTTGTGAATAAATTTTCTTTGTTCATTATTATCTTTATCATTTTAAATTCACTTGATAACGTTTGTTGATCGACACTTTTCAACGCACTGATTTACTGATGTTGCTTGTTTGAAACTCATTCAAAAATTCTTTGTTTTGTTACATTTGCAATGCATTACCGATAGCAAAAAGAAAATTGCATTAAAAACAATAAATACCGTGAGGACCGGACAAAACGCACATGGGCTTTATGAGTATAGAGAAACGGCCTTTAAAAAATATTGAGAATATCTGTAATACATTTTAAAAAATTTTCATTAAATTTTATCTTTGAATTTTTTGCGGGGTAGAGTTTTACATTAGAAATTATCACAAAATGCAGCGATTTAATCAACAAAGAAGCACCGAAAGGAAAATTTTTGTAGATAAAAAGATGCTTCTTTGTTGATTAGTATCCTTATGAATATTTTTACCTCTTTCATGTATTCAATATATATTATAAGGAGCTGTTTAAAACATCCTCGGGCACCATTTTAAAAAGTTGCGTCCATTAAGTATTTTCTGCTATGTTGCGGAAAATAATAGTTGTATTGTGTGCATGGCCAAGAACCCTGATGTTCTCTTCTTGCCATGTAGGCATTTAAAAGTGTGTAGCGAATGCGTCCTTAAATTGCAGGCCACTTCCGTTGCTGATAATATCGAAAGCTACAATTGCCCTTTTTGTAGATGTAAGGTAGAAGATACAATTAATTTGAGAAATAAAAATATTGGGGCCATTTTTCATTTTATTTTGGGGCCATTTTTAATTTTTTTGTTTTGGGTTATTTTTCATTTTTGATTTTGGGACCATATTTCATAGAGCCTTGCTGAGAGGCATGGAAAATGCATGGGCTTCAGGATTTTCTTTTAAATATAAAATAAATAGTTTTGTAAATGAGTTTTAACGTATTTTATTCTTCTATCAATGGAGAGTAAATCCCAGTTTTGTTTATAAAACAAATCCAAAGTGGCGGCTCTAGCTCCCATCAGATAAAGCCATGCACGGTGTATTCGGACTGCAATTATATAATTAAATTTATAAATTTGGATATGCAACCATTAAAAAAAAAAACAATTTTTTTTATTTTTTTTTTTTGCTTCAACAGACAAAAAAACGTTAAACTTTATTCACTTCGTTTTAATTTTACTCTAATATACTGAAACAAATTTTAAAAACTATTTGAAAAACAAAATAACTTCACCTGTTTAATATTCATGTTCAAATGAATAGATTTGGGTTAGGTAAAACTCACTAAGTACAGATTTGACATGGACTCGGTTTATCAAAATTCATAGGTTAAGAAAGTCATGATTTTAATATGATTTAAAAAAAATAATTTCAAAATTTTATATAAATTTTATATGTGGTATTTTACAACTGGGCCGACGCACCCGACGCACGTCATGAGTAAACAAGAAGAGCACTTCTTCTGGAGGTTGCCGCAAAATAACCGTGAACAATAATTTATTTTTTAGAGTTGGAAAATATAGAATTTGTACTCTTAATACTAGATTAGATTTCAAAAGAAATAACTAAATATAATATTAATAAAAAGCCAAAAACTTGAGTCCCAAAACATACTATGTGTAAGAGATTAAAGAAATATTTGATTTCAAATTTATAATAACTAAATTCTTTCTCTACGAACCTGGTTAATATATTTTTTATTGTATCTTAGATGGAATGTGCTTTAACAAATTACTAATCATTGTTTTTAATTCACAGGGCAAATTCATTCGCATTAATTTCGATGCTTCTGGTTATATTTCGGGTGCCAACATCGAAACTTATTTGTTGGAGAAATCCCGTGCTATTCGTCAAGCTAAAGACGAACGAACATTCCATATTTTTTATCAATTGCTTGCCGGCGCTTCAACAGAGCAGCGTGAGAAATTTATTCTAGATGATGTAAAATCGTATCCATTCCTCTCCAATGGTAGTTTACCAGTTCCCGGAGTCGATGACTTTGCCGAATTTCAAGCGACCGTTAAATCGATGAATATAATGGGCATGACTGTCGATGATTTTAATTCGATATTCCGTATAGTAAGTTCCGTATTACTTTTTGGTTGCATGAAGTTCCGCCAAGAACGTAATAATGATCAAGCCACATTGCCGGACAACACCGTAGCCCAGAAAATAGCTCATCTATTGGGTTTGAGTGTTACGGATATGACACGTGCTTTTCTAACTCCTCGTATTAAGGTGGGACGTGACTTTGTAACCAAAGCCCAGACTAAGGAGCAAGTTGAATTTGCTGTGGAGGCAATTGCCAAAGCATGTTACGAGCGTATGTTCAAATGGTTAGTGAACCGCATTAACCGCTCTCTGGATCGCACCAAAAGGCAGGGTGCATCTTTTATTGGTATTCTTGATATGGCTGGTTTCGAAATCTTCGAATTGAATTCATTCGAACAATTATGCATAAATTACACAAACGAAAAGTTGCAACAGCTCTTCAATCATACCATGTTTATATTGGAACAAGAAGAATACCAACGGGAAGGGATTGAGTGGAAGTTCATCGATTTTGGATTGGATTTACAGCCTACAATTGATCTCATTGATAAACCCGGTGGAATCATGGCATTATTAGATGAAGAATGTTGGTTCCCAAAGGCAACCGATAAGACATTCGTGGAAAAGCTTGTTTCAGCTCACTCTATGCATCCAAAATTCATGAAAACTGATTTCCGTGGCGTTGCTGATTTTGCAATTGTACACTACGCTGGTAAGGTTGATTATTCGGCGGCCAAGTGGTTGATGAAGAACATGGACCCATTGAATGAAAACATCGTGTCACTACTGCAAGCTTCTCAAGATCCTTTTGTCGTAAATATTTGGAAAGATGCCGAGATCGTGGGTATGGCGCAGCAAGCTCTTACTGATACTCAATTTGGAGCACGTACCCGCAAGGGTATGTTCCGTACCGTGTCGCATCTGTACAAGGAGCAGTTGGCCAAACTCATGGACACACTGCGCAATACGAATCCCAACTTTGTGCGTTGTATCATTCCGAATCACGAAAAACGCGCTGGTAAAATTGACGCGCCTTTAGTTCTCGACCAACTGCGCTGCAATGGTGTGCTGGAAGGTATACGTATTTGTCGCCAGGGCTTCCCCAATCGTATTCCGTTCCAAGAATTCCGCCAACGTTATGAATTACTAACGCCAAATGTTATTCCAAAAGGCTTTATGGATGGCAAGAAGGCCTGCGAAAAAATGATTCAAGCGCTCGAATTGGACTCGAACCTGTTTCGTGTTGGTCAGTCAAAGATATTTTTCCGTGCGGGTGTGTTAGCACATCTTGAAGAGGAACGCGACTACAAAATAACCGATTTGATTGTGAATTTCCAAGCTTTTTGCCGTGGCTTTTTGGCACGTCGAAACTATCAGAAGCGGTTGCAACAACTTAATGCTATTCGTATTATCCAGCGTAATTGTGCCGCGTACCTGAAGTTGCGCAACTGGCAGTGGTGGCGCCTATATACAAAAGTGAAACCTCTGCTAGAGGTTACAAAACAAGAAGAAAAGCTCGTACAAAAGGAAGATGAGTTGAAACAAGTACGCGAAAAACTCGAGGTTCTAGCCAAAAATACGCAGGAGTATGAACGAAAGTATCAGCAGGCGTTGGAGGAGAAAACCGGTCTTGCCGAACAACTACAAGCTGAAATTGAACTTTGTGCTGAGGCCGAGGAATCTCGCTCTCGTCTGATGGCGCGTAAGCAAGAACTAGAAGACATGATGCAAGAACTCGAGACGCGTGTCGAAGAAGAAGAGGAACGTGTGCTTTCATTGGGAGTCGAGAAGAAAAAGCTAGAACTTAACATACAAGATCTCGAGGAACAATTGGAGGAAGAAGAAGCAGCACGCCAGAAATTGCAGCTGGAGAAGGTACAACTTGATGGCAAGATCAAGAAATACGAAGAAGATATCGCTCTTACGGATGATCAGAATCAAAAGTTACTTAAGGAGAAGAAAATGTTTGAAGAGCGGGCCAACGATCTTTCTCAAACGCTTGCTGAGGAAGAAGAAAAGGCAAAGCATTTAGCTAAATTGAAAGCTAAGCACGAAGCCACCATTGCTGAGTTGGAAGAACGTATGCACAAGGATCAACAGCAGCGACAGGAAACTGATCGCACAAAACGTAAAATTGAAACTGAAGTTGCTGACCTCAAGGAGCAATTAAATGAACGCCGTGTTCAAGTTGAGGAAATCCAGGCGCAGCTTGCCAAAAGAGAAGAAGAGCTAACACAAACGCTTATGCGAATCGATGAAGAGTCTGCTGCTAAGGCTAGCGCTCAAAAAGCGCAACGTGAACTAGAATCTCAACTTGCCGAGATTCAAGAAGATTTGGAAGCAGAAAAAGCCGCACGTGCCAAGGCTGAAAAGATACGTCGAGACTTGGGTGAAGAATTAGAAGCATTGAAAAACGAACTGCTCGACTCGTTAGATACCACCGCAGGTTAGTTGTTTTTTACCTCGTGGTTTCTCATAGTTTAGTTTCATTATTATTTTAAGTTGTCATTCTTCAATTTTCATACTGTGTAATATTTTTCATTTCATTTCAAATGTCGTTTTTTTCGACTCCGATTGCAGCACAACAAGAACTGCGTTCCAAACGTGAACAGGAATTGGCTACGTTGAAGAAGTCCCTGGAAGACGAGACTGTCAATCATGAGGGGCTATTAGCTGAAATGCGACATAAGCATTCTCAAGAGTTTAATGTCATCAACGACCAACTAGAGAACTTACGTAAAGCAAAAGCTGTATTGGAGAAGGCAAAGGGAACATTGGAAGCAGAAAATGCAGATCTAGCAACAGAATTGCGTAGTGTAAACAGTTCACGGCAGGAGAATGATCGTCGTCGTAAACAGGCCGAATCACAAATTTCTGAACTGCAGGTAGGTTAACACGTTCACTCATTTATATTAAGTTTGATATGTGAATTTGAAACAAGTCTCTTGAAATATAATATGTGCATTATAATATTTAACCTTGCGGTGCTTTTAAATAGTCACAATCATCTAAAAATAGATAAATATTTCAATGCATCATATAGTATCTCTCAGTACGAAAAGCAAAAAGAAATAATGTACTATGCCTCATTAAATTTCTGCGGTTTAAGAGTTACAATGACATTAAAATTGGCATTGAATCCCAAACGTTTAAGGTTTCCACAGTATTATATACTTATTTTTAATAACTCTATCTATACTCAGGTAAAATTAGCTGAAATTGAACGCGCACGATCCGAACTTCAAGAAAAATGCACAAAACTACAACAGGAGGCGGAGAATGTTACAAATCAATTAGAAGAAGCTGAATTGAAAGCATCAGCCGCTATTAAATCTGCTAGCAATATGGAATCGCAACTGACCGAAGCACAACAACTGCTCGAGGAAGAAACGCGTCAAAAATTATCATTTAGTTCGAAATTACGTCAGCTAGAATCAGAAAAGGAAGCGCTACAGGAACAGCTTGAAGAAGACGAGGAGGCAAAAAAAAGTAATGAACGTAAATTGGCTGAATTAACGGCGCAAATGCAGGATTTGAAGAAGAAGGCTGAAGATGATTCCAATGTAGTTAAAGACCTAGAGGAGGGTAAGAAGCGTTTAAATAAGGAATTAGAGGCACTTGAGCGTCAAGTAAAGGAGTTAATGGCACAAAACGATCGTTTAGACAAGAGTAAAAGAAAAATACAGTCGGAGTTGGAAGATACCACCATCGAATTGGAAACCCAACGCACTAAGGTAAGTTCTCGAACAAAAAAAAATTTCAAGCAAACTTTAAATTTATGGAACTTATATCCAAATTTATCAAATCTTCAATGTAGGTTCTTGAATTGGAGAAAAAACAGAAAAACTTCGACAAAATTTTAGCTGAGGAAAAGGCCGTCTCTGAGCAAATATCGCAGGAACGTGATACTGCCGAGCGAGAAGCGCGTGAAAAGGAAACAAAGGTGCTTTCACTTACACGAGAATTGGATGAAGCTTTTGACAAAATCGAGGATCTTGAGGGTAAACGTAAAATGCTCCAAAATGAACTGGACGATCTGGCGAATTCGCAAGGAACTGCCGACAAGAATGTTCACGAGCTAGAAAAGGCAAAACGAGCATTGGAATCACAACTGGCTGAATTGAAGTCGCAAAACGAGGAACTAGAAGATGATTTACAGCTAACGGAAGATGCAAAACTTCGTTTGGAAGTGAACATGCAAGCAATGCGTTCACAATTTGAACGTGATTTGCAGGCGAAAGAGGAACAGGCCGAAGAAAAACGTCGTGGACTGGTGAAACAATTACGCGACTTGGAAGCAGAATTGGATGAGGAACGTAAACAACGCACTGCAGCGGTAGCATCGAAAAAAAAACTTGAGGGTGATCTCAAGGAAATGGAAACCACTATGGAAATGCACAATAAAATTAAAGAGGATGCCCTTAAACATGCTAAGAAACTTCAAGCACAAGTCAAAGATGCGCTGCGCGATGCAGAGGAGGCCAAAGCCGCGAAGGAAGAGTTACAGGCAGCCAGTAAAGAAGCTGAACGTAAGGTTAAAGCTTTAGAAGCTGAAGTGCTGCAACTTACTGAAGATTTGGCTAGCTCTGAACGGGCACGTCGTGCTGCTGAAACAGAACGAGATGAACTAGCGGAAGAAATTTCGACCAATGCCAGCAAGGGTACGCTAATGATTGATGAAAAACGTCGCCTTGAGGCGAGAATAGCTACACTGGAAGAGGAGCTCGAAGAAGAGCAATCAAACTCTGAAGTTTTGCTGGATCGCAGTCGCAAAGCTCAACTACAAATTGAACAACTCACAACCGAGTTGGCGAACGAAAAATCCAATTCCCAAAAGAATGAAAATGGACGTGCACTCCTCGAACGTCAGAACAAAGAACTTAAAGCGAAACTAGCTGAAATTGAAACCGCTCAACGCACCAAGGTTAAAGCAACAATTTCTACACTTGAAGCTAAAATAGCCAATTTGGAAGAGCAGCTTGAAAATGAAGGTAAAGAGCGTTTGCTACAACAAAAAGCGAACCGTAAAATGGACAAAAAGGTGAAGGAACTCACTATGAACATTGAAGATGAGAGGCGCCATGCCGACCAATACAAGGAGCAAATCGACAAAGTATGGTTTTCTCTATTTATTTTTTTTCATTTATTTAATTTTGTTGAATAATGATTTTTGTTTTTATAGCTCAACAGTCGCATGAAATTGCTTAAACGCAATCTTGATGAAACCGAAGAAGAACTGCAAAAGGAGAAAACGCAAAAACGTAAATATCAACGTGAATGCGAGGATATGATTGAAAGCCAGGAATCAATGAATCGCGAGATTAATTCACTCAAAACAAAACTAAGGTAAGGCAAAAATTAAAAAAATAATGCAATACAAAAAACGAAGTTCTGAAGTAGTGATTGCGTTACTCGCACAGCCTAAATTCTTGGTGCTTAAAGTATTAAAAAAATATATATTTACAATGTAGTTATTATGGTTATTCGTATATTTTTAAACTTCTCCGCACCTCTGAAAAAGGTACCTAAACGGTTGCCAGACTAGCTCCTCGTAGGATCATCTGAAACTTTTAAGCTGGGTACTTATCTATAAATGAATAACTATTTCATTATTAAACAAACAAATAAAAAAAAATCATCACTTTTTTTATATTTTCTTTAACAAACATTTTCTGATAACACTGTGCATCACATTTTTCTAAAGGGGAATCGGCCAACAAAGGTCAATAGTACTAATCTAGAGTAACCGAACTCTAAACGGTTTTGCAAAGTTAGCTCGCTTTTAAAAGATATGGATATTTAAAGCTTGCCTCTGATAGCTATTCAGATCCTCCGGACTGCTCGGTGGGTAGTTTAATTATTTGATTTCCTACGGATTGTTCGTTATAAAAAGATAATTTTTTTTTGTTTTTACACCTAACTAACTCCTCTTTGTAAATGACTTGGAATAATGTAACATACTATCTGCCGCAAAAACGTTTCTAATGAAAAAGTAAAGTAAGATTTTGGACTTTTTTATTTTACCAATTTCATACATCTGTGTTATATATCGACACTAAGTACATTTCTTTTAAAATGGTATTTGAGCTTGAAGACCACTGTCAATCAAGCCCATGATAATTATGAAAATAAAAAATAGCAATTGTTATACTTTATTAGTTTGAGTGAGTTTAAGATCGTGCAAGATCTGTTGGTTATATCCTCTTCAGCCGGCGATTTGTGGTGGCTTCTAAGTTTGGCAACTCCCTGATTTCGTTGTTTGTGTGTTGGAGTATCTTAGTTAAGTGTCTACCACTTGCGTCTGTTATTGTATCGTTGACAGTTGGAACATTTAGATCGCGATGAAGGTCGTAATTTTTTATGTATCATTCTGCATTAACTATTGTTCGTAGGATTTTTGATTGTTATCTTTGAATTATTTCTATATTAGTTTTTTCGCGGTGCCCAAAGTTGGATACCATATGTCCAGATTGGCTTAATAATAGCTTTGTATTTTAATATTTTGTTGTGGAAATGAACCCTCGGATCTCGAAGAAGCCAGTAAAGTTGTCCGAATTTTCGTTTTATTTGGTTACGTTTTTGTTGAATATGGTGTTTCCAAGTAAGTTTGTTGTCTAAGTACATCCCCAAATATTTAGCAACTTTGTCAATTTGAATATCTTTCTCGTTTATTTTAAGGGGTAGTGGAGTGTATTTGTTTTTTGTGGTAAATATTACTTGTTGAGTTTTTTCGTCGTTAATTTGTATGCCCCAATCATTGAACCATTTCATTACATTGTTTAGTATTTTTTGTAGTTGGGCTACTGCTGTCGTTAAGCAAGAGTGTGAGTTTAACAGGATTGTGTCGTCGGCGAATGTAGCGATCATAGAATTGTTGTCGTCAGGAAATGGTATATCAGCTGTATATACCAGGTATAATAGTGGGCCTAGAACACTACCCTGTGGTACCCCAGATTTTACAGGGTAAGTCTTTGAAAATTCGTCGTTATATTTAAGAATGAGATAACGATTAGACAGGTAGCTTTTAATGAGTTCATAAAGATCAGGTGGAAATATTGATTTCAGTTTTTTAAGTAAGCCTGCATGCCATACTTTGTCAAAAGCTTTGGCAACGTCAAGGAACACACCTACGCAATATTTTTTGTTGAATTGTAAAGTGTTTTTTACGGAACCCAAACTGATGTTTAGGTATGGTTTTTTTGTTTGTCAGGATTGGCTCTATACGATCATAAATTATTTTTTCAAAGATTTGTGATAATGATGGAAGTAGACTTATTGGCCTATATGATGTTCTTGTCGCATCTTTGCCAGGTTTAGGTATTGGCGTTTACCTATTGGACTTGAAATAAAAAAATTTATAACCGATTCGTAGCAGTTCATATGCTATTTCGGTGGAATTCATCGTTGCGGAAATCAATTCTAATTTGTTGTTCACTGTAATCAATTAAAACTTCAAAGCAATCGGATAATTAATTTGCGAGATATCCCAGGTCGTCAGGTAGAAAAAACTGGTTCGACAAAAACACATTAAATTTTTCGCTTAATATAAATTACTACATAAGTATGGCAATAATAAAAATTTTGCACTAAACTGTAGGTATATTCTTGATTATGGTACTCAGAAAGTTCATGAAAAATTTGAATGATGGCACGAATTGGTGGCACTAATTGTGAGCTCTTTGATGAAATGTTTTTGGATGGTTGAGTTATATGTGTTTATGTTGAAAAATCCATTTCCCAAATTTTTATCTGCATCCGATGATAGTACTACTGGGAAGATCTTTTATAATCTGATCATATATGGATTATATTTTTAAAAACAAACAAAATTTTTAACTTATAACATATTCATAGAAGGTTGAACTAAAATTCTTTTTAATTAAAATTTTTTTTAAGAAATAAAAGCTTTAGAAAAATATTAAAGTTAAAATCGAATTTGAAACTTAGATCAATTCAAGTTGCTGACACCGAAAAGGCTAAAGCATACTCCCCTAAAAAGGACGCCACACTTATAATGAATTGTGAGGGTCTGCAATAACGAAACTAATGAATAAGAAACTGTTACAGTGTGTTTTCGCCATCGTCGTCATCACTATTCAAGTCACCTTTAGAAGACCTTCTCGCAGTAAGTTGCTGTGCATTGAAATCTATCTGCCCCGTATAATGAGTATGACTTCCTGTACCTTGAAAAGTACTCGTGTTTCAAATGACCAACCATATTCCTGGCAACAAATGCTTTTAATGGCAAAATTCTATCTTTTATGTCTAATGAACAACCAATTTTATTTATATTTTCCAAAAAATTTATATAAAATATAAATAAACGCATGTTCTTTTTGATCTTGATAATGATCCCTTATGATTAATACAGTCAATTTCACAACTATATCACCACGTTTTAACTTGGATTTTGTACAGAAAATTTTTTTAAATTTACTTACTATTTTTTGTTTATAAAATTATAATCAGAGCTCACTTTATTCCATGAATTGACGAGCGTAATTAAAGAAATCTATTTCATAACTAATGCTATTTGGGGCTAAAAAATGAGCATCGAATTGAATTAAAAATGAAACTTAAATCAATCTCAATTGTTATTATTCATCTACAACAGAGGGCACTTCCATTGGCATTGACACCCGAGGCTTGCTGAGCGTGTATATATTAGAAGATCTCCACCCAACGTTCATCAATGGACGCTTGTTTGGCATTACACTCAGAGAGCATTTCCTCAGTTTTTGCGTTTAATGTAAGCATTACGAACGGTTGCAGATGGTTCGTATGTAGAGAGATATTACGAACGGTTGCAGTTGCTTCATTGATGTACATTTTTTCTTATCGAAAAAGGACTGAATTCTTAAATAATCTGGATCAAAAAAAAACGTATTCGGGTAGCATTACTCATAACATGTATATCACCATTTCTATTTGATAAGAATAAATAGTTTGTAAGTTATAAAGTTAAAGTTTCCCTTAAGTTAAACTTACGGTTTAGTAGTCGGTTGTTCTTATCTTAGCCAAATTGTTGGTCTGGCTATTATCGGCCTAGAACATTTCGACTTAACTTACTCGAAGATTTTTAATAGGATTTGGATCCGGTAAGCAAGTAGGGTCAGTAAAGAACACTAACGCCATTTTCACTAAGCAACGAATTTTTCGTCCTCCTCACATGGGAACCACGTTTTTCGTCCTGATTTGGAAAGGATTCTGGTATAGTTTTTGAAGACCTTTCTGGTAGGTGCAAATTAAGTCCAAACTAATTGTTGTCACTCAATTTGACTTTCCTCCAACGAAATTTTACAACAAAAGGGATATTGATTCTTTTCGTTCCACCATCCATGTGAGCAGTGCAAAATATTCGTGGTGTGATAAGAATGGTGTTAGTGTTCTGACTGGCTGATATATTATTTACTGGACCCAAACCCTATTAGAAATCCTTGGGTAAGTTAATTAGGGTCGGATTCGGTTAAAATCCGGCTGAACAAAAAAAGGGAGCTAAGCTAAATTTACGAAGGACCCAATGAAAAAAAGGTTTATAAACTTTTGATTTATATTGAACAGAAATTGTGATATATGTAGTTATGAAACAATGAAATCTCCTTTTTTAATTATCCTTAAGAGAAATTTTTTTTTTTTTTTAATTCTCACATAATAATTTTATAAACAAAAAAGGATTTGTATATTTTATATAATTTTGCAAAAAAAAATAAAAACGGGTAGTAATATATTCGTGAAATGAACTGTAGTAATATTTTTTCAAACAAGTCGGTTTCCCTTCTCTTTTGCATGTTCAAGATTAATTCATGAGTTTTGTGACTAGTTAATTTCAAAGCGTTTTTAATATTAAAAACACTTATTGGATGAAAACAGGCCAACAATATTTATATTATAAATACCTCCACGCATCTTTTTAAATACTTTTTTAATATAAGTAACAAAAAGTAGCCTAAAAATAGATTATACTCTATATATCGTCGGCGTTCTGGCGGAATTCACTGAGTCCATTTTTTTTAATTTCTGAAATGAAGTTAGTTTATGCAGCTCATGGTGCGCTATGAACAATTGCAAAACTTAAAAAGTCAAAATCGAATTTATTATGCCGTTCAAATTATATAAGCTAATTGCTACGGGTACGGAAAATTAATTTGGGCTTAGTGATTTCTGCTTGAACGACGACGATATAATCTCAGTTTTCCTAATTTATGTTTAGTTAACCTTTTCCTCTATTAATTTTTTATTTTTTTGCATGTTTTTTCTTACGTTTAATTCATTCTATCACTAATATAAACAACTATTCTTTTACAGGCGCACCGGCGGTATAGGCTTGAGTTCCAGTCGTCTCGCAGGTACACCATCATCATCGAAGCGTGGTGATGATAGCTCCTCGGTGCAAGATGAATCTTTAGACGGCGAAGATTCGGGCAATTAATGAGCTATAATCATTACTTTTGAAGCGAATGAATATATATATTTTTCTTAATTGCTGTTAACTTTTTTTTTACTAACTTCTTTTTTATTAAAGATTAAAATTTTACATAAAAGTGAAAATGTGAAAAATGTAAAACACAAAAGTAACACAAATTTAAATAACAGACACACTTACATTCATACATACAGTTTTATATGCAACCGCGAATTATTACATTTCCTTTACCTTTAACATATTTATACATATAAACATTTTTATACAAAATAAATGATACAATTTTATAAAACCATAAAAATGAGAATATTTGAGAATAATGCATTTAAATGAACATCATAACGATTAATTTCCTACTTATGTAAGAACATTACACTTTTACACACATTAAAAACACACACACACATCAAAATTAGACATTGCCGCCAATCCTATTATTTGTTAACAATCAGTTTAAAATTTATTTGTTTAAATAAAAGTTAGTTATTTAAATATGTACTAATAAATACTTCACACAAGACACATAGAAAAAATATATTGGACAGCAACTCGAAAAGGAAAAAACTAAAAATTTAAAATTTGTCATGGTATTTTGTTATCGTTTCCTAAAAAATTTTCAATTTTGAGTTATGTCCCTTTTGTAGTTAGTGTGCGATATACTCGTAAATATTGTTGTATTAAATTAAACAAACTTTGTGTTTCCGTTTTTTTTTTTTACATATTTTATGTGTGCTTATTGTTTTGAACAATTAATTTTTTACTCACTAAACAAGCGAAGCAGGTTATATAGGTTTCTTTTTTTTTTGTAATTCAACCAAACTTAAATTGTGTTTATATTATGTGCGTTATCAACCGTTCAATAAATACAAAGACGATTTTGACGTTTCATTATCATCAACCAGAAATAACCTTTGAAAATAAAAATGTTTTGTTTGATAAAGCACAAAATAGTTCGATGACAATTTTGTTGTTTTGAAAAAATCTCGGTTGATAACGCTCAGCAATAACGTTTTATTTTAACTAGAAAGTGAATCTAAAAACAATGAATCTAATCAAACAAGCAGACAAAACTCGATTTACTAACAAATTATTGCAAAAATAATGGTGTTTGTGGCATATAAGAAAAAAATAACGTAAATAGGAGAAAAAAAAAAAATAAGGGTGTTTCAAATTTAAGCGATTTAGCAAAAGTTTTCCACTATTTAACTCTAACTTTGAATGTTTGATAGTGCTATCGTTTTAGTGCTATGACTGTATACACACACCCTCAATTTAATATTTTCTAAACATTACAACTAAAAGTAACAATAACATTTTATATACGAAAAAATTCTCAGTAAACAAAAGGAAATTTTTTGAAATAATTAAGTATTATTAATATAAATATAATGTTAAATCTAGCATTACTATATTAACTAATGAAAGAATAAAGTTTTCTTAGAAGTAAAGTAAAGTAATAAATGGACACCTTTTATTTTTGTCTTTACCAATACATCAACAGCAACTTTTTTTCTCTGCTTCACAAAAACACTCATACCTATGTATGTATTTTAAAATAAAATTTTTAAATATTTTTCGTTGAACATCTTTTTATACGTGCCATTATTTTCAATGTATACTTTTGTTACATTTTGCACCATTTTGAACGCCCTGTACAACTGCAAGTAGATACACAACTAATTAGATAGTTTATGAAATTTCAAAATTATCAATAAGCGAAACATTTGCGTTGTTTGCTACCTGTGTCCTTTCCTCATTCCACATATTAAAATTGGGTAACATTGTTAATGCATTTCATCTTTTCATTTCTCACCCTCCTTTTAGTGCCTCTGTGTCCCTTCATTGTAATATAAAAACTTTGTGTTCTTTGTTCATGTTATAAATACTGCTACGAATTCTTTATTAAAGCTTCTAAAATTTCCTCCGTTCAAGTATATGATTTCTTTAACTAATGCATACATGTTGTACTTAAGCATATACAATATGTTTTCTTTCTTTTTTATTAATACCTAATAAAAAATAAAATGTAAGCATATAATTTTTATATATTTTTTAATTAATAATATAACCTTTATATTATAATATTACACGATTATATAACTAAAAAATATTATTCTTTATATTATAATTTTAATAAATATTAAACAAAACAATGTGCTCTAATTATTTATTAGATTGTTTTTATAGCGGACATTTGCTTCAAAATAGGAAATTTTTTTATAAGGTTTATTATTTATTATGGTCTCCGTGACTCACAGTGGTATGGCTTCATACATTTGTTGGCAAAAAATAGAAGGAGTGCTCCTATGATAATGAAATTTTGTGTGATTGGTTAGTTTAAGGTAGCTGAGACAAATTTCAAAAAAGGGTGATATCGGCCAGTCCCTTGAACCTAGAGTAAAGATTTCTAGATATTTCCATTCAAGTACAAGCAAAATGAGTCCTAAATAATTAAAAATTTTATTCGTCAACTTTCATTTCTTTGACCTTTGGTGGTAAGATTTTTCCTTTAAAAAAGTGGGACTATATGACTATGACTACATTAATTTATGCTCATTTAAAGCATTCAAATCATTGGGTACAATTGAATTATCAATAAAAAGAATTAAAATGAATTGTTATTCTTGTTGCTATATACTTGAGGCTAAAGTACAAGTATTCAACCTATGCAATTGTTTTGAATGTTTAATATAAACCGCTTTTTCCAAATTACGGCAGAAAGCTCGGGTTTTTCGTTGATGATTGTTCTGCTCACGACACAAATAGCCTGAAGGTCTATTGCTGTTTGCTTGTGATAACTACTCCAAAAGACATCTTAGCATTTCTAATGTGAGAAAAACGTGTTATGCGAGCGGTCGTGGCCCGGTTTCCAATATTTTTTTTTTGCCTATTGCGTGATGAATAAATGCAGGAAATCAAATAATATCTAAAGACCCTGCGTGGTTCCTGATCAATTTTGTGAGTCATTGTATATTTAGGCTCAATATTTCTTAATTTTATTCTTTTGGGGCATAATTGACCGCTTTAAGTTGATTTTTAGGGGTTACCTAAATTCTAGCTAGGTAAAAGAAGAACATGTTTATTGTTTACACTTAAACGAATTTGCATTTGGTCTCAAATTCTATTCCCTGTGATAACTTGTTGCTGCTAGAGTGCTCTCCAATATTGTAGACCTGTTTTAGATACCCAATTTTGCCGAAAACATCAATACGAAATTCCTTGTGGTTTATGAGTTATGCGAATTTATATCTATTGCAGACTTTGACGTTGAAAAAAACGCTTATTTGACCTAAAGTAGCATAACGCATTGGCAATATTATTATGTGGGCCTAGTGCTATTAGAAACCGTTGAGAGATTTGGATTCATATTTTTGGCGTCGCACAATGTTATAATAGGTCCCAGTGGACCTTATCACTAATCCGCGCCCTTAACACATAAAAACCGCCATAAAATCTGAACCAATCCACGAATCGCTTTGTAAATGGCTTTAAATGAAGCATAGTAATATATTCTTGGAATACATTGTCGGTCCAAATTACCTTACCTTGGCCGAAATATAAGCCATTTTCAATTAAAAACCAAAAAGGTCCCCAGGGGTCTTACCACTAATCCGAGGGTTAACTACATCATTTAGTTCCAAAGACTGCTTACTAGGTTGACGTCTTATACTACTTATGAAAGAATCAAAAGATGCAAAGAGACAATGCCAAACAACATCAACCTATACTTCCTGTAATTTTTATTATGCGCTTCAGCTTCGTCTAAGAGCATACCAATAGGAAGTATTGCTGCGTTAATTATATACTTTCCATGTATCAGTATTTTATGGACAGTTACAGGCATGAAGTACCACCTATATTTAAAAAAAAAAGTTTGGCCACATCCCATGCAAATTTTTGAAACTTGTCACACAAGTTATTGTCTGAAGAACAATTCGGAAGCGATCAATAACTTTTTCATCAACACGTGTTATATCAGAAACGACTGCAGGGTTGGAAAAGAAACGCCTTGAGGTATTGCCATAGTTCGACGAGCCATTTCCTCACAAGCTTATTCGTCCTTTGAATGCCGTCTGAATTCGATGCTTATTATCTTGTTTTCCAATCTCCAATACTTCAATCGCAGACCACTTTTCAAAAGCCACATGGAGTATTCATTCCAATGGCTCTCCTTGAAATTGTGTCCAAACTGTTAATTTCGGAGGTTTCGCTTTACAAATACAACATACAGCTGCTAAAGCAGTACTTGAAACAGTTTGAGTCGTTTTGCCATTCAGCACTGTGAACACTAACTTGTGTTTAACATTGAATTGTCTGCCGCATACTACAACATCTCTATTCATTTTCTCAACAACTGTTAAGACTTTATCTCTGTTGCTGATGGACTTTTCCTCTTGAGTGGTTGATTGTAAACTTAACCCAGCAATGCCTAGCGGTGCCATATGGCACCTTGTCGCTGAGCAGTTCCTAAGCCAGGTTCAAAAAAAAAAATTTTCTTAAGTTACTTTCTTGATCTATCTACTTTGGTTCCCGCGCGTCTTTGATGGGTTAAAAACACCATCGATAGCATTAGCAGATTTCTGTCGCTTACATCAGAAGTCTCGACCATAATTTTTACTTTTCATACAAATTTTGCTGAATTTTTGAAAACTTACCAGCTTTGTACATCTTGCTGCACCAACAAATATTATCCGATTTCAAAAAATCTTTTTGCATTATATTTGTACTCTCAAGGAGATATAAAAGAGCTGTGAAATTTGAAAAAAATTTAAAAAACCATAATTTATTGTCGAAATTTTGGTATTTTCAAGATCCTTTTGGAACCGGAAGGAGTTAGCTGATTTCCAAAATTTGTTTCCACTTTTATTCATCTGGATCTGAAAAAACTTTACTATGCTGTCTCTTTTTAATTTGACGCCATTTTTGGCCTATTTTTCATGTCCCATTATTTGCTCAATTTTGTTACAGTATGCCCCTTCAATTGTTAGCAATTTTTTGTACGTGAACAGACCTTTGGTCTGTATCCAGTTCTCCCTATCACGAAAGGATTATGGAATATTCGCTAAAAACTTATCTTAAAATTTAAGTTTCTTTGTTGGAAAAAATTATATATACAGGCATGTTCCAGAATCCGAGTGAAAGTGAATTTGAAATCGAGTGAAATTCATATTCACTATTTTGTTTTAACTCGTTGTAACCTCGTGTCTCGAATGGCAATAATTTATGACAAAATCATCATCTTGTCATAAAAAAATCGTGTGGAGCACCTTATGACTTAACTTTTCTATGACTTGTCATATATTACTAACTTTATTACAAGACAACTCTGTAGCAATAAGTCTTGTAATAAATTGACTTTTATACAAAAACAAAACAAGCAGCGCAGAAACTACTGTCAAATATTTTATTTTGAAGACAAAGAATTTTGATTAAACGATTTCTATCATATAAATATTAATTTGCTGAAGTTTTTCTAATTCTTTCAAAGCATTTAGTGCGATAATACATTTTAATTGTTTTTTGTGTAACTGCGTATCTTGTTGCACATGCATATAAATTAATATTAAATATCTTGACAAAATTTGCCCACTTGAATTTTTGTCATAACTTTAGTAATAAATTATGCAATAATTATGACAAGGATTATTGCCAGTCGAGACACGGGGTAATGTTTAAAACTCGCTGTAATTTTCAATCAGCTGATTGTTGGCGCAAGGAAAAAAAACAAAACAAGTTGTGAAAATTTAAAAATATTAATGCTTTAATTGTATATGCGCTAAATATTGAAGCCAAAAACCAATATGCTAGCGTAAAAATAAAAAGCGAACATTAACAGCGGCAGCGTTGGCGGTACTAGGAGCAGCAAAGGAAGCAGCAACGGCCACAGCAGCTATCGAGGTGGACGACATTTCCTCATCGGAGCTTGTGCTGTCTACATTTTCAAAAGTGGAAGGGTTACCAAACTGTGCAGTTCCGGTTACACCTTCAATTACCGTGTAAATTCCATATATTTGGGCAATTGACTCTTCTGTGGAAGACAAAACGAACTTATTGAAGAGGCTGTCACCGGTTGCTCTAGCCTTGGAGTTGTGCGCTATTTTCTTCCTAATATTTGTCTTCTAATCTATCCAAACCTATTGATGTGATTAATTAGAAAAATGCATACAAAAATATATGTATGAAATCAGATACAGGTCCGTTTTAAATTTTCGCCACAATGTTTCTACTTTGTTGATTGGTTAAGGAGGCTGACCCATAATAAGTACACCCACTGTGAGTCTAAAATAGCGCTATAGCGCCGTTTTGAAACCACTTTCTCACCTAACTAAAATTAAAGCTGGACTCTTACTACCCCAGCTGGGCTCTTACCCACCCCTGGAGTTTAGATAATCTAGCAGATCCTTTGGACTGGCTGCCGAGGTTGTCGAGGAAATACTTTCTCAAGAAAATGTCTTGATGCTTCATAAACTTGAGAAATAAGGCATCTTGGAAGGAGTTCTTATGCTTTCGCCTTGAAATTTTTATTTTCATTTATATTTTTTATACTTGATTAATTTTTTATTAAATTAACATTTTTGCGTCAGCTGCTCTATTTCACTTGTTGCTGCTAAAGTGAATTCAAATCACTTTTTTCTCGGTTTCTAAAACATGCGAATTCGTTCGAAATTCACTTTTAACAACGAGTAATAAAAGTGAAAGTAAATTCTAGAACACCAAACAGTGAAATTGATGTGATTTCAATTCACTTTCACTCGAAAGTGAATTCTGGAACATGCCTGATAAACTAAATCTAAACTTGGAATAACTCTATTGGTGATTTTAAATTAAATAACATTTCAATTAAAAATGTATATTATTTGCTAAATACTTACATTTTAACTAGAAAAAACACGCGGATTTACCAGCAAACCTTTTTATCGTTTTGTCTTTACTTTATGTTCTTAAATGCTATAAATGAATTGTTGTTTGTATAAGTATTAAAAAATTTATTGGATTTAAAATTTGTAATCATTCAAGCGAAAGTTCCGGTTTTGGTTGTATATTAGAAAAATTTCCGAAGTTTCGTTTCCATTTCAGCAAAAAAAAAAATTGATATCGATCGGCCATTACTCATAAAAGAAGTTCGGTGGTATCTAACAAACGAAAATAAAGCTACACATTCGCTCAATCATTTCATTTGTTTTTATTTCGATAACTGATATATTACAGATGAAAACCAAAATATGTCATGTTCTGAAATTCACTTCCGGTTGAAAATGGATCAGACGTAACGAAATAATGGATTTGTTTCTCCATCAAAAATGGATATCAAAAAATGGCTTAGATTGCAGGATGTTTCTAAAATTATATAAGTTTTTAGCATTACAGCTATTCCAAGAAATACTATTTTGTGTCATTATATCAACAGAGACTAACAATTATGTAAAAAATTAATGGTAAAACTAAATTATCTATTTGATCTGTATGTGCCTCAATTAAGGCAGTAATGCAAGTTGCAGCGGTTGTAATAAGCCACATAGTATACGACATTGATATATATCCAACAATATGAAAGCACAATATGGCTGCCATAACAGCTACGATATATGCGATGGTGCCTTCTATTGAACGGGAAGAGTCTGCAAAATATAGATATGTATATAAAAAAATTAAAAGTGTTAAAATATTTCGTATTACCACGCCATTTAAAGCGCCCAAATTTTGAGCCAATAATACTGGCAGCAGTGTCCCCATATCCTATGGCCAAAATACCTGCCATAAGTGGTAGAAGATCACGTCCAGTATTCTCATTTGATTCACTGCACGGACATGGATTTATCCAAATAGGAAGTGAACATCCAATTAATAAACAGAAAGGCGTAAGTGCTAACATGCCAGCATCCTTTTCATCAGAAAATGCGGAGAAAGCATTTTTTAAAGATCCTGCCAATGGTGGAATTTCAAAAATACGAAATAATTCAAGTACTGTGAAAATCGCCAACGCTACTCCAGATGAGATATATAGGAAGGAACATTGGTAGAGTATGCCTGGAATGTAGACGAGCACAATGAGAAAGTGGAATATTTTGCGCACACGTGTTGAAGCCTTTTGAATGTTGCGAAGCTGCCAGGAAATTGTTGCAATTGTGAAGCCAACAAGTGTTAAGTAAAAAATAATTATATTAATCTGGAAAAATTTAAATTTAACATCATAGACACCAGCATTTACAACAATTCAAATTCAATCAACTCACTCTCTTGTTATCATTTAAAATAAAGTAGAAGAGAGTTACAACGGGTAGAGGCTTCGTGACAGGAATGCAAGTTACTCCAATCACCAGCAGGAGCATTAAAATATAAAAGCACAAAGTTTTACGAGTCCATTTAAATATGGCCAAGAGACAACACACGACCAAAAGACAGAAAAGAGCACTCTGTAACAAATTAAAGGCATAATAAATGTCTTTAGATATAAATTATAAAATAAGCCATTACCATCATAATCGCATTGAGTTTATCAAATTCTCTTTGAGCCGGTGTCAATAACAACATTGTAGGCAATCTCAGCATGGTATTTAAAATAAAAAGCATCAGGCCCTGTACAAGCACTGTGGCTTCTCCATATGAGAAACATTGTGGTAGCCCACGCATTACACGTATATAAGCATTCTGATAGCAAAAAGTCACTGCAAACCCCCAGAAAACTCCACTTATCCACGATTTATGAAGCAGGTTTATATACAGAAGTGTTGTTAGCAACCCAGGTATAAATGATATAACCAACTTAAGTAATAGGCTTGTCTCCAGGAACATGTACATAAAGAAACATAACGACTCGATGCACATGCCACCTGCTGCAATGGCGAGCATACTGTAGGTAGGAGGTATACAGCTTTCATCGGATTTATGGAAATAGTGAGACGCAAATGCCAGAGGCAGTAAACAGCATAGCCAGTAGCCAGCAGAAGTTGGTCTAAACGAAAAGATGAAAAAATAAATTCGATTAAAACAAATTTTAAGAATTGAAGGATGAAAAGCCAGTCTAATGAGTTAAAGTACCAAAAAAATTAATGGAGCTATGAAATGTATGCATATAGACTATAAACAAAACATTTAAGTTAAATCCAATTCTTGTGTATAGGATGAGGCTAAAATTTTAAAAGTACATATGTTTTTATTGGTCTGCCAAATAATTGAAATTGTTCTTATAATTCAATATATACAAATATTCTGTCTATAATAAGATTCTTAAGACTTTTCACCCTTAATGTTTATAATGACGTGTTTATATTGTTATCTGCAGTGACTAAAGTCCAAAATTATCGAATATACTATTAACTTCGATTTCTTTTTACATATATTTTACCTCGCCACTATGGCACTAACTTTATTTGCCTTTCCTCTAGAGCGCCATCTTCTGCTTTCACCTTCACTTGATTCCTCATCACTGCAATCAGTTACCATGTTAAGATTTTTTTTTTTAAGTATTTTAATACAATTTTTGTTATTTTAATCAACTACACTTCACTCTTCTAGTTTGGTTCCCAATCTATTCCATTTTCTTATATTTTCGGCTATTTCTACCATTTAATTTTACTACGTTCACCAAACCCTTCTCCTAAGGAATTATTTCTTTAACAATTCGACCACTAATTTTGTGTAACGTGCACACAATTATCGTATCCACAACATTTTGTTTATTGTAAACAGCTGTTTTAACTGCTAAGCTAGCAGTTAAAAGTATATATTAGTGGTGCATGATTAACGAGTATTTATATACTGGGTACTCGATACTAGATTGCAAAGTAATAATCGAATACTTAAGAGAAAGTACTCGATACTGCAGTTTTTTTTTAAATTAATTGAACTAATTTTCATTAACTCTAAGATGGCACCTGGGCCTAATCAGCCCCATTTTGAGTTTAAACATGTATGTCTTTTTCGTTTCGTGATGACTTCCTGTGCCAATATTTTCTGAGCACAAAGAACAAAATTTGGTTCAATTGGAATAAGTTGGTATAACCGAATTTTTTTTATTGTCTCAACATCTAAAGTTACCCCCTGAGCCTATGTATGCCCATGTGTTTCTCTTTGTGTGTTGGTATTAACATTTATGTATATATCTAGTGATGATTCGATACAAGTAAATACAAATAAAAACTCGATACTTTTCATTCGATTCAAGTACTTTTTTTACTCGATGCTATAACATAAGTATTTTACTTGGAAACGGAAAAAAGGGTCATTATCGGATACTCGATACTTTTGGAAAATATTTATTTAAAAAACTTAAATATTGCCATACAATATTTAAAATTGTGGATCATTTTACAATATTTTACAGCAATCAACAATATATTTCAAAATGCTACTGCAGAATTATTCAAAATATTTCAGTCCATATTGCAATATTTCAATATATGACAGTATTGAAGTTCTAGAAGATATTTTCGTCCATGCATGTAGAACATAATGTTTATTGAAACTTTTTCATTAAAATAAAATATTTTTAACAAGCTTTAAAATGTTGATTAGTTTTCCTTTTATTATAAATTTTCTAGCGATTTGCTAAATTAAATTAACGTCATTTCTATATGGTTCACGTGTTTCCAGTGGAAATATCTCAAAACAATGATTTATTGGCTAAAAACTAGTGTTGAGTAGTGTAAACTGTAGGCTCAACCATGTTGTATCACAATGGGCAGTTCTGTCCTGAATGTTTTCTTTGACAACCTCTTAAAAAAAGAGTAATTTGTCTCTTTAAACGAGTATTCGATACAAATACATATTCGATACTTTTTTCCGATATTTTCGGTAGCATCAATACTTTTATTCGATACAAGTAATGAGTAAAAGAATCGATACTATGTGGGTATCGAATCAACACTATATATATCGTGTTTGGATGTGCATGTTTATATTTGTAATGCGTAGTAGGCATTAGGGATGTGCAACTGGAAAGAAAAATCGATTTTCGACTTTTGAATTAATCAGAAATTCAAAGTTTTAAGTTCATGAAAATCGATTAATCGACTTTTTTTGTATGTTGCATGGAATAAAAAAACGAACCAAGAGAATTTTGATATGAATTATTTATGTATATGTATTTATTTACAATATATGAGCCGTTGCGTGCGAGTCAAAATTTGATTTTTAGAAATACATTGGTTTTGTAGAAGTGCTTTTCAAATAGGGGTCTTGTAAAATTTATTTTCCAGATTTATAGGCAGCTTTATAGAACACATGTTCAACCTATTATTTTTATTGAATGGAATATAAAATAAGTAATTTAAAGTAAATGGTTTGTTTTAAATGGCATACAGTTTATATAACCTTAGTGAAACCAGCCGATCCATTCTCTCTCCCACGCCTTCCATTGTTCCGTTCATCTTCTTTTTACTTATTCCGGCGGTATTATTTGACATTTATTATTCGTCTTCGTATGTGAATTTTGTGCGAGTGAATGGGATAGCCCATGGTAGAAGTATTTAAAGTTAGATGCATTTTTTCGAACAGTAGCCCTTTTGAATTTTTGACAAGTAAGCACCTGGTTATATTGGTGCTCGGTGTTCGACGAACACAAAACCTTTTTACCCGTGCTCGGTCAAGGTGATTACATTCAGCTCGTTGCAGCGTTGTTTTTTGTCAAAACGAGAAAATGTTTTGCGTTCGTCGAACACCAAGCACCAATATAACCATGCGCTTCGAGGAACATTTTAGAGGTGCATTTTTTTGAAATCGGTACAAAAAAGCGTTGATAGTAGATTATTAATACTACTTTTATTACTTAGTACTAAATTATAAATTTTATAAAAAATATAAATGATGTTATTTAATTTGTTTTCTTTTCTAGCAAATACCTTGAACATGTTAAGAGTTAATAAATAATATAAAAAGCAGAAATAAATTCTCCCTATGCACATGCAATACTATGCAAATTATTTTCCTATAAATTATCACTTAAAAATTGAACCATGAAAATACAACGCTGTTGTAAAAAGAGAATAGTATTAAAAAAAATGATTTCCCAATTGTCAAAGTTCCTCTTAGCGCCTGGTTATATTGGTGCTCGGTGTTCGACGAACACAAAACATTTTCTACCCTGCTCGGTCAAGGTGGTTACATTCAGCTCGTTGCCGAGCTATTTTTTGCCAAAATATACTCGTTTGCTTAATACTTTTTTGTATGTAATAATACTGTTTTGTAGAATAACTCATTGCCACCCTGAATACTTGGCGTACTCGGTGTACAATACACCGAGCATATCGTGTTCGGTGTGAAAGTGAGTAAAGATTCTTTCTTTGAGTTCGGTGCAACAACAATTTCATGGTGTTCGCCGAGCATACTCGCAATATAACCACAGCCTTCCTTGTCAAAATGCATCTACCATCTTAATTCTTCTGTCATGGGATAGCCTGTGGATGTGTGAAGTATAATAATACACAGTAGGCTAAAGAGGGAGACTATTTTAGAACAATTTTAAAATAAAATGTCAAAAATTACTAGTACATAAAGCTGCACATGCATGTACTACAAATCCACAGTTGGAAAAATTTTGTAAAATTTAAAATAAATGTGAGAACTGAATTGGTAGTTTTAAAAATATTTTATACTAAAAGTCGAAGGTAAAAGTAGACTTTCGATCAAGTTAGGCAATTTAAAGCCAATCATAAAAAATATTACCCAGAATTGTTCCAAATTCTTCCAGAATCTTAAATTTGGTTGGGTTCATTTTGATCATACCTGCCGCTGCTTCAAGACAGCTGTGCGTCAACCTCGCATCCAACAAGCAATGGCAAAATCCGGTGTCATTCTAAGTATTTTCCACCACAAAACGCTCTCTACCTTACCTTTCACAAAAGTTTTTTCATTCTCTTTTCAGGTACCAGTGCTTGCAAAAGTTTCTACATGGCTTTCTAATTTTTCCCATTTTTATTTCTTTTACATTAGCTAATTTGTGTTTCATCACAGGGTTGCAATTAATTATTCGATTTGTGTAATTTACACGTTTGTCGAAAAGAGAGTTCCCGCAAACAAGTATGTAAGCTTGTACACTTGCGCAGTTTGCAAGTTTAGCGTTTGCAGGAGTCCCCTTATTGATACAATGAAATATATCTTAATTTTTCTTAGTTGCAAAGGGTTTTGGGGTTGAAAGTAACAACATTTTATTTCAAACTGCACGGAGTAGCGAAGTGTCACAAGTTAATAAGAAGCCGTTTGATTTGATTTAAGTTGTCAAAACAAAATTACTGTAACAGTGCTGACATTCGAGAGTGAATTTCAGGCAAATTTAGGATTTCGTTGAAATGCAGAATTTTGCCATACTTCTTCAAATAAAATTCTGAATTTCAGAAGGACTTCAACGAAATGCACTTGAAATGCCGAAAGTAACTAGTAACCCTAGGTTGTAAAAAAAAGGAGAAAATATAAAATCTATTAAATTTTTTAGACATTTTGCATTTTGTTTCCTTTTGTAATATTTATTAAGTGAAAAAATAAAATGTTGCTACTCCTCCAATTGTACATAATTGCTATATAAATTCTTGGTGTCCAAATCCAATTTAAAAGCAACATTACACACAAGCATTTTCTCTTTTTTAACAGTAGATTTTCGGACAATATTGACGAGTGTTCGGAAAAATAGGTATACATAACGCTCGTATCTATACAGTTTTTCGCGGTATTATACTGTTTTTTAGACTCAAAAACCGCATACCGCCTTTTTTTTACCACAATACCGTGATTACACTGAGAAAAAAAATATAAAATTTTTGAATGCTACGAAACTCAAATTTATCAATCGCAAGGCAAAACGTGTGAGAGAACAATGGCAACTCATTGCAAGTATACTTTTGATACAAGTGGAAACATTGAAGGCGATTCTGATCGTCAAATGTAACTTGAAATAGCCATGCGTTGATTTATTATTAGAAAATATAAGAGAGTACATTAAGATGAATCTTTTCCAGTACATAATATAAAAATGATTTCTATAAATACCTAATAGCAAATCCGGAATCTGTTCGTCAAATTTCTTCAAAGCACAAGTTTAATACAACTACAGAAGGAGATATTAAAATGGAAAACGAAGACAATTCAGATAGTCAATTTTAATTTTAAAAAATTGATACCGCGAATATAGTTTTTTCAATTCGATTTACAGTTTTTTTTAATTTTTGGGTAGAAATATACAGTTTTTGGTCCGAAAAAAGATACGAGCTTTAGGTAGGGCAGAAGCGGGAGCATTCGCCACTGGGGCACATTTGCCAGCACCCCTTATCTTCTAATTTAAGAAAGTTTTATAATTGAAACAATCTATAATTTGTGCTTTTATCATCTTTCATCCCTTCTATTTTGACAGTAGAGCATTGTAAGTGATCGTGGGCAGACGTCCTTTAGTGTTTTTCGGGTGGTTGCAAAAATATTTGATAGTAAGTAAATCTTGTAATAACTTTTTTATTTATTGAGTGAGAAAAAAGTTGTTCAACTATGTTATTCCGGAGTTATTTAATTAATGAAAAAGCAATATTTTCTTTTTATAAATGTTCAAAAAGTTTAAAAAAATTATGTTTTTATGAAAGTGGTTGCTCCTGGGGCACATTCACCAGAATGCGGATGGGGCGGTTTCGACGGCATATGATATGAATTTTAGACAGTATAATGTTAAATTAAGTCATATCTAAATAAATTCCTCTGGATCAGTACTATCCGCTTTTATTTACATTTATATACAAATGCTTATTTTTTTTTTAATAAATACTTATATTTTTTAACAAAATATTTTAAAAATGAATCATTTATATTTTTGTTACTTTATGTTATAAATAAATTTTCATAAATTAAAAATAAGTAGAACTTATTCTGACTGATAATATGTAATAGTGATATACAAGAACAAAAATTAAAAAAAAATAGCTATTACTTTATCAAAAACCTTGAATTTTATTCCTTGGCGGTTGCACCCCACCCCCTTGACGAATGTACCCCATGACTGGGGCACTATCACCATTTTGGGCTACTTGGAAAATCATCAAAAAATAATAGAAATCATTAAGATAATGAACTCATAAAGATAACGGATGAAAGCTAATAAATGTAAATTTTTAATTAAAAAATAATTTTTCAAAAAAACTATTAGTTTAGCCAACAACAACTTTAAAAAAAAAGTGGCGAATGCTCCCCCTTCTACCCTATATATCATACCGATATTTGAACTTATGGTATGAATTAGAAAATTTTTTTAAGTATATCAATAAATTTTATTTTCTTTGTTAAATAAATCTAAAAATTGAAACCGGTCAAATTTAGTGTTAAGTATTTGAATGGTTTAAATTTTAAACTAAATTTGGTTTGGTCATATACATATGTAGTCCAAAAAAGTCTAAAATTTAAACCAGAATTTTTAACCATGCAAGATACTTTTTTTGTTGGAATTGCAAAAGAAATGTTTAACCCTAGAACCATGATGCACGTATGCAAAACATCTGCAATATGTGGTGAACAACAAATTACAATTTTTCAAAACTCTTTTTTTTAATAAAATGAAGTAGTATTATATTTTTGTTTGTTTACGAATAAATTGTTCACAAAAATAAAAATAGCAATTTAGACTGCAAAACATGGAAATAATTGAAGCGTATCGGAAAGATATTCATCAGTACGTCAAATTTACGTAGCATTAGTATTAACGTAGTAACGTTATGGTTCTAGGGTTAAGAACACGGCACTCAGGCAAGTTTTACGTTCTTTGTCCTATATCATGTGTTCCCTTTTGCTATTCCTTAAATCTACCAGATTTATTAATAAGTTGTAGCAGATCCTGCGGTGTCTAAAAGCTCAGGTGCTTATCTCTCAACACTAAAGTGTCAAATATGCTAACTCTTGTTCGATAGAAAACGAGACTGACACTAACAAAGTGGTCTGCCGTTTCTTCACACTCTGCGCCCAAGCCACTAGCAGCACAGAAAGCACTAGCTCCCAGCCAATCATATTCAAATGTTTGGCCCAAGAGAAGTGAGTTATATATAACTCCACCAGCTGCCTACAATCCTTCCTGTTAAGTGATAATATAAAATCTATTAGACGATTCAAGATGACAGGTACCATGTCTGTCTACAGGCCTTCAGTTCCTCCCATCTACGATTGTATATTACGAATATGTTGTCAGATTTGTAGTCAACGACTTCTGATATTAGCGTAGTTTGTAGCACGTTACGGTTCAGGTTTACAATTTTTCAAAAAAGACCAAAAACTCTGTTTTTATAATATAACCTTTGCGGAATTAATATTACTTTTGTGCAACCAATACCGAAACAAGTTGTTTGAAGTTTTTTACTAAATTTCGCATTTGTTTTTAAATTAAAAATTATTCCATTCAATTGTTGCCAACCAAATAGCTCGGTACCTCCTGCCATCTGCGCTGTGGATACAATTTTCAATAGGTCTGGTGAGACGAGCGTGGTCTCATTGCAGACTGAAGAGGTAGTCGGAAATGTGTGAGCGCTATTTACAATGAGTCTGGTGAAACGGGCATGGTTTTATTCCAAACTGAAGGGGTGGTCCAAATGTCGAACGTTTATGGTGGCTAATTTTTGCATTAGGATGCGGGAGATGAGCTAGGTCTCCTTATCTTATTGCTAATGATTTTGAATAGTTATATAACTTTCTCTTAAATAATCTAATGTCACCGTTCTTTATATCTTCTGGCAGTTTATCATAGCTTTTTAGCCCTTTATAATATAAACCACTTTTTTCTGTCTCGGTTCTAAACAAAGGCAGTTTGACATCATTTTTATTTCTAATATTTTTATTGTGTACCTCATTATTTAACATAACAAAATTCCTTAGATATTCTGGCCAATAACCGTTATTAATATTATTTATGAATTTCATTATGTACTATTAACTCTAAAGGTTGTGCTGATCAAAAACACACAACTACGCGTTCAGAAAACACGCTCTCCTCTATTGGCCAACAGTTGTGCCTTCTGAACGCAACCATTTACTCTGAACGGAGTCAACTGTACTGTCACTCCTAATGAAGTGTAGAATGGGAATATTTTCATTGCGTCTGTAGCATAGTGCTCTATGCTCCGTAGTTCATTGTGAAAGATGTGTGTGATTTATATTAACTTTTAATTTCTGTCAAAATTGGTGTGAACAATTGTGAATTTTTTGTAACTCTACTAGACGAATCTGAATGTGGTGGTTCCTTTGCTCCTGCGCAGCTGATAAGTTGAGAGGCCTTAAGGAGTGGCGTATTTTCTTTATGAACAGTGCCAAATTAAATATTTAATGATAAAAATGGAAAAGGAGAAAAACTTATATTGATACTAAACTTTTTTGTAGAGAACGGTATTTCAATTTCTCATTTGGGAAAAATTGAAACCGAGGAAATAAATATCATCATTTCTGAAAAATATCTCGGCGCACAAATAGATTTTAAACAAGCATTGAAAAATTGGAAGGAGAAAAATGAGGTAAACTGGAAATAATCCATTTTTGTGTGATAATTAAAAAAAATATATTGTAAATCTTGCAGGATATTGAAACTAGCGTCTGTCGTTGCGCTAGAGGCTTTGAGCTAGTATGTTGTAGTGGACGAAGAATCAATTGGGCTTATTGCCAGGCACATCGGCGTAATTTCCTACGTTGAGTTCCTAGGATAAGGCAAGCAATTACAAAAATTATAAATGGGTTTGTTTATATTTTAATATTAGATTTGATAAAAATAATAAATTCAATTCTTGTTAAAAAATTTACATTTCAGGGTATTAAGCAATTCCTAGCGAGCGGGACTAGAGCATAGTCACTATTATGACGAACACAAAAACTCTCTTATAAAGCACCAAGATATTTTTACCGACATTATAATTGGACAGGTTCTGAAAAAGGATAAATTTACCTTCCTCGGGAATAGGAAATTTACCTACAAGCGTCATAGACATTTTTTCATCAGAAGAAAAGGTAACAAAATCTTATAGCTTATATTATTTTGTAAAACTTAAGTTGACTGTAACGCACGCTTTGTTTGTATTTTGCTATTTTGTTTTAAATATTTATTATATTTTTGTTTATTCTAAAATATATGTGAATATCGTATATTTAATAAATTAATAAAAACATAAAAACCGAACTTTTTTTTAATTTAATTTTCAATGTTGACCGAAGTGGTTAATTAAACTCTTTTGAGGGTTGAATCAACATTTTACGAAGTTGGTATAACTATTTTATTACGTATCAGCTACTTTTAGAATTTATATTCTTAATACAACTCCTTGCCAGAGTTAATATGACTCCTCAAAGTATAACTCACTCTTCTGAGTTCAATATACTCTGCCGGGGTAAGGATTACTCTGTTCTTGTTTGGCTAAAAACCATTAACGAAAAAAGTTAGGTTAGGTTAGGTTGGAGTGGCAGCCTTCTGCTTGAAAGCACACTTAAGCACATTTAGGCTCATTGTGATACCACAGTACGGCGCGACTCCCCCATTTACGGATTGGAGAACCATGAGGATTCCATAATGAATCTGGCTATGTCCTTAATATTTAGGGATGATAGCTCGGACAGACTAGTGAAGAAAGGTGAGCCCAGGAGTTTTAGTCTCCTCCTGGCCAGGGATGGGCATTCGCACATGAAATGGAGGACTGTTTCTTCCTCCTCCTCAGAGCCGCAGCCCCGACAGAAGTCATTGAATGGCAGTCCTAGTCGTGCAGCATGTCTCCCCATTATGCAGTGTCCCGTGAGCACCGAAGTCGTAATGCTGATGGAGTTTCTGCTAAGGTTGAGTAGCTGTCTAGTTCGTCTATTGTCCATAGTGGTCCATGTTAGCCTGGTAATACCACAAGTATGCTCCGCTACCCAGGATATTTTAGCTTCCTCAAGGTAATTTTGTTTAATGGCTAATTTATAAGACGTAAGAGGGACACCAATGGTGCAGGAAGGTTATATATCTGTAAGTTGCGAGCCCTATTTAGCTAACTCTTCGGCATTGCAGTTACCCGAAATATCCATGTGTCCAGGTACACAATATATCGGTTGAGCTGCGATTGACTCGACAAAGACGTTGAGTGAAGATTGGCAGTCAAGAACAGGCTTTTATGTAGTGAAAACACCGGCAAGGGAACTTGATTCCTGCTTGGCTGTCCATGTAGATTCGCATTTTCCTATCGAATGAATCATTGCGAATAAACCACTTGGACGCTTGGTAGATAGCCATTACTTCCGCTTGAAACACGCTGCAATGGTCAGGAAGCCGGAAAGAGAGTGTGAGATCTAACTTACTAAAGAAGATGCCACAGCCGACTCTTTCCTCCGATTTGGATACATCTGTATAGATGTCAATTGAATTGTCAGTGACCACCTCGTCATTAACCCATTCCTCTCTACTGGGGATATGGGTGAAGAACGTGTGGTTTAAATTAGGGGTAGAGCAAATGTAGTCTATGTTAGTTGGTACGGACATATCGTGGATTAAAATCTTGGCATGGCCCAGGTTTGACCTGGTCCAGCGAGTTAGGGCACTGAGTCTGGCAGCAGAGCTCTTAGCTTGTTGCTTAACCAGAAGTGAAGTTGGCAACCAATGAAGGATTGCGAAGAGAGCTTTTGTGGAGGTAGTACGGAGAGCCCCAGTAATCAATATGGCTGCCGTTCTTCTAACCTTATCCAGTGGTTTAAGGTTGACCGCCTTTGCAGTAGCTGGCCACCAGAAGACGGATCCATAAAGAAGATTAGGCTCGACCACTGCTGAATAAAGCCAGGAAGTGGCTCGAGGTTGAAGACCCCATCTTGTTCCTATTGCCCTCTTACAGCAGTAGAGAGCGCAAGAGGCTTTCCGTACTCTCTCTGCTATATTAGCTTCCCATTGAAGTTTAGGATCAAGAACAAGTCCTAAATATTTGACGCGCTTGCTAAGGCAAAGCGAGGTACCATTAATTTTGGGTAGGGCAAAAGTTGGTATTTTATACTTTCTAGTAAAAAGCATAACCTCTGTTTTGGCAGGATTAACATTAAGACCGAATTCACGGCACCAGTGAGACAGAATGCTAAGTGAGTGATTTAGCCGTTCTGAAAGAGTAGCCACGTATTTGCCGGATACTGCGATAGCAATGCCATCTGCATAAGCTATTATTTTGCAGCCGGTTTGGTCTAATCTGTTTAACAGTGTGTTCACCGCCAGATTCCAAATAAGAGGCGATAGTACACCTCCTTGTGGTGTGCCCCTATTGACAACCTTTTTGACTTTATCATTTCCGATAGAGGAGCTGATGATACGTGTTTTAAGTAGTTGTCCTATAAATCTAACCAGATTAACATCAAGATTAAGATTTATTAAGGCATTAATGACAGCGTCGGGGCAGACATTGTTGAAAGCCCCCTCGATATCGAGAAACACTGCAAGCGTGTATTCTTTGTTGGAAAGTGATTTCTCAACTTCCTCAATGAGTACATGTAGCGCTGTTTCCACAGACTTCCCTTTAGTATAGGCATGCTGATATGAAAATCAAGAACCCTTTCTAATGTTTTTAAGAGAAAGGAGGACAGACTGATCGGTCTGAAGTCCTTTGGGTTGGTATGGGACGCCTTCCCTGCTTTGGGTATGAAGACTACACGAGCCTCTCTCTAAGGTCTCGATTCCAGAAACAGTCCAGTGACCATCAGCTTTTTGGATACAGTCGAGAGCCTTAGGAGTCGTATTGAGGAGTTTTCGAAGTCGGCTGGTCTCGGAAGAGCTTTCTATGCTACCACAGAAGTTCCTCCAAGACGCCCTTTTGGCTTTTCTTATAGCGTACTTAAGTTCCCTTTGTTTTGATTTAAAGGGAAAGCAGTCATTAAAAGCCTTGGCTCTATTAAAGAGTCTTCTACATAATTTTCGAAGCTCTGCAATCTCCGAGGTCCACCATAAAGGTTTGGTCTTACCTCTTGGTTTGGAAGAATTGCATGCCGATTTGGCAGCAGTGTTAAAAAGTGCTGTAATGAAGTTTACCTCTCGATCAATATCGCAGTGGTTATTAATAGTGGGTAGAGCAGGCTGTATGCCAGACTCAATAATGGCATGGAACTTTATCCAGTCAGTACGCTTCCTATTGATGAGGCTAGTAGCACCTGCAGAGTCTGTAAGATCTAGTTTATCAATGGTGAAGTTAATATAATTATGATCAGAAAAGGAGCACTCTTGCGAGACGCTCCAGTCTTTTAGTAGGTGTGACGAGTGTTCACTTACTAGAGTGAGATCGAGAACCTCCCTTCTATTTGAAGTAATGAAGGTTGGCTCGTTCCCCCTATTAGCAATAACTAAGTCATGAGTAAGGATAAAATCAAAGAGAGACTCACCTCGTTCATTTGTGTCCGTGCTGCCCCACATCTCGTGATGGGCATTGGCGTCGGCACCGATGATAACCGGGGTCCGTTTGCAGTTAGCCTCTGCAACCAGAAGCTTCAACACATCGTGCGGCGGTGATGTACCGTGGTCATGGGCCATGTAGCTGGAGACGATCCAGGTGGCCATGGCGTTGATCACAATAACCATGGCCACGTTGTCTTTATCGCTGAACCTGGAGAGTAAAAGAGCGTTAATGCTATTTTTGATAAGGATACAGGATCTGGGTTTACCTTGACCCTCCACATACACTGTGCGGTATCCATTAATATTGAGTCCGCAAACCAGGTCATTAACGACCCATGGTTCTTGGACCAGTATGAGCTCCTCTCCTTTTTGAGACAGGCGGAGGAGCAGGGTTGCAGATGCAGTGATGGAGTGGTGAAGGTTAATCTGTAGAACCTTCACCATCATTAGGGCGAGCGAACATCGATGTACTCCTCTTCAGACAAAGGAGGAGCTTCGGCGTCAAGCACCATTTTTCCGAAAAAGTCGCCAACTAGTTCGGAGGTCGACATGACACTCCCATCATCGGAGAGAGTGTCGATGTCTGATTGAGGCAAGGTCTCCAAGAAGGCCGCAGCTTCTGCTGAAGGCTCTTCATTGGTTTCCTGTCCAGCAACTAACTTGTCGCATCTATAACTCTGAGAGAGATCGACTCGAAACCGTAGTTGATCTCTCCCTTGCTGGCATTGAGAGGCGATAACGACTCTTCATTTAAAATGATGAGCGCTTTTCGAAGGAGGCCCTTTGGATCGCTGACCTTGGCGACCTTCCAGTCGTGGGTGGGAAGCTCAAGGTTGCTTAATTTGATGAGCTCCAGGATTTCATCTGGCGAGGAGGGCTCTGCGGGAATCCAAGCCTTGGAGCGTGGGCGATTGGGGATTTGGTCTGTTGGTACAGCCGCAAGCTTAGCACCAGGCCAAACCTCTCCCAACATCGCAATGGCAGCCTTGTACAGATCCGCGGAGCGTTGGTCTGTACAAGCCACCAATTTAATATGGCCCAGATGAGACCATCTTTCGCGACTTCATTGAAAGGCCGATTTAGTTTCGGCCTGGGTGGTGCCAGTCTTGGCCGTTTATGGTCTTGACGGACAGTATGGGCGGCTTGCTCAGTCGACCTCTGTCGTTTGAGCCCATAAGAGAGCAGCCTTATCCCTTTCGGAGAGCAACGAAAAAAGTTAATATTACCACAAAAATTGTGGTATTTAATCTGCAAATTTTTTAGTGTAGGGATTTCAACCTCTTTTTTCATTTCAATATATTTAACCCAGTGTTTTTTTTTTAATAGCCCTAACGTGTTAATTGCTGCTGTTAATCGGAAAATGGCATGACCCGAAAGTCAGACACTGCAACCTATAAGATCTTTTGTATCAAAGCGCCAATTTATGAAAGAAAGAAAGATAGAAAAGAAACCAAACCCAAGACGGGAGTTGAACCCAGGACTCCAGAGACAAGAGTCTAGATGTTGTAGAATACTTGTAAAGGCCATCTACGAGAACCTCCTTTCACGCTGTATTTTTGTGCCATTTGGTCAAGTACATCAGCTTCAAATTTGGTTTTGTTATTAAACTTAACCGTTTCTGGCAGGCGTTTATTATTTTTCATTTAAGAAGAGAATTCCCTGAACTCAAATTGAGTAAATGCCTAATGTTATTATTTCATCAATAAATTAATAAAATTTATTCTGAGCTAATAAAGCATTTTAGGTATATTAAAACATTAATGGCATACCTATACCACATATCTATATTTGAATTTAGGGTTCCTAACGTAAAATGAATTAGAGTAATTTATTATATTATTAATAAATCATTGATATTCATCAATAAAAAAAATAAATTTTGTAATTTTTAGGGGAAACTGGGGTATTGTGGACCACTGGAAATTGCGGACCAGGCGTAAAATTTTTTCCCTACTAGTGGTTAACAGCTGCAAATAACTGTCATCAGCTCGCCTCATGTCATTTTATTATATGTTTACGAGGGGAGCCCAAACGGGCAGCCACTGCAACCTAAAAGTTTTTTTTTCCAACCCCCACTTATGACAAAAGACGTTCAGCTGACCTAATGAAAGCCAAAACGTCGCTTGCTGAAGAGGATTTTATTTTGTTAATCGTAGGAAAAGATGTACCGAAAATTCCCCCTCTGAGCCGAAGCAAAGCTAGACAAAAACTTCACTCTGCCTCATTGGACAGGCCTATTTTGTGTAGGTGATATCTAAGCACACAGTGCCCAGGCATATAGCCCACCAGCAGCCAGGTTGTGGGCAAGCGGAACGATAAACGCTTTTCCCTGTCTTAAATCTGGAATAGACTTCCAATAATCTAGCCATTTTACCTTAGATCACTACTCAACGATTGATTTCTTGGATGCCCAGCCGGCACCACAGAACGGAGCGGGGCCAATGTGCATAGTGGATGAACCCTTCCTAGCCAGTTCATCGGAAGCCTCATTACCATCAATGTTACAATGGCCGGGTACCCAACAAAGCGTAACTTTGTTATAGGCAGACAAGCGTTGGAGACTCTCAAAGCATTCTTTCACCAGTTTTGAGGAAAAAATCCATGAAGAGAGAACTAAGAGAGCCGCCTGGCTGTGTGAAAAAATTACAATATCTGTGCCTTTTAGACCCTTATGAAGGTTTAAACTAGCACAGGTCTCAAAAGCGTACATTTCAGCTTGAAAAACACTGGGCCAAATACCCAGTGGGATTGAGATTATAGTATTGGTCCGACAACACCGGCACTAGAACCACAATCCATCTTCGAGCCGTCTGTATATCAAATGAGAGCATAGGAACCGAAGTTAGGGCATTGGACTGAAAAACAATGTTGAATTTCTTGCCGAAACATAGATCCCTAATCATATAATCCGATACAGCACAGATTAAAATGTTGAGAATTTCGTCAAGTATACAAATATGACCAGAGCTGCCTTTTGACAGACTTGACGAGATTTGCAGCCTCAAGGCAGTATTTGCGGTTGTTTTCTTAATGAAAATGTGTAACGGCAATCAATTCTTCAATAGCAGGAATTGGGCAAGTCAGAGCCAGAAGATCATCTTAGGAGTGAGACCCCACGTTCCACCAAAGAGTTTTTTACAGGCTCAGAAAATCCTAGTGGCTTTTGTAAGGACATTATTTAAGTGAGTGTTCCAATTCAGTCGTTTGTCAAGCGTAATGCCCAAGTATTTGACTTCATCGGAGTACACAATAACAGTGCCTTCAATGGAAATACGGCTTTGTTGGGATTGATAGGGCCTCTGTGACGCACCATTCTAAAACAAATAGGAGCTGATTTCATTACCTCCGTAATAGTTGAACCATGCTTCCCAGAGACGATGATTGCCAAATCATATGCATACACATCCAGTTTGGTCAAAAGGTCATTGATTACCATGGACCACAATAAAGGCGACAAAACGCCGCCTTGTAGGCAGCCTTTTACAGCCTTGATGGACATAGTCGCTTTGCCTAGTGTGGAAGTGATTTCACGCTCCTTCGGCATTGCACCCACAATGTCAAGGAAAGCGCAGCGTACTACCGACTGCAGTGTAATGCGATTTCGGTTGATTTACCTTTAGCGTATGCAAACTGAGTTCGATGAAGAGGTATCGAGCTTGTGAGCTTGCTTCTAATGTGCAACTCAAGCAGTCTTTCCATTGAAAGTGAAGCTTATAGTTCTGTATTATTTAGGAAGTTCCAGAGGCCTGTTCCCTTGTTTGGGAATGAGGACGACAACCACCTTCCTCCAAGAACTTGGAACATATCCCCTATTGAAGCTTGCTCTAAACATTTTAACTAGATGCTCAAGGATGATGTCCAGACAATTTTGCAAAATTGCTAAAAAGATCCCGTCACCTCCTTGGGATTTATAAGGTTGGAAAAAGGTCACTGCACATTTAACCTTATTCCTGTCAAAAATTACCTCTAAATAACTCTTCGTCCTACTGGAGAGGCAGATCCTATGATTATAAGCTTCGGGAGAGGACGAAGTTACTTCTGTAGAAGACCCTGGAAAATTAACTTGAAGTTAAGTTTCCAGAGTCTCGCAATGATTAGTAGTAAAAGTGCCACTATGCTTTTTGAGGAGACCAATTCCATTAGGAGAATTCTTGGTGCTGCCTCAGGCAGCGATGAGATATTCTCTTGTGCTTCATTTAATTTGCCGACATTTTTCGAGAACCAACTCAGGTAAATATGTTCATAATATTGGCTGAACCTTAAGCCTTTGACATAGACAAGAAATTTTGCATAAAGTTTGCATACATTAGGGTGATTCTCTATATCTAGTATAATTGCACGAAATGCAAAAATATTATACTAAATTATACTACGATACGAGAGCGCACATTGCACGATAACACGAAATGCAAAAATATTATACTAAATTATACTACGATTTGAGAGCGCACATGAACATAGAACTGAAATATATTAGTAAATGTAAACACAGAGAGTGAGAGAGAGGCACAGAGTTGCATTTAATATACTACACTTCATTGCATTGAACATATACATGGGTATCGCCGTAGGAAAAGTTTTTAAGTGTTGCAGAATGGATTGACGTGTATTTTGTTTTTGTTTCGTTGTACGGATTGGAAAGTTTTACAATTTGTGCTATCGTGCTGCCGTGCAAGAGCATATACTAGACTTAGAGAAGTTGTGCTACTCATATGCTGCCATATTGTAAAAAAGGCCGTTTTTCGGCAATTTCTAATTGTTTTTTGGTACGAAAATAATTTCTCAAATGTAAGTATACAATGTTGAGGCTAGGTTCTGTTCTCCAGAGAATTTCGGTTACATTTTCACAAAAAAGCGATCATATTTCTTATTCATATTCGAAAAATTAATCGGTGTTATCGCTTCGCTCTTAATAAGAGCATACGCGAGCTTGACGCGGTATTTTCCAAAAAACAAATAAGTCTGGGGCACCATAGAAACAAACTCTTCAAGTGATTGTGACGTGCAAGAAGATCGGTTTCGGCCTAATTTGTAAGAAAAATATGCCGAAAAAGATGAACCCCCAAAATACCATCTATTGCAATGTGTGCGATCTAGCTGTTCACTTGGCATGCGTCGGAATGACTGCAAGTTACAGCACTAAAAAATTCAAATAAACAAAGATGCGCGCGCATTCACAGTACATCCAAAGTACTAAATTTGCAATTTCTTAAATATTGAATAACTCGAAAACTACGATATATACGAAAAAATTACATAATGCCTTCTTTCTAGAAAATCACTTAAACTTTTTATGTATGCTAGATAATTTTTTGATATCTCCAATGGTTAACCAGTTATTAGTACAAAAAGGTTTTTTTCACCAAAGAAGGGGTTTTTTGGGGGGTCGCTCTGCAACCCCAGAACTGATTCCATCTATCATACCCCCACTAACAATTACTGAAAAAAATCGCAGTTAAGAATTTTTATGAACTTTTGGGCTAATAGTAGATTAAATAAAATTTTACAGAATTCAAAGCAATTTTTATTTTATTCATAAAATTATAAAAATAGAGCATATAGACAAATTTCTAACCTAAAAAGTATCTGAGTAATCGTTATATTTTCAGCACGAAGTTTATTGTAACTTCTAGTTGATCCAAGTAAGTCTGTGGAATATGAATCCCATCTGCAAATAAACAAATCTTGCACGCTCGACTAAAAAATATACTCACATAAGTCCAAACTCCATAACACGCGTTTATATGTTCTGCACATTCTAGAAAAGTTTAAAATTATCAACTTTGAACACCCAGAAAGTGCAGAAAGTGTAGAACGCGTGTTACAGAGCTTGGAATTTTGTTTTTTACCATAAATAATATTAATATAAATATATAGGAATATTAATAAATTTCTAGAAATATTAACATTTTTGATTAAAAATATATAGAATAAAAATGAGAAGTATTTCCTTTGATTATAGAAAGGTTAATTTAAGATGACATGCAATTGAGAATAATATAAAATTACATACATACATTAAAAAACTAACAACTTATGAATTATAATTTTATATTAACAATATATGAATTAGAATTAGGTCGAAAACATGGTTCAAAATCTAAAAAATTTTGTTTTATCACATATTAATAGGAATGAAATCCTTCTTATCTGCGAAATATACGCACTGACATCACAGGAAAGAACTCATATGGACGTTTTAGTTGCGTTTCTATTTTTGTGCGATACAAACAGAGCAAACTATGTAAAGGTAGCTCTTGTCGTAGATAGAAGTTTTAAGTGTTTACAGCCTTATCAATAGACAAAATAATGTTAAATTCATCAAAATAATTGAGCCGTTGTGTGCAAAAGTGGTGTAAGTCAGTTTTTTTTATTATTTGGGTTTTCAACTTCAGTCAATAATTTTGACCTCATTTAGTTTCCTACAAAAAAGGTGTACATCTAGGTTGAACATGTGTACTATAAAATAAATAAACGCAACGGCTCAATTTTGATTTGACATTTCCGAGGTTACTTCCTTTTGAAATTATTATGAAGTCTAGTCTAACTTAAAGCCAGTCAAATTGGTCCTTTCCAGTGTTTGCCTTATACTTATATTTAGGGCAAATTTAAATTAAATATTTCTAATTTCTGAAAGTTAATTATTTATGAAAGAAAGACTAAATTTTTAGTTTTTTTTAAATTAAATTGTAAAATTTTACGACAATTTAATTTTAATTAATCATCGTTGAAATAATATTTTTAATGTATTTGGGTCAGATAAAAAATAAAACTTTTTTTTTTAATGGAATATTTTTCACAGACATAGGTCAATATTTTAAAAAATAATTATGAGCATTTAATAGGATCTAAGTAAATAAGATAAAAATAAAAAAATAAGATAAAAATGGAAGACATTACAAAAAGTTTTCAGTTCGACCCACAAAAGTGAAAACTTTTTTAAATTTTGAATCTACTTAAAGAATTGAAGAACGAACATAGATTTATTTCATATAACTCTATCCTTAACGAAAAAATGTAACATTATCTAAGTAAAATTTGCTAGAAAGCCACAGAGATATTAGTTTCTATGAAAATTATGAGCATAAAAAAAATGGGTTACTCCTTAGTACACATATCCCGAATAAAGTTGTCTGCAACTTAAACAATGAATCCTTATGTGTTTCTTTAGACAATTTTGCTTTGAAGATTCTGTCAAATTGGAAATGCAATCGTTTGCTTTCATATTTGACCTATTATTTTTACTCCTAATATTTTTATTAAAATATGTTATAAAATATTAAAAATGTATGATTATTTTTGGCTTGACGAACTATATATATATATAGGTGGTTATAAAAATTTATTAATATTTTTTAGGTATTACAAAAAAAAAAAAAACTTGAGTTTGCTTTTTTTTACGATTTAAGAGGATGAATACGATTTAAAATATTTCCACTTATACCTATAAGCAGTGGTTGATCTATGATTTGGGTTTGGGGGTTAGACTTATGGGCCTAAATACATATTTAGAAAAAAAAAACAAAACAAAAATAAGCCCTTGTATTAATAAATATTTTATAGCTGTCGGGGTTACATGGAACTTACTTTTAGGAACACTTTAATTAGAGAATTAAGAACAAAAATAAAAACATCGTTAGTTCAACAATCATGTATAAAGTTGCGACCGTGTAATTAAAACTAATTTTATCAAATCAACTCCAAAATTTCAAGAGATGCTATTTACTAAAATATTCTTTAAAATTGCCAAGCGAATAACCCGTTAATGTCACAATTTAAGATAAAACAAATTTGATCGGTTATGAAACGTACTAATAATTTGAAATTAAAAATTTCAATATCCCGAATTTTTGTTTTCTTGTTCTTTATAATTTTATTATATATGCAGAAGAATACTGAAAGTTAAAGAAAATTATATTAGGGATAAAAAATATAAGGCCATAAAATATTTTTTGAGACTGTGTTTTGGAACCTATCCAAAATCAAAAAATCAAATATATGATGTATTTTTACGTAGCTTTTTTAGAGTTTTCAGATTTATATTGAAAACTAGACCAGCCTCAGAAAAAATATTATGATTTTTGGAATCAGCGCAAAATTATTCTGCTGTTATTTTCCATTTGTATTGGCCATTTAATGTACAAATTTATATACAGCTTTAAATATTTCTGTGGCAAAAATGAAATGAACAGCCTTAATCAACTTAAGATGGAAAATATTTTATCATATACTTTTGATATATTTATTTATAATATTAAACTGGTGCCAAACTATTAGAAACACCACAAATTTCTTCTGATTTTGTTTGTGAATGCAGTGAGTTTTAACAGTTTTAAAAAGATGTTGGCGAACTTTTTTCTCGAGAACTGTTTTCTAGTGACAATTTGGAACCGATTAGTCAAGAAATAATGGAGAAGTTTAACCTTAACCCTCTTCTTTGTACCAAAAACCAAACCTATGTCTTGGATAAATAAATATTCCCCAAATATTCTATACCTGTCAGTTGACTTTAGTAGCTCTATAAGGGTCAGAATCGCTTTAAAAAGGAGACTCAAAAAAAGTAATTTCCTCTATTTTCTTCTTACCTTAAGTTCATCCTTCCAGAAGATGTTATTGTTTGAAAACTTTTTTGGCTTTAATTCTATAAAGATAATATTTTTGCGCCAATGACATATTGTGGAAAGATGCAATGATACGAATAAAATAAGGGTGAAATTACGTTTTTTTGGTCTCGTCTTTATGACTACACAGATCCTTGCAGGCATACATATGAAGCAGCTAAAGATGCATCTATGCACTTATGATGAAAATTAAAAAAAAAAAAGTTGGAAGCAGGGCGAAAACTTTTTTTTTTATCCAAAAACGAATCCTTGGTTTTTTTAAAGAAGTAGCCTAAATTTTCGCAGTAAGGATAAACTTTTCCATTATTACTTGAAAACCCGGTCCCACATTGTCACTAGAAAACTGTTCCCAAAAAAAAAGTTCGGCAAAATCTTTTTAAAACTGTTAACTGCATTTACGAATAAAATCAGAGGAAATTTGTGGTGTTTCTAATCGTTTGGCGGTATACTGTATTTCTATTCAAAGCAATTAAGCTCGACTGACAAGAAAATAAACTTAAGCTGTTATTCCTTTTTACCACAGATTTTATGTGGATCATGTGCAGCAGCACATAAGAAGAGCGTAAAAAATACATTTGAATTTTCAGAAAATCAGCAAGTTTCATTTTAGAAATGTTCCCTACAGTTACTAATTATGAGCCATATCGCAAATTTGAGGAGTTCTCAAACAAAAAAAAACATTTACAGTTTTCAAAATTCGGTTAAAGCCGAGTTGAGATTAGCGAGCTTTGTGGGAAAATATTATCTTATGGCAGGACGAGTATTTAGAACAATGCCTTTTCTTATTCAAGGTGTGGTAAAAGCTAAAAGAAGAAAAGATAAAGCCATTAAAACTCACTATTTTTTTTTGGTGTTTTATACTTATCACACAAAAAGAAATAACCAGATTTATATCATCAACGGCGACGGTAAATTTGCATGCAGAGTTTTTCCACTGATTACTAAGAAGTGGAACCAAGAAGAAAATTTTTTGTCGTTATAGCAATCTACGCTGTGGTAGATCATTGAATACTTTAAACGCCATTTTCTCCAAAAAAAAAGAGAAAAGTTTCGAATTAAGTATACAGAAATAACCGTTATTTAATCCTTTATCTTGTGTAAACAAATCATAACGGTATTTTATGTACTATCCTTGTGAGAGGAAAATGTAATTTCACTGACATTTTTAAATGTGATTTTCACGAATATTGGATGCTTTGATGTGTATATCGTAGAAATAAAGTTTTCAAAATCTTGTAATGATCATTCCTATATTTACACATATATACATACAACTACAATATATACATACATAAATATACTTGTACTTAAATAAAATATATTAAAGTAAATTAATTTAGAGTAGGTTGAGTTTCATAAGACTCGGTTGTTTCCTTCATATACAATAGTGGATGTCTCGTACAATGGGAAATCTTTTGCAATTGTGTAACGCGAAACAATCAAAAAATGTGAACAGAATTTGCCTATTACGCAGGCATAAAAGGCAGTAACTTTAACTTTAATTAGTTTTGTTAAATAGACAGTGTTTTCATCCCATTATATCTGGGTCCAATGAGTTAGAATTTATTTTGCTTGTAACCTTGTTACAAGCTTGGCTAGTATTTGAGCTCCTCCTATTTATACCAACATTACGAATATGAAAAAACAATTTACGATTCCCGAAATACTTCGAAAAAAAACTTCACTTAATTTTATCGAATATTAAATGGGCTCCTGTTGAAAGAATTCATGATCTAAACACGACAAGGCCGAAGGTCGCAGTCTGAAGTCGTACGAAAGCATTTGCTGTAAGGAAAAATATATCAGTGATAGCATGTACCTACTACACATATATTTACAAAAACACTTCACTAAGAGGATAGAAAAATGATATAAGACATACACTCAGTAAATCATTCGCATATTCACATAAATTCGGGCACAAGTCTCTGGGTTGCTTTTGAGGTCGGGGTGGAAAATGTTCTCGAGATAAGGATATTGATTTTGGCCATTGCTGTGCTGAAGGGCGTCCCGTCAATCTTGTAAATAAATTAGAAAACTATAACAAAAACTACTCTAATTAAAATAAATACATACTCAAATATGCGGTCTAGTTGATTTGCTTCCGAAGTGCCCGGGAATAACGCTTTACGTGCAAACATCTCTGAAATAATACAAGCGGAACTCCATATGTCAACGGAACTATTATAAGATTGTGCTAGTAACACTTCAGGCGCACGATACCAGAGTGTAACAACCACGGATGTTAATTTCATTTCAAAATCGTAAGTTTTCGCTAAACCAAAATCAGCGATTTTCAAATGGCCTTGCGAAGATATCAGTAGATTTTGCGGCTTCAAGTCACGATGTATTATTCTGTGAGAGTGGAGAAAATCTACACCGGTTAACAATTCGCGTGAAATGCGCTAATAGAATAAAAAAGTAAAAACATTTTCATTAAAGTAACATTTCATAAATTTCATAATTACAAACCTGTATTGTTGTAGGTAACATTCCTAATTTTGGTTGTCGATCTAATAAATCTGAAAGATCCTGTTCTAAGTGCTCGAAAACTAATAACACCATTAATTGGTCTTCGCGCTCCAAGAATTGACATACTTCAAAAAGCCTTTAAATAAAAATACGAAAACATACGAAAGTATGATTATTATGTGTTTTAAAAATTAAATTTAATATAACGTCATCATAAGTTCACAAAGGCATTCATTTATTTATTTATTTATTTCGTCTCGTCTATGGATGTACAAAATCCTTACAGACTAGAGAAGTATAATATAAACAGAATAATAAAGCTATGCTAAACTAAAATTAAAACTAGATAATATTATTCAGGAATCTTTTGAAACAATCCTTTGACATAGAAAATTCCACTAGATGATTAACAGAGATATTATTATAATTAATTAAAGCCCTAGTGATAGATTCATTTAACGCATAATTAAATTTGAATGATTGAACACTAAATAAGTTGCAATGGCGCAACTGTTTGGCAAAAATATTAAATGTTATTAACTCCAATAGAGTTGAGCAATCAATATTATTGGAAATAATATCAAAAACAAACATCAAGGAGAGTATAACGCGTCCAGTTTCAAGAGACTTTAGGCTTAAGAGCTAACAACGTGCATAGTATGAAGGTATTGGCACACTAAAATTCAATCACCGAAGAGCAAATTTTATAAAAATCTTTTGAATACGTTCAAGACGATTCGAATAAATGGAATAATATATATTTCATATTACAGCTATGCTCCGATTTATCTAATATAGCATTACAAGCGGCCTTCGCTCCGTAAACCGATGAGGATTACCGAAACGCATGGTGTCCGAAAATGCGAAAATTTTTGTAGGAGCGAGCCACAAGTTGCGTTTTAAAAGGATTACAGAAAATCTAAATTCACGACCATTCTCATCAATGTTGGAAACCCCTAACGAATTCGTAGCCCTAATACCTAATTTTGATCTAAAAACCCTAAATGGTGTATCACTTATCGTCTCTGAACATGCCAAATATCTTGGCCTAATCCAAGACAGAAAACTCAACTGGCGTGTCAACACGTCTGAAAGGCTACGTAAAGTCACAATAGCTCTCTAAAAGTGTAAGTCAGCTATAAGCAAGAAATGGTGATTACAACCCACGATAATCATGTGATTGTATCCCAGTGTTCTATGGGACTAGGAGAAATTATTCTATACTTTTTAGTTCGTTTTAAAAATGTAGTATATTAAAATTTTTTTTTTATTTAAATTATTATTTTCTGCTTTTTAGTCTTGTGTGTGTACACACCTGTGCTGCCGTTTTGAAAATTTTAAGGGGAGGCATTTTTACTTTCAAGCGGAGGATTTTGCTTTACAGGGGAGGAATTTTTCAAAATGTCTCACAAGTTTTCAAATAAGTACTTAGATAATTCCTTACAGTTGCACTAATGTATAGAAATTTTATTAGAAAAAAAATAAATTTTTTTATTCACAACTTTTTTGTTGCAACTTCAGCCATACTTAAATTAAATTTATGAAAATAAAAAAAATTCAAATAAAAACCAAATATTCCTTCTTTGGAAACAAACGGTAGTATCAGTAAAATATAATAAAAATATTATTAGTAATATTAAATAGTAAATAACAATAAAAAAACAATGAAGATTCTCTTCAAAACCGGGTATAAAAAATAATATGTTATTTGTGGTATTTTGAACCAGCTTAATCGAAGGGACCTAGTTAGAGTTATGATTTTTTATAGCATTTCCTTACCAACCATTATTGCATTAACAGTTGCAGTCAGCAAGCAATTTCGTTTTTTGTCTTTTATTAGATTCAATTGAAAAAAAAATTATATTTGCCGCTGCACTGCTATGTGGAAAACTTAAAACTGGCCCAATAAATTTTTCCAGTTTTGAAAACATTTTTTCTTTTAAAGCATTCTTTAAATTTTAAACCAAAATTCTTCCAGTACCAAATCTCATAAATATATAAATTCATTACAAGCAAAAGCTTCTGGACCCGGAACATGAAGTTTTGAATTTTGGCAATAATCCAGCGATAAATAAAATAGAGCTAGTCATAGTAACAAATATTTCACACACAGAAACGAAAATAACCCAACAGAGCACATTTAGTTTTATTACGTTTACGTTTAAAATTCAAGAATACAACGCAAAAATTCAAGAATATGAAATAAGATGATTTTTTCGATTGAGGAGGACAGGAGGATTGAGATTTGAGTGGAGTACGAATACTCCGATCGGAGTACCTTCGACAGCACTGATGCACACATATATATTCAACTCCCGCAAAAGCAATGAATGCAATGCTTTGCATTCTCGACACAAACCATACATGACAGCTAAGACTAAGCCACACTTCATATTTATAACCTACTATGCAATTAGAGTGGCTGTCAAACTAGAAATATTTTATATAGTAATGCAGTGACTATCAAACTTTCTTATCAGCCTGAAAATATGCTGTACTATAATTATGTATTTTATATTTAAATAAATAAACGCTAATATTTTATATTATATTATATTTATATATATTTTAGATATTTCATATAGCATTGTCATCCAGTTCTGAACTCTGTTTGAAGTTTCAAGTCTCTAGCTCATCGGGAAGTTAGTTTAATATCGATTGTAAGATTCCACCTGTACAGACAAACTGACAGACACCATTGAAAGAGCGTTGATATAAACGTAGTAAAAATAGGTGTGTCAAAAGTTACATACCACTTTTTTTTTCTTTCTTGTGTGCTGGTGAAATCAATTTTATTTTATCATCATCCAAATAAAACGAGTTTTGCGCTCAGACTATATTTGGTAGATGCACTAAATATGTAAACGAAATTGAAATACAAACCTGCTAATTGGGACCAAGCAAAAACGAGCCAATTCCGATATGGTCTTATTTTAAAGGTTTTATTTTTTTGTGAAAAAATGAAAGACCATATAAATACAAATGGGTAGAATTTTCTGAAATGTAACTCATAAAACCCAAACGGAAAATTTAAAATGTTACTATCACTGTTCCGGTAGTATTAGTGACGGGCAGGACCCTAAACATCAAAGTCGCTTGTGCAGTAAGTGAAAAGAGAAAAATTGGATAAGAACTTTGAACTGCGCCTTTTAATCTTCAGATGGTAACCACATTGAAAATATTTGAGCAATTATTGAGTTTAAGATGAGCAGAAAAAATGCTAAGAGCATTGCCCAATTGAATCGACAGATGAAGTCAAAATGGCGGTGTTTGCCGCAATCGTACGCCGAAAAACTAGAGATAATATGACCTCGCGTTACCACGGAATTACTCAAAATTTTGGTAACTAGACAGTATATTGATATGTCAGCGCATTGGACAAAGAAACGTTTAAATGTGGAATTTTTTTTTTGATTGGAGCATTTTTTAAAGATTTTTGAAAAGACTTTATTTAGAAATGTGTTTATTTTAACAGAGAGGAATTTGATGTCTGAAGCAAAGTTGTTAAGCACAAAGAGATAAACAGTTTTTCAGTATACACTTTTCCTCCATATCCTACCCTTCCTCTTGAAAATGGGGTTTTAAGACCCCTTTTTTCGATAAAAGACAGCCAAAATAAAAACCGTTGAGAAAACTATTATAGAGTCTTTGGAGAAAATATTTCTTGCTAAAAAATATAGGGTGTCATAGAACATTTGAATGACCTACGAGGTACACATTCCTCAGAATAATGCAAAAACTAAATTTGTTGCATTAGAACCAAGCCACTAACACTACGTAAGTAAATAATGAAATCTTTTGTTGTTGTAATTACATTAAATTCCCATGTGGAATCAATAAAATTAAAAAAAAATTATTTAATTAATTTTAAAAAAAATAAAAAATTTTGTTGGCTCCCCATGGGATTGAACCACGGGTTTGTAAATAGTAAAAGTTTTGGATTTTCTAACATAATGGTACTGATATTAACAAAAAAAAAAAAAAAAAAAAAACAGAGATTCAAGAACGCCACTCATTTGCTTAATTATTATACTCTTTGCTCTAATTGTTATCCACAGTTTTTAATTTAAGTTTTTTCTCTAAGTTTGAGTAACCTCTAAGTTTGTTTTTAGTATATGAAGACTAGTTGTGGCTGTCGAAACGGAACAACTATTCCGCTCATAATTTCAAGAAATAAAGATTGTAATATTTATCTTTTTGTGCTTAACAACTGTGCTTCAGACATCAAATTCCTCTCTGTCAAAATAAACAAATTTCTTAATAACCCCTGAAGACACCAATTTTCCGACTATATATGATGGAGAAAAACTGAATACGCAGTCGTGATCAGCAACCCTAAATTACTATAAGACCGTTAGAAAATCTTGTGCATAAGAAAGAAGTTGAACTTTTGACTTTATATAGTGCCTTCAGATTTTTTTACACCACATTTTTTGTCGATAAGTAACGGTTATAATGAATTTTTTTTGCGAGGCGCAGATCATTGTTAAAAATTCTTTTGTTTATAAAAATCTGATTTTTTTTACCAATATTTAAAAAGTTTTATATTAATAACTTTTAATATTTTGTAAAGCCATCTTTTATAATTAATTTGAGCTAAGAATGGTTAATTTTTATTAAGCCATTTAATAAAAAATTCCATTTGAAAAAACCGCTATGTAAAAGTTTAATTGTTTATAACAAACAAGAAAAATAATATTTTATAATTTTTTTTTAATTATGTTTTTTAGTCACAAATACTACCGGAACAGTGATAGTAACATTTCAAATTTTGCGTTTGAGTTTTGGGGACACATTCCAGAAAATTATACCCAAATGAATAAAAAAAATAAATTTTACACGTTGCAAAATTCTTTGAATTTGCTTATCTTAAAGATTTCCTCCCATTTCCTATGAGACAAACACCTCTCCTCGGCGGATTTATTCACTTAAATTTTTTTTTTCAAAAAAAAAACATTTCGGTCCGATTAAAAAGGTTCTGTGGCACTAAAAATATACCCGATTACAAGGTGGCCCAAATACCAAGGGGAATTTCTTCTGAATCCAAAAAAAATTAATAGCTCGGATCGATTACGAGGTCCCAATTAACAGAGATTCCCAATTATCAGGTTTGACTGTATGAAAACAACTAAGCTTTATTTTTTCTGATAACAAAGCTTTAATTGATAAAAGCTCAAAGTAGTGGTGACAACAACCTTTTGGAAAAAAAAAACAAAAAATATCAATTGAAGCTTTTCATTAACTTTGAAAAAAAAACTGAGTATTGCCACCAGACAAATTTCCAAAATCCGATTTCCACTTCTTCCAACAATAAATGCCGGTGTTGTACACGTACCACTCACCCTCGGTTCCGCCCATACAACATATGTATCTATGCCAACTAAGGGATAATGGATTCGCAAAGCATTGAGTCGGAAATTTTGAACTCTATTGGTTTCAAAATTGCTGGCTTGCGTGATTTAGGTCACCCTAAGGGTAGTATACCTTGAAGCCTCTGATCCAGCTTGCAGTGTGATATAAGAGCTGTTAAGGGATGGAAAATCATGAAGCCGGTGAATCTGCAGTCTCAAGATTAAAAAGCTGGCATCGCATATTTAAAAATTTGGCTGGCGAAACAGGACAATGCTGCTGTAGCATGTTACCTTGCAGGAAACCCGTCAAGGAAAAACTTGCAGGTATCTTTCAAGATCTGAGCACAACTTGCCTTCAAAGGTAGTGTTGTTGGTGGACAATTGTAGCGCTCATTTTCCTATTGAATCACTTCGTACTAAGGATAGAAGTATTCAGGCGATGTTGCTTCCACCAAATGTTATATCTTTAATTCAGTCCATGGACAAAAACCCAATCAAAATCACTAAATTAAAATATCGAAATTCCATGGTTTCCAAAATTATTGCACAAGAAGATGTATCGTTCATGATGCTCTTCAAAGCCATGATCTCAAAGATACGATTTTGTTTTTAAAGTCTGGATGGAATGATTTACCAAGGAGCATTATTGAAAAATCATGGGCCAAGATTTTGAATTGGGATAATGACGAATATGATGAAGAGGATAGCATTCCGTTATCAGAATTGATGTCTCAAACCAAAATCGATCCTTACCTTAACGAAACGAAATTCAGGAAACACTACAATTATTATCAAAACTCACACCCAATAGTGCTTTATCTAATGATGTTGAATCGACTAGCGAGAAAGATGACACTGTTGAAAAATCCTATACTGTTTCGTACACCGATGCAATCAATGCGGCAAATATGTTGATAAAATGGAGCTAGCAGAATGCAGATTTAACTGCTAAGCACAAGTCGAATCTTCGAAGCCACCGAAACAAACGAAACTCACAACTTTTTTTCCAAAATTGAATAAATAATTCCAGTATTTCATATTTATATCTTTATGTATAAGAAATAAAGTGTATGTTACATATGTATTTCCAAAATATTTTACGCTTAAGAATTCCGAGCGTGCACTGTATAACTACTGTATATTTCTACCAAAAATTTTTAAAAAACTGTAAATCGATTTGAAAAAAAACTGTATATTTCGCGGTATCAATTTTTTTCAATGAAAATCTAAATCGCCTTTGTTCTCTATTTTCAGTGGTTGTATTGAATTTGTGCTTTGAAGAAATTTGACGAAGCGATTCCGGTTTTGCTATGAGGTATTTAGATAAGAATCGCCTTCAATGTTTCCACTTCTTTCAAAAGTATACTCGCAATGAGTTGCCATTGTTCTCTCAGACGTTTTGTATTGCGATTGGTAAATTTGAATTTAGGTAATGTATAATGTAATGTAATGTATATGTATAAGGGGCTTAAGGAACGTATACATATATGTAGTCATCACAACAACAGTGTATACGTCTTTGTAGCGTTCAAACATTTTATATTATTTTTCTTAATTTAAACGCGGTATTTTGGTAAAAAAGGCGGTATGCGGTTTTGGAGTTGAAAAAACGGTATACTACCGCGAAAAACTGTATAGATACAAGCGTTATTTATAGAAGAATTTTTAATTTTGTGAATTCATGGAATAAAGTGTGCTGAAATGATAATTTTATAAACAAAAGAGGATTTCTAAATTTTAAAAATTAATCTTATAAATTTAAATATATTGGTGTTGATATAGTAATGAAATGGATTGTATTATAAATGGCAATTCTCCATGGTTTAATAAAAGATTATCTAATCTGAAAAATAAGAAGAACAAAGCGTATAAAAGTTTTAGTAATGCTAAGGACAATTCCGATTTTAAATCACAGCATACTACCTACCACAAAGAGTTCGCACCCCTCAATAAATTTTTTTACCGTGCATATTTTATAGCAACTGAGTCTAAATTGCACCATGGTACTTAAAAAATAACCAGCTTCATCGTTATCTTAACGTTTCAACTGTAAGTGAAGAATTAAAAGCCACTACATCAAACTACAAAAACCGTCTACTATCACACCCAAATGAACTTGCGTCCAACATGATAAGTTATTTCTGATTTTAATGAAATTATGGTGGAACTGAATTTCGGTAGTATTAGTTTAGTGTTTTCAGCGGTTTAATGTCATATCTACCCATCAGTACGGCTTTATGACTGGTAGGCCAACTGCTACTAGTCTAGTTATTTTTTGTAATCACTTAAACTATTTCACTTATGGGCTCCAAACAGATGTCATCTTCACCGACTTTGCAAAGGTTTTCGACAAGATAAATCATAAGATTCTCGTTGCTAGTCTTTTCGCTTTGGGATCCTTAAATAGATTGAATCTTACCTTTCGAACAGAACTCAAACTGTTAAAATTGGGAACCATACCTCTAAACCTATACAAGTGCTGCCAGATGTACCCCGGGGTAGTTATCTGGGTCCGCTCCTATTTCTATTGTTCATCAATGATTTCCTACAGGTTGTGAAGCACTCCAATTGCCTGCTATTTGCAAACAACCTAGCGTCAAAGAAGAATGGCAAAAAGTATATGAAACTGTAGTGATAGTTCCTTTCAGGAATGCTATTCAGTGAAAATAACTGTCTTGTAACTCTCATTTACTTTACAACATTTTAACTTATATAGATTGCTGAAATTAAGTTCCTAACCTAATGTTAAAGAAACTATAGAACTGTTTCAAAAGATTCTATGCTCAAATAAAATACCATTCTTGAAACAATATATAATTCTAAAAATTGTTTTTAAATTCAAACCAGTTTAATATTTATAATGAAAAATAAATGATAAAAAATTTTTCATCTTAAGTCGAGTTAGGCTGTTTTTCATTTTTACTACAGAAATATAGAAGGAAAATAGAGATAACAGGTTGTGTTAGCCATGCCAAATGGAATATTGAGTCGCGTATTAGGGCGGCCAACTATTCGGCATTATCAATTAACCGGCCATCGAATAATGGTATTGTTCGACAACCGGTTTCCAAATACCTACTTGATTTGAAAACCGGATTAACCGGATAAACCGAGTTTCGATTCTTTTTAGCAGTTTTTTAGTTGTTTTACAGTTTTAGTGGAAAGTGCAAATATGCACATTAGACTGACCTAAAATTTTTTCTGCAAATTTCAATGGTAAACGGGGTAAAACATGACAAAAAAAAACGAAATTTTTTAGGATTTCATTAACTTTTCGGACACCAAGACGAAAGTTATAGACTTGAACGTTATTATATGGTATAATACATGAATTTACCTTTCTAAAAAGTTCTAGATATAATAGTAAACTTGCTCTCAAATTTCATACAAATTTTGACAAGTTTATACACTTTACAAGTCTATGAGGTTTTTACGAGTTTATATGAGTCCTCTTGTTATTTATGAAAAAACATTGGAAAAAACGAATTTATATAATTCAATTTAACATAGGTCGGGTTTACCCATCTTCACTTATTTTAAATTATTTCTTTAAAAAACGTAATCATTTTTAAAATTTGTTTTGATTTTTAACTACTCATTAATCAAAACTGCTTACCGCTTTTTGGCATCAAACGTTTTTACAGAAAGTTATTGGTATTTGAAGCAACATTAATTTTGCATTTGATGAAACATTAACAGAGACAAAAATAAATGAAAAAGTGTTTAACTCCTGCCAAATTACAAGTGACTAATAACACTGTATGACAAAAAACAAATAATTGCAGGCACTTTTATAGAGACCAAGCACAAATTGTAGGTCTAGTAATGCTAAAAAAAATGGTATGGGGAAAATTTCATATACACCGCAAAAATCTCGTTTTATGGTAAAAAAAAACCGTTTTTGGGTAGGTTGATGTGAACAATCGCTCATAACTCTGCTAATTTTTATCCGATTTAGAACTTTTGTTTTTAGTTTGAAAGGAAAGAAGTCCTTTCCGACCATGTATTGTTCATTTTTATGAAACGAAAACTGACGAGACTGTAGTTAAAAGTATTTGCCATTTTTACATTTTTTCTTCATTTCACGGCTTGGACGATGTTTTTACAATATTATTCGATCTTGGTAAATTTAATACCGTGTCGAATGAAAATTTAAGGTAAATTTAATACCGTGTCGAATGAAATTGGATGAAAGTTGACGGAACTGTGTGAATTTTAAGATTTCAGGAACATTTTATTATTTATAATTATTCAATACAGTACAGAGTGCTCTTTGAGTGGAAACTGTTTGCTTTTTTCGTTTTAACGACCAGAAGTAATCAGCAAGCGTGTTGATAAAGCTCTTCCCTTGGAAACGTTTTTCAATGATTCCTATTTTCTGGTGGACTCCTCATCTCGCATAAGTTTCCGAATCTGAGGCCTACACAATTTTTCCTCACAATTTTAAATTGAGCACTGAAACTTTGAATAATGGAGCGGGTCGGGAAAGAAACTTCTTTTGTTAGTAAAGGTACAGTAAGAACACCATCATAAGGTGAATGACTCCAGGGCTAGCAAAAAAAAACTAGTCTGGCATAATGAATCATAAAACAAATAACACGTTGTGTAAAAATATGACGTAGAGGTCAATTCTAAGACTTTTTTTTATTCTTAACGATTTTTCCTTGAACTCCATCGTATTCGAGTAAAAATTTCTTGAAAATTTGATCGACAGCATTTGGATACCAAAACCAATTGTAATAGACACAGTGCCAAATTTGCCTTTCGCAAACTAGTACTAGCATCTTGAGACATAAAGTGCACATAATGAATAAAAATAATAATAATAATAATAAAAACTGGTTTTAGATAAATTCCTGGTGGCATCATCCAAAAGAGCATTACCAAAAACATGAAGATTAGTAGGTTTGGTTAAATTTTTCCACAGAGTGTACTGCTATATATGCTAAGAATAAAAATACACTTTTGCCCGTTAATGGATTATACATTGTAAGCACAATAAAATTTGTTCTTTAGCGCCTGGTTATATTGATGCTCGGTATTCGACGAACACAAAAAATACTAATGACGTAAAAATTCTAATAAAATGGCCATCAAACTAGAATTTTCAGTTCTTGAATACAAACTTTGAAGTTTATCCAGTGATAGCATAATCAATAGCTTTCATTTTATTATCTTTCAAATGAGTAATAAATGTGACTCGTTTATTAACTTTAAAAGTTAAAGAACAAAGCTCAAAAATCTTTGACGCAATACACTACTCGTAAGGGGGTGAACATAAGAGCGTCCCAACCCCTACAAATATGATTATTCCTTTCATGTTAGTCATTGGGATGGATTATCATTATTGTTATTAATTTTGAAGCAAATCTTCGAAAATAGAGGCAAACCTTCACTAAGTAATTATTGGTTTACTGGATTTTTGGTTGCATTCAGAAGACACACCGGAGGCTCAACATGTTGTGAGTAAATTGGCTTCTGCTACGTATACACATTTTGGGTCTTCTGAATGGCATAATGCATCATTTGCCAAATTTTTGAGAAACAACTGTTTTATTTGAAAAAATTTTAATTTCATAAAAGACAAAAGTAATAAAAGATATCTATTATTAATTACACTCGCCATTTGTATTTATAATTGAAACTGCATCTTCGACAGACATCATGTATATTTGCTTATATATATTTTTTAACTATAAGCCAGAAACCTGCCCTGTGCATCTTACAGTCAACTTCGCGCCGCCGCATGTTTTTACTTGCTGACGGCCATAATTTATCGGCTAAGCAGTACTCACACTGTACAAATGAACGAGAAACTACATAATATGAATTGAATAACATTAAACAGATAAATTTGCTTATAATAAGATTGTTTAAAATATTATATTTGAGTGTTTTTATATCAGCCGCCGAAACAAAAGAAAATATCGGCTACTACCCACCGTCTAAAAATCGCCAACTGCCGATAAATAAAAATAGACGGCTCTGGTCTTTTAAGGCAACATGTTGGCCCGAAAGAGCAGAAATATAATATGATGGAAAAAATGGCGTCGAAACGCTAACAGCTCAGCGGAGCAGAAATTCAAAACTACCCATTCAGAAGACACACGCCACAGTTGCGCAACAGCAGTACCTTCTGCATGCAACCATTAATAATGCAGCACCATAATGTTAAACACATTCAGAGGGTTCTTTGAGGTTTTTTTCATTTCATTTTACTTGAAAAAAAAAAACCATTATGAGTATCATAAGATTTGTTTTCTATAAACTGCACTTAAGATTTCCAAATGTAAATTGTACATAAGCGATAGCAGAGACAAGCTATAATACGAACACTCAACAAACTAAAAATAAACTCACTTAAATAACTCACTATCAAAATGAATACACACGATCAGAAAATATAACACACACACATATACTTTGTGTATATACAGTATAAAAAGAAATAATAATAATTGGAAGTGAGAGTTGGCCAGACAATTGAATCTCTCTCTCAAAATTACCCCTACTGGGGTAATTTTCTATCGCGAATTCCTACGTCGAGGTATGGCACTGCGATGAGTTTGCGAATTCTCCTATGTGCATAAATATGGAACGAAAGAGATAAACGCAAATAAATGAGGCCAACAGCTGGTTTATAAACTGTATACCAAATGACGCGAGGGGAGAAGCACACACATACATAAGTGTATGCCATTTTATTGGTTACGAGTGTATTGCTGTAAGCATTCGGAAATTTGCCGGTAGGTTGAGGGTCTCCGCTCTATTCACTATAATCTCTTGTTTGCTACTGTTGTTTTAACACTATCCCAGCAAGCAATTTTTTTATGACTATTGTTTCGAAGGTTTTAGACTCATAAGGGCGATGTTAGGCTGATGTTACACGGTCAATGTTTTGCTGTCAATGTTTTCTGTTTTTAATCTCTTTTCAACATTTTGTTTGATCCCCTGTTACACTATCAGTTTTTTGCTGAATGTTATTTTTTAATACTTTTATCTTGCAACAATGCAAACAAGTATTTAATTGTATTTTGGAGTGAATTAAAATTCAACAATTGGAATGGAATTGGATGGAAAATAATTATAATGACAATATGAGATAATGTTGGTGGAAATAGCAACAAACTATACCAAAAATGTTGCATTTATATATGAAAAACGCAGAAAAATAATCTTTCAAATTTGCGAACTATTAAAGTAATGTCCAACACTTTGTGTTATTAAGTAATTTCTTTAACAGCACTCATTTTCACAAACAAACAAAAGCCAAACAACGCAAAGGGTGGCAAAGAAAAAAAATTTATTTAAAAGTTAGTAAAAAGTCTAGTATTTTTCATAAAATATTAGTATTTTCCAATAAAATGCAACAGTGTATCTTCCCCCCTTTTATTTGAAGTGAAGTGACATATGTTAACGTTTTGTTTTGATTTTATGTATTTTATATAAGTATTATTACAATCAGATTTATATTTATGACAACCGTCGCTTTCACACCATCGGCATTTGTACCTCGAAATGTATGTTTGTAGAATTTATATGTATATATGTAAAATAAATACAAAAATTGTTTGATTACATGTTATCGTAGCAGCGATATATTTAACATATACAAAAGAATTAACACTGCGCCTCATGTTCAAATCTGATTGTAACAGAAAACATAAGCAAAGAATAGGAAGAAGAGATGTGTGTTTTTGTTGTTTTCCCGATAGTTGACTTAAACAAGCCATTACATAATTTCAAACTTAACATTTTCAATCGTTTTTACATTGCTCCTAGTTGTTGGTCTACTTTTTGTAAGAGAAATAAAATAAAGTTTCAACATTTTAGCTAAATATATTCAACTAAAATATTTCAACATTTTACCTAAATATACTTATTTACATATATTTCGGTGAAATGTGGAAAATAGTAATAACAATTCATGAAATTTGTAGAAAAAGATTGAAAAGTAATTATATGAAATATGCAAAACCGCAACCAAACTTTTACATATTTGTATATAAAGAATATGTAAATACTGAAAATGTTGAATGTTATTTGTCAAAAGAAATGTTAAATATTTGTTGCATCAAACACGTCAAACTCATCCATTCATACATTTTTGTCCGCTGGATGTGTTGACAACCGTCGCTGTCAAACCATCGGTATTGCACCTCGTTTCTGTTATCTACGTTTCTTTGTTCCAATTTCAACAAGAGATAATTGCGACCTCTTTGCATGTGTGCATGTACACACATATATATTCTACTCCTGCTAAAGCAATACTTTTTACAACGATGAATGCAATGCTTTGATCTATGATAAAAATTGAAAAACTTCCGATGCTAATATTTTAAATATTATTATATTTTTATATATTTTAGATACTTCATATTGCATTGTCTTCCAGTTCTGAACTATATTTAAAATTTCAAGTTTCTAGCTCATCGGGAAGTTAGTTTAAAATCGATTGCAAAATTTGTACTGAACAGACAGGCAGACAGACAGACACCATTGAAAGCGAGTTTATATAAACGTGGTAAAAACAAATTGGCGGAGCTTATTTTAATAGTTTGCAAATTTTAAACAGTATTTTTCTGAGTTTTTCATACATAAATGTAATATTTTTTGCATAATTTGTTGCTATTTTCACCAACATTACCTCATATTGTCATTATAATTTTTTCCCATTTTAAATTGTTAAATTTCCATTCACTGCAAAATAGAATTAAATACTTTTAAGCTGGAAAAACATAGTTGCGGATAAATGTAGTAAAAAAAAACATACAGCCAAAAACTGATGGTGTAAGGGCGATGTTACACGATCAATGTTTTGCTGTCAAACAATGAAATTGTTGTCGTTTTGGAAAATGAACACTGAGCAAAAGAGAGAATGAACACATTTCACTTCAAACTTTTTTAGTGACGAAAAAAACCTGCATCACTTCAAATAAAATGGGGTTGCTGATGATAACTGTTGCATTTTATTGAAAAATACTAATATTTTATGAAAAATACTACACTTTTTGCTAACTTATAAATACATTTTTTTTCTTTGCCACCCTTTGCGTTGTTGGCTTTTGCTTGTTTGTGAAAATGAGTGTTGTTTAAAAAATTACTTAATAATTTTTATAAAAACATGGTAATTCAACGGCCAAGTAACAAAGTGTCGTAGCTTATTTTAATAGTTCGCAAATTTTAAAGATTATTTTTCTGTATGTTTGATATATAAATGCAATATTTTTTGTATAATTTTTTGCTATTTCCACCAACATTATCTCATATTATCATAAAAATTATTTTCCATCCAATTCCAATCCAATTGTTGAATTTTCATTCACTCCAATATACAATTAAATACTTGTTTGCATTGTTGCAAGATAAAAGTATTAAAATGGAAATGAACACTGAGCAAAAGAGAGAATGAACACATTTCACTTCAAATTTTTTTGCTGACGGAAAAAACCTACATCACTTAAAATAAAATGGGGTTGCCGAAGATACACTGTTGTAATCTTACTGGAAAATACTAATATTTTATGAAAAATACTACACTTTATACTAACTTATAAATACATTTTTTTCTTTGTCACCCTTTGCGCTGTTTGGCTTTTGTTTGGTTGTGAGACTGCTGTTAAAAAAATTAATTAATAATTTTTATAAAAACATGATAATTCAATGACTAAGAAACAAAGTGGCGGAGCTTATTTTAATAGTTTGCAAAATTTTAAACAGTATTTTTCTGCGTTTTTCATAAAAATTTAATATGTTTAGTATAATTTGTTGCTATTTCCACCAACATTGTCTCATATTGTCATTATAATTATTTTCTTGAGCAAAAAAATAGCCCCAGTTATTAGTATTTTGTTATAGAAATTATAAATATTGTAAATTAAGCATTTTTGTACTAAGTAATAGAATAAAAATTCATGGTTTTCTTCTAAAATTAATGATTCAATGAAAGTTAATCTGGTTTGTGAATTTAAAACTTAAAGTCGTGTTTTTTTCATTAGTGGAAGTTGCTCCACTTCAAAATAGTTTTTTTTTATCAGTAATAAAGCTTGGATCCTTATTTGGCGCAGTCGGTAGGATCCCATAATTTCTTGGGAATATTTGAGTAACCTAATTAAAATACATTAACTTATCGAACTGCTGCGTTAGTGTCTGGGTTATTGGCGTTGGTTATTGGTGTAGCTGTTGTGTGTGCAGTAGGTGTATACATAACACTCGTATCTATATATTTTTTCGCGGTAGTATACCGTTTTTCAACTCCAAACCGCATACCGCCTTTTTTACCAAGATACCGCGTTTATACTGAGAAAAAAATATAAAATTTTTTGAAATGATGATGAAAAAATGGCTACAAATTTATTCTTTAAAGTATTGTCCATCGTTAGCCACAACCTTTTCCCATCTTTCTGGTAGCATACGGATTCCGCGTCGAAGGAACTCCTCATCTTTCCACAAATCGACCCATTTTTTGAGTTCTTCGAAAGAACGGAAGTGCTGTTCAGCCAGGCCATGTGTCATCGATCGGAACAAGTGGTAATCAGAAGGAGCAATGTCTGGAGAATACGACGGGTGGGGTAGCACTTCCCATTTCAGCGTTTCCAAGAATGTTTTTACTTGCCTTGCAACATGCGGCCGAGCATTGTCGTGCTGAAGAATAACTTCGTCGTGTCTATTCTCATATTCTGGCCTCTTATATTTTAATGCTCGGCTCAAACGCATCAATTGTAGTCGGAAGCGGTCGCCAGTGATCGTTTCATTCAGTTTCAACAGCTCATAATACACGACACCTTGCATATCCCACCAAATACACAGCATGAGCTTGGATCCATGGATGTTCGGCTTTGCCGTTGATGTTGATGCATGTCCGGGCGGTCCCCATGATTTTTTACGCTTTGGGTTATCGTAACGTATCCACTTTTAATCGCCAGTCACAATACGATGCAGAAAACCCTTTCTTTTCTGTCGTTCAATCAGCAGTTCACATGTGAAAAATCGTCGTTCGACGTCTCTCGGCTTCAATTCGTACGGCACCCAATTTCCTTGCTTTTGAATCATTCCCAATGCTTTTAATCGTTTAGAAATTGTTGATTGATCAACTTCTAAGTTCTTGTTGCGTTTGACATGAATCTTATTCGAGTAATGCCTTCAATTCTTCATCTTCGAACTTTTTCGGGCCGCTTGAACGTTCCCTGTCTTCAACATCAAAATCACCTCTTTTGAAACGGGCACACCACACCTGACACATTCTAACGTCTATAGCACAGTCAGGATAAGCTTCAGTGAGTAAACGATGTGCTTCACTTGCGTTTTTCTTTTAATGGAAGAAGCAAATTAAAACTTCCCGCAAATGTTGTTTTGTTGGCACGAAATTCGACATTTTCAGCTATAGTAAAACACTTTTGTAAAGTTATGAAAATTATTTGACAGATCAATTCTTATAGTATTTTTGGCGCTCTTTGAGATAGAATAGCTGTCAATGTCAAAAAAATGGCGCGTATGATAGATATGAAGTTAGTCACAATTACGAGTTTATACATTCATACTCCCAATATTTTTATACATATAGTATATATATCACAAAGAAAAGTTTCCACATACCAAAAAAGACTTTAACCCCAAAAATCTTCTCTACAATAAATCTACGCTGCTAAAAAACTACATAGACATGATTCTGATTTTTTTAAACTTCAAATCATAGTATAATGTGACAAAAGTAAGTTTTCAAAAACTTTAATATTCAAAAAGGAGCCATTTTACTCCAGCAATTTTAGTGAATTGGTCTTCAATAGTGAAAAGATTTCTACACCGATCTTCCCCAAAATATTCTTTACCAATTTTCTTCATCCACGACACTGTGAGAAGTACGCCCTAAAACAATCAATCCCAATCTGCTCATTGTACTATCTCCAAAATAGAGCCTGTAGAAGAAAGTAGAAAGACAGGAAAGATATATGAGGGTATAAATGAGAAGAAGAAAGGTCCAGGGTCTCTCAACCTCCAACTTCTTTGTTTCACTGACGATTCTTAGAAGCTCAGGAAGAGGGTTCGTGTGGACATAATTCATACTCAAGACATCACTACCCAACAGCCCTAATCTGATTCTCGCGAATGCCGGACAACTACAAAGATAATGCTTCGTAGTATCGTTGTCCTTAAGATACTATTACTGCCAGCTTTTCTCTTCAGGAACTGGAACGCCTCTTAAAGGAATAAAGACTAGGTGTATCTGTGTTGAACTTGATTTCCAGTGATACAATTTTGATTATGTTTTCCATGCATAAATATTTTAAGACCAGAATATTTAACTCTTGGTGTTAATAACTAACATTGATTTCAGAGAAAAAACAATATTTTTGGAAAGTAAAGATATTTACTTTGGCATTAACGCCACAAACAAATTAAAAATCCTTGTAAGCCTCATAAACTGCATAACATGTGCAAACTTGTCAAAATTTATATGAAATTTGACAGTGTGTTTCCGCGATTTACCAGGTTTTTGCACGTTTTAATGAAGGCTCTTAATGTGTTACAAAATGTTTGAAAGCCTGTTTTCAGAATTTGTAAATAATTGCGCTTCTTTTTATAATGAGTTGTGTAATCGAATAAAAAAACGATTAGAATTTTATATTGCTGCATTGAAAGAATTAAGTTTTCTTTAGCTAGGAAAACTAATTTCAAAAAAAAGTCATTCATTAAAAAGTGTAATATTACATTTTTAAAATTTTATGGGACGAAAACTACTTTCAGCAAACTAAATATTGACTTTAGGGATCTACGATATTTAGATTTTGAGACAATTTTTGATAAGGTGAATGAAATTGCAGCTGAAGAAAGTTTTGGAAAGCTATTTCCAACATAAAACGTGGTGCTTCATCAAAAGCATTTCCATTATCAAACTATATTTCCAAATTATATTTACCTAACTAAGGATATTTAAACAATAAGACTCTTGAAGGGATATTATAATATAAATGAATGCAAACATATTTAAAGTAAATAAAATTGAGTTTTTCTCTCATGACGATTTTTTTGTGAAAATTACGATTTTTTCTTACAATTTTGACGATTTTTGAAGTGAAGTTTCTGGCAACACTGCTTGTCGGTAAGGCTCCTGTAACTGGAGCTATTTTTTTTTTTGGCTCAAAAAATCTCTTTATGAAAAACAAATATCAAGAGAGAACCAAACTACTCGTTGGTGATTGTTTTGTTATTTGTGTATGCAGATCAGGGATGCCAACTCATTTTTTCTGTCTCCCCGATAGCCCTCGAGAAATTCCCCGATTTTCGATCAAATTCCCCGCACCTGTATAATTTTATATTACAACAGCACGATACGCACTTTCCATATAAACATTTTATAAAAACAAAAATACCTTTACGTTGACTTAAAATTGATCTCGGTGACTGTTATTTTAAAGCGGCCCTGCACTATCTCTGCCCAAAACTTAAGGATTTTTTACAGGACTGGTAGGTTAATAGAAATGTTTTTTCTTACTTCGGAATTCTTTTGAACCCACTCTCAAAATCGATCCGGCTCAAGCTTGCACAAAGTTTAATCCTATTGGGTAGTAGTTGCCACACCAAATTTGAACGAGATGGGGTGTTTCGGGTTACTATATAGACGTTCATTTTGATAGATAAATAAGCCTCAGCCCACTTTTGGATATCAAAGTTTTCAAAGGAGAAGACATGCGTTCTCTTTTGACTCAAATAAAAAATGGCGAAAACCTTGTTTTGAGAAAAACGGATTCAAAGTTTTGACGTTCGGTTTTTAACATATAAAATATATTTCATCTTTTTTATGATGGGTGATCGAAATTTGTAAGTTTACAGATTAGTCAGAAAGGATTAAAAGTTATTAATCAGGAGGTACTGGACCAAGACATAGCTAAGCCTTTCTGAACGGCCGAAAGGGAAGGCAACTGTTTTTCCTGACTAACTCTCGGCGTTATAATTGTCTATATCTACGAAAGCACTCTGAGTTTTTCTCTGAAATTTTTACGAAATACTTTTGAAATGAAAGTCTTTCAAATTACCCACTTTTTTAAAAATCGATTTCTTCAAACCAAGAAAGTACAGGGCCCACTTAAGAAAAGATGAACATTTTAAGACCTAAAATATGAAATATTGCAAAAGTTAAATTTAACAAAAAATACTCTACTGACTTTAATGACTAAAAGCTGAACGGTTTCAAATTCTCCGCAAAAAACAGCTCATTCCCCGACTCCATGTACTATGTAAGATTACCCGCAAATCGGGGAATTCCCCGCAAGTTGGCATCGCTGATGCAGATAATTAGTTAGATAATTCTGAGAAATGCCGTTGCTCATGGCTTCTTTCTCTCTGCTTTGTTGAATGAGCGAATTTTAAAAAACTTCCGACGCTAATGTTTTGGAATTGGCTTAACCGATTTTAAATTTCTTAAATTTTTGGCTAACCTACTCGTCAAGCTCTTTAAATTGATATATAATATGATATCGTAACACTTCTGGAATAAAATTGTAGTTATACTAATAAATGTATAGATAGAATTTCGGGGATTTTACGTACATGTGCATTGGAATAAGTAGAACACGGTAGCATTTATAACTCAATTCTGTCTTAACCTTTAACTGTGGAGGTGGTGGTAAATTTTACCCCACCTTGTGAAATAAAGTGCCAGCTTTGTTGAACTTAAAAAAAAAGTTTTCAAATTTTAAATTTATTTTAATTAAAAATGTTATTAGCTTGTTTTCAAAGAACAAATAATTATCAAAAAAACTTTTTTTTACTAAAATTTTTTAGTAAAGTTAAAAGGTACAAAATTCACCTGCATAGTTAAAGGTTAAGTCGACTTAAACGTTTATTCTTTTTGGCCGCGGATTTCATTCCAATTAATGTTTATTGTGCGTGCGCGCGCTAAGAACATTTGTTTTTGTTTCTCCTTAACTTTTGCTTTCAATTTGCAAAACAAATATTCTTGTCACATTTGGTTGTGTTGTTGGTGTCTTGTACCAGTAGCACAATTGGCTCTTTTAGCTCTTTACAACAAACACAAAAATAGTTGTTGTTGATTTTATTTCGCACCGCCCGATCAGATCAGGGATTGCAGTTAGTGTGTTTTACTTTTTTTACTTAAATTTAAGTTTTTCAATTCGTTGTTGTTGCTTGGCTCCCAAAATATTTTTGGTGGTCACCTCTGATTTACAGGGTGACAATCGTAAAGTGACGCACACATTTCAGCAGTTATTTTCAAAAGGACGTACTTCCATTAAGTGTTAACATTGCTGAATATATAAGCATTCATTTGAACCCCACCTCATTCAATATAACCTCCTTTAGCCTGCACACATGCGTTCAATCGATCCGGAAATCGTAGGACTGTTAGCCGCAGGACTTCCTGATCAATTTCAGTCCAGGCTTTCTCTAATGAATTTGTCAGCGACTCCAGACTGTGGTGTTGAGATGCACAAGCCTTACTCTCTAAAATACTCCAAATAGAGTAGTCCATTGGATTCAAGTCTGGGGAGTATGGTGGCCATTCTTGAGATGTTATGAATCCAGAAAAATTGTCTTTTATCCATGTGTGCGTTAATTTTGCCATGCGGGAAGGTGCAGAATCTTGCTGGAAAGTCCAGTTTTCATTTCCAAATGTATCTTGAGCCCAGGGAAGAACGTGTTCATTTAAAATGCTCCGATAAACAACCTGGTAAATTTTAACACCCTCTTCAACGAATATTAGAGGAGTTCTGGCATTAGCGGAAACTCCAGCCCATACCATAACGGAAGCTGGCTTTTGAACTCGGCCAACAGTCCTATTTTGTTGCGATGATGATGTTAGCCACATTCGGTCATTTTGCGCATTGAAATGTTGTTCAACCGTGAAAATTTTTTCATCTGTAAACAAGATATTTTCAACATTTTTTAACACGGAGGAGCGTAGCTACGCCTTGCATCTTTGCAGTCGCAAATCTTTCTTTTTTTGTGTCAGATCTTGAGCTTTTCGGAGCTTGTATGGCTTAAGATTAAGCTTTGATTTTGCAATGATTCGCACTGTTTCACGGTTTACTCCCACTTCCTAAGCGGTTTTTCTCATTGAGCGCCTTGGATTTCGCTTGATTCGTTTACGAATTTTTTCTGTTAAACCAGTAGTGGCAACTGTTGAAAATTTTCCCCGGTCTCTATCTCCAAAACCCTCAGTTTCATTATATCGAATAATAGCTCGGTCTACCGTACGACTTGACAAATTTAAAGCCTTTGCAATTTGACGGCTACTATAATTTGCCAAATGAAATTTCATAATTTCACGACGAATATTTTCCTTGTCCATTTTTATGGAAATTTCAAAATGTAATAACAAAAATTCAAATGAAATTAAAAGCAAAGCCAATGATGAATGAATTTGCTTTTTAAATTAAAGTAACGGTAAATGGCAAAGCTTGCTGCAAAGTATTAAACTTGCGTCACTTTACAATTGTCACCCTGTAGACCATTGAAACGAATTACTTTTTTTTCTTTGTAACAAACGTAAATATGTATATCATCATTCATAAATTTTTTTTGGAAATTTTTAGAATTTAAAAAAAAAGAATAAAATATTTGGAAGTAAAAAGGAGAAATTAATTACTGAAAATAACAAAATATGCTTTGTAGCATCATTAGATATATATTTTAGAATAAAACGGACATCTAAATAAATTTCTGAGCCTTAAAAAAGAATAAAAATATCACTTTTCCTATGAAAATGGATACAAAATGCAAAAAGTTGTATGACAGCGCCCGCTAGCGTAGGTCCTATTCGAAAAAACATCAAAAATTAATTCCTCGACCCCAAAAACAGAATAATTAAAATCATTATTTCATCAAATTTTTACTAATTGTTTCTAATTAGACAGCGCTCTAAAAATCCCTTGGAGAGTTTGTTATGGAAGACGTCAGCTTTAATTTGTTTTTGGTTTCTTCCCATTCCCATTTTGGTTGTTGCACTGTGTAATTTATTTAAAAAGAACGTATTTTTTATGTGGCAATAGAGAACATAGTAATTTAAAAGTTTGAAAAAATTAAAATCTGTGCCGACATAAAGTTACGGGTAAGTATATGCTTTAACCTATCAAAAATGGGGTTTTCGGCCCTAAGTCCAGATTTTGAGGCTCAATTCTGAGTATCCAGTTTTTTTCTGCTTGACTATACCTATAATTTGAGCAATGTCTCGAGGAAAGCGTATTTTCGCTTTCACACAGTGTAATTATAGGTATGTTTTGTAGAAGAATTTTTATTTCATCAAAAATAAAATTAATTACAGTGGTAAGTCCAGTATAACGGATGATTTAATGCTCAGAGTCGTACGTTACATCGAAAATTCGTTATATCCAACACATAATTTTTTTTTCTTAATTATAAGAAGAATAAGAAGTTTCATTCATTTCGCTAACTTTAATTCATTTATTTTAATAAATTAAACCTGAACATTAGAATTCACAATAATAAAAAACAAAGTAACAGGACCTAGATACATGTTGTATGTAAATTTAAGACAGTAAAACAAATATTTATTAATATTTAATTCTTGTTAGAAAAAAATACCCAATAAGAGTTTGGGGGAATTTATATAATTTTTTGCTCTCTTTTCGTGGAATGGTTTTGTCAAATGTAAATTTATCTTTAAGAAAAATTAATTTACGCATTATTTTGTTGTTTTACCAGATGAGGGAGCAGTTGTCCCGTTGTTGGTTGGACGCGACCTCTTAAAGAAGATGAAAGTTCATCTGTGTCAATTTGGAAAAACCAAATACAGTATTAACCAGTTGCTAGATGTAAGAAGAAACAATAGAGGCCAGAAACCAGACGGTGATGTTGTCAGTGCATTTGAGTCGTTCGAGCTATTTAAGAGTCCAGTACATACTAGGCCGTAGTGTTGGCTAAACATCGATAGTCTATCGATAGTATCGATTGCTTTGGCGCTATTAGTCTATCGATAGTTCGTAAAAACAATCGTTCAAACTATCGATTGCTACAGAGATGAAATTTTTGGTACTTTATATAGATAAGAAACCAACCATTTTATCACGCAATGGTTATTCTTAAACAATTTTTTTCTTTTCTGTGCGATTTAAAATAGCGTTTCCGTAAATTCGCGAAATTATTTTTATAAAAAATGAATAATAAGCCCAAAATTTTATAATAGAGTTGAAAGCACAAATTTTGTAAAATGCTATGTTGTACAAATATTGTGGAAATACAACTAACATATTTGACCACATGACAAGAAAACATAACCACAAATTAAAGCATTTACAAGATAAACCCCTACCATCAACTGAAAACTGAAATTCCTAGGAAATAGTGTCCGATTCCGAGCCTGAAATGACAAAAAAAAGAAGTGATTATTTGACCCTCTATTTCGCTAGTTTTTGATTGATTTAAATATATATTTCGCGGTATAAATTTTTTTCAATGAAAATCAACAAAGAAAGCAATTTATCCATCATCTATATCGTCTTCGTTCTCCATTTGCATATCTACTTTTGTAGTTGTATTGAATTTAGCTTGGAAGAAATTTGACGAAATATTTATAGAAATCAACGCATGGATATTTACAATTGACGATAAGAATCGCCTTCAATATTTCCACTTCTTTCAAAAGTATGCTCGCAACGAGTTGCCATTGTTCTCTCAGACATTTTGCATTGCGATTGATAAATTTGAATTTCCTAGCGTTCAAAAATTGTATATTTTTTTTTAGTATAAACGCGGTATTTTGGTAAAAAAAGGCGGTATGTGGTTTTGGAGTTGAAAAAATGGTATACTACCGCGAAAAACTGTATAGATACGAGCGTTACTCATAACTGATGCATTTTTTTAAATTTTTTGGAAAATTCCAAAAACAATATGATAAAATGAATCTTGCATTCCCAAATTAAAGAATCTCCCTAAGGTGGGCGGTCTGGTGTGGGCTACTAAAGAACTACAGAGAGTGAAAAATCTGAAAAGCCGTTCTTTCAAGGTTTTTAAGAAATCAGGAAATTCAGCTGACTACGTGAAATATTCCTTGCTTAGAAATAAATATCACACTTTAAACCGTAAATGTTATAATGGTTACATAAATAAACTTAAAATAGAAATTCATAGTAATTTTAAGGCTTTTTATGATTTTGTGAATATTAAACGTAAAAATACTGAATTTCCTTCGTCTATGAAATGGAAGGATTATGTCTCTAACGATAATTCTTCAATTTCAAATTTTTTTGCTGAATTTTTTATGACCACTTATTCCAATGAATCTTATGACAGTAGTACGGCTTACCCTTGCCCTGTTACATCATTAACCACTATTAACATACCATCTATTGATCCGGACAACGTATTATACTATTTAAAGTTTTTAAAAACATCTTTTTTACCTGGACCAGATAATATTCTCAGTATTATTCTGAAACTGTGTGCTGCCTATCTCTACAAGCCTGATACATCACTAAAACTTGGCTGCTTTCCAGCTTGTTGGAAAGAATCCTATTTAATTCCACTTCACAAATATGGTTCAAAAGCTAAAGTGCCAAATTATCGGGGTATTGCTAAATTAAGTGCTATACCTAAACCTTTTGAAGCTATAATTACCGACCAACTAGCTTTCTCTGTTAAATCGACTATTTCTTTAGGTTAGGTTGGAGTGGCTGTCGAGAGACACACTTAGGCCTGAACGGCCCATTGTGATACCACATAGTTGGACCTACAGTTTAACGCCGATTCCGAACGGCGGTGTGGCAATTTTTTATCGGCTTGGTGGTTTTGCCATTACCAACCAATGTGTGTACTTGTACACTATCTTATAATTCTCATACACTTCATATTGATAGTGAATATAAGAAAGTAATGAAAATTAACCACCAGACGAAGACGGGAATCGAACCCGAACCTCCCAGATGAAAGTCTAGTGCACTATCCACTAGGCTATCGAGGTCGTCGACTATTTCTTTAAATTAGCATGGTTTTTTGCAGGGGAAATCTACTGTAACTAATCTCCTAGAATTTTCAACTTCTGTGATAAAGGGGTTTTCTGAGGGGCTTCAAACGGACGTAATTTACACCGACTTGAGTAAAGCTTTTGACAAAGTGAATCATGAACTTTTAATTAATAAACTTGACCGAACAACAAGCCACAAGCCCTTATTGACTAGATCAAATCCTATTTATGCAACCGAAGACAAAAAGTTCTTTTCAGGGACGCAATTTCTCAGAATATTGAAGTTACCTCAGGAGATCCTCAAGGTAGCCATCTAGGACCTATTCTCTTTTTACTTTTCATAAATGATCTTCCATCTACTATTCGATATTCTAAGATTTTGATAAGTTAGAGCCTGTTCAAAAACAGTTTCTTTTGTTTGCTTTACATAGGTTGAACTGGGACCCCTTGACAAATCTTCCTCTTTACAAAGATCACTTAAAATTAATTAATTTGCCTTCACTTGAAAGTAGAAGAGTTATGTTGAACGTATGTTTTACGTTCAAATTATTGAATGGATTGAAAGTTTCTCCATTTCTATTAAATGAAATAAGCATAAATGTTCCTAATCGCGTTTCCAGAAACTTCATACCTATCAAGTTAAGCATATGCAAAACAAATTATGCACTTTTTGATCCTGTTCGCTATATGTGCAATGATCTTAATAACCTCTACATATTAGTAGATTTTTGTACTCCTCTTTATATTATTAAAAAACCTGTTCTATCTCACTTAAATTAGTAATATATGTTTAATGCAGCTCTTGATAAGCCAAATCTGTAGCTGTTTTTGACGATCTCAATCGCGCCTTATCCCATCTTATTCGTTTAACGCAACGCAGTCCGGACTGGTTGTTTCGGTAACCGATCCGTGCGGTCACGATCCCCACGGTCGTACTGGGCGAAAGCAGAATCCGCTGGGATTCGTCGTTTTATAATAAAAATAAAAAGCTTTTAAGGTGATAATTACACGCTTGGGAACTAGTAGGTTAAACAGTGATTTAATTTTAAAACTGGCTTTCTTTTAAATAACTTTTTATTATTAAATTAAAATTAAATAGAAAATAAATAGAAATGTGGTAAAAAAGAATAACAGCTTATTTTCTTATCAGTCGAGTTTAATAGCTTTAAATAGAAATATAAAAGAAACTATAACACTGTTTGAAAAGACTCTAAGTTCAAATGAAAGACTAATCTTGAAACGATACATAATTTTACAAATTATTTAAACTATATATGACAACAAATTTTCCATATTAAGTCAAGTTAAGCTGTTTTTCATTCATTCATTTTCATTTATTTTATTTATTTTTACCTAAAAACTATCGATACTATCGCAACTATCGATACTATCGTAACTATCGATTTTTTTCTAAAATTGTAAAAATAAAAGAGAAACAAGAACTGATGCAAATGTTGCATTCGAATCAATTTCCATTTTGAACTGCTGTTTGCATCACTTAGATTGAATATGCTCAACACAAGGTTTTTTTAAATACATTGGATATGTTCATAATATATTGCAAAACTTTACTATAGTTTGGAAACCTTGATATCATTGAGGTACAGTTTTCGTCAAATTTTATTGGGTTGCTATATAAATTTTCAAATTGTCTAAAAACGTAAAATTTTTTATTTATCATACCTCTAATGTGCTTACATAAAATAAAGAGTACTTACTTAACGATATTTGGATGGTCAGATGAATTTAGTTGTTTTAACAACGCGATTTCACGCAACGTTGACATGGGAACTCCATTGTCCGTTAATGGTATGCGGACCTTTTTGATTGCAACTATTTTACCAGTGTTATTGTCTCGAGCACGATATACTGTCCCGTAAGCACCTTCAATTCAGTTTGGTTTCATTTGATAAGTGTGATTCGGTTTGATATTTTATTTATATTCGTTGATGTTATGCAGTCAGTCGCAGGGTTAATATCAAATACCAAGAAAGAAACGAAACAATAAAGCAAAATAAATATGAAAAAAACAATAACAATATAGAGGTCAATGTCATACAATTGCATGCTTTTCTTTAAGTTCTTTTTGTTGTTAACGTTCCTATTTCTTCTTTTGTTATTATTTATATGACAGCGTAACGCATTTTCTATACGTATTGTGTACGCTTGTATGTACAAGCTTAAGAAAATGTCGTGAAAACAAAAAAAAAATAATTATGTAAATGAGCAAATTAATTATCTGATACCACAAGTTTTATACAGTGACCAACAATAAAACACAAAATGTTAACCAAATAACAATTTGAAAATTTGGACTCAATAATTTATCGAGTAAATAATGGAGAAGTTTATCCTTAACCCCTTAACCTTAAAAATTAACTTTTCGTACCAAAAATGTCTTTGATTTGAGGCGACAATATACATTCTGAAAAACTTCATTATTTATTTTATTCGCTATTTTAAAGTTTTCAAAAACAAAAAATTCAAACACGATATATTTTTCATGTGTTTGATCTGCCATTACACACTTTTAGAATTCGACCCAATGAAAAATATCCATGTATCAAAAAAAAAAACAAGCAAAATGCTACTTTCCATTTATTTAGCTGTTTATGAAAATGTAGGCGACTATGCGTAATTTATTTTGTATTTTTGTATATTTAAATGAAAGTTTAAAATGAACAAGTAAGATTGCTATACGAAATCATAATTTTGGAATGGAACATCCAATTTGGATGTTTGAGTCCATTTTCGACAAGTACACATCGCGACGTTAACAATAGGAATAAGTTACATTGCTTTAAACTATCCTCATGGCCAAGGTAGCTCCTCCAAAAAATAAATCGCAATTAAAATATTTTGTAGAAAACAACACCATTCTTTATTGTTTTACAAAAATATGTGGTGGAGGAGTGCTACATTAAGCACTGATATAACTTGATATAAGAAAAAACAAATTTTTTTTATTTTGATTGGCAAATACTTCCAACTCAAAAGTTATTACTTATAAAAGTAATATCAAAATAAAGGTCTATTAATTTTCTATTTAAAAAGTCCAATTTCTTTGCTTTTTATGTTTAATATTATAGGAGTTATGGTGTAATATCTGGTGATAAGTATTTTTCCTATAGAATTTTCTTAAACACCCTGTATCTCAGTGGAGGTTAAAAATACACCTTATGTCTAGCAATTTTTTTATCTCAGAACTAACCAGCGAATCACTTAAAATTTTTTCACTCAAATCGGATCTCCCTGTATATAAATATGTACATACAGTGTCGGACAAAACTAAAGCACGGATTCTTCCTTGTTTGCATTTTGGTCAGTAATATGGTAAAACATGCGTGGACTGAAATTTTTTATGAATGTAGTAAGAATATACACTCGTTATAATAAAATATAAGAAATACAAATATTTACTCAAAAGTAACAAAATGCATAAAACTGTCGCGACAAAACTAAAGCACATATGGAATATATTAATGGAAAAGTTCGATTTCTCCACTATTTTGTAGCGTATCCATTATTTTTCAGAGCTGTTGCACGTTAACGTGGCATGGACTCAATAAAATTGCTCAAAACGTCCATAGAAATGTTATTCCATGCAATTTCCGATTGGTAGAAAATGGAATCCTTGTTTTATCCTTTATGCCCTGAATTTTACGATCAATAATTTCCAATACATTTTTTGGGATTGAGATTGAGTAAATGGGAGGGCCACTATAAAATACTGATCTTATTGACAACAAACCACTCTTTCGACATCGTGCTAGTAGACTTGCAATAACAGCAGATCTTCCTCAGTAAAAGGTAACATAACATTCTGGGGAATATTTTTGCACATCAGACAGTTCGTTATACCAATTTTATGAATTGAGCCGATTCCATTGCTGAAAAAAATCACCAGAGCACTACGTTGCCTCTCCGTATTATACGGTGCTTTTCAAATAACGCGGATTTCATCGTTGTCCTTTTGGTCTGCACACTAGTTTTAATTTGTCGCAACCTTTCGTGTTAAATATAGATTCATCAGTAAGAAGCACGGTCTTTCATTTGGCAGCAGCCCAGCTAAAGTGCGCGGCTACAAATTCGAGCCTTGCCTGTCGATTCTTTCGAGAAATAAATGGCTAAATGTTGCAAAGCTACCCTCCACAGCTCGTCGTTGTATAAATCTGTATGAAATGTTTAAACGTAATTTATTTCCAAGATATAAAAGGATCTTTTTTTATAAACCGAATGATGGCCTGATCCTCACGTTTGGTTGTGCACCGCGGTCTGCCACCTCCATATTTAGTATTTAAAAAATGGGAAGCGCGAAAAAGCTTATAGCTCGGGAATTAACGTAATGGCGAATACAAAATTTTTTTACAATGCATGTCGCTGATTCAGCTTTATTAAATCCACTTAGAGTATATTCTCTAAATTGTGCAGAATACTTATTTCGAGCAATTTTGGAAAGCAAAATTTTGAAATGCGAACGGTGACGGTGAATGATAACCAACAACTTATATATGCCAATTCCAATTTTGTTTAAAACATGCTTTCTGTTTTCCAAAATAACGGGTTTCTAGTTTAAAGATGGTTGTTATGGTTTATTTTTAACAATTGATTGTAATTGAAAGCGAAAAAGTTTATGTGCTTTAGTTCTGTCTCGGCAGGTTTAGGCATATTGAGCAATGTTAGTAAAAAAAAAAGAAAAACGTTACCCAGTTTTGAATGTAATTTTGTTTCAACAAGTGCATAAATATACTAAATTTATAAATACAAAAAAAAAAAAATATGTGCATACTTGCATATTTTTAAATTTTATTGAACTAAATGTTGACAAGGAAGAGTTCGTGCTTTAGTTTTGTCCGACACTGTATGTAGTATTAAAGAGTGAGATCGAAAAAATCTTAACATATATAAAATTCAATAATTTTTAAGCGGTTGATCTTAGAGTTTTAATTTTTTTTATTATTTAATTGATAATATTTTACAAATTACAGAAAAATATAACTTTTATAATTCTAACCACTATTTATGAACTCGTGGACCTTTTTCAGTAAACCTTCCATTAGAGATTTGATAGTTGTTTCAGACACCTTTTTGGAACAGTTTGCCCATCTCCTTTTAAAATCTTCGTTATTTTGGGACACCTTTTTTGTGCTCTTTAAGTTTCTTTTCACAAGAGCCCAATATCTCTCCACTGGTCTTAGCTCCGGACAATTTGAAGGATTGGCCTCTCTTGGTACAAAAACTATGTTATTACTTTGGTACCACTCCAGAGCTTTCTTGCCAAATCGGGCGAAAAATATGTGGACACATTGTGCTCTCTTATGAAAGGAAACATTTTTCAAATATTGATGTATATTTCGGTATTTAAAAAGGTCATCTGTAACAAATGACTTGCTTCTTTTACCGCAACTGCATATACCAGGAATTTTTTTAGGAAATTTTGTCTGCTTTTGGATTCTAAATTGTTCTTCGACATTTCCTCGAGCATCAGCAACATAAAAATTTTGACCTGGAAGCTGCGTAAAATCTGACAGTACATACATTTCGTCGTCCATTATACAACATGAAATTGTTTGTATGAAATTCGATTTTAATTTCCGAGCCCTACTTTTGGCGTCTAAATTTTTTGCAGCATTCCTGTCTGAAACTTTTTGGACTTTGTATGTTTTCAAACCTGCATTGGCTTTAACTTTTCGCATCAAATAGTCAGAGCACTGGGCTAACCGGGCAGCTTTTCTACCAGATGTGTTTGGAGATGTTTTCAATATGCTTTCTATTTTCTTGGCTCTTCATGTTGTCCTTGTTTTCTTCCCGAACCAGGTTTCCTATCGATGGTCAAATTCTCCTGAAACTGTTTAATAACAGTTTGATGGCAGACCTTCAATTCTTTGGCCAATTTTTTGTAGGACCAATTTGGATTTTTTCGAAAATTTTTAATAATTTTAAAACGTACTTCTTTACGTGTGTTAAGATTTTTTTAATCTCACTTCTTATTTGCCATATTGGATCCGCCATTTTAATTTTGCAGCATAGATTTGAATTCAGCAACCCCTACGACACCAGAATACAAACTTTCATGAAAATTCCAACCAAACTATAAAATTCGAGTCTCTATAACTTTTGACAGAAATGGAACAGAGAATCGGTTAATCATTTAAATTAAAAATAATTTAATTGATTTATAGATGCACTACTTTTCATTTCGAAAAAATGGAAATTTTGATAAAAATAGCGACCCATTTCCGAAAAATCAAAAAATTGGCTATATCTCGAAAACCTGAGTTGCTATGATAAAACAGATTCGGATTCAGCGGTCCAAAAAATATTGGAAACCATCAACTTTGGAGATGGGCATTGCAATTTTTTCATTTTGTTGTATATTGTAATAATTAAAATTAATAAAAAACATTTTTTCGTTCTTTTTCCCGCGCCGACTTCCCGTCATCCAATTATCTTCAAATTTTATATTAAGAGTTGTTAGATGATATGGAAAAAAATAGCCCAATCGAACTATCTAGAATAAGTTTTGAATTTTAAACATCCACTAACGTGAACAAATTTTTTGTTCCATTGGCTATTCTAAAACGTGAACAAAGTGTAAAAGCTCTAAAACGTGAACAAAATTTCTTAGAAATTGTGTATCAATTTTCATTATTTTAGTAATTTCGGGAATATATGTTTACTACAAGAATCTAAGAGAAAAGGTAATATTTAAAATGAAGATTACCAATTTTTTAATTAATTTTTTTTTTAAGTTTGTTTGTAAAATTTGTTTTTTTCTTATTTATTTCCTTACAATAAAGCAAAATTATTTCTAATTAATTTAGTAAATTATTTGTTTACTTTGTATTTTTATTTAAGTACTTCTCAATTTGAAGTGAAATTTACAAATAAAATTATCGTTTTTACACTATAGGGTATCGTTTTCATCATTACTACAAATATGTATACAGAACGGTAGTGGTAGTTTTCTTTCAGTATCTCTATTCAGTGAAGATATTTGGTATCATATCTGTAATCCTGGGTTACGACTACAAATATTAATAGCTTATGTAGGATATTGAAAGATTAAGAACTAAGACTAAGATCACTGATGAGGGATCGTGGCGGATTCCGAAACGGCCGTCTGATTTGCTCGTTTCTATCAACACTGTTGTTGTGATGACTTCAAATATACGTTCTTTAAGCCTGTTATACATTACTTCAAGTGAATTTTTTATTTCTAACTTTTTCAGCCAGTTATTAGTTAAAAAATTATGAACAAATTTTTTTCACTCTTCACTTCAAAAAACATGACTGCCAATATCAACACATTGGTGCTGTCAATGGAAAAAAAATGGAGAAACGTCCGTGACCCACATTAGGAGCCGACCCACTTTAGGCAACATTCCCTTGCATATATCTAAAACAAAAAAAAAAAAAATATTTTTTTGTGTTATAGTGCGGACACTCGAGAATTAATTTCAGGCAAATTTAACATTACGTTGAAATGCGTCTGAAATGCAGAATTTCGCCATACAAAAGTGTCAAATGAAATTCTGCATTTCACTCATTTCATTGAAATGCGTCTGAAATGAAGAAATCAACTAGCAATCCTCAAACGCAAGGTTGTAAAAAACAGGAAAAATTTAAGATCTATTACATTTTTTTTTAGAAATTTTCATAACAGCTGCTCTTGTAATATTCTTGGAGTCGGAGAGTAACTCATTGCCATTGTCTAAATCCAATTGATGAAAGACAACATTTTTATTTATTTTCATTTGCAAAACACACACACAAAACTTCTTCTTCTTCTCCAAACTTATAATCTGTCAAAAAACAAAATTTTAATTTCGTTTTTTGTCGTGTGTCCACCTAAATTTGAAATGCAGAATTTCAACGAAATGCACTCTCGTGTGTCCGCACTAAATTTACTACAGATATTTTTGTTTTGCTACACTTTTTTCTATCATTTACTACGAAATTAGATTTCTAAGGTCCGAACCCTGCTATATTCGCACTCGAATTTTACATGTGCAGTGAAAAGTTATTCAATGCAGACATCCAGTATTAAATAATAAGTGCATGGCGGACATACCATATTTTAGTAATTGATCTACAATACTCTATTAGACTAACACTAAAGTAAAGTTCGGCGACCCAATCATATTGCTAAGTGTACAATTACAATTTTTAGATATTTTGTATTTAACTTTAGTTTATAATCTAAGTTTGTAAGTATATGTAGACTGAAAATGATTTACCTGTGCCAATGACATTGAGCTCTTCATAATTGAAAGGATCACCATCGCCGTATGTTTGCATAAAATGTTTCGTTGAAGTCATTATTCTGGTTTTATTATTATTTCTATCCCGTTTTTGTTTAATAAATATATTTTTTTGTAAGATATTTAAAAAATTTATTCACAATCTTTAATTTTGCTATACAAGAATGTTATTTCAATAAAAACGTAACCACAACAAGTATTTGTAACATTAACATAAAGAGAGAGGTCATTAAGATACCAAACAAAACTAAAAATGTAAGAAAACTCGAAACAGACCAGAGGAAGGTGGATTGAAGAGGCACAATTCTGATCAGTGTTCCTAACTTGGCGTTTTTCGCGCTTTTTCAACTGGAGCAATGGTAAACATTTTATAAAAGGGTACTAGGAATTTTCGTAATAAATATAAATTTAAAATTAAATCTTTCATGTATTGACCACCAAAATTTACCGAATTTCCCAAAATTCGTATTGCTTCATTCCATGAATGTTCGAATTGCTAAATTGAAAGTTAATCAGCTGTTAGAGTGAACGATGTTGCTCTTTTTTGGATAACAAAATGATTCAAGACCCAGAATATAATTTTTCATAGATTTGTCATTCCCCAATGCTAATTGGGTAAAAAAACGATTTCGCAAACTTTTAATCAAATGCAGCGGGTAAAATTGGTGGTCGCCCTAGCCTAGTTGTTCGTGTGTTGGACTGCTACGCAGAGGTGCCCGGGTTCATATCTCGCTCAAAAATAGAAAATACAAATTTTTCTACACGGCACCATCTCTTGGCTGGCAATGGCAAACCTCCGAGAGTAAAAAAATGTTTATGAAAAGCTTTCCACTTCGCCGTTCGGATTCGGCATAAAACTGTAAGTCCCTTTCATTCATGTATAAATATAACTCACACAACATGAATGGATGCGAAAAGCTCGGCCTTGGCCCTCCAGGGCCTCCAGGGGCTGGTGTGCCATAATAGTAGTAGTAGTGGCGGGTAAAATTAAAGGCTGAATCTCCAACTAACGAATTCAGTGAAAAAACTCGAAATCAATTCACGGTTTGTACCTAGTTTAATATTTTACTATTATTATTATTATTGCTGGGGAATGCGACCTATAAAATTTATTTTATTCATTTTTTTTATTATTATCTACTTTTATTTTTAAAATTACGCGACATCTGTCAAAACATATATACACAATAATCAGTGTGGCCAACTTTTGTCTTTCAAAATCAGCTAAAATGAAGAATAAAACGCGTATTTTCTTAAAAATATGAAAACTTCTTCGTTTTTTCGAAGATATTTTAAATTAAAAAACGCGCTGAGCGCTAAATTACCTTTTTCTGCGTTTTAATTTTCAGAAAATTTTTTTTGAATGAAAAGTATCAATCATGATGAAATCATGTATAAGGTGATAGCAAGATTACAGCAATTTCACCTTGTCAAAAACAACATATCTTTGTTGTTGCGTCAGATTCCATGAAATGTCAAAATCAGCCGTTCAACAAAACAATGGGTGTGTTTCCCGGGTGCAAATCAGAAAAAAAAAATCAAAAAAATCTTTAATCTTACGTCCTTATCGTTACAAATTCAAACAAACGGTATTATCGAAGAATTTTTTTATTTCTTGTCAAGTTTCCCTCTTCGCTTTAGAATAACTGTGATAGCGATTACGTGTTCTGGTAAATTTTATTATCTGCATTAAAATATACATCTTTGTTGTGCGTATACGCATCATTAGGACTTAATGAGTTAATCTGAAATCAGTGCTTGCGTCTTAGAAACGGCATGATGCATGAGTTGTAAAATTTTTGAAAATCATTAAATTCAAGTTTGTGAAATGTTTTAGTTTCCTTCTAAAAATATATTTAGATAAGTTTTGGATGATTTCGAACTTGTGTTGAGTTTGTCAACTGTCAAAGTTTTGAGAAATCATGCTGACCCAAAAAATCAGAAAAATAATATGATAACAAAAATGGCATCCGCTTTGCTAATCGGAAGTACTCAGCCGCGCGTTTCTAACACACTGAAAGCAGCTTTTCAGATTTTGCACCCGGGAAACTCACTCAATAACAAAACATCTTTGTTGTTGTGGTCATAATGTCAAAATGGAAATAAAACGTAAGCAAACAATCAAAAGTAAACAATGATTTTGACCACGAAGAAAGAAGAAGAATGAGCTGCTGGTAACTTCACCTTCTTGGCATCGATTGAATTTAATAGATTTTTTAGTATGGAATATTTTAAAGATCAAAAGAAAACTATCTGACTGAATGGAAGAAAATACTACAAAAGCAACTTCGAAAATTATTAAACTAAAAGGATCATAAACGCATTTTAAAGCAAAACGTTTGTATATTCTGAATATTTTGTAATGCTCTAATAAAAGACGAAATTAAAAAACCTTTAAAGTCACACACCTTCTCTGATGGTTAAAAAACTCAAAATGGTCAATAATTCAATAGTTATAAAATGCCAGATGAGCAGTTTATGCTAAGTTCGGCAGTATAGTACATAAATGAAGATGTTTCAATCAGAGCTGGGCGGTTTCGATTACTTTTGTAATCTATTGCACATGAAGTACCATTACTTGTAATCGTAGTCAACAATTTTTGAGTACAATTACTGTAATCGTACTTAATTTTTTTTGAGTACCATTACAGTAATCGTACTCAAAATTTTTTGAGTACGATTACTTTTTCGTATTTTGATTTCAATTACTCATATGCATGCAATACATATTTAAACATAAATAAATTTATAAGTTGTTCTTGAGACAAATGTCACTGGACTGAAGTGCCAATAACAACTCAAAACTAAAAGCAATTGAATTATTCATAGAAAAATCATGCATTTTTCGAAGTTATAAATCATTTCTCGCTCATTCATTTGTTACTGGCGCTAATCTTCACACATTTAACAGCATTAGATATTAACTGCAACGTGGTCAGCATAAACAGACATTTTTTAATAGCTAATTTTGTGAACTTCCGAATTGTGGTATTCTGAATTTTCAATTTCATTTAAAAAAATAAAAGTTTGAATGATGTCGTCTACTGATGAGCTGGACTGGTCTTCAGATGAACAACGCAACTATGAAGCTTCAAATGTTGCATATATATTTTATTTTCAAATATGTTATGAACAAATTTCAAATATTTAATATAAATTATTTTGTAAACAAACCAAAACGAGTACTGTAATCGTACTCAAAAAATTTTGAGTACGATTCCTTCATGTACTTGTACTCAAAATTTTTTTGAGTACGATTACAGTAATCGTACTCAAAAAGTAATCATACTTCTACACGCCCAGCTCTGGTTTCAATTAAGTGATGTATTTGACCTTATGGTAGCCGTAGCGTTGTGGTTAATGTGCAGGACTCCTATTTTCTACACAGCATATCTCGTAAAAATTACATAAGAAAAAGTTCTCACTTCGCTGTTCGGATTAGGCACAAAACTTTAGGTTCCTTCCATTTGTGTATAAATGGAATAGATGCGAAAAGTTCGATCTAGGCCCTCCATGGGCTGTTGTACTACAAAAGAAGATATTCTTGGCTTGCATACGTTTCTAACTATTTAACACAATTTTATAAAACAGAAAAACAAAAATTAGTGCCTGTTCCGTTAAAAATTGCAACACTGCTTCCTATTGATATGATGGGAATTGGTGAAAGGCAAATATATCTTTGTGTGGGTCAAGAGATAAGGACGACAAACAACAAGTATTCTATGTATGTATGTATTATGAGCGACGTCGAAGTCGAAGGTCACAGAAAAATAAGTATAGCAAAAATATATGTACATATGCAGAAAGAAAGAAACTTCATAAGCAGAAAGCAAAAAGTTATGAAAAGTTAAAAAAAATATTAGTGAATGTAAATAGAGCAAAATATGGCTCATAATATTGTTGATAACTTGTGTGAGGTGAATTATTATTATGCTGTATTCTGAGAGCACACACTTATACATACGGATGTATGTATATGTGTGTGAATCTACAGAGGTTAATGATCTCTACTAATAGGTATAAATATCCATTTGTTGTATTTATGCGTCCGATTTCCTACATTGGTAACACGTTTATGTATGCTTTATTTTAGTTTTTTTTATATCTTATATTGTTCTTGCGGTGTATATTTAAAAACACGTAGTGCAGCTGCTTGTGTTGTTCTTTGATCTTCTCCTTCTTCTAAACCAATGACGTAGTAACAAACGAAGCAAAAAGTGAAAAAAGTAAATAACAAAACCACGACAGCGACGAACACGTTGAATTTTGAATACGATGGTAAAGAAGACGAAACAATAGAACCGAATCAACTGAGTACTTAAGTGCAAAAAGAGAACGAACACACGATGACTGCTATTCCTAATCGAAATTATTAATTATTAACACATTTTCGCAATAATTTTTGTTTTTTTTGTTTAGCAATTTCACAATGCTACAATTGAATTTAACATTTCTATTTTTCAATTTGTATTTTACAAATATTTATTAGCAGAAATGTTGTTTTCTACATGTGGAGAAACAAAGGAAAACGAAATATGTAAACGGCAGCAGCCGCACGCAAATAAACTGTTTACAACGCATTACACATCGCGATTTGGCTTTAAAGTACAATTTCCGTTAAAATTTAAATTTCTGTACGATTTTCTTATTACATCTTAATAAACTACATAAGAATCTAACATATTCAATAAATTTATTGTTTTAAAAACACATTTCGCAATACAACTAACTTATTTTTATAGATTTAATCGCGTCAAAAACACAAGCACTGAATGAACAAATCTAACCCATACAACAACACAATTTTATGCGTCAAAAAAAAGTACTCAACTTGTCACAAAAATAAAAAAGTCTCAACTCAAAAGCAAGCCAGACAAAATATGAAGGGGAGTATTTAGAGGTAAGGAAGGAACGAGAGCACAAATCGCCGTGAGTAAATGGAAAGATAACAAAAGTTAGCAGCTGTAGGAGAAATTTCGTAACAGTAACAGCAAGCAATCACGGTTTACAATTCACATATTTTGTCTCTTAATACTGTCTGTTCGTGATCGAAGAATAAAATGTTCTGTTCAGTTCTATTCAGAAGATCTGTTGTTAAACTTCGTCAACGTTAACAGAAATAATAGCAAGTGGATAATTTGGCCCCTTATGTAAATGAAAAAAGTTGCAAAGAGGAATGTTATTTCTCCTTAATGCCAATAAATCCCAATATGAATTTGTGAAATAATGCTATGTAAAGTGTATGTTATAAAGATCATCCACATTTCCACATTATTAAGTTATTGAAGACTTAACATTATTGATATTCGTTGAGTCGATAATAGAAAGGTGGTTGATTGTGCTGCAAGAAAATTTGTACAGTTTCCAATTAGCAATCTTGGCAAATCAACATCCACATTTGTGGATTACAACTGTGGACATTAAATGGTTGCTGTATTTGCTAAGTAGTTGGTGCTACAGTGTTGTGTCTTATAATTTAATAGTGGTAAATTGGTCCAAAAACTGGTTAAATTTTAAAATTCTTACTGTGGGTTGTGTGAAACAGAACTTTTTACTCGATGAAAATAATAATGGAGAAAAATTTCCCATGGTGAGAAAAATTTGTGATTTTACTGTGCGAAATGGAAATAAAGTTATTACATTTCGGGTTAAGATTGCAAAAAAAAACTATGGGGATTTTGAAAACAAAAATATTTATTTAATTTCTGAATATTTTCTTGTTATAGTTATGGCAATAAGAAATTTGTTTGTTTGTTTGTTTCTTTATTATTTGCGATAAATACGCAATATATAACAAAAATTTAATTGAGCCAAGTTGGCTATCATTTTTTCTTATAAAAGTGCGGACACCGAGAGTGAATTTCAGGAAAATTTAGCATTTCTTTGAAATGAGTCCCAATTTGTTTGAAAATAAATCATCGTATGAAAATTGGAAGTTAAGTTAAATTGAATTTAACCCTTTCACCCCTACTGAGGTTATATTCCCAGTAATGTCCAAGAATTCAAGTAATCTTCCTTATTTTTACTTCCTATTTTACTTGGGTTTTTGCCTTTAAAAACTGACTGCCAATGCGTGGATTCTATATATTCTGGTTATAGCAGACATTATGGGCCTCCAGTGGCGTGCCTAGCATTTACTGATGAGGCAAGCCCAGTGCATTTTTTTATCAAACCAAAATGGCTAAAATTGACAATAAGGATGGAATGCTCTAGATCCCGATTGAAGCATTGAAGAAGGAATATGGGAGCTCTGTTTGGACTTTACCAACGTTTTTAGACGTGCTAAAATATTGACATTAAAAATACAAAATGAGCATATAAATTCAGGAGGTGAACGTAGAAAGGGCATTTTTGGACTTAAATTGATATAGGCTCGCAAAGGTATCATTTAAAAAAAAATCGTTGAGTGATATACTATTTTTTAAACTAAACGATAATTTCTCTTAATATAAACCTTATTAATAAAACTGCAAATTATGAAATATAAGAAAATGTCAACGGAATGAAAAAATCCAAATTGCAAAGTAACTAAATGTATGGATGTAAATAAGTAAAACTATTATTTGAAAAACCTTGTTTTGCTTCATTTTTATTTGAACCTGAACACACTGTTATTTTTTGCTTGAACTTGAACCTGAACACGAACCCAATTTAACCGGTTCGAAACCCTGCTAAAAACTAATGGCGCAAAAAACTAGGAGTAAAAGAAAGTGGAGTAAATACTTTATGTTGCACTAAACCTTATTTTGATAACTAACTTAATTGAGTTGGATAAGTTTGATCAGTATTCAAATTTCAGATAAGTGTTGCACTAAAAATAATTTCAATGAGAGCACATACTTTTTGGATAAGTGATAATTTTAGCAGTTTCAGTACTTTGAATCAGTTTCTGCTGCACCAACTTAAGAAGCTTCTCACTTATCGGTAAAAGATTTGATAATCTTAGCAAAATTCGGCTAAGAAAACATTCTCTAATCAAGTTGATTATTAAAGATATCGGACGTGGTTTATACTCATTATGTTCCGTTTTTTGGGACTATTTTAGGACAATTTAGAATCAGACCACACATATGAGAGTTGTGTGATTAATCGGCGATCAAATTTTGACTTCAGTAATTTAAATATGATCGAAAGTTTCCGATTGTCAAAACCATAAATTGAATTTATTTTGTTTAAGATTGATGGAGATTTGAAGCACAGAAAGTAACCGAAATAATGCTGTCACGTATTTTCAACAAGTTTTGACAATAAGCCAATGTAAGCTTTGAAATGGAGCATAATACCATGTAATAGATATAGCTTATGGAGTTCACAAGTCCACTCTATGCAGGGTTGTTCATAGAGAAGTGGTAACTATTATAATTATAGAGATTCGTTAACTTTTGCACAACAAATAATTATTTTTTGCTTGAAAACCGAAAAAATTGTATGGGAACTGAATGCTTATTTATATGCCGATTGTTCTAAAACTTTCAGAACGGTTATGGCTACTGAACTCCTTGGCACCGAATCATCAATATCAATATTTCGAACGAATTTGAGGGCGACGAAGATGACTATAAAATGGGTTCGCCTGAACCAGCAGTTTAATCTTCGACATACGGTGAGCCAATTCCATCTACAAGTGCCCTGCAATTGCTCGTGATACAGTAGAATGGGACAATGACCGTTGCATGGATTTTTCGTCTCAGTTCAACGACGTCCAAGTTTTACGAATTACGTAATTACGAAAACCGTTTTCTCATACAAAAGTTAGATTCTTCCATTAGCGCACGGTTAAATTTAACTGCACCAGGTAAAACGCGATATCTGGGGACTCAAGCCCCATTTACAATGGAGCGAGAACGCGAGGCGATGTTCGAAAGCGTCACGTCGACAAATTTTCATTCAATGTGTTTCAATGTGCGCATATACAATGAAGCGAGGCGAGCTCTCGTATCGCCAGTGAATTTCGAAAATTTGAAAAAACCTCGCGAGAGAGACGCGATGTTGATACATGTAGAGCTGCCAGATGTACTACATACTGTTGAAATGAAATAAAATATAAAGTATATTAGTAGAAAACTGTGGAAAAACGGAATAATCCTTAGTGCAGCAACTATTGCATCAGTAAATAATTTTTTTTATTAAATTTTGTTGAAAATAACTTGATTTTAAAATATATACACAATTTTTGGCAATGAATGATAGTAACTCTTAATAAAGTAAACACACTTTAAACAGCTGTTTCATATTAATCGCGCCTCGCTTAATTGTAAATTGAACAATGAGAATAGCGACGAGTGCTCTCGTTTCCGAAATCAACTTCGAAACACGCTTCGCGTCCTCGCTCCATTGTAAATGGGGCTTCAGGTAGAATTTCAAAATTCTGAAAACGGTTCTGTGACTCAATTTTTATTTTTCACATCGGTGTAAGTTTTCAGCTCTATCGGAGACTTTTTACTTATTGATAATTTGCTAACTGATAAGTGATAAATGGTTGATCAATAGGGCCCTGATGGCGAAAAACGGGGTTCTTCAGTTTTTAAATAAGTAAGAGATAGGATATATTTCAGGAAAAAACATGTTGACCAGTGTAATAAATAGGTAAGTGTTTAGTCTGTTGACTGTCTGTCAGTCTCTGCAAGGAAAAATGGCAAATGGCTTTGGGAGCTGTGAGAATTTAGTCACAAAAAGAAGAAAATTTTGTAAGAAAAGTCCCAAAATATTTCCAAAATTTTCCCCTTTAAACTGTTGGTTCAACCATGTGGATTCACAATGGGGCCCTTCTAGCCTAAGTGCGTCTCTGGACAGTCACTTAACCAAACCTTATACCTAAACATTTTAACCCCTTAAACTTCTTCTAAGGCGCATAATAGGGAGCGGGCCCCCATAGTTGGTTGACTGACATTTTCAGCAGGTAAACTGAGAAAATTTGTAAAATTGTTTGTCCCTAGAACTGCTTTTTAAAAAATAAAATTTTATAAAAAAAATCGAAAAATTTTCCTTTGATTTTTCAAATGGTCTTGACGTTTTCATGCGCCTTTTTATTTTAGCCTACACTGTGAAAATGGCTTAGATTTCGACATAACCTTGTTCTTCAAAGCAACCGTCCGTGCAAAATTCTTTTCAATACAAAAATTACATGTTTTACTGTAATTACTGTGCGTGTAAAAAGTGAGTGGTGTGCTTATTTAGCAACAGCAAACAAATTACTTATGCAGAAATTGAGTAATTTTCAGATACTTTCCGATTAAGTATTCAATATTTTGGATACTTTATAAAACAAACTTAATAATTGGCTACTATTTAAAAAAAAAGTTATGATGTATCAATAAAAAATCAAAAAAAAAAATTAAAATTTTACTACCACCTCTTGACCAACCACCACCAATGGCAAACTTCCAAGAGTAAAAATTGCGAACTTAACCGATTAAATCCTCACATTTGCGTATCACAGTATCATTCAATTAAAAGTAAATACATGCGTTTTTTCATAGATGATTCAAAAACTCTAAATAAAAACAGGTATTATCGATTATTTTTTATATTACCACGTTTATATCAACCCGTTTTCAATGGTGTCTGTCTGTCAGTGTGGCCTACTCAGCGCTTTTCCGCTGATTTTAGTGCTTTTTGAAAATTAAAACGCGGAAAAAAGTGATTTAGCGCTCAGCGCGTTTTTTCCATTTAAAATATCTTCGAAAATCGAAGAAATTTTCATTGACTAGAAGTATCAGATGTGTGCCTGTATTAGTGAAAAATTTAAATGTATTGAGTTTTCTGAAACAAAGTTGCCCACACTTCTGTCTGTCTGTCAAAAAGTGCAATAACCGCTTAGTAAACGAAGGAATTTTTATTTGGGCTACCAAAACCAAATTTCCAAACCCTCGAAAATCATCAAATATAAAATACCCTTTTTTCCAACAACAAGTTTATATAACCCCTTAATTTGTAACAAGCAATGTGCATGAGTTAGTTCGAAACGTTGTTGAACTTTAATTTTTTTGGATAGCTTTCAGCAACTGCTATGTTCGATGGGTAATAGCGCCATCTATCAAGTTATTGTACTTAAGCTTATTTTTAGTGCCATCTATTGCATTTCGCCACAATCAATGTAATATATCTGATTTGCAGATGGTGCTGTTGTAACAATATATTTTGTGCTGAAGTGTAGTGGTGGATCCCCGATATTTGCAAACTTTTTTTGCGTAGAATTTGTGTTTTAAATCTAAATTTTAAATTTTCAAAATTTTCAAATGACCTTGAAGTTTTCGTGCGCCTTGTTATTTTAGCCTTCACTGTGAAAAAAGGTTTCGTTGCCTACATTTAGGCAGAAACAAATCGTCAACTTTTCAGCAAAAGTTTTTGTACAAAAAATTAAGAAATACACACGGTTGCCACTTTGGTACAATTCTACCAAAACTGGTACATTTTTTTCCTTTTTTCTGCGTTTGGTACATTGGTACATGTTGTTCAAAGTTGGCTTTTATAATAATTAAGAATTCTAAACTTATTTTCCAAATATTTTTTGTTGAAAGAGTTAAAATTTAAATATGTATATGTGATATATAATGCTTTCAAAAGAATTGTGTGTTGGACGTTAAGAGTCTCATTATATCTTGTCGGCCAAAGACTATTTTTAAAATACAAAATATAACTCAATTAATGTGTTACTTTTTATTAAGAATGTAGTCTGGTGTTCCCGCCTAATTTTTAGGGTTATACCAGGAATTTTTTATTATAACAAAATAAAATACATTCATTTAATTTTTTTATATGTTCTAAGTGATATCTTTAACTGTACAAACAATTTTTTTTAGTGTTTATTTTACGATATTTTTTAGTATTTTTTACGACCAAAGTGGGCACGTAAAAAAAAATTGTGTGGGCCTGGCCCGGGTGGTTATGATACTTGAAGTCATCTTAAACAAAAAATTTGGATAGATTATTGTTCTATGGGCTTGTAATTCTAGCAGGTAGTAGATTTAAACATTTTGTTTAAAAAATAACAAAATGGCGAACTTCCAAATTTTTTTTTTAAATCGCGTTGTTTTTGGTTGAAAATCGTTTTAAAAAATAGGAAATAATGATTAAAATAAACAATTCTAATACCTACGAGAGCTATTGGCGTGCAAAATAACACATTAAAAATTCAGCCCAATCCCAGGGCCGGTCAAAAAAAACTTCGTTTCGAGAATAACGCTTTTTAAGTTTAAATGACAGATAAAGTTTTCACAACAGGCGCTCTCGACTATGAGCTATAACTTCGTTAATTTTTTAGAATTTTGGTCTGAAATTTACAGTTACTTTCTGTATATTTTACTTTCGAAATACGTTTAAAAGAAAATAATCGAATTTTTGAAACTTGAACACCAGATTACATCCTTAATAAATAAAATTTAATGTTACTTATTATATTGGTACATTTTCCCCCCATTTGGTACATTTTTTTCTAAATATTGATACAAAAGAAAATGAGTAAGTAGCAACCGTGCTCATACACAAATATCTGACAAACATTTTGCAATCTTTTTTTTTTCTTCTAACAGCAATAGTTTTCTTTAAAACTGCAAAAAAATAAAGATAAGAAAGAAAAGATACGGAAAATGAGATTGAGATTTTGGGTGATATTTCATACAACTTTTAAATTTTCTTAATTTTAATTTCACTTTTCTATTAAAATGGGGATTAAAACTATATTTTAGCAATTTTACCCTTAAACGCCCAGTACATCCGATTTCAATTAAAAACATACCTAGAGGTGGTATTTGTGATTCCAAACAACGTTTGTTTGTTCCTACGTGTTTTCAAATAAATTAGTTTACGGTTCCGTAATTTCGATTTGCATGGTTGACCTTTGTGGTAACCTTTGCGGATTATCTGGAGAATAAATTAAAATACATTCGCAATAATTTTTAAAAACAGTTATTTTGGTGTTATCCCATACCGTCTGATTTTTCAGCACGGCAATATATTTATCGATATGCAATACAATTCGAAAATAAAAAAACCTTTTTTTTCAGTTAGTGGTTTAATATTTTTACAAAACATGCTTTTCGAGCTAAAAATAACTATAACTGTAGGGCAGTTGTCATTTTTCCATTCTTATTTATACGCATCGATGAAGAAAACTTTAGACAGTAAGATCAGATGTTTATTTTAAATGGCGCAAGTAAATGGACGTCACTGACAGCCGAGGAAATAGTTGGTCACTGCAGTGACCAGTGGGTATATTTAAGGGTTAACAAACCAAAATGAAATCTCGCTTTATAATTTTTATTTATGAGGTTAACATATTCAAAAAAAAAAAAAAAAGTTAAATACTTTATTTTCAAAATATTTGCATTTATTGCATCGAAATTCATACATAAATAATAAAATATGATATGCGAAAGGGGCTGTTCACATATTAGGTCCATTCCCGTGCTTTTTGGGTAAAGTCTGGTAGACTGAGAGTAAACGAAAAATGCTTTCTCTGATACACAAAAATGCACAAAAGTACGGGAACGCACAAAACCAATTTTCTTTCACGAAACAACGTCAAATTTTAACGACAGTTAAATTCAAAAAACAAAGTTTCTGTGATATTTAATAAAATAAAAATTGTTAAATCTTAAAAGAAAATAAATAAATAATGAAAAAATTAAACATAAATTTTTCGCCTGTCTACTTTTGTAGAATCTTCTGGCTTACAATCACCATTTGCATTATTCAGAAATGGCAGAAGCTTCTACAGCGTCAGAAGTTGAACAGACAATTGCGTCATTAACTTGTGGAGAATGTAGTTAAAAATTAACTAAAATACTATTTTTAATTTGGAAAAAAAAATTTGCAAATTTCTTCCAAATTTGGCAGTTCACATTGCTAATTAAATAATTATTAAAATTATTAGGCTTTGAATGAACAATGATGCCAGAAAAATGCCAATAAAAGAAGAATGGCAAAAAGTACATAGAACGGTAGTTCCTTTCAATAATACTATTCAGTGAAAATAACTGTCTTTGTAATTCTCATTTACTTTACAGTATTTTCACTTATATAGATTGTTGAAATTAGGGAATTATCACAAAGATCACTGATGAGGAACCGTAGCTGGTTCCGAAACGATCGTCTGATCTGCTAGTTTTATGAATTTTTTGATATTTTTCTGCCATCATTGTTCATTCAAAGCCTACTAATATACTATTAATTAATTTTCAAATGTCTTTTAAACATTTTCCATTTTAAATATCACTTATTTTTCTAAAAGTTCTTTATTTAATTATTATTTTCAAATTTTCAATATATTTTCTCAAAAGCAAAACAGCTGATTGTTTGACACTTTTAACATTTAACATTGTCGTTTTGAAATTTTTTTGTGAAGTGAAATTCTTAAAAAATCGAAGTGATTTTTAAAAAAGGGAAGTGTTTTTTGAAACGTAATAAGAAAATTACATATTTTCAAAATTTATCTGGTTTTATGTGCATAGTTTGCGAAAAAAAAACTTTTGGTGGAGCGCTACTGTGTGGCAGAAAAAATAAGGCTCCGACAAAACTTTTTGAACGAGGGAACATAATGTGTTTTAAGGAATTTTTCACGCCAGAAACAAAATGGCAGAATTCTTCGAAACTGTCGCTTTTTTGCATTAAATCATTTAGAAATAAAGTCCTCCACTCACCTTCTAAATCGTCTACCTCTTCATTTGCAACCAAATTCTAATAAATTATATGACAGTTCATCATCAGTGTTGCTACATAGGTATTTAAATAAACACAAAAGGTCTCAAAATGTACTAAAGTATGTATGCTAAATGGTATCTTTTTACTTTTTATAGGGAATATAAATTCAAACACACCGATCTGGCTACAGTCGGAGCATATTACAGCGATGAGCATATTTAGATTTTTTTTATCGATGGAAAACCGAAGTGTTTTTATGAAAGAGGAAGTGACGAAGTGTCAGGCTTGAAAGTGAAGTGAAAAAGTTCAATTGAAGTGACAGCGACAGCGACAGCACTGGTGTGGGCTATTTCGTGCAAGAAATTTTGTTTATTTCCTATTGCATTTTTATTCCATTTTCATTATTAGAAATAACAGGCGTAATTATGTTTTCTGGAAATCCACTTTTTGCATTTGCATTTGAATTCTATTTTGGATAATCTTAATGACGTAATTGACGAACACGGTAGGACATTCCACCATCAAATTAAGGCCATTAAGAGGATTTTGGGAGGAAGCAATATTGGGAGACTCACGTGAGAAACGGATTTCAAAAGCCACAGAAGACAAAACGAGAGCTACTACTATTTCTAACATATTCTAATAATATAAAAATACCAGAAAAATAAAAATATTGAGAAAATTAATATACAGTTAGAACTCGCTTAACACGGGGGTTACGTTTCTGGAAATCGTTTTACCGATACAAGGAACCAGTGCAAAAAGGGCGGTTATGTTCCAAGATCTTAAAAGAAACCCAAAAATATTTTTTTTTTTCATTTTTCAGGCATTTTTTAATTGAAATTATAGTTATACATACCTAAAAAAATCGATCGATCTCCTAAACTTGGGATTTTTCTCTTTTTTCCCTTGTTTTTTCGCCAAAAACTGGCAGCCCGTCTAATTCAGCGTTCTTTTACGTACGCCAGTAAACTCTCCAATCTATAAGTGGCTGTTCAGACGAGTGTAGGCATGAATCATGTCTGAAAGAGAAAGGTAGAAGAAATAGGTAGAGAGAAAGAGATACCAGAGTTGCACCAAAAATCCAAAAATAAAATAAAAATCGGCGCATTGATGAATGTTCCATGTTCATATTGCTCCGATTTTGCCACTTTCCCTCATCATTTTTTTTGAAGTTGAATAGGCAACATGAACGCAAACAAACAATGCGCATCTACGGCACACACAGTCTTCATTTTCTTACTATTTTTTTTATAAACTTATTTTAATTTCTTAAGAGATTGTTGCTTTTATTTTTTTATTTAATTTTTAGTACATATTTAAGGCACATAACACTGGTTTACAAATTTCAAGTCTTGAAAAGTTCCAAGAACAAAACATATTTAGGTGGAAAAATTGGGACCTCCTGAACACTTTTTTTTCTAGGTAAGAATTTTTACCGAGCAATAATTTTGTGTTTTTCGGGGTATGGTTTCACTCAAATCCTTGTGGAGTCCAAACTACGAGCTCGATCGAGATGAATTGCAAATTGTTAAAAAATTAATTGAATATCTTTCCATCGATATGCTGTTTGTATGGGCACGTTGTCAGCCCTGCTTCACAAAAAAATTCAGAAAAAAATTTTTTTTCATCTAATCTTGATCAACTTGGGCATAAAATGTTTGTAATTGAATAGACTATGCTTAAAAAAAAGAAATGTCCCTGATTTTGACATTTAATTAAAAATTAAAATTAAATTTTTTTTTTTAATATACCACGTTTTTAAAACGGACTAAAAAGTATAAAATAATTTCTTCTTGCCCCATACATATTTATAACCTGAAAATATTTGCATGATTTAAAAAAAGCGTGGGACGCTTATGGATAGAGGTAAAATTGGTAGCGACTTAAGTGAACTATTCATCTATCAATTTCATATTGCATGCGACCCACGTTTTTTGTTTTAAATCATGCAAATATTTTCAGACCTACTATAATTCATAATTACATATTTTCAAGACAATCTGTATGGGGTTATAAATCTGTATGGTGTTATAAATATGTATGGGGCAAGAATAAATTATTTTATACTTTTTAGTCCGTTTTAAAAACGTGGTATATTAAATTTTTTTTTTTATTTAAATTATTATTTTCTGCTTTTTAGTCTTGTATGTGTGAAATTTTTTACTGCCAATTCAACAACTATATACGGCAAAGCCCTTATAACTTTTCCGTGTTGCACTGTGTAGTCGATAACATAAGAAAATTAGCACAGTTATATTTTTCTTTGAAATAATATCACATAAAAAGAATTGTACGAAAGTGTACCGAAAATCTTGCTTCTGTACTGACGTATTTCGAACCTCAAAGTGTACTGAAAAAATTACGATCGTATCGAAAAACCCATGACTAATGTATACACATATATATTCTACTCCCGCTAAAGCAATGATTTTTACAACGATGAATGCAATGCTTTGATTAATGAAAAAAATTGAAAAACTTCCGGTGCTAATATTTTAAATATCATTATATTTATATATATTTTAGATACTTCATATTGCATTGTCTTCCAGTCCTGAACTATATTTAAAATTTCAAGTCTCTAGTTTATCGGGAAGTTAGTTTAAAATCGACTGCAAAATTTATACCGAACAGACAGACAGACACCATTGAAAGCGAGTTGATATAAACGTGGTAAAATAAATTGAATTTAAAACTGAAAATTTGAAAAAAATCTTGAAAAAATGGTCATTTTTGAACTTTGAATCGAGCTCTTTGTTTGGACTGAAACCATACCCCGAAAAATACAAAATTATCGCTCAGCAAAAATTCTTACCATAGAAAAAAAAGAAAAATTATTTTTTGTGTTCAGGAGGTTTCAATTTATCCACCCAAACATGTTTTGTTCTTGGTACTTTTCGGCTGTAAACTAGTGTAATTGATATTTCTTTTGCATGTCTTTGCGAACAAAAGAACCTATCTTAATGAGCACATGAAAAAGTGACAAAATTTCAATTCCACCGTTCCTTTTTGATTAGAAAAAGTCCGTCATGGTTGCACTCATGTGAACACGACACGCCTGCCCAGGCTTTTCATGCTTACTGAAACAGTCACTTACATGTACAACGAAGGGTAAAACAAATTTCCCAGCGTTCCTGTTGCTTCTATTTAGAAGGGATCTTTTTCTGCAACCGCTCAAAAATTTATCTCCCAGGCAAAAAACCGAGCCTAGCGACATATATATATATGTAGACATACATAAAAATTGAGCAAATGAAGTGACATTTTTGGGATATGAAATATAACTAAAAAATGACGTCAAATTAATCAAAAATTATCAGTGTTTCGGGTTATGCTGAGTTGCATGCCCGTTGTTAATTTGAAAATGGTATTTAAATGTTTTTTGGACAAAGAGGAAAAAATGAGTCTCAATTATTTTGTATAATAAAAATCCAATTTATTCAACTAAATTTTGAAAGAAGAAATGGGGATGAATTTATAATAAGAGTCTGAAGTGCCAGTCGGCGACTTTCTTGAAGAGATATGATAGATTAATATTGGAGAAGTGCCACACGGCGACTTTCCAAGTCGAGAGTTTAAAATGATCTAATTCTATTTTATATTACAAAAAATGGATATAAAAATTAAATAACGTTAAGAGCCCAATGTTACTACATGTAGCTAAAATATACAATATTCACATCAATAAGACAAGAAATGGCTAGTGAACATTGGACGAACAAGGTTGAAATCAAAGCTCGGAAATTTAAAGATACAAAGTTCAGAAATACAATAGATTTCATACTATGACCAAATCAATAAATACAATAAATGTTGCTGTGTCGAACTCAAGGTTCATGTCCTCAACAATCAGCATAACTAAGTTTCTACACATTCAGATGAATTAAATTGGAATAAAATTTTTGAAATCAGATAATTCCTTAAGGTTCAAAAAGGGTGTTAATTTTTAATTTTTTTTTTCAAATTCCACAACTCTGCTACTGCTCCTTGCAAAGTACAAACATAGTTAATGCAAAAGGAATTTTTGAAATCGGATAATTTTTATTGTGCAGCACGAAATGTTTTTAACAAATTACTTTTTAAATTAATTAAATTAAATTATAAACTGCACAATATTTTTTTGCGCTAAAAATTAATTGTCAAAACGATAGATCAGCTGTTTTCTGATTTGTGAGAATTTTTTCCTGATAGTTTTCTCTTTGTGAAAATTTTTTTCTCAATCACGATTTTACTCTCTCCCTGAAAGTTGTTGATGGAAAAGTACGTGAACAGACCTAATTTCTGGAAGAATAAAACGAGCAATACGAAAAGAAATTTATGAATTCATATAGAAAAATTTGATAAAAGAGATTAAAATAAGAAATATTTTTACAATTTTTGGCTAAAGAAATCAGGTGATTTTAGAATGAGTAAAAAGGTAAAGTACATCTAAATTTGTTGGTGAGCAAACTCTACTATTTATTTAGTCACCACTGTTAATATAAGACACTGCCAAAAACAAACATGAAAATCACCTAGTAACACCTAGTAACGGTAAAAAGGTTATTTAGAATTAAAACATTGCATACGCTTTTATATATTAAAAATATAAAATTATAAAATGGAATTGGTAGAATTTCTTGAACACACTGATCATCGCAATTTAAAATACAACATCAGCAATATGGTAAAATATAGGAGTAAATGTTATTTTAGTATTTATTTGAAAATTATAACATGTCTAAATTAGGTAAAACAACGTTTTAGAGAACGGGACGAAATGCTGAAGATGAGAAGAATTAAGTGTGTATAAAATATATTTAATGGGATTTGAAGTTTTTCTTATTCATATTCTTTTCCCCTTTAAAGTTTGCGAGATATTTTGGAATTTGAAAATTTAAAATACAAGGAAGAGATGGCGCTACTTGCAATAGAACATGTTGAAGAAAATGCAAGGAAACGTCACGAATGTATTGGCATTATGAGGATTGAGCGGGAAAAAGCAAACGAGGAATTTCTTAAGCTAAAGGAAATGCAAAGACAAAGGTAAAACTCGACGTTTGAGTCGAAGCTTTCATTAAGAATTATTTCTGAAAATTAAAAATAAAACTATTGATAATCTCTTTGTATTTGTAGAGAAAATTGTGAAACAATGCGACATTTGCAAAGCAAGAAAATTCTCATAGAAACCAAACAATCCCAAATTTATCAAATCGAAGAGAAAAAAGCTTTGCGCCGCAGAGAAAAGCAAATCGAGTTAATGTGGCTGAAGGCATTAAAAAAACTTAACGATGAAAAGGTTTAAAGAATTTATCTAATGTTTGAATCACATGAGTGACGTATTTGCCATTATTTGTGCTAATAATTGTTATTATATTGTTTTATGTTGTTTTTTTTTTATTATTTCAGTCATTATAAATGTAAGGGCCCACACGGTCAATCATTTGACGACAAATACTTACATGTGTAAGGAAAATGTGAAATCAAAATGATTTTGATATTTCACAATGCAGGTCAAGCCTCTTGAGACGTGAAAGGTCTGGACTGACAGTTTGTACTGTAAATATGTCATCAGGGGAAAGAAATATGGGGGAAAAAGAATAAAGAGGACAAGCAATTCGTGTCCGAATTCATTGAATTTTTACTCAGTCTGTGAGGCGTAAAATCAGAAGTCTTATTATTACATTACAGTTCTCCATCGCTGTTTTACTTACTGTTACTAGTGATATTGCGGTTTAAATCTCCAAAAGAATTTTGCTGTAACAAGATATCGAATCGCAGTAGATAATCTTTGATTCAAAGGAATAGCTTCTACTTCTATGATGTTTTCAAAATCACTCGGTACATATTTCCCAGAAATAAATATACTTCCATTATAAAATATTCAGTGGAAGTTCACTATTACAACAAATTTAAGGTTTTGTTAATTGTTTTGTATATATCTTATCTTGCGAAATATCAATCTAAAAAAATTTAATTTCTTACTGTCCTTGGCTCGATTTAAATATCACGATGCGATCCTGATACTTAAAAACTTTACTTCAACAACATTTTTCGGAAAACGACAAGTCGACATTACACAACATTCCTCCACTAGTCATTTGAAAAAATTCACTTGTAAGTTATTGCTAACAAAAATGGGGCATGGTAACTCATTTTCTGTGGAAGAAATTGTCTAATCGCCAAATTTATTATTTAGATTTATTAACATATCACAAGTAGGCGTGGTAAACGTTAAAATGTTATAATGGACCGGTCAATGCCAAACGATTATTTTTGGCAACGCAAAACATTCACATTAGATGTTTCTGACGTTAATAACACGTATTTCGAAGTCGATTTCGGAAACGAGAGTACTCGTCGCTATTCTCTTTGTTCAATATACAACAAAAGAAATGAAATATGAAACAACTGTTTAAAATGAGTTTACTTCATGTAGAGTTACCATCTTTCTTTTTCAAAAATAGTGTAAATATTTTAAAATGAAGTTATTCTTAGGAAATAAAGTAAAACAGATTTGGGTTATGCTAGTTGTTTATATTTAAGTGTAATTATTTACTTAAAAAAAATTTTCGGAAATGCTTCTAATAAGCCGTTACGAGCGAATCAGTATAAACTCGGGTCACCTCCCTCGTAACGCCTTATTAGAAGCTTTTTACAAAAAAATATTTTTTTTGCGTTTTTGGAATTTAACTAAAAGGGAATCATTCCAACTAAATTCTAATTTTATTCCAAGAAAGTAATTGATTACACTTAAATATAAAATTTCTTTCTATTCAATTACATTTTCAATTCATTTAAGGAATTGATATATTTTTAATTACAAAATATAATTCTCTGTAGTGGAATCGAAAATTTTTTCAATTTCATTACCTAGGAATTTAAACATTTTAATTACCGACTACAATTCCTTGTAATGGACTTGAAACTTTTATCAATTCCATTACTAAGGAATTGAAAACAAAAAGTATCAATTACAAATTCCCTGGAATTGGAATTGGTATTATAATGTAATTGAATTTACCCAACCCTGACGACACCAAATAAGACACCTTGTGAATTGCCCAATTATTTATTAGTTCAATAATTGCTGCACTAAGGATTATTCCGTGTTTCCTCAGTTTTCGGCTAATATGCTACATATTTTAATTTATTTCAACAGTCATATGGCAAATCTACTTGTATCAACCTCGCTTCTCGCTCCAGTTTCTTTTCCAAATTTTCGAAGTTCACTGGTGAGACGAGAGCTCGCACACATTGAAACACATTGAATGAAAAATTGTTGACGAGACACTTTTGAACATCGCCTCACGTTCTCGCTCCATTGCCAATGGGCCTTGAGTTCGATTGAGCTTCCATGACTACCAACTTTTTCTGGATTAGTGTTTTCAATGTCCGTATTAAAATTAATTAGCCTTACTTAACATTTAATAAGACGACACTTTTATCTATCAAGTAGGAGTCATAACTGAATGTTTCAAAGAGAAACATTTTGAAATAATGTAGTAACCCGTTTCAAGCCTGGACTTGAACCCCATGGAAAATCCTTGAAGTGTTTTTTTAATCAGATTTAAAATTTCCATAAATCAAACCCAAAACTCAAAGAAAAAATATATATTAGCCCCGTTTGCAGTCAAATAGATTTAAATGAAAAAAAAAACTTTTTGTAAGTCAAAGTTGGAAAGTTGCTTGTGAATTTGAGGCTCCTTTCGCAGCCATCAATAATACTGGAAAAAATTGTTTTTTGAAAATGTTTTTATTTAATGAGCAAGATTATACTAAAAACAACAATAACTAATTATGTTCACCTTTTTGCCTGTTGAAGTCATTACATTTTTAAGTGTTTCAAAAAATTTGGGGAGAAGGGGGTTAATTTCTGTCCTCCCCCCCTGCAGATACATATTTTTTTTTGTTTTAGTGTCTTCAGCAAATTTGTTGGCCGTAATAATAGCTATGACTTTTATATTTAAAACGATAAATTTATAGATATTCTTATGAAATAAATTTAAATGTGAAGAATGAGTTTTGAACTACTCCTTGACCTTGGCGTAAAAAACATCCCTATAGTATAATATTTGGGAAATTAATAAAACATGCTATAAATATCTGGAACCATCAGTATCATGCTATAATGTCTGGAATACATGAAAAAAAAATACTAAAACTTTTTGTGAAGCGATTGCTAAAAATCAGAACCTAAAACAATTTTTAAATGATTGAAAAATAAAGTGGTAGAGGGGAATGAAATGAATGAAAAATTGCGACAGGTTTTTTGGGTAGATTTTAAGAGAATAATGGTCCGATTTCGGAACCGAAACTATGAGTAGATATTATTATAAATATCTAGAAAGGGTTGTGTGTAAGTTATACCAATTTGTGTATTTTTTTTTGTTTCAAGCAAAAGGGAATTTAAAAAAAATCTATTCACATTTTTTTTTTTACAATTTTAATAAAATAGGGTCACTTTTGACCCTTATATATATGTCCCTATTCGAATTGGTCCGAAATCAAGATTTAGAGTGACTTCAAGACTGCATCATAATTTCATCAAATTATATAAATGAAACAAATCTATTGTTTCTTAGACCTAGTTTTCTAACTTTAAATATAGCTGTGTTTCTTTGTTGCGCCCATTATTGTTGGTTATACAAATTCCTTTGTCAGCCTTTGCTACTGTCATTTTTCTTTTTAGTATGTAGAAGCTTGGTGCTTCGTAGGCTATTTGGTCTAATTTGTTGAAAAACGTATAAACATAAACATAGCCTGTTTATGTTTATACGTAGAGCTGGGTAAATTCAATTTCATTATATTCCCAATTCCAATTACAAGGAATTGCAATTGGTACTTAAATGTTTTCAATTCCTTGGTAATGGAATTGATAAAACTTTCAATTCCATTACAAGGAATTGTAATCGGTAATTAAAATTTTTAAATTCCTAGGTAATGGAATTGGAAAAATTTTTGATTCCATTACAGGAAATTGTATTTTGTAACTAAAAATATATCAATTCCTTAAAGGAATTGAAAAGAAAGGAATTTATTATTTAAGTGTAATCAATTACTTTCTTGGAATTAAATTCCAATTTAGTTGGAATGATTCCTCGAAAGTAATTGATCCCCTTTTAGTTCAATTTCAAAAAAGCAAAAAAAAAAATGTCGGAAAACATCGTTAAATGCTTCTAATAAGCCTTTACGAGAGTAGTGACCCAAATTTTATACGTAATGGCTTATTAGAAGCATTTTACAATGTTTTCCGAAAAAAAATTTTTTTGTTTTGTTTTTTGGAATTGAACTAAAAGAGAATCAATTACTTTTTAGGAATCATTCCAACTAAATTGGAATTTAATTCCAAGTAAGTAGTTGATTACACTTAAATATTAAGTTCCTTTCTATTCAATTACATTTTCAATTCCTTTAAGGAATTGATATATTTTTCATTACAAAATACAATTCCTTGTAATGGAACCGAACATTTTTTCAATTCCATTACCTAGGAATTTAAAAATTTTAATTATCGATTACAATTCCTTGTAATGGGATTGAAAGTTTTATCAATTCCATTACCAAGGAATTAAAAACATTTAAGTACCAATTACAATTCCTTGTAATTGGAATTGGGAATGTAATGTAATTGAATTTACCCAGCTCTGCCTACGAAGCACCAAGCCTCTACATACTAAAATTAATATAATTATTAGTCACATATTTAACATGTCATTTTTCTTATTTCCCTACTTTTACATTCACAATAAGTTAAATAGCATAATTTAGTAAAAAAATGCTCCATTGGCTGTTAGAATTAATAACTAAGACTCGGTTACAGTTTTTTATCCCGGTTTTATTTCTTCGCAGGGCTAGATGCCCCCGGATTATGTGCGACAAAAGAAACATAGGAGATATATATCGCTGCCTTAATTTGCTAAGGCCCTAACATCAAATTTTCCAAAATCAAGTTTTTGATGGATTATGATAAAGCGTGCCCATTTTCGTCTGTGCCAAAAATTTTAGAGACCTACACCGAAAACTTACAATCTTTTCTTTTAGTTTAAATTAAAAATTCTCGAAGCAGTACTATAACCAAATATTTTTTGCGCTTCTGTATAATTTGAAAAATGCGTGTTAGGGCATTAGCAAATTAAGGCAGCGATTTGTAGTTATGCTTAAGAGTATTTCAATTAAGCAAGTTATAACAGTATACAATCTTTTCGTATTACAGGAGCAACAAGACGTTTATGGATATAAATTACGTAAAATAATTGCTGGCTTAAATCACGTGAAAAATGCAAAACAGAATGACGATTTAAAGGCTCAAAATGAATCTAAATTGTTACAGGGGTTTGCTGATGGTTTGAATTAAGGCATACGTACATGTTGGAGCAAAATATAAACTTGTTCCTAGATTGTAAATTGTTTTAGCTTTGGAAAAACTGTATACAACAATATTAGACAATATGAATATGTCATTGTTCATTTGAATAAAGTTCTATATTTGTGTTATTCGTAAATCACTTCTCTTCTGAGGGAAAAGAGATAGGGCAGATCTGCACACGTAATACAATTTGAAAAGAGGAGTAATAAACTTGAGATCCGTTGGTGTGCAGAACTGAATTTTATTTAAATAAAAAATTAAATAGAAATTATTTATTTTCTATTATACATATCATTTGAAACTCATAATTTAAGGAATTTAAAATTGAATATATCAGTCCGCGCTGTGATCTCAAGTGAATAACTTCAACTACTGAGCACAACGAACCTGATCGTAAACAGAAGTGATTAACAAAAACAATAAAATTAAGCGTATTCGAGTTAGCGATGATACTATTATCAACACACTTACTTAACGTAACTTAACAACGCATAGAGAATTGTCACATATAATTCTCTTTCATATACTTTGTATGTATCGGATTATAGAAACTTAACAAAACTTAACGTAACATAGAAGTCTTGTGACGACATAAAATTATTATAATTTTAATCGCACAACCCTAGTCCACTAATACATATATACATTTATACAGCTTTAATACGAATATTAATATTTATGTGAATCATACTCAAACAATTATACAATTGACATTCACAGAACGGAAGAAGATTAGTAAAAATTACATGCATCAGACAAAAGAGCTTGACACTCAGACTTAGATCGTGGTCAAATAGGGATTAAACATCGCATACAGCATTTTAAGTGTATTAGTAAGAAATCTTCACACGGAATTTCGGATGGCTTTTGTTTGATGAAAATCAAAGCTTGTTTGATATTGCTTGACAGTCCGTCAACGATCTCATCGAATTTGATGCGTGTATACTCAATCTGTCAAGCATATACTAATTTTTTCGAGGTTTTTCGTCAAAAATGAATTTTGACGGTGCATGATAGACGAGTGTATATGCAACCGTCTGTCATTAGGGTGATTCTCTATCTCTAGTATAATTGCACGATAGCACGAAATGCAAAAATATTATACTAAATTATTCTACGATTTGAGAGTGCACATTAAGGGGACCTTCTGGTCTACCGCCCTTGAATTTGACGAGTTTTTAGGATTTTTTTTAAATGAAATAATGAGCAATAGTATTTACACTTTGTAGATATATTTTATTACTTTAACAATATACAAAAATAATAATAAAAAAAAATTATAATTTTAAGCAAACTAAAATTGGTGTTACAGTTGCCCTCTTCAAAAAACTGATCTTGCTGGTGGAACAGGTTTTGGATTTTCCACTGATCTCAAAAAAAAGAGGTTAGAATTGATATGAATGTAGTTATCGCAGGAACTAAAATAAAAAAAAAAATTGGCGAAATGGCGCGTTGTTGAAATTTATTTTACGAAAACAGATCGTTTTTCACTACTTTTTGTATGTAAAAAGTAAGAAGTATTCAACGTAGAAAGTTTTTTTAGTTCCTGGTTTTCTGAATAATATAGTAAAATTTAAGACGAATCGGTCGAGTAGTTTTTGTTTTTTGTGTCCCACCGTGCAGTAAAATATAGTTTCGAGATAGAGGGCGACAGACTTGCACCTGTCAAAAATTAGAATACACATTTAACGAAATTGCTAAACTGCACGACGGCCTAACTCCACTTGTAGTTGCAGTCGTAGTAGAGTCTATTTCTAACCCTAGATTACTATAAAGAAATAAAATTTTGTTGTACTGTGTTTTTTTATTTGCTTAAAATAAAACTGTTTTAAAAGAAAAAATAATTTAAATAAAAAAAAAACTCGCATACGCAATTTAGTGCACTCGATGGAATGAAACTTCTTTGGTAAGTTTGTGACTGGGAATATGTAAGTGCAATAACAGAAGACTGGGAGAGATAATTGTATGTATGCACATGGCATTTAAATAGTTAATATGAGTCGGTACATATCCAAAGTGCCAAGGACATAGACGAAAATTTTAGAGATTTTTAATGCAATACATACTGACCGTACAAATAAATAGTTTAAACAAAAGAAATGAGCCTAATTAATGTTAATTAAATTAAAAAACCTATTTAATTTAACTATTTTTCCAAAAGTGACTAAGTCCCATCGTGAGTCTAATTGCTTAAGTCCCTTTCAGCCAATCGCATTCTTTCCTTGTTTTGATACTGCATTGTAATAAATTTAAATTTTTGACTTTGCACATGGCCGCATTCATACAGATGCTTTATGTTTTCTTGTGCTTAAGTCCAGATGATTTTTTTTCAAAACTAATTAGGTCCATATGGTATTTATCAAAAGTGCTTAAGTCCAACGTAAAACTGGTTTATTTTGGAATTGGTTTACTTTATCATTGTTTTTTCTTCGCAAAATGTCTCCAAAAACAGTTTTCTAAATACTTTTACCCATGTTACAAGTATTTAGAGGTAGATGCTTTTTTTTCAAAAAGTAGCCATTTTGAACATTTTAGAGGTGCACTTTTTAAATGGATAGAAAAGAGTGAGTTAATAGAAGATTATTATTATACTACTTTTATTACTTAGGACTAAATTATAAATTTTATTTATGATAAAAAACGTATAAATAATGTTATTAAAATTAGTTTTCTTTATTAGAAAATACCTCCAACATGTTAAGAGTCAAAAAATAATATAAAAAGCAACAACTATTTCTCCCTATGTTCATGCAATACAATTCAAATACAAATTCTTATAAATTCTTACCTAAAAATTTAACTACGAAAGTACAACTCTGTTGCAAAAAGAAGAACATTATCAAAACAAATGTTTCCCTAATTGTCAAAGTTCCTCTTACTTGTCAAAATGCATCTACCTTCTTAATTCTTCTGCCATGGTAGAGAGTGTGGATTTTTACGCACACCAGCGTGATTGCTCCCGAAATTTTGTTGAGATTGATTTTGCACTGTTTTCTTTTTGATGTAAACGAAAAGGTAGATTCAAATATATTTGTATTGTTTATGTTTTGCATTGCGCTATAAAAGCAACAGATGACGTTGCTATTGATATATGCGTATTTATGTTTTTCATAGTGCCAACAGATGGCGTTGCTGTAGAAAAACTGATGAAAGATAATAAATTTTTTATCTTTTTGTCGCACTAAATTTTTGCGAAAACGTTTAACTTTTGTTGTTCTTTCCATTATAGTAGTAGATTCAAATATATTTGAATTGTTTATGTTTTTCATAATACCATGAAGTCAACAGATGGCGTTATTATTGTATTGAGTCATCTCTTTCTCACTTATTGCAGATCTGTCATTTATGTTCTATTGTGAAAACAAATATTATTCTTTGTACACAAATAACGCACACACGTATTCTAAAAAATAATCACTTAAAAAATTATTTTCAGTTCAACATTTTTCATTTCTACATCTCTTTTATTTTTCACTTCGCTATGTAATAACCCCAAATGGAAGCATTGTGGTTGTGGAATTGAATTGTTTCCTTCCCCATTCTTCTTCTTATTTTAATGGCTTCCGTCACCACTTTCTATTTTCTGTTCAGTTTACCCCTCAAAACGCCGCCAAAGAAGTTTCACTTCAAAAATTTTTGATATACCACGTTTTTAAAACGGAATAAAGAGTATTAAATAATTTCTCCTAGCCTTATACAGATTAATAACCCCATACAGATTGTATTGAAAAGCGTGGGACGCTTATGGATAGACGCTATTGGTAGCGGTTTAAGTGAACTATTCATCTGGCAATTTCATAATGCATGCGACCCACGTTTTTTGTTTTAACTGTGTAATCGATAACAATATAAGAAGAATTTATTATACGTATTTCCGAGCCGCAAAGTGTACTGAAAAATTTACGATCGTACCGAAAACCCCATCACTAATGTTTACCGTCATACGACGCAATTGTGTTTCGTTCCCTTGAACAAAGAGTATAGATTATAAAGAGGTCGGAATTCGCTCTTGCTGGAATCGAAACAAAAAATCGTGGAAACCAGCAGCGACGTGCAATACCGATGGTGTGACAGCGACGGTTGTCAACACATCCAGCGGACAAAATGTTTGAATGGATGAGTTGGAGGTGTTTGATAAAACAATTATTTTTAATTTTTTTGGCAAATAACATTAAACATTTACAGTTTTTTATATATTGCTTATATTCAAATACGTAAACATTTTGTTTTGATTTTATGTATTTTATATAAGTACTTTTGAATCGTTTCTACTGATTTCATGGAAACAAAATGTATGTAAATAAATATATGTAAATGCAATGTAAAAACTAATGAAAATGTTAAATTTCTTTCTTATTTCCAACGTTTTGTTTGTTAACATTAGTATTGAATACGCAAGAATGGTTATTTAGTTTTTCAAGAAGAATTTTTAGAAGTATTTTATACTTAATTCCTAAAATAACAATACATTTCCATTTTGTAATTAGAGAAAAGATAAATAAACAAACGAAAACCCGCATATCTTATTATTTTTTCTTGTTTTGTTTACATATTTCATTTCATTTCTGTTAGAAAATATAGAATCACAACCAATGTTAAAACGATTGAAAATGTTAAATTTGAAATTCTGTAATAGCTTATTTTCGTCAACTATCGGGAAAACAACAAAAACACACATCTCTTCTTCTTATTCTCTGCTTTGGTTTTCTGTTACAATCAGATTTTAACATGAGGTGCAGTGTTAATTCTTTTATACATGTTAAATTTCATATATCGCTGCTACGATAACATGCAAACAAACAATTTTAGGATGAAAAGTTCCAACATTTTAGCTAAATATATTCAATTAAAATATTTCAACATTTTACCTAAATATACTTATTTACATATATTTAGGTAAAATGTTAAAAATAGTAATAACAATTCATGAAATCAGTAAAAAAAAGATTCAAAAGTACTTATATAAAATAAGCAAAACCGCAACCAAGCGTTTACATATTTGTATACAAAGAATATATAAATACTGTAAATGTTGAATGTTATTTGCCAAAAGAAATGTTAAATATTTGTTTTATCAAACACGTCAAACTCATCCATTCATACATTTTTGTCCGCTGGATGTGTTGACAACCGTCGCTGTCAAACCATCGGTATTGCACCTCGTTGCTGGTTTCTACGATTTTTTGTTTCGATTCCAGCAAAAACGAAAAGAAAATTCGTTATTATTTCTTTTTGTTCTCTGCTTTTATCATCTCTCTCTCATTTGTCTTCGATTTTGTGTATGTATCAGGGATGCCAACTCATTTTTTCTTTCTCCCCGATAGCTCTCAAGAAATTCCCCTATTTTCGATCGAATTCCCCCGCATCAATATAATTTCATATTATGACATTCTTTTGGCACATGGGAGATTTCACTTCAAGGGAACCCACTCTCAAAATCGATCCGACTCAAGCTTGCACAAAGTTTAATCCTATTGGGTAGTAGTTGCCACACTAAATTTGAACGAGATGGGGTGTTTCGAGTTACTGATAGAAAAACAAACCTCACCCAACTTTTGGACATGGGCTCTCTTTTGACTCGAATAAAAAATGGCAGGTTAAAAGCTTAAATGATCGGTTTTTAACATATAAAATTAGTATATTACATCTTCTTCGTGATGGCTGATCGTAATTTGTAAATTTTTTTTTTTCTCTTTATTTATGATTATGATTTTATATACAATTAACAGGCCCGGGGCCCCCTAACAAATTGTATTATGTAGTAGTACATTTTTTAAGTTAGCAGATTAGTCAGCAAGAATTAAGAGTTATTAATCAGGAGGTGCTGGACTTCTGAACGGTCGAAAGGGAAGTCAAAGCGCAGCGCGACTGTTTTGGCCTGACTGACACTCGGCGCTATAATCATCTATATCTACGAAAGCACTCCTCGTCTCTAAAATTTTCACAAAATACTTTCGAAATATACTACTTTCAAATAGCACTCTTTTTTAACAATCGATTTCTCTAAATCAATAAAACGCAGGGCCCACTTAAGAAAAGACGAAGATTTTAAGACCTAAAATATGAAATATTGCGTAAGTTATACGTTTTACATTACATAAAATTGACAAAAAATATTCTACAGACTTTTATGACAAAAAGCTGAACGACTTCAAATTCCCCGCAAAAAACAGCTCATTCCCCGATTCCCCGCACCCAGTAAAATTCCCCGCAAATCGGGGAATTCCCCGCAAGTTGGCATCGCTGACACATATACATATATTCTACTCCCGCTAAAGCAATGAATTTTACAACGATGAATGCAATGCTTTGATCAACGAAAAAAATTGAAAAACTTCCGATGCTAATATTTTAAATATTATTATATTTATATATATTTTAGATATGTCATATTGCATTGTCTATATTGCATTGGACTATATTTTAAATTTCAAGTCTCTAGCTCATCGGGAAGTTAGTTTAAAATCGATTGCAAAATTTGTACCGAACAGACAGACAGACAGACACCATTGAAAGCGAGTTGATATAAACGTGGTAAAAACAATTACCAACAAAGCAAAATTTACAAACTCTATTTTTAACTATTTTTCTAATTAAATTAATTTTATTTTAAGTGATTATGATTTTATATATTTATATGGTATTACTAGACCATGTGATTTTTAATTGTGATTGTTAAATTCAAATTTAAGTTCTTCCACTTTATTTGTACCGTCTATTCTTAATGTGCAGCAAAAGACTAGTTTCTTATTGTACTAATATGTCATACCTAATAAATAAAATAAATAAAAAATATAAGAACTGTAAATTTTTTGGTACGGTAAACAAGAAAAATTTCTGATTTTCAACAAGTAAACTTTTATAAAACAAAATATCATAAAAAATTAATTTTTTAAATCGAAAATAATAATCAAGGTATGTACTAAAAACGTACCGAAACGTTTTGGTTGTAATTGTTGCAGTTACATCGAAATTGCTATGCAAATGTGTAGGGGTTTTTGTGGTAAAATTAACAAACGTGCCTGTGTTCTGTGCAACAGAACTATCGATATTGTCCACTATTGTCCAAGTTATTAATGTGAAATGAAAGGTGGTAAAGTGTATTATATGTGGTGTTTACATTTCTTGCACCAACTTGCACCTTTTGCAGAAATCTTAATTTTTCAGAATCAATTAAAGTGGAAAATATCTATGTATTTAGTTAGATGTTGATGATAATGAATAAAAATTACGGTTTTAATTCTTTTTCTACAATATATAATTATCGTATTAACAAATGTATTTGAAGTAACAAAAATATTTGCACATATCCTGTGTCAACCTCCGCAATAAAAGGAACAACGGTGAAGATACTGCGCTCCCTAAAATTTAAATGAGTTAAAAAAAGTATTTTCATTAAAGTTTTGCTAAATAAACCAAATTTTGTTATTAGGACTATTATACTATTATACTTTCCATAAGTTAGGAGACTTATGGAAAGTATAATAGTAGTTTTTTGTATGCATCCTAGGAATAAAAGAACCTGCAAAGGCACTATAAAAAGGAGCTAGAAACAGTTACAAGGTACTTATGTCCTGATAACTATATACATATGTGTATGCATATCTGGAACATATTTTATTGTTATTTAATTCCTTCCTGGTACTGAATGTCCTTTTAAAATAAAGGCGGAGCAACCGTCTTAGCAACATGTTTGTTAGCTGATTTAAGCTTGTGTTACCTTAGCTAAAGCTTTTCCATGATTTCAAAAGCTCATTATTCATACAGTAATTTAGCAATAGTCCACATTTTTGAAACAGGATATGTTAGCACATTCATTTCGGAGCAAACATACATATATTTTAGAAAGTTTATATACGTTCAATAATTTAAAATTTGAGGAAGATTTGAAATTTGAATTAATTAAAAAATGTACAATACTTCTGTCGGAGTCATAGGCGTTTCGGTGAAGAATCTTTTTAATTTTAACCAAATTACGGTTACTGGCTAAAAAACTGGATCATCGGAGAAACAAATCCTTCTTTCATTTCATTGAATTGAAAAGATGTGGTCGTCGTAGCCTAGTGGTTAGTGTGTTGAAGGAGAGGTGTCCGGATTCAATTCTGGGCACACTAAAAAACCAAAAAAATAAAAAATATAAGTTTTTCTACGAGGCACCACCGCTCGGCTGGCAATGGCAATCCTCCAAGCGTAGAAATTGCATAAGAAAAGCTGTTCAGTTCACCGTTCGGATTCGTCATAAAACTGTAGGTTTCTTGTATAAATATAACTCCCACAACATGCTCGTTCTAGGCCCTCCATGGGCTGTTGTGCCACAGTAGTATTTAGAGTAATAATAATACCATATTTTAGCGATTATTCAAAAACCGTGACCACCGAACTCGAAAACACTGTTTTGAGGAAAATGCTTTTAAAGTTTTAAGTGTAATGAATCTTCGTGTAAATCCCCAATAAATCCTTATTGGATCAACTTAAAATTTCATCAACTTAAAAACGTAGTTTGACAGATGAGCTCTTAAATGAAAATGAAGGGGGAAGCTTCCGGTTGAAAAAAAGGTAGAGCGATACACATGGAAGACGAATAAAGATCTATCAGTATAAAAATTAAATAATCTCTTATATTATAAAAGTACGAACTTTTACAGTCATTCTTAAAATATTATTCTTTAAGAAAATAGCAAATTAAAATTTGGAGAAATTTAAAGTAACTTCGTAGATAAGAGTTAGGGATGTCAATCTCGGGATTAAGCCCAAACATTAGAATTAGGGATGTCGATATCGGTATTACGGGGTTTACTCTAAAATTAGGCTTTTTGGGATTCATATTTAACAACTAGAAGAATTCAGCATTTGAGGCATCCTTTTACAAATCGAACGCTTTTATTGGTCAACATTTTTCATTTGCTTCAATACGATACGTATTTTTTAAAATTTATTATTCCATCGCTAACGAATAGTAAACTGAATTTCCTGTTTTTTACAACCATGAGGGTTGCTGAGTTACTTTCGGCATTTCAATTAAATTTCGTTGAAATTCTTCTGAAATTTTGTTTGTTCTACGAAAATTTATCTTAAATTTTCGAAAATTTTAATTCAATTCAATTTATTAAAAAAAAAAATTGTAGAACATTGAGATATAGAATCTTTACCAGTACTTGAAAAAATATATATAAATACAATAAAAGAAAAGTAGAATAGAACTAAAATACTTATAAATAAAAATTAACAGAAAATAAAAGAAGCTGAAAATAAATTATTAATAATAAGAAGCTTAACTAAAAAATTGACAAAGGGAGGTAGTAAAAATTAAACTAACATTTTTGATCTTAAGCAGCAGAGGGATACATTGATGATCTAGGTATATAAAACAGATTAAGGGCAAATAAAACAACTAACATAATACCACAACTTTTGAAACAATTTAAAAATTTGCATTTGAAAAGAATTTAAGTAGTAAAGGCTTTACATTATGCAGGCTTATCTTTCTTTTGATTTGTAAAGGAAGTGCATTCCATAGTCTAATGGTGTTAATGAAAAACATTCTAGATGAATTAAGGTATTTGAACTTTGGTACAATAAAATTTAGACACCTCTCAGACTGAGAGAAGATCAGCTTATCATACAAATAGAGAGGAGTCTTACTTAGCTTTAGCTTGAACAGGAATATACAGTTTCTAGCTTTCAGATAATTAGAAATACTGCAGCCAAGAATTCGGTTTCTACATGAAGAAATGTGATCAAATCTTCTCAGGCCATAAACGTAGCGTGTTACATTATTGAAAGCAACTTCAAGCTTGTGGAGCGAATGAGAGTCAACTTTACTGTATATGAGCTCCGAGTAGGTTATAATAGGTAATACTAACTGGATAGTCAGTTTCCTCTTGATATCCACAGAAGTAAATGCAGCAGATACTCTCAAATTACGAAGTGTTAGGAATACTCTACTAATAAGATTATTGACATGATCAACACAAGACAGATTCGAGTTAATATAAAAACCTAAATTAGTTATTTTGTTAACGAATTTCAATTGAACGGTTCCTATAAATAGAGGGGGAATGATAGTAGGTGGAATTTTGCCTTTGAAATGGGTAACACAAATGATTTATCAGCATTTAAACTCAAAGCATTGTCAAAAGTCCATTTACCAATGGTTGATAAATCCTCATTTATTCTCGCACTGAGATCGTCAACAAAACCGATACGGTTAGGCAAATACAGCTGAATATCATCAGCATACGCATGATCATTAACATTTTTACACGCAGCAAAGATTTCATTAATAAATAGACTAAACAACAAAGGACTAAAAATTGATCCTTGTGGTACACCAGATGTTACCGATTTATACTGAGAGTAGGAATCCGCCACTCTTACTCTTTGAGTTCTTCCTTCCAAATAGCTCCTCATTAGCTTTATTGAGCTTGCACAAAACCCAAAATAGGACTTTAGCTTTTGACATAACAACAGATGGTCAACAGAATCAAACGCTTTTGAAAAGTCCAAAAGACAAAGAAGAGTCAGATCCCCCTGATCATAAGGCACACGAATATCGTCCATAATTTTCATAATTGCAGTAGAACAGCTATGGCCCTTTCGAAACCCAGATTGAAATGGTGAGAGCAGATTGTTTTTAAATACGTAATTTGAGATTTGCTCGGACATGAGTGTTTCACATATTTTAGATAAAGAGGACAAAACACTAATGGGTCGAAAATCATTGATTGCATTCGCAGATGGTTTTTTAGCTACTGGTAAAATTAATGCTATTTTCCACATACTTGGAAAAGAAGACGTAGCAAAGCAATGGTTAATTACATGTGTCAATGGAGCTAAAATATATGGTAAGACAATTTTTAAGAGCATTAGATTTTATTCTCTTGACACATCTAAACACGTCACTTTCATTAACAGCAGAGAACTGAAAGAATTTGTTTGAGGGGACAGTAACATGAAGACTACTAACACTAGGACTAATAACGCTAGGCTTACAAGCGGAAGTAAAAAAATTATTTAAAAGATCAGGAGCTAATTGACACACATAACTCTTTCGAAGAAAGTGAAGCATTCAACTTCACAGAATAAAATTGTTGCTTAGCTTGTCTGACAACTAGAGAAGCTCTATTTCGGGCAATCTTGTATAAACCCCAGTTCACATTTGTCGGTTTCCTTCTCCAGATGAAATGCAGTTTATTGCGTTTCTTAACAGCAATTTCAATATCTTTTATATGGACAACACGTAGTGGAACATGTATTTCAAGTACCTTATGCAATTTTTTTTACAAGAAAGTCAAGTTTTTCATCCACAGAACTCATAAGCCAACAATCATTCCAATGGATACTGGCAAGGTCAGAAAACAGAGTACTAACATTAATAGCATCAAAATCACGAAAGGAATAGGTGCTTGATGCATTTTTCCGGTTAAGATTGACATTCAAAGTACAAAAAATAAGGTCATGGTCCGAAACAAAAAATATTTGATCAAATTTTAAAACTCGCGTAGTGTCAGAAACAATAAAAAAAACTAATAGACTATCTATCGTTATTTGCAAATCGTGTAGGAATAGATGAGTTTACAACCGACAGACCAGCAGAAGCAATAAGATCACATAACCTCGCAGTATACTGATCATCCGAAAGCAGGTTTACATTAAAGTCTCCACAGATCAAGTAATGGTCGTATTCAATAAGGCAGGCAGACAACTTTGCACAGAAAGGGTCAAGGCTGAAACACTTGTTTGGATTGTAAACACAAGAAAGCAAGACTTTCGGGTTGCTATCAGATATTTCAGCAATGAGAAATTCAATATCTGAACCATTTGATTGGCAAACTAATTTCATATTTAAGTAGTTTTTGCAAAAAATTGCGACACCACCACCTTTTTCATTAACACGATAATTTCTTAACAGTGTATAATTATTCAAGTTAAAATAGGACTCATGCAATTCAGCCTTGAACCAAGTTTCAGAGACACATATGACATCAACAAGAGAATTCTCAAAAACAAATTTAACGTAATCCATCTTCTGTGAATTAAGACTGCGTGCATTGAAATGAACTACATTCAACCCATCAGATTGTTTACACAAAACGTTAATTAAAGCAGAATAATTCTGATTAACACCGCCATTAGAACTACAAAAACTTAGAGACATTAATTTATTTTCGTGATAATAATAGTTGCATCATAGTGTTCTGGTTTTTAGCCATTTCTTGCATCATGTTTTGCATTGATGCCATAAATTGCTGAACACACTGCATCAGCATTGAGACCATTGACTCCATTTCTTGATTCAGTGATGGTGATTCCTTAGGTGATTCAAATTACCATTAGATGTGGAAGTTGTTTTAGGTGCAACTGAAGTGTTGCTGGCTGCAGATGTGGAGTATTAATGTTAATATTATTGGGCTGCGGGCGGGGTTGCCTCTGATTTGTGATGCCTCGCTGGTTCATTGCAACATAAATGGGGCAGCCTCGATAATTAGCAGTATGGTTACCACCACAGTTACTGCAGTTTTTGCGCTTGCATCATCTCCCTTTTTGGGGCATAGATTAGAGGAGTGAATTCCACCATACACTCGGGAGTTTACAATACGATTTTGAGTGACCAAATTCCTGACAGTTAATGCATTGAATTGGGCCTGTGCGCTTGCGCGGCTCTTCTACTGTGATTTTGCGGTGCATCACGTATTTAACAGTGAATATTGGGTGTTTGTCTCCCTTTGCCAATTTATTAGAGCTTGCAGCTGGTTCGATTTTATAAAGGGGTTGTTGGATACGGTTACGATTAACCATGTTATAGACATTTTTGACATCATAACCTTCCTCTTTCAATGCCTCTTTTATCTCATCAGTATTCATACCGGGTTCAATACCTCTTATAACAACTGAGACACCTTTACAACTTTTTAGCTGATAAGAATACAAAGTCCCTAATGACTGTCATATGGCCATCTTCGTTTTTGATTTGGATCTTAGTTTCACTTATTTTACCTTTAGTTATAGGGATAACATAAAAAGCATTTGAACCAATTAATTGTTCCAAGTGGTTGACTATAATACTGGAATTTTGCTCTCTGAGGAATATTGGAGGCGGTTTAGGGCTATTAGGTCGTATAGTATCGTCTGTATCTTCATTGAGAAGCGGTAAAAATTGATTTCGGCTAACCACTTGCATAGAATTTTTTTGTTATTTCGCAGGAATTGTAAAGATTGCTGATTTAGGGCTTCGTTTTGTTTTTGGGTATTTTAATGTACCTGTCCAAACCAGTCTGTACAGAAGATCCTTGTTTAATTACAACTTTAATTGCACTTACCCTTGGAGTTGCTGGTGAATTGATAGCAGGGGAAGGGCATTCCATGCTCCAGGAGCCTTCCACTAGCTTCAAAATTGAGTGTGCTTGCAACGAACGTTGCTCATGCTGTTGAGGTAGCTGTTGTCGTAATTGATGAAGCTGTTGTTGTAGCATTTGAATTTGTCGTTGTAGCTGCTGTTGCAGTAGTTGTTGCTGGTGTTGAAGTTGCTGTTGTTGTTGCTGATAATGCGGTTGTTGTTGCTTGATGATGCTGTTGTTGTTGCTGTTGTTGCTGATGATGTTGTTCTTGTTGTTGTTGCTGCTGTTGTTGACTGTCACCAGAAGGTGGCGGTGAGCGATTCAGACCCATATTGTTTATTTTGGGATTTTTATTTGATTGTAATGCTTCCGGTGTGGCAGCACTAATTAGTGGATCCTTAGTGGATCTTAGTGAGAGCAATTAGGTACGACACTGACAGCGATTGCGGTTAACTAGAGCAGCTGATATTGTTTTTAATTTAATATCACTGTCTCTATCAGTACTAATTTTTATTAATTTACAGTTTTATTAGGCTAATTTAATTTTATATGGTTCAAAATTTATAAATTAAAAGTTAAAATGTGCAAACAAAAAGAAATGTTTGCATCCGCGAACACCACACATCACGTCACCGGCGCCCCGGATTCAACTGTGCGAAGCCTCCGGATTATGGAACTTAGAAAAACGATGGTGTTTCGAACATTTCAAAGATGATTGAAGAACACGTCCGTCTTACAGATTCACGAAATCGAAAATTTTAATGGGCATCCACTTAGAAAAAATGAGTTCTACGTGCTCTGAGTATAAACTTTTTTCCAGAATTTTAGGGTGCTATGCAGGGTTCGGACCTTGGAAATCTAATATCGGTGTAAATGATAAAAAAAAAGTGTAGCGAAACCAAAATTTTTCCGTAGTAAATTTGGAAATTCCCATATAAAACATAAAAAAATTATTCATTTTTTAATAGAAATAGTGCATAAAAAAATGATTACTATCATGCAAACTAAGCGGCTTCTTTATTGCTCGCGGTAGATACATCTGATTTTAACATTCAGCTTTTTTTTCTTATGGAACCTCTATTAGTTGTAACGATTTTTTCGTTTAAGCCATTTTTGCAGATATTTGCGTTCTCTTTTCTGTGGTAAGAAAGGTGTAGATTTTTTAAAAACAGTGGTATCAGACCTTTTTGCACAAGTGGTATGCACCGAAGGAAATCGTTGTAGTTTTGAGCTTAAGCGGAGTGACGGAGTAGATTTTAAAATGCGAAAAATATAGCAAATATACTACGATCATAGTAAAGTCCGAATCCTGGTACTATGCCAACATAGCCATTGACAATTTAAGGATTCCGTGTATGACTCCACTCGATGCTTTTTTCGCCACGCAGGATTGCATAGATATGAATTTTTATGGGTTTTCGATATCCATCAAAATATGCGCAGTAGTAAATTTTTCGATAGGGTCACATATCGATCACATATTAAATTTTTGCAATTTCATTTATTTTTTTCAACTTCAAAGTGAGAAATTTCTAAAATATCAACTTACTTATCAGTTTATTTTCTAAGAATTTCTTTCTAAATCTAGAAAAATTATTTTTACCGTTGTAGAAAGTCGTTTAGTTCAATGAAGTTCTTCTTGGCTTAGGTCCCAAATTGTTTATGTTGTTCAGGACTATCAGGGCTTAAATACTTACATAGCTCGTAGAGCGTTATGAGGTAGTGCTAAGATAGCAAAGTCAACGTCAAATTGGAGTTTTGCCGAAAATGAACGGAACATTGAATTGTCTTGTTGAAAGTATTTCGGGTTTTTTTATTTTTTGATTTTATGGTGTTTTTGCTGCAATTACTACTATCTATACATTTATTAGTGTAAACTACAATTTTATGCCAGAAGATCCAGAAGTGCTACACTATTATTCAATGTGAAGAGCTTGATGAGTAGGTTAGCCAAAAATTATCAGATTTAAAATCGGTTAAGCTCAAAATATTATAGTCAGAAGTTTTTTAAAATTCGCTCATTGAACAAAGCATTACATTCGTCGTTGTAAAAATCATTGCTTAAGCGGGAGTAAATAACAAATGAGAGAGAGAGAAAAGACATGAGTAACGGCATTTCTCAGAATTATCTAACGAATTATCTGCATAGAGAAATAACAAAACAAACACCAACGAGTAGTTTGGTTCTCTTTTGATATTTGTTTTTTTTATAAAGAGATTTCTTCGGCAAAAAAATAGCCTCAGTTACTGGGGCCTTACCGACTAGTTTTACTTTATTTCATACTTGCTTGTTTATAATAACTGTATATAAAAATAAATAAAACCTCTTCTTTTCATTGTGCTACGAAATAAGCAAAATTACGCAGGATATCTTTCTCCGATCCAGAATATATGTATGCGTGTTACGAACGTTCTTATAGAAATAATATGACCTGTATGTTCTAAAAAGTGTTAAAACAATTGACTTAAGATGCCCTTGTAGGGCTCTGAGGCTATATCTAACATAATTATATTATATTCATTATCATTATATTCTTAATGCTAAATCCATTCCATCGACTAGAACTATTTTGAAAATTAGGCTAGGAGAGTACAAAGTTCAGGTTGAGCACATATATTCCAATATTCATGGATGGTTAAGGATAGTAGAAATCAGCAACCAAGTAATTGTTTACAAAATAATTTTGCGTGCCTAAATGTCCGACGGATTTTGGAATAGGTTATTATTTGGATCCAAGGAACACAAATTTGCCACGGAAGCATTGCTGTTGAACATTCCAATTAAATATGGTATATTAAAAATATATTCAAAAGTACTTTCTCTTTGAGAACACTGTTCTACACGGAAAGTGTACAATGACTCAAACTTATATATTGTAATTGGATTGGTCATAAAACGGACTATCTTTTTTCATTTGCCAAATTTTTCCATCACTTCTAGTTTTTTGTTTTATGGCCACTGCAGGTCTGTTCTAATTTTGTTGTGACTCTCCAGCGTCTAAATGTCCGTTTTTTCTGAATCTATAAGATCTGCTGGTGTACAACAGTTTTTAAATCATGAAAATCAGTAAAGTAATTATAGAGCTATAGGCGAAAGTATGAAAAAGTACGGCCCAAAAAAAAGTCTCGAAGTGATAGAATAATTCGAAACATGGACCATACTCATGATGATTAGGTCAGAACTCTTGTATATTAATTTTTTTTTTATTGTAGCATGGTGAGGTTTGGAAAGCATGTGCGAATATATATATAAACCCGCACTTCCACTCGGAGACTTAATTGTCCATTGTGATTGCCCTCATTTAATTGCCCGGAGGAGGCACGTCTCTAACCACGGTTTCCGTCAGCAGTCCAGGTAATGTCTTTATTAAACCATTTGGTTCTCCGTTTGAAGGTAAGAAGATCCGATAGTTCCACTTTCGTTATCTCTGTTAGACTATTGAAAAAGTGCGACCCCAAACGTTGGAGTCTGCTCATCTGCAGCCTTGGACATTGACATAGAAAGGAAGGAATCGATTCTGTCTCTTCTTTATCATTACAACTTCTGCACAGTCCGCTCGTTGGAATACGCCACCGTTAAAGCATTGGTGCAATAGCACAATGTCCAGTATGACTCCTGTGAGCAGACGTACTGCAGATTTGTTGTACCCTAAGAGGACATTTGTCCTTTTCCTATCTAACCTTGGCCACAAGGCCAGTGGAACTATACAGTCATCTAGGTTAGTCCAAGCGTCGTTTGACACCGCGATGGTGTACTCGTCTATTTTCCTAAATAGTTCACACATCGGAGATTGTATAGAGGTATCCGCCTCGTTAATGTCCATTTCAGAGCCCCTTCTGGCCATTTCATACGCTATTTCGTTCCCTTCAATATTGCTATGTCCAGGAACCCAGCAGAGAGTGACCTTGTGGTGCTCAATGGCCATCAGTGAAGCACGACATTTCTTTACAATCTCTGGTTTAACTATTTTGGATTCTATTGCCTTCATTGCAGCTTGACTGTCAGTAAAGATAGTGATATTCGAAATCTGAATCTTTCCGAGCTGCTTTCTCAATAGCAAAAATCTCTGACTGAAAAACGCTGCAGCTGTCAGGAACGCGATACGACCACCTTAGCTGCAGGTCTTCGGAATAGAGACCAGCTCCAGTTCCATTCTCCATCTTTGAGCCATCGGTAAAAATGGTAATGCCAGCATTACCTGTTACCGAACCCAACTTTGAATCCACGAAATTTCTCTCGTTTATGTAAATTTTCCTCAAAATGAAGAAAAATGTAAACCTTTTATGCAACCATGGTGTTCAATTTGAAGTAAGTTATTTCTTCATTTTTGGAAATTTAGTTGCGGTGCTGCCCAACAATTGTAATCAACTTCCAAGTTTCAATGAAATTGTTAAAACTAAAATTACAAGCACTACAGGCGTCGTCGCCTTGAAATGATCAAAAGATCCTTATGGCCATCAAAGAATTATAAATTAAAGTTTATTGAAATTTATTTCTTTCGAATATATTTTGTTTTTTTTTTCACAATATATATACATTTTTTTCACAAATTATATCAACAGCCACAAACACAACCGCTTCACTTGAAATAGAGACGCCGACTAAAACATTCAAAAGAAAAGCAAAGCGTAAGCGATTGTCTGCTAAGGCCAAAAGAGTAAAGCTAGTTTTTTGTGTATACCAAAATTTTGTATGGAGAACATTTTTGGTATATTCGTCTCTTTCTTACATTTTCTATGCAGCTAAATTTGTAAAAATGAAGAAATAACTTACTTCAAATTGAACACCATGGTTGCATGAAAGGAGAACATTTTTCTTCATTTTGAGGAAAATTTACTTAAACGAGAGAAGTTTTCGTGGATTTAAATTGAGGAAACTTTTTCTTTGTTTTAGATATGGGTATTTTTCTGGGTGTACTTTTTTATCTTACTTTCCTTTAATTTTAGTTCTAACAATCTCATTAAAATTTGGGATTTTATTGCAATTGGTGAGCAGACCGCAACTAAATTTCCAAAAATTAAGAAATAACTTACTTCAAATTGAACACCATGGTTGCATGAAAGGAACACATTTTTCTTCATTTTGAGGAAAATTTACATAAACGAGAATAATTTTCGTGGATTCAAATGGAGGAAACTTTTTCTTTGTTTTAGAGATGGGTATTTTTCTGGGTGCATATTTTCTTGTATTTTACTTACTTTTTTATCTTACTTTCCTTTAATTTTTGTTTTAACAATTTCATTAAAATTTGGTATTTTATTGCCTTTGGTGGGCAGCACCGCAATTAGATTTCCAAAAATGAAGAAATAAAGGATTCAAAGGGTGCATAAATTTTTTTAGTGTGTTAAATATTTGGTTTCGGTGGAAAAATAAATTTAAAAATTTTTTTAAGTGTGAAACGTAAATAACGCAAAATATACAAAAAGTTGTTTAACTCCAAAAGTAGTTTATAAAACCACATCTTAGATTTTCTTTTAAAGATTGAAGTTATATTGATCTACTCCATTTTGGATTCAAAAATTCTAGTGATTGTAGAAAAAAATTCTAATTTAAAATGAAACATAAGTAACACAATATTTTTTTTTTGTTTTTTGATGTGTAAACATTTTAGCTCACGGTATGGGCAAATTTTCAAATGTGTAAAATGTAAGAATTACTGTAACGTAAGATGTAAGATGACTGTAACGTCCAGTTCCCCTCTCGCTCGCACTACTGCGTGGCATGACTGTGCTACTCTAAACAACAAAGAGAAGAGAAGAAGAGAGGGAGAAATTAAAATACGAGCGGAGTTTGTTTATGTTTCGATCAATTTACTCACCCATATATGTACATACGAAAACAAAATGTGTGTGTACATTTATTCGTGGCAGAATTGTTGGTGTTAAACGTATGGAGATCGACTATACCATACAAGCAGAGAACTCGCTGTAGCAAACACAGGCGTTTGATAGGTTTTGCATTCGGTTAGTTAGATTGGATTAAAATTTAATGTTTTTTAAAATAAAAAAACAGTTCAAAATGATAAGTAATAAGGAATCTAGGTTTCAATAAATGTATAAACAAAATGTAGCGATAATGATAGCAAACCACGGCATTATAAAAATTTTGCTTTGTGCATTAACCTTAGAAAAGCAACCCTTTTTTATCTATGTAAATAGCAAATATGTTAAACAGAAAAAATCAAACTTATTTATTATAAAATGACTTATTTACTTCAATAAAAATACATTGTTTCTTATTTTTATTAAATGCAGTTAAGGCAAATCTCTTTGCGGTGCTTTTAAAAAGTTGTGGGGTGACTGGTTACCCCTGTTGCCTTTTTAAGGTTAAATGCGGAAAGCACTTATCGTTGCCTGAGGATTGATTTGGCGTGTGTGTGTATCAATTCTCAGCCGACGTTATGTAAAATTTTCACATTTAATAAAATTTCAAATCGACAGGAAGAAAAACTTAAAGCGAGGAAAAAAAGATGCAATTACAGCTGCGTATATGCGAACATATCGTGCCCGATGCATTGAGTAAAAGGAAAGTAATGCAACTATGATTTGGAGAAATTGCAAAATATTTTTGCCATCACATCAACAAATATGTGCGATATGTAATAAAAATTTGCATTTGCAATGTTGCAAGACCATTTGCAATTTATTGTGAATTGGGCTATTATATACATATAAAAGATAATTTTTAAGTTTATAAAAGAATTGTTTTAATTTGAACTATTAACTAACCATATAGATTATACATCAAATCCCTATACATATATGGCTATACATATGTGAGCTTATGTATATGGCATTAAGTTGGCTTAACTGTTTACACATCAAATATCTTGCGTGCCTTGCACACATCCATTGTTTTTTGTATGTGGTAGCAGAAATAGAAATGGAGCAACAAAAACTGTCCACAAATGACTAAAAATAAAGTTAAATATAGAATGCAATAAGGTATATCGGGGGAAAAATAGTCTTCATTAATCTAAATTCGCTTAAAAAATTATAAGTCTTTGTCCAAGAATAAATTAAAATTTTATTTTTTAGCATTATATTAAAATATTTGATTATTTACCACATAGCATTTATTACTTCCAGTATATCTTTCAAATAATTATCGCTCTATTAAAACACAAACTGTTTTACTTTACTTTGCAGCGAATTAAACTATTTTTTTTTTTTTAAATATATTAAATGATTGCATTTTATCGTTTAATTCAAACCCTCATTTAATAATTCCTAAATGCCACGCAAATAAAATTCGTAGGGCAAGACATGTGTACTTGAGCTAAAAATCGCTCGCTGAATTCGACTTACACTGTGCTACGCTAGGAACTTAAAACAAAAAATAAATAATTAAACATTTTTTTAAAAATCTAAATTTCTTTTGTTAAACAAACGAATTCCACTTTTACTTTTTTATATGTTAGATTATTTTAAGGTTGAGTTCTCCATAAAAAAATCCCGATGTAGTACAGTGTATTAGACCACTAATTCGAACTCAGTGACCCCCTTTTATCTAGCTCATTCCTAAAAATTTTCGTTCGTAGACCAGTGATATACAACTTGAAACGTAAGTAACGTTGCAATGAAACGTAAGTAACGCTAGGCAAATCAAATATGTATTAAAAAAACATACCAATTTTAAACAGTCAAATTTTTTATGAACTTCTACTGTCGATAAATAAATCTATTTGAAAAAAATTTTCTTCTTTGGCAGAATTTCACATATCTAAATCGAGTACTCAAAATAGATGTTTTGTGCGGAAACGTTAGTAACGGCACTAATATGAGTTATTTCCTTAGAGCACATTAATAATTGAAAATATGATTATGCTGATTCATGTACAAGAGCATAAGACACATACGACTGTGTTACCCGATTTTTAAAATATTTGATAATAATTGGTGAACAAAATCGTTTTATACCGAATGGCGAAAAGTAAGTAACGCTGGATTTACCCTAATGCATAATTGAGCCTTATCACCTGTCGATATTTTCATTCACATTTGAGGCTTAGTTGGAGGGAAGTCAGAAATGGATTCGCTTTGTTTAATCGAAATTATTTTCTATTGCCAGAAGGAGTTGCTTTCTTTCTTTTTTTTCGAGGTAAGCACTTTTGGAAAGAATCCCCGATGATTTTTTTCTCGCAAGAGTAAAACAATGAAAAACAGTACCGAAAAGAGATCGAACATAAGCACAGGACAAGAAGAAAAACGGAAGGACGATATACTATACCAAGATTCAGCACAAATGCCGGCAAACATACACTATCGACAATAATACCCACATTGCTGAACGAATTACCAACAAACCTAATAAGCATTACAAACAAACTTAATAGAAAAAAACTTTTAAAAAAATATTTTTTAAGTATTCATTAACAAATTATAAAAAAAAATATATTTATATTTCTTTAATTTATAAAATATAATAACAATGAATAGACTAGACATAGACATACGCACCATTAAAATTGAGCGAAAATCAATATATCCTATATAATAATAATTTAAAATTAACTGAAAATAATATATAATATATAGCAAGTAATAAGAAACTGAATGTAATGCATTATTAAAAAAAAAAAAAATACATAAATAAATGAATAAAAAAAAAATAAAAAATAATCTGTTTTCAGTTACGTAGATCACCAAATTTAATTCAGATGTACTTGGAAACGAAAATAAAATAAAAACGAAAGTAACATCACAAGTATCGTGTACTCTCTTGTATCAAATCTAATGATTTAATTGTGTGAGAACGTTCACAATGGCTTTCCTCATGGCAGAATTATAACAGGTGTAGCAGCATTACAACAAGACAATAACAAGGCACTGCTTTGTTGATATAAAGACCCACAAATGTCAAAAGTTCAAGAACAAATGCATGGGAAACAAACAAAAGGTAAAAAAGGATTTTGACAGTTCTGAGTCTTTTCATAGAAAAAAAATAAGAAAAGGAAGACAGAGTTGACGCTGCTTTTACTTGTTATAATTTCGCCAAGGATCTTACTTTAAGCAATTATTAATTTTTCGCGCCTAATTTATGAGATGACGCGACGAGATAGATACATATGTATACAGTAAAATTTATTAGGATAAATATTCCACATATTCGCTGTGACTTAATTGTATGAGCAAAAGTGTATGTATGTACATATGCTTCAACACAAAATCCTTGTTTGTGAATACTGTTCTTGAAATATATCGGCTTAAGAATGGAGTAAATATGTTACAGGGAAAAATATGCTATTGGACCAAATTTGTAGTTTTCTTACCACCACGCATGTTCAATTGGGCGGAGCAATACTTTGCTTGTATTCAATGTTGATGCTACACTTATTAAATATTGTAGCTTTCGTAGCAACAATACTTCCAGCGTGAGCTTTCAGCAACATTTCATTTGTTTCTATACATATGTTAGCCAAATATTGTAGCGCCTTTAGTTACTTTTTGTACATATTGAAAAGTGGTTGTACCTTTGTACTGTAACGGAATTTTAAGTTATTCTTTCATATCCTAGAGACTTGTCAATTGCAACGTTAACGTAAACATATCAATTAAAAGAAGTGAGTGCATAGAGGTATTTCTGAGGAGTTATTACCATTAGCATGCATACAGTGTATATTTTATGTATGTATGTATGCATGGATTTTGATAATAAAATAAAATGCTTCAATTCACTAATACCAAAATATTGTATGAAGTGATAATGGCATAAGAAGAATCCCTTTAATGATTACGTGGACAAAACTAAGATTACTGCAATGTGTCTTGCATATGGGCATACGTCTATATATATTTACAATATATACATACATGTATGTATATGTATACATGTATAATTTTATATAGAAATAAATGTATCGTCACTCACTGCTTTGCTTCGATCGTTCGTTGCTTGTTATTTAGTTGAGTTTCACTCGTTGATCGAGTAAGTGGTTGTGGAATAAGGTGAAAAAATTATTTTTTCTGCGGGAGCGTTGTAAAACTGTAATCCACCAAGTTAACTTTCCTATTTTTTATTTTGTTAACTTCTATATTTATTAGTTGAATTGTAACTAGAAAGTAAGTAAATAATCCTTAGTTGGTGATAAAATATTATATTTTGAATTTTCGAGTAGAAGTGTACATTTTAATTTTTGGTTTTGTCGATAAGAAAAACCAAAAAAACTAAAGGCGGATGCTAATTCATTGAAAGAGAGAGAGAGCGCGCAAATAGAGCAATATAACAAGTTCATGAAGTCAACCACACAACAAAAAAATTTTAAAAATGATGACGTCACGACATACATACATATGTGCACGATCTCACTCTTTCGCTTATCTAGAGTGAAATTTGGCGAAATTAGTGAAAATCATAACTGAGAAGACACTTTTTACTAAAGCTGTAGTGAACTCAGTAAAACCTTTAAAAAAAAATACACGCAATAAGATAATTGTATAGATTTTCGAGTTTTTGTTGAATGACAAATATTTTACAAGTATTTTATATTCAAAAAACGTAAAAATTGGTTGTATGAGGCTAAAATGGATAACAACTAAATTACATTGATGGTGCCACGGTTTTTCAATTTAAAATGCCTTCATTTTACTTAAGTCTATAACATTAGGCAAAACAAAAGGAGGTCTTCAGTTGCATTTCCAGTAAAAAATATAATTTTTCATGTACACGGAATTTATCGTTTTCGATAGATATTGGTACAAAAATTACGAAGTCATTATTTTCCTAATAAAGCAGGTTTTTGAGAAAAGTGGGGGTCGCTGAACCCATTTTTTTCTGCTATTTTCATGACACTGTTTTCGAACACACAAACTATTTGTGTAATTTGGATTTTACCATTATTTTTCACAAAAAACGTAAGTTTATTAGACTGTAATTTCGCGAAATGACAAGAACGTGATTTTTAGTCTATACTTTTCTTAAAATCATGTTATTCTAGATCAGTGATGACCCCCACACGTGCTCGGCTGAACTCTTTGTCTAAGGAAATAAACTCTGTGTGAAGTTTCTTGTGCCTTTTAGCGCGATTGCGTTAATGAATTGAAATTGTGGCAAACATTTATGATTGTGATCGTTTGTTTTACTGCATAAGCACTAATTAATTAATAAATAAAATACTCAGTGGCAGTTTGGGCCATGCGTTATGGTGCCGACCGAATATTTGGTTTCGGATTCTGTTCTTCAGGCCAAAGGCCAAACTTCGGCTTCGACCAAAAACTCGCATTCTTCCGGACTCTATTGCAATCATCCAAGACTTTAAATTGACATGGAAAATTATAAACTTTTACTACTCACAGAGTCCGAAAAGCTGGACCCTGATCCATATTTAACGATGTATGTGTGAAATTATTCTAAGTCGAGTTTCATGATGTTTTTAAAAATTCATTCACTCAATTTATTGCATATGTTAGGCTCTGCGTATATTCTAATGCTTAGTTTTCAATGCCATATTCCCTATTAAAGAGAGAGAAAGGGAGAATTTCCTATATGAAATTTGCCAACATGTTGGGAAATTTGATTGATTTTGACATAGTAAAAACCAGGCATAAGGGCGTTTCAATAATATTGACTTGTTTGAAATATGGATGCGAAAAAAGCAATAATTGAAAACTGAAGACGCGATAAGATTCCAATCAGATTTTAATATCGCAATTTATCACGCGTTATTTAACTTTGCCAAAATTATTTTGTTGTTTGAAGGTTCAGATTAAGAAAGTTTTCACTCATGCCGGAACCTAATATGTTATGTCGAATCCGAACAGTCAAGTTAAAAGCTTTAATTTTTCTATTTTTGTCTTACTCTTAGAGTTTTACTATTTCCCTGCAATAATAGTTGTAATAAAACAAAAAAATAAAAAAAATTTCATAATTCGCAAAACAAAAATGAAAGAAGAAAAAAGAAAAGTTAAAATTTTTCATTCAACTTTCCAACTTGACTGTGCATGCAACATTAGAATAAAATTCAATTGGTAAAAATTAGGGGACAAGCTTACTTACTCAAAATTTTTCAGTAGCCGAAATCAAAATTTTAATAACAGCTCTTAACGGTTTTATTGATAAAGAGAGATTTGTTGAATTTTAATATTTGTATTTCTGAAGCTACAAAAAAATTATGAGCACTCAGTCAACTAATTGCTCGGAATATGTAACCACATAGCAAGATTTCTTGAGCAATTCTGATTTTACACGTGTGTTAAACAAAATATGAAGTTTATTGAAAAAAGTAATCGTAAATGAAAGAAATTTGTTTGGAAAAAATAAAAAAAATAAAAGTGGAAAATAAATGTCTACATTAAAATACCTTTAAATGGGCATATATGAATAAAAAAAAATTGCAGAAAAAAACTAGCCAGTACGAGCCAGTCCGTACCCGTCCCCAGTTGTCTTTCCTCTACCGCCTACGAACTAGGCTTGCCGGCAAGAAAACTTCCCTAGAGAAAAGGGAAATAAATAGTATTTAAATGGCTACTCAGTACGCATAGTCTATTGTTGGTATCAAAAATACCTCAAGTCTGATTCTCATACTTGTCTGTGTTAGCCTAAACATTTTGTATATTCATTTTATTAATTTATTATGGCTCTTTATAATTGCTGCATCTTGAATTCTTGCTACAATCATACCGATTAAAAAACTCATCGTTTTTTATTGAATGCTTTACATTCGTTTTAACTATCAATTTTTTTTGTACCTATAACTGTTAAATAATAAATTTACAAGTCAAAATTCAAGTGATTACGCGATAGCGAAAGTAAATGATACACATTTATTTATTTCCTTTTTTTGAAAACGCAAGACGTAACAATTTTTAATATTTTTATTCACTTATGAAATGAGATTATTAAATAATTGTATTTTTTTATTGTATTTAAGTATGAATATATATATGTATATAGGTACTTGGCGATGCGTTTCCGAATTCCTTTTTAAATTTTATCTCTTATAAGTTGGGCATCAATTATATAAATGTAGACAAAATCATGAATATTGTGATGTTACCATTTTGAAAACTTTCTTTTCACCTTATTTGCCACATTTTAGGTAAGTGCTTTGTTACAATTACACCCACATCACAAGGTTCAAGTGACTGAATACATTACTTTGCCTTGTATAGAAGCCAGTCATCTAACTATGGCTGTATAATATAGGTTTTAATTGGATTGTTTACTTTGTTTTGTTAAATTGTATATAGTATTTCATGGAAATATTTTTAATAATGATCTTTGCAATTTTTTAAATTTAATTTAACATGTAAACATGTACCATGTGAATTCTGCATGCAGCGCAGCGCTGCATGATGTCTCTATTTCTAATGTCGCTGAACAGAGGCCAATACATAAAATTTGAATTATTGTAATTCAGCGGCAGTATTACCAACAATGAAAGCTTAATTTTTTTATTATGTCCCTTTTTTTGAGAAACAAATGTCAAATGAAGGAACAATTAATTGGATTTGTAAAAAATAATGAATTCTTATATGATAAAAAGGCATTTTATTTCAATGAACTTCCCGTCGATAGCACCTACACACATCCAGTCATAAAACTCGTTAGCGATTCAAAAAGTTTAAATATGAATCGTAAACTGCTACCAAAATAGTTATTTTTTTATTTTTTCATGCTTATCAATTTCCATTTCAGTAACAAATTTTATATTAATAAAATAATTTAAAATAATCGAGCAAAGCAAACAAACATTAACAGCTGTCGATGAGAAACAATGTCAAAAAAGTATGCATGTCAGTTTGGCCTGCGGATATACATGCATCACTGCATGCAGAATACCTGCACATCTGTTTAGGGTATAAAAACTAGTGATGCACCGATTACTATTATCATTAATCGTCACCGCAGGTTAATATCCATTTTGAGGTTAATCGTAACCGGCGATTATTACGGTAATCGTACAATGCGGTTATTGAAAAAATTTATATTTTATTGAACGCACTCGTTTGTACTACTACAAAGACCTGAGCTTTCTTTTGACACACGAAAAAAAAAAACGTTTTTTAAAAGAAGTTAAAACTATTTTGGATTTAAAAAAGGTCAAATTTTGTATTTTGCTAACTTTATTTTTCTTTTTTCAAAAGATTAAACATAAATTTGCTGAAAGCGCTTTGGACAACAAATTCTAAATACAATAGTTGATTAGTTACATGGATTCGAAACAGGGACTGTTTGACCAAAATGTCAAAATTCTACCCCCTTCAACTCGGCAAGTTTTTGACCGATCTCGGTGTGGAACTACTACCCAATAAGACTAAACTTTGTGCAAGTTTTAGTCCGATCGATTTTGCAAATGGGTCCTCTGTAGTGTATTGTTTTGACACTCGAAAACATTCTCAAATATTTTTAATTGGTTCCAGCAACAGTAAATTAAGTTAAACCAATTATTGGTTTTTTTTTACACTTTTACACTTTTACACTTTTCTCTTTTACTTTTACTTTTCTCAATTACAAAAATGCAATCAACTAAATTATTTAATAGAGTACTTTTGAATAGTATATAGCAAATACATTCTGAATTATTAATTTAAAGACAATAATCGTAACCGGCGGCCATATCGGCGCATCACTAATAAAAACCACCGAGAAGAGATCTTTCAGCTGTTGGAATAAAGCGTTCGTTGATTAAAATCAATATGCGTAACGAGTGTGAAGGCTAGCAAATCAAAAATATCCTTTTGAATTTTATGTATTGTATATTAATGTTTATAGGTGCATTTATACCTTTTACAGTTTTTATTCTTTCTGTACAATAATGCAATAAATTAGTAAGTTGTTTACATAAGAAGAATATACCTGTAATTAATTAGTTAGTCACACCCCTAGGAGTTTTTCATAAAAAGCGTAAAAAAGTTATAATTTTTTTTCAAAAACTTGAAAATTGTAATTTATAATATAATTTTTTTCGCTTTGTAAAAAAAGTTCAGGCCTGTATTTTTATACCCCATTTTGTTTGCTTTCTCAATTTTGGTTAGAATTCTCCTGTAATCTGAATACAACCCTGTTAGTCGATAGGAATTTGAAGAAAATAAATGGAAAACATATTACTATTAGAAAACTAACTATCATCTTGGGAAATAAGTTTAAAATTAAATAAGTATATTAAAAAGATATATGTTGAATTGAAAAAAACGTCATCTTGTTATTATATACATATATTCAAACAATTTGCAATTATCTCACTTTTATTAGATATTTTCGAAATATAAAAATTTAACCGTCAAATGAAATTATGTAAGTACGAGAAACTCGACAATGACTTCAATTTAAATTTGAAAATGGTTGCCAAAATAGCTCAATTTTGGTTCCGTGTGGATAGCTATAAAAAAACTCAAATTATTGGCAATAGTTTGTCTAATCTAATACCGTTCAAACAGTGGTTACAAATTCAAAAATAAACATTGGCTCTGTATAAAAGTAGTGGTGAAACAAATCGGGTGCCAGGAAAAAATGATTAAAATCCATTTAATTTAATGAAGAAATAATTAAAATTTTTTTTAAATGCATTCAAGGCATGTAATAGCAACCCATGGTAACTTAATTTTGGCTGGATAGTTTTTGAATAAAACACATATGTATCTATGTATTTATATATGTACAAAGTTATGTGATAAGCGCTCAACGGTCGTTATTTTTTTATTTCACTAGCTGATAATTTTCAAAAAACTTATACCAGAGAAACAGATAGCCGTAACAAGGAACGTCAATCAAAGTCCATATTAGCTGCGTTTTATTCGCCACTTGCTTCTAGTTATGTAGAACTAGCAGCGATAATTGTATGGGAAAACAAAAACAAGTTGTTTAACTACATCAAATTCTATTGTGAACTGCCAATAGTGAAAGAAGAAGCATGACAGTTTTACAAAACAGAAAAAGAGGAAAAGATTTGAAATTTCTGCGGCGAAAAGAAGTTAAAAATTAAATTAGAAACGAAAACTGTGATTAGAGATGTGTTAATTATCTAAAATTGTTTGTAAACCCGAAACATTTTGCAATCTATCACCTTTCAACCCTTTTAACGCAGCTGTAATTTTCGAATCAAAAACAGAAGTACTGTTTTACATATTTAAATACATATCGCTCATTTACTAAATAAGTCTGTCATAAGTCAAAAAACACGAATTTTGAGTTAAAGATGCAGAATTATTCATTTTATCACGCTTCATATTGTGTAAAAATTTCATATTAATATCTTGTATACTCTGCGCGTGTGAATTACAAGATTTCTTCTTTTTTCTGCAAAGTGGGAGCCAATTAAAAACTTTAAATGCGTTTTCTGCAAAATCGCGTTTTTTGAGTTATGACAGTCTTTTAGTAAATAAAATTATAAATTATTTTAATTAATATGACTGCATAAGAAGTAATTCATAACTCTCGTACATGTTTGCAAGACATATTTTAAACTTAAATTGCTATTCTCCACTACAGTGAATTTTTTTTTTTAACTTTAGGCATGATTTTCATCAAATTAATTAAAAATGAAACTATACCGTGGAACAGTAGTCAAGACTTCCAAAATTAACACCTAGATTTAATTTTCACAGTCTACTAAAAATATCATAGATTCTCATTTTCATTCTTTCTTGCTATGAATAATGTCCTATAGGAAGTTTGGTAATTATCAATTGTCTAAGTGCATTTATATATTTTCAAGCTGAAACATCAGCTATGCAAGTATTTAGGGCCTGTGTGAGATGGACTAAATTTTGACAAATGGCTAGATATTCCAGAACTGTCAACAGAAGAAGAAGAAGACAAGTGGTTTTAAATTCAATACATTTATTTTGCTTTGAAATAAATTTAGTTGTGAAATAAATCATGGATGAATGCACAAAAACAGTTGCATTATTTGCTAATGCAGTTTTTTTATATTTCATTATAACTTATAGAGATGTGAAAAGAATAATAACTAGAGCAAAAATCATCGTTCGCCGCAACTTTGTTTATTATCTATTTTTTTTTATTAATTTTCCATTCTGCGACCATTGTCAATACTTCATATGAGAATTAAATATTTAAAACCGTTGGATGGTCGATTCACCATTACCGTGGTATATATATATACCATATGCATATATTTATAATTAATTGTTTACCAATACTTTCTTTCAGAAATGTTCAAATTTGTACTTATTGCTTCGTGCCTTCTGATAGCTGTCGTACGCTGTCAGGATCTTAAAGTAGATGTCGTTAGTGTCCCCGAAGTTTGTGAACAAAAATCTAAGGTTGGCGATATGCTTACCATGCATTACACTGGTACACTTACTGATGGCAAAAAATTCGATTCGAGGTAAGTGGAAAATTTTGTAAATTAGCAATTAAGCACACCATATTAATGACATTATTGTTTACATTGTAAATGCATACAGCGGCTCACAACTTAAATGGTGATGTCAATTTTAAATTACAAAAATGACAAACAACTCACAATTTTGAAATTTATTTAAAAAAACCAAAATGAATCTTTAAAGTCAAGATAATCCTTATTAGACAATAAAAATAATTATTGAAAAACTCATAAATTGCTAACACTGCAATGCCAAAAAAAGGCCAAAAATACATTAGAAGAAATTACACAATAGCATTTATTATAGTATCATATATTTATGTCTTCTTTGGATGCATTTCAGAAAAGCTGATTTCAAAGTGATTAATCAAAAAATCAGTAATCAGAGTTTGCGTCTTAGAAACGACATGATGTAAATTTTTGAAAATTGTGAAATGTTCTAGTTTCCTTCCAAAAATAAAATTATGAACTGTAAATTTCTGATTTTTTGTCCGCAAAACGCACCCAATATAACTTTAATTATATTCATTTTTGATTTTCATATTCTTCTTTAGTGCGAAATATCGAAAAATTAAAATATGTGTACAACTACTATGCAGAATGTGCATAGAGAATAGCTCCTTCCAAAAGAGTTGATTTCTCCACGAAATCTTTTTTCTTTTACTAGTTTTTTATAAACTTTATATTATTCTTTTGATTTCAGCAAGTACTATATCTATATCTATATCTTTCGTCGTCTATCCAAATTTACGATATACCTCGATTCGCCATTGATATTTTTCATTTATCAGTTTACCATTTTTTTACGTTGATATTTTTAATTTTCTGGCTTTTTATTTTAATTATTATGATGCCCTCTAGCGCTATTCTTAGGACGATTTTAACTTCCAAATTCTATTAGACTTTGGGAAAAAAATTCTGTAATATTTGTTATTTTTATTATAAAAATCGCTTGTATTATATACATAAGCTGTGAGCCACTGTATGTATGCAAAATATTTGCATGCTGAGAAGGCGAGGAAGCGGTGTTAGTGGCTGCATTGCGGATTAAAAGCGTAAACAATCGCCCGGCATCATCGTAAATTAGGCGCACTGATAAGCGATCTTTTTGCATTTTTGTGGTCAGACGTTGAACTTTTGGTGGAATCGTTGAAATATTTGAATTCACTTTTGAAAAGGCAAACAATTTAGAACTTTTTATGTGGGTACGATATAGGCAGCCACCAGTTTAATGAGAAGTGATTTAATCCACATACATTTATACATATGAATAGAAAGGAAACAACCAAATGATGGGTATAGTGGTACAGCAAAAAAGTAAAATGTGTTTATACGTATGTAACTATGTGGTGTAAAGATATCTTTTATCTATTGAAATGCATTTGATGACATAATCATTCATCAAAAAGAAACAATGCAGCAGCGTTATATAGCTTCAAAAAGAAAATCCAATAAACTCACTGCTGCGAAGAGTTATGTGCCCCAAATGAATACATACACCAACAAAGTAATTATATTAAAATAAGAATTATTTTCAGCTTAATCGGTATAGAATTTCATTAACGTATGTATGTAGTTGTTGTGTAAATGAAGCAGTGTAACTTATTTACATAAAAAAAATTCATATATACATATGTATGTATGCACATTATGTGTATTTACATTTATTAAGATTAGACTAAAATTTTCTATGGAAAGATTGTAGTCATTTTAGATTCAGAGCAAGCAGAAAATTGAAAAAAGTGAACCTCAAACATATTTAATTTATTTTGGAAGATAAAGGTAAATTTGAAGTACACCACTAAATCATGTAGAGTTTTGTATTTCACTATCGCACATATGCCTTCGTCAACTGATATAAGGTTGAAAAAATAAAACAATGTGAAAACTTTACACTGAAAAAATACCCTTTCAACAATAGCGTAAATTTATTGGCTGTGATATTGCTCTAAAAACATAATTATTCTATTATTAATTTATTATTTTACCGAATTTAGCTAAATAATCATTTAATTAACTAAATTAATAATTTGTCTATTTCTTCATGATTAATTTAATAATTAAAAATTTTAATTATTTTAAGAACCTGGAGCTAATTTTAAGTTTTTACAATTACTTACAAACACTCAACAACAAATTACAGCTTTTTCTATCTATTGATCAGTTGTACATATATAATTTGTCACTATCACTTGGATTTTTTGGGTGGTGTAAACTGATACTCTTGAAACCTTGGTTTGAACTCCAGAAATCTTTAACCTCTCCTTGATTTCATTTGAGTCATTTGAAATTTATTGAAAATTTATTACAAATCTGAAATTTAATTTAATCATCAAATTTAAATAGTTAAGCTATTAATTTTTCAAATAAGGCGGGTACGTAGTTCTCTTGAAATATTATGCTAGGAGGGTAAACCTATTGTATACTGGAAAATCCTTTTGAACAGGATTTTATGCCAACAGTAACAAAATAATGTTTCCAGTTTTTCGTTCAGCATATTCATATCGGAGAAACTTTTTGTTAAGTGGCTGATAATACATAATTTGTATTTACTGATATCGAAAACCTTTTTCTGAATATGGATAGTAGGCATACGTATGTACGTATGCATACTTTGATATGCCTAGGCATATAAACTTTTTATGACCGGAAATCTATTTAAAAAATCTGCTCAGATTATTAAAGCTACCAGATTTATCATGGTACGATGAGGACCTTTTTCAAATAAAAACGTACCTTAATCAATTTTATACATTTATTTATTAATATTTAAGTTATAAAACATACAACCTAAGTACTTCAGATTGATAATATAGTAATTATTATATTGGGTATGAAAATAAGTTTCCGCTCTATTTAAATAAAACAGTTTGCTTATTTAAACAAAGTAAAGTACAAAGAAAATTTACTTAAAGTAAATTCCATCGGAGGCAACAACTTTCTTACACCTTTCAAGTACTAAACGAATACCTCAAAGAAAGAAGTCTGGTTCTTTTGAAGCGGACCAACTATCAAGAAATGTTTCGATAATTTTTGAAGTGAAATTTCTTTAGCGAGGGTAAATCGAAAATTTTGCAACGGAAGTCGTGTTGTTGTTGCACTCATACGAAACAAATAAGAAACGAAGTTATGCTGTTGTTAGCAGTGTGGCTTCTCCCGCTAAATTTAGTGCTTTTTGAAAATTAAAACGCGGAAAAAAGTGATTTAGCGGTCAGCGGGTTTTTTAACGTGTTTTTACCAATTTAAAAGACACTAAATGCTCCGCTAAATAATGCATTTTCTAAATAATCCTAACAACATTTTTTACCGAAACAATGAGCAATGAACTTATTTAAAACCAAAGTTCGTAACCGTAAGTCACTCAATTCAAAAAATTCTTTACTTCATATAAAAAATGGATTAAAACACCAAAATTCATTTAGTAATGAAGAGAATATAGATTTCGACATCGATATGTGATAGTTATAAATTATTACTCTGTATATTTTTTTGTGATCAAAGTGTATAAAATACTCTTTTCCCATTATTTTGTTTTAGTTTTTCTTGTGATTGTATAATTTAGAAATGCTCTTAATTAAAAACTTTAATAAAAATACATGAATTTAACTAATTTTAGTTTTAATACAGCAGAATCTCTATAATTCGTAACCGCAAGGGACCAGCAATTTTTTACGAATTACAGAGGTTTTCGATTTAACGAGATTCCGATTTAACTTTTTCACCCCCGAGTTTTTCCTCAAAATCTTTGTTGAGTTTATTCAATATTTTATGCAAATATTAAAATAAATTTAAAAAAATAATATGTCCAGGACTCTTAATCCTTACAGTTATCCTTAAGTTTTTAAATGGGGCATAATGTCTGCTATAACTTCTGTAACCAGGAAGCCAATTTAGCCAATTTAGGGCGATGGCATTGCATGTATACAATCCACTCATTGACAGCCAGCATCCATATTTTAAATGAAACTCAAATAAAATGGAAACCGTACCTCCCATTTTACTTAAGTTTTCGAACATTGTTGGGATATACGTTAACGAGGTTAAAATAAGAAAAATACGAATTAACGGTTTTGTAGTTTACGGCTCTTTTGGCGTATCTTGTCAACCACGAACACAAAAAATTCCTTAAAAAAGTGAACGTAGCTATCTACAATGATTGATTTTTTTCGAATCATAGTTTCAAAGAATTTTGCTTTGCATTACGAATTATAAGAGGTTGTCAACAACCAATTTCGATTTATAAGAGGTTAAACAGACCTTGTGTTGTTAAAAAATACGAATTAGCGAGGGGAAAATGTGTAGAGTTTTTGCGAATTAAAGCGATGTTTTCCAGGGACCAGCAGTTTGTTACGAATTATTGAGATTTTCGAGTTAACGGGGTACGAATTATCGCGATTCTACTGTATATAAAAAATTTGTGTTTAACACTTTTATAAGGAAAAAAATTTAGCGCTTTTTCAATTAAAATACGCGTTTTTTTCTTCATTTTAGTGGATTTTGAAAAGCAAAAGTTGGCCACACTGGTTGTTAGTGTTTAGCGAACGAAGTCATATGGAGATCGGCTGCATACAATCATGCAGAGAGTCGACTTCTTGCAGTTTTATCTCAATGTGCTTTAGTGAGAGAGCTTAACTGCATATAGCTACTTTTCTTTCAGGTATCATATAAGTGATAAATGTAGAAAGAGGAAGAGTGCAAAAGCTTCAACAACAACGGCCACGATTTGTTTTTGTTGCACTCAAACAAAATCAGTAAGAAACGAAGTTATGCAGTTGTTATTCGGCTACGCACAATCAAGCAGAGAGACGATTTCTCGTAGTTTCATCGCATGTGCTTTAGTGAGAGAGTCGATAGAGAAGTCTCGGCTTGATTGCATATAACTGAACTTTCTTTTCATGTTTTATATACGTGTACTAAGACGTGTTTGTGCCGATAAGTGTAGAGAGTATCAACAGAGAAAAAGCAGTCATTTGCCCATAGACAAAATTCACAAAAATCAAACAAATTTGGTGTCATTTTAAAGGTAATACTCCAACTAAAAACTACAAAAACTCTTGGCGAAAAAAATAATTAGCCCACACTAATTGCAGCTCAAGGTCGACAATTTTTTCACAGAAATGTTTAATCATTCGATTTTAGTTTTTTAGTCTGTTGAGTGATACATAAATTCTTAATGATATCCTGCCGAAAGTTCCCGATTTTACATTCGCAATTTATCAAGGAAATTTTTGGTGTTTTTTTTAAATCAAGGTTTGAATGCTAAAAATTCTGCATTGTTTTTAAAGTTAAGTATTTTTGAAAACACGAAATCTGAAAATTGACGAATTTTGGGAGAGAAAATCAAGAAAATATGTGAAAATTTGTTCCTGGATTTTTTCACAATTTCAGAAGTCATCTTTCTTTATCGGAATATGTAAACACATGCTCCGCTATCTTTCGCTCTCAGCGAATAATTTAATTCGAAAATAGCTCTGAACACGATTCCAACATTAAAGGATTCCAATGAAAATTGTTTAACTTTCTGAAAAGTTCAATATTTTAACTGTAAGCTTAGTTTATGTCGAAACCAAAACAGGCTGATTAAAACTGGATTTTAATAGCACACGAAATTTCATGAAAATCAAAGCGATCCTTCTAATTTTGTTCCTATGTTGTATGGGATCTAATCATTGTGCGCTCTCGAAAAAAGGCAGTCTGTACTTCCGGTCTATTCCTTCCAAGTATTTCTTGACCAGCTGTACAATGGCTTAGCATTATAGCAGTATCAGCTTGTAGTGCTTTTTGTCCAATTCCGGTCGTTTTTCATCCAATTCTCGGTTCAAACGTGTTAATTGGAGTCGATAACGATCGTTGTGTTAGTTTCGGACGGCATCACCAACAATTGTGCAATTGGCGTCCTCACGTCGAAACCACCATTATTGAATCGAATTCAATTCTTTACATGAATTTATAAGTTGTTTTCGATGGAGTAAAACTTGCTTTTTGGAATAAATGTTGAGATTTCAACGTGCGGCATCTATCTGAAAAGGGCGGGAACTTATTCCCATAACTAATAATAAAAAACATATTTTGATAAATAACTTTTTATTGGATTATATATAAATGGACGGCTTGATAAATTATAAATAACAACATTTTACGTTCCGTCACTTGAAATATATGTCTTTATAAAATTCTTCACAAAAAATATCATTTTGTTAATTGGATTAATATCTATTTGAAAAAATATCTTAATATACAACTTTCGAAATATAACTTTTGTTTAAAGTGGGAACTGTTATCTAGTTTAGTCTAATTTTTGTCGAAATTGTCCCTCAACTTTCGGTAATAGCTTAGCTTAGCAACGCAATAAAATATGATAGCATATTAGAAAAACACAAAATCAAATTTTAAAATTATTTATTTTCGAAAATCGTACTGAAGCAGCATACTTGTTGGCTTTTTGCGGATACTGTGCAGGAATTTCAGGAATCTATGGCTTAAAATTAAAATTAAAATTGTCTAAAACTATAAAGCTTACTAAGAAAACGAGTTTTACGTCTGAACCGAAGATATACGCAGATAAGGAAATATAGTATATCATATAAAAGACTTTAACGTGTAAAAATTAAAAGCAACACATCAAGCCGTGCCGAGCGTCTTAAAACTTTAAACTCTTTTAAGCCGTGCCTAAATTAGAATATTTTTCAAACAAAAGATAAATACTTCCATATAAGTTGGATAAGTGATTATCTTTCATAAATCACTAAACTAACTATGATTTTATACAATGTAAATTATTTACAACCAGTGCATAATTTTTGACTCGCATCGGGTTAACCATATACTTACACTTTTTGGTTTCCTTTAGTTTTTTTTTTTAATATTTCAACCGTTTATTCACCTTGAAAATATTGTTAAAACAGTGGCACATCTAATTTTCAAAATCTTAACGAAAACAATTTAGTTTTTGGTCCAGCTTTTTGCTGGACCATCATCTAGGCATCTATAATAAAAAAGATTGAGTACACAGAGTTGCATTCATGAATTAACGGAAAAGAAATTTGGCCGTTTTTTTAATTTTTGGAACTTTTAAGCATTATTGAGTTGAAGTAACCACATGCGAGAAAATTTTTTTAAATTTTATCGAATCGGGTCCACTCTGGTATAGAGGGGTTTTTTTGGGTGCTGATAATACAAGGTTAAAATCTTGTATTTCAAAATTAAAACTCGGTTTTTCAATTAAAAGCTTGCCTCTCAAACTAAATCGGTTTTCTGAATTTTTAACAACCTCAAAGGTTGGTATAATTTTCTACCCTGCCCATAATATTCCCTTTTTGAAATGGTTTTGGCAACTGAATGAGTTTTATCAATTTAGGGATAGAGGATTAAAACCTACTTTATTTCTAAATTATATCTGTAACTATATTATATGTATTATAATATTTGGAAAGCTTTTCGAAAAAGCATGCATTGTGTAATGTCCTGCAAATTTCGTAAATGCAATTTTCGAAGGAAATTACTATATGATGAAGTTATAATCAAATCACAAAGGTGAATGTGATTGCAAGCTCTATTATGCTTTATGCAGAATGTAAACATCTCTCACTTGGTATTTAAATTGACTTGAAAAGTTTAAATTTTATTGGTGCATGCAGAGATTTTTGCCAACTTTGTCATTCCGTCATCATCGTCGTCATCTTCATGGTATGTGAAGTTTATGAAGTGAATGCCAAAGCAAAGTATGAGCAATTCATTTTGGGGAAGGAGAAAGTTTTTGATTTCTGTTTAATTTAGCGTGATTTAATTTTGCAACTTTTACTACTGCTATACTGTGTAGCTAGGTAAAACTGAACGAAGCAACAACACTTGTTGATTCTGTAAGATGCTCTGCTCCAAATCATAACTAGCACTAACAATATCTTACATGCTGCACTTAACTTCGCCATTAGTCGTTGTTTGATAATCACTTTAGATGTCATTTCAGCTAACGCTTTGATGTCAGATTAGCTTATATTTTCATTTTTCGTCAACATTTTCTGGTAGCTGTTTATAAAACACAGCAACAAAATTTAAAAAATGTTCTAAAAATGCCGGAAGCTTTTGTTTGTTTAACCTTTTCACAACTCATTATCAGGTGGTTTCTCGCAACTTAGTCAGCGAAGCAGATAAACAACATTTTCGACGGTGCAATGAATTCACCGGAAATTACCAACAACATACTTGCTAAATTTCTTCTGGCTTTCTTACCATCATCTTCATTGCAGCGGTAATAATGAGAATTCTTCAGCTTAATTCATCGTCCCCACCATTCCTTTACTCTTTTTATTCACTTATATAGTTTTGGTGTCGTACTAGAAAAATTATATTTTGCGTATTAAGGAAAATTAAAGCAGTTGTAAAAGTAGCAATTGAGAAAGGAGCAAAAACCACAACAAAAACAACAAGAACAACAGCAGGAATGCTGGAAAGATTATCATGGTACAATTAAAAGCTTTCATCATCTACTTATGTTTGCTCTACGCTCAACACAGCGCATAACATGCCTTTAATGCTTCAGGTAAATTGTTTTCATTCAACGCAACTTAAAGGAACAACCAGCCTCTTTTTTTCTCCCTTCATTCGCATCAGACAAATGTCACATGCATGCACTTGAAGCATTTTTGTAGCTTTCTATGAAACTCAATTTATTGTGAATGTTGCTGCAGTGGCTGCTGGTTGGGACAGCTGAATACATCCATACATACTACATACATATTAAAATGAGCAAATGCTCATCAAATACATATAACATAAAACTCAGAAACAGTGACCAATATCTTTTCCTTTTCAACGACCACGTACAAAACATTTGATCATTCAATTCAGTTTGGAACATCAAACTTGGCTAGGTTTAATCGGAAACCCAATTACAACTCATCTCAGTTGAAAAACGAAAACAAAAAAAATAACACAAAAGAAATTGAGGAGGAAAACTATTTGAGCATAAAATACATCGCGAAGGAAATTATTGCATACGTGCCTGATTAATTATAAAAAGGATTAAATATATAAAATACGTCGCTTGGATAGCATCCTTTGGAAACTAAAGCACAGTGAACAAAATATGATTTTTTGTAATAAGAAAACTCAAAAATTTTAATTTATAAAGAAATTCAAAGAGATTTCATGTAAATTACAAAGTTTAATAAAAAGAACACAAATAAAAAAATGAGCTCTGAAATCAGAAAATCTTTATTTTGCATGATCTCTTTTTTTGCACTATTACTTATTATTGTCTTTGTTGTTGCCTTTCGTTTAATTGCTGGTGCGTTGAACTTTTGTGTGAAATATTGACATACATAAAATAAAACAAAGAAAAAATTTAAAAAGTCAAGAACACTAGAGAATAAGAAGTAAAAACTGCGATAAAAATGTATTTGTTTTCAACTCTCGCCATTCGAATTCGGCACACAACCACTAAGACAAGGCTTGGCAGGCAGGTCTTTGACTTACGACCACGAACACTTTCTATATAAAGGCAAAAACTTTATTAAATTTTGTTTTGCAATAAAAGCAGATAAACCGATCTTCTTGGTAAAGCATTGTTCATGCGAAAATTACGAACGTAGCAATTTATTTTTGTTTTGATTTTATAAACAGGGGCAGCAGCATAATAAAACAACTAACATATTACCACAACTTTTGAAACAATTTAAAAATTTTCATTTGAAAAGAATTTAAGTAGTAAAGGCTTAATATTATGCAGGTTTATGTTTCTTTAGATTTGTAAAGGAAGTGCATTCCATAGTCTAATGGTGTTAACGAAAAACATTCTAGATCAATAGAATTAAATTGAATTAACTGATGGGTAAGTTTGTATATGCAGGTGCGGATACAAGTGGTGGGGAGGGGTGGGAAACGGGGGGAAATTTCACCCTCCCCCCAAAGATTTTCAAACACATAAAAATTTGATAACTTAAACAGGCAAAAAGGTGAACGCAATTAGTTATTGTTGTTTTTACTTTACTTTTAATAAATTATTTATTAATTACTTTAATTGCTGTAGTAAAAATTACTAAATTATTTTATGGTCCTCTTCGACTAATAAATTAATAATGAATAAACCCATCCGAGTTTCACACCCATTATTTAAAATTGCTAATAATGCACTAGTAGATTTACCAGCACCCATTAATATCTCAGCTTGATAAAATTTTGTTTTGTTTATAAGAATAAGGAATAATCTTGCTCATTAAACCACTTTCTTTCTCTATAGAAATGTGCTAAAATAATAATGATACCTAAACCAAATAAACTTGAAAACTCAGTGCCCTCATATAGACCTATAAGTTTACTGGCAATATTCTCGAAAATATTCGAAGTAGTAGATTGCTAATAACACTGTATGACAGTGAAAATATACTAGCAGAAAAAAACCGCATACTCAGAATTTTAAATTGACCCTCAAAATCTGGACTTAGGTCCGAAAAACCCATTTTTGATAGGTTAAAGCATATACTTGTCTGTAACTGTATTAACTGCAAACCTCGAAGAAAGTATATTTAAATTCATTTTTTTTTACACTGTGTAGTACAAGAAAATAAGAATATAGTTCCGAATCACCAATCGTCATAAGCACGGTATTTCTGAGCAATATCATCAATATTGTCATTGACTTTCTGGGATTCAAAAAATATTGCTGTGCCATATTTTTGGACATTCAAGAAGCGTTCGACAAAGTTTGGCATCAAGGGCTGTTATACAAATTAAAAAATTTACTTCCTGCTCCATTTTATTTGGTCTTAAAGTCCTATCATTCTATGTCAAAGTAAATGATGAAACATCAGCCAAATGTCAAGTGAAAGCCGGAGTACCACAGGGCAGTGTTCTGGGTCCTGTTCTGCGATTTTTACCTGCGACTTGCCTGAAACTGATGGTGTTACTATAGCTACTTATCCAGACGATACTGTCATTTTAACGTCAAATTAATCTCCTACAGAAGCTGCTCGAACAGCTCCACGACGTTCAACAATGGCTACTTCGTGGATGAGTGCTTGACTGGAGTTCCATCTGCCTCAGGTTCGATTTCCAGATGGGGTTAAATTCTTAAAAAATGTCCAAATATATACGTGACTCAAGTACCAGTTCAACGGGTTCTATCCTCAGGGATAGATGGTTCATATGGAGAATTTTTATTTTTTATTTCCCCCTAAAAATGTTTCCTGTATCCGCCACCTATGCTATTCAAAAGAGAACATTTAGATGCTTACAACGACATATAAATTGGAATACCGGGGTTAGAGGGCAAAATATAATGTAAATATAAGTTTGTATATAAAAGTATATGAAAATGAACTACATTTAATTCTGTTTTCAATTAGCTATAAATTTTCAAAATCCATCAAAGTTCAATTCAAAATTCTGAGTATTCAGTTTTTTTCTACTTGACTAGACATACGACATGTGCAAACCTCGAAAAGAATATATTCAATTTTTTTTTGTTACACTGTGCAATAAACACTGTTGAAAAATTTTCTTTTTCTTTTTCGGAAAACTTGGTCACCAAAAATTCTAATATAAGCGGTTCCAAGGAGTGAACCCAACAATCTCTTCTCTAAAAGTTATGAATATCCCAAAATCTGGAGAAAAAAAATATATGTATAAACTCTTGAATACCAAATTTGTATAAGTAAAAGAGGGTCATAAACTAAATACCCCTCTAATATTCACATATATGTTCTAGCGGATTCTAGGAGGGAGGATAGACCCCCTGACCTTACCGATGAATTTCCCATATATTTTATTCGTTGATCATGAAAGAAATGCAAATTATAAGGACTAAAAAATTGAAACCTCCCGTTTTCTATCTGCCACCTTCTGGTTGAAACAGTTCACATGATCGAGCGGCTATTGTACATACATTCGAGTTATAAGGGATTAACACGAAATCGATGGTTATACGTTGACACCTTGCAAGCAGTTTTTCACCACTTTTGGGAGAGACGTCAAAAATGCAATAAATGTACAAAAATAATATGTACAAATTGGGTTCAAAATAACTTTATGTAAGAAAAAAATGTTTTTGGAATTATTTTATCTTATTTTGAACTTTTTTTTTACATATTGTTTATAGAAATGTGTATTAGTTAGTTAATATATTTATGAAATTTTATCAATTTAATTTACACATCAGATTTGAATCAGATGATTTTGTTTTTAATATTTTTTTATTGTACTGTTATGGCAGATAGAAAACTTTTTTAATTCTTCTAATTAATATCGTATAAGAAAACTTTAATTTTGTTATATTTACCCATACTTTCATGAATTTTGTTCACCGTGTAAAATATAGAAATACGTATTGTTGGCGGAGCATGCAATCATGTTTCAAAACATGAGAAGCATCTACCACAAAGGAGCCGCAAGCTATCAACCATCAAACTTACTGCACTGCAATGATGTGTTCAACTGAATATTTACTACAGTTCGTTTATGAAGCAGAATGGTGGGGAAACAATTAAAATCTAGTTATTTTGTTTAAGTAAATAGATTTGATCTGCCACAAAATTTATTTTACAATCACACTATAATTTGTTTTTATCAAAAATTAAAAATTTAAAAATAAAATTAACCATTCAAATTAACTATGCAAAAAATAGTTATTGCCATATGTAGCTTAATTACCCTCAATGTTAGTTGTTTCGGTTAATTAAATAATTGACTCTCATCTTGAGGAAAATCTATATCTTTATTTCTTTTGTGTACAAACCCCATTTACCAAACTGTCGATAAGCGTGTAAATTTTTACATAACTTTCCAGTTCTTTTGCGAATTGTAATTTGCTCTATTTGGTGGTTTTTGTATAGTTCAGTTCCTTGATAAAACTTTATTCTGTTACAATAATGATAAGATAATCGAGCACAGCTGTTGTGAAAATGATTCAGTATTTAAGTATATAGATAGAAAATGTAAACAATTGTGACTCAGCTGTCATTCATTAAAATAGTTAGGAAGATTATTATAAAAATTAAGATGTTTTGTATTATTTATATTCATTTTTCAGATTCAGAAATCAAATTAGTAACTTTCTACATTTCGGCTGTATTGAACCATTGGGGGTGACTGCTCCCACACAAATCATACAATTGAAACGGGATATCTTGGTAACTATAAAAGTTCCAATAATGAAATTACTTTTAGAACCGGAAGCTCACCGATCTAATTGAAAACTTTCCGAACAGAAAATTGACTGAGGATTCCCTACTAACTAATTATAATCGCTATAACATTGAGAAACTAAAGAAAGTTGTGTCAAACAAAGAGTTTATAAATCGACAGCATGACTTTAAACTCACAAAATCTACAACCGGAGAAGGTGCATGCAAATAATTAAAATGTTATAAATAATTTATTAAATATGAAAAGTCCAGTCACGTTTTTAGGGCTTTTGTCTTCCTGTCGTCTTATTCATCTACGTTTTACAGATGCTTAGATGATTGACATTTGGAAGCACGTGCGCTTGTACAATAAACGTAGTATAATCTTCGGCAGGGTAACAAGTTTGCTGACAATAGAAATAAACAGATCGAGTCTTTGTGTGTGTGACATTATATATGTATATTCCTAATGGTGAAGAGATGCATATTGAAAGTGATTCTGATGTATATCATTGAAAGCGTTTTCTTTGTTTTTTCATATGGCATGTCCGGGAAAAGATGCGCATCTCATTTACTTCCAAAAGAAGCGTTTAGAATATAGTTTAGTTAAGGTATAATGATTTGGGCACAATGTGTCCCAAAGTCTTTTGTCAGTTTAAAGGTATATTTATTTTTCAAATTCATAAAATTGCTTAAAATACTTAGTTAATAACAAATTTTGTAAACTTTTTAAGTGTATGTATATTTAAGAAATAGCGGGAAAATAGGAGACACGACATTTTTTATTCATAGGAATAAGGAAACAAAAAAGGCATCAACTTTAGAGAAAAACTCAGTCAGTGGTACATTGCGAAATCCGCAAAGCGCCAAAAACTTTGAGAAATCAGCTGTCATAATGGGAGCTTGCCAATGCTTTTAAAAAAAATTAAGGGTGATTATGTGAGAGGATTTCACCAGGGAGCAATGAGGAGCAAATTATATTTTAGTTCGGCCGTTGTGTTTCTACGTCTGACTAATTATTTTTATTTTGAATTTTTATTAAGAGCCTATAATTTAATAAGAATCCAAACAAGAACATTTTTCAACCCCTATCGGGAGAAGGAAATGTTGGGGAAATCGGTATTTTTTTTTTGTTTTTTTGTAAAACGCTCAAACTTTGTTTTTTATAAAAAGGTGTTTAAATAAAAAATAATTTTTGTGAGATTAAAGTCAAAGTGGCAGGTTTAAAAAAGAAACAGGTGCGTATGATGGGTAACCCTTTTTCCAATCACCCATTCAAAATACTTCTAACTGATGCATTTTAGATGCTTATTAATTTTTTACGCTGGGTTTCAAAATACACACGAATACGTATCTATGTATGTATGTCATTATAAAGAGTTGTGAACATATGTATGTAAGTATGTATTTGAAAATTTCATTAGTTTGCGTCGCAATTTCAGCGTAGAGTAACTATTGACCCGGAGACCTCCATTTACCGTATAAATAATTAATGCATATAGAAGAAGAGTGAAAGAAATATGTTTATACGCGAATAAAATGAAGACACGCTGTCAAGTAGGCGCCACATCATTCTAATCAGTGTGATGAATTACACAACATAGCCGTGGTCCACGGGCAGCTTTCAGTTTGTTTAGAAGAAAGAATTGCAGACATCGTCCTCAAAAACAACAACAAAAAAAAAAAATAAAACATTTTTTACTCTTAAAATTAATTTGTAACTTGTGTTATTTAACGCCAAAAAAGTTGGCCATAACTCTTTGCAGCCAGACGAAAATATATTCCAAGTACATGCACTACCCTTACACTTCCTCTCATCAGTCTCATTTTTCAAGTTTGTCGTTTTCGTTTAGTCGTTTTGTTCAGTTTTGCATATAGCTGTGCATACTGTTTTCTTTTTTCGTGGCAATGCTTCATTTTTTTTACACAACACAACATATACCCGTAAACTTAAGATGTGCTGCATTGTTGAAAAAAGTAGTGAAACAAAAACTACATACGAAAATATGTACATACATATATATGTAGTATGTTTATCTATGTTTCATAAGTTTCGTTTGGTTTTTATGGCGCAACAGTGTATATACATGCTTTTTGCAGAGGAATTGCAGCTTTATTAAGGTGTTTCCAACTGCCGCTATTATGAATCGTAATACAGTGACCAAAAAGTCAAGTGAAAGTTTTGCGTAATCATTGGCAAATTTTGCTTACGCATAAGGTAATGTTTAGTTGTATAATAGCTGCTTCACGGGCATCAAGAGTAATCAACTGCCAACCAATACAAACATAACGTGTTTGGAATGTCAATAATGAATCCGAATATGATTGTTTGGCAACTCGATTATGATCCGGTCAGTAATGCCGTTTTTTTTTAAATCGCTGCATGGATGTGAATGACTTTTAAATCAGAGTTGTGCAAGTATTGATTACTTCGGAATCAATTAACTGAAAATTCTGATTACTTCGTAATCAATTAATTGGAAATTCTGATTACTTGTAATCAAGAAAATTTTACTATTTCTATGCAGTTAGTCATAACGAGCTTTGCGAATCCGCTAATATTTGCGTGCTATATTATAGTTGTAGACGAATGAACCGTAGGTCTCGGTTTAATGCGAATTCGAACCGGGTGTTCGTCATTATCTGCTAACAGTTGGTGCCGTGCAGAAAAATTTTTATTTTTTATTTTTGATTTACTTTACCTACTACTTGCAATGGTAGGCAAAAACCTTTTGCATGAAATTATGATTATATTATGCTACGTATGTTGATTACTTGAGTACGTGGAATCATAATAAACTTTTTGATTACGTGTAATAATAACAAATGTTTTTGATTACAAGTAATCATTTTACTGTTTTTGATTACTTTTAATCATAATCATTATGAGGAATCACAATTATTAATTTTTTGATTTCGATTACAAATAATCATCAACAAACTTTTTATTTGTTGATTACGATTACACATAATCAGAATTATAAATTTGTTGATTACGATTACGTAATCAAAATGTAATCGTTATCAAAACTGCTCAGCTCCTCTGTTTGAAGTCACATATGCATAAAACATATTACACTTAAATATATGTATGGGATTTAAATTTTCCAACTTGACTCGTCCAACTTTGAAAGGAAAATTTCAATGTTTTTTAATTTCAAAACAAAAAATGATTCCATTTTATAATATTTGTGTCAAGTACAAGATTTGGTGTCCTTGGACCACTATCAACCAACTATTAAAATCATTCATAAACACGGAAACTATCGTATATGTAGTTACATACAATAAAATATATAGTTGATTCACAAGGCCTCATAAATAAAAGTTCCTATGTACTGTATAAAATCGAATAATAAATAAAACTTCATACATGTACTTCCGATGTAACTTAAAAACATATATTAAAAAATGAGCGTAAACTATGGGCTGTCACGCTCACCTCTCATACAACAGAAATTTGTAATTGTGTGTATCATAGGAACATATTTTAGGAGCACATAGCTGGACCTACAGTTTAAAGCCGATTTCAAACGGCGGTGTGCGAATTTTTTGTCGGCTTGGTGGTTTTGCCACTACCAATTGAGGTGTATACTTACACTATCTTATAATTCTCATATACTTCATATTGACAGTTAATATAAGGTTTATTATTATTAAATAAACCACCAGACGAAGACGGGAATCGAACCCGAACCTCCCGGATGAATGCCTAGTCTACCCACTAGACTGTCGAGGTCGTTAATACCCAAGATCATGCAAAAAATTTTGGAAATTGGTTAGCAGGAAATAGCAGCTCTGCTTAAAAACAATTCCAAAGTATCTAAATAAAAAAAGTTAATCAAATATTTTTGCTACTAAAAATGTATTTGTTAATCCGATAATTATATATTGTTGACAAAAGAATTAAAACTATAATTTTTATTCACTATCATCAACGTCTAACTTTAATAAATATTTTTCATCCTCCGTTCACACCATTAGCATATTAGCATTTTCCTCCTTAATTGATTCCGAAAATTTAAGATTTCTTCAAAAGGTGCAAATTGGTGCAAAAAATTTAAATGCTATATTATAATACACATTACCACGTTTCACTCCACAGAACACAAACACGATTGTTAATTCCACCACAAAAACTCCTACACCTCCTAAGTAAATTAAATGAGCTTTACTATTTTTCTTAATTAAAAGTTAGAAATTTATCTTCGTTTGCTTCAGATTAATTTTTTTTTTCTAATTTAGAAAAAAGTATTAAAAAAAAAATATTTTTGTGTGAAAAATGTTGAGCACATTTAATTCAAAAAGTAGCTTAGCTAGGACAAAATTAGCCTTTCCTGTATATATACTTTGAACCTTCCTATGAGAAACTGGGGTAATTTTTTCCCTTCCTTTGGCCTTTATATTTTTGACTTTACATTATTATTGCTATTATTGCCAAGAGAACTCACCTCATTGCTTGTTGGAGGACAGTATCATGTTCAGCGCCATACCACCACCGACATAACCAAAGCTAAATGAATTTACTGCTTTAAATTGTCGGTGAACTTAGTAACCCAAACATCAATAAGCCTTAAGGTAAGACTCAGTTATGTAGCTGAGTATATCTTACCATTCGAGGTGATAGGTTAGGTTAGAGTGGCTGTCCTATAGTAGAACATACCTTCGAGGTTTGGCACATTTTTTATTCCTGTCTCACCGACCAAGTGCCGCGCTTTTATTCATTTTGTATGTAAAGTTTTTCACTCTCTCAATTTAAAAGAGTGAAAAACTTAAAAAAATTTAGACTTTATTGCAAAAAATCTGGTTTCGGACTTTAGCGCACTGAACTAAGTAGGTCACATAAATGTCTTTTTAGATAAGTCAACTGCAAAAACTCTTGTTTTAAAATGAAGAAGGCACCAATAATCAGCCAAATAAAAACATAGTTATTTATTGTACAACGAACAAAATTTGCAGCTGCTTTGTGCGTATTACTTAATCCACGTATAGGTTAGAGCCACCGAATAACCAAAAGCATAATAATAAAAAGAAGTTTTGTTTGTTCGCAGGTGATTCCAAAAACGATGGATGGCATTCATTATTCCACAAAGAAATTACTTTTGACTTGGTGCGGTGTTTTTGCTGTGGTTGCGTCTCATTTGTTGCGTTATCAGTTGTACTGTTTTCTTGTTGCAATACCCCATTACTTAAAGATTTAACTGGATAATAAGTAAACGAAATTAAAGACTTATAATTTTTATGATAATTTCTAGTAAAACCACACAAACAAATTAGCTTTTCTAAGACCGCAAAAATGAAAGGTTTACTTCAAACAAAACAAATAAACAATTAAAAAGTGATTTGAAAGTTTAATTTTATTTACTTAATGTTCAGCTATTCAGAATATCATTTACAAAATGTGAATAAAGAACTAAAAAGAAATACTTTTCAAAACAACAACATGAAAATATCTACAATGCAAATTTGAAGTGAAAAGTCAAGAAATACATATATAAAAAAATAAAATAAAATAAATGTCAAAGCTGTACTCTTGTTGATCGAAAATTGAATTCTAAAGATTTCGCCATGAATCCAAAGTTATGTATGTATATTGAGTAGTTCTCCTAATGTGATATAATTTGAAGGCCCAAAAATTAATTAATAAAAAAAAATTGGGGATATGTAATTTTACCAAAGATCATTTCTACGATTTCCAAAAATAAATATTTTTTTTTTTAAATGTATTTTTGTAAATTCCTAGGGGGATCATAGGGCCATAGGAATTAAAGATAAAAAGAGAAGCATTCTGAAATGGGGAATATTTTTTATCATATACCCTTTGCCGTTGTGTTACTGACACTGCGTCCATTATATTTAGAAATACATAAATGTTTCTTTGTATCATAATCAAATATTTTTATATAGTAGATGTGCTCTTGTGGACTGTAGTCATATATGTATGTATAATAAAATGCTACCGTGTACAATGTACGTATTTCTAAAATATTTAACGCCTATAATTATTTAAAACGACTATGAAGCTTATAAAATAATTAGTAAACGCAATGGTTAAGTAGCATTGTAATAAAAAGTACTTTTCTTGAAAAAAAAAGTTGGTTTTGAAAAATCTTAAGATTGGGTCCCAGTTTGTAATTTGTAATAAATTTTATAAATAGTGTCAAAAACCCATAAAAGGAATTTTTCATATTTGTTTTTCACTTTACATTAATCCGGAAGCACACCAAAAACTTAAAATCAGAGACCGAAAAAAATGACTATTTAAAAAAAAAAAATATTGAAAAAATCGACTTGTTGCGTATGTCGGAGAGCATAGTTGAGTACACGAAAATTATATTGGTTGCATGGTTACTGAAGCCAGTTATTATTTATGGATTTTTATTTTTTAATCTGATATAAAAATCATTGCTTTAATTTTAATGGTTTTGCTTAACCAAAAAAACTGTTTCAGGGTTTTTATTTTTTTCTTTTTTTAATTTTTTAATTTAATTTATTATTAATACAAAAATAATAGTAGGGGAGTGTCGTCAAGGTTGAAGCATGTTTTGACTTTTGCTCATAACTTCCGTTGAATGCCGAATTTTATTATCGTTGAAAAGATCTCACAAATTGCAATGTTCTTGCTGACCATTAGTATATAATTGGTGTAATAAATAGTTCAGGAGTTATGGGCATTTAAAAAAAAAAAAACAAAAGTTGTAATCAGGGTCGGAACACTGCTGTCAGGGTCGGAACACTGTACAAAATCAATAAGAAATTAAAGAATATGATTGAAAATAACATGGAAATCAAGGAAGGAAAAATTACACTTGAAAACCGGGAAAAGAGACTTGAAAGCAAAATAGAAATCCCTCTGAGTGAATTTAAAGGAAAATTAGATTTTTTATAAATACACGATACGATACGATAAAATGGCACGAAAAACACGCACGAGGGAAAAAATTTATTTTTAGAGTCAAAACGCATCATTACAACAAAATTTTCGGTGGTCCGACTCTGATTACAAGCACTGCTCCGACCCTGACTACACACGTCATTTAGCATCTCATCATTTACCGCATACTCGCGTAATGGAAACACCATGAAATGCTACATATTTCCACTTCTTAAACCTTATCGAACAATTTAAGGTAACATTCTACAAGTTCAAGTTTTTTTACTCTTCTTTTAATACGCAGCTACATAACACTTATATGCACTTGACGCTCTGAACTCGAAATGACATGAAAAGTTTGCTTTTGTCATGACAAACAATACTGTATATTAACTTAATGGACACCAGAGAGATATAACGGAGACAACGACACTGTCTCGACCCTAACAATGCCCCGACCATGACAACACTCCCCTACATTAAGACAAGTCTTTACCAGTACATAAAAATAAAAAATAAATAAATAAATATAAAAAGAAAAATAAAAAAAATTAAAATTATTTTTTGAGTTTAATTTTTTTGGTTCAGGAATAAAAATTATTTTTTGAAATTTATTTTCTTGCTCGGGAATAAAAAAAAACCCAAACATTAAGTTTTATTTTTTCATAACGTGTGAGCACGGTGATAAATTTCTGCTCGTTACACTGTCATTTACGAATGAATAAAAATAGCAAAAAAAAACTTATCAATGAGTTGTTTCTGGTATGCACTTCACAATATTACATTGCTCTCACATGCAGTCCAGCACTATAAACGGTACTATTGGTAAATTAATGACTCAACTGTAGAGCACATCTCAGAAATTTATTTATCTTCGTGCTGACAATAACAAAGCTGTATGACGTTTTCAATTTTTCGTTTCGAGTTCAAAAACTCAATCATGAATTTTTACTCCTGAGCAAAAATATTAAACTCAAAAAAATAATTTTTATTCTCGAGCAAAAACATAACAATCAAATAAGTTTTATACTAGATCAAATAAATAAAAAGCAAAAAATTAAAATCATAAAATAATTACCTATTAAATTTCGATTTTTTGATATTGCTTATAAGGATTAAGGCTTAAAATAAAACGTATTACATACAAATAACGATATCCATTTAAAGATTTGGGCACTCCTGCCAAAAATTTCGTAGAACAAAGAAACTTAATCGGCTTCAAGCGGTCAAACAATGAACGATTTGGAAAACATTTTCTCTCGACTCAAAGATAACAGAACAACAAACGCTGTTTTGTTTCCATATTTCAATTGCAGAAATAAATATCTATTAATTTTCCAGTTTTTATTTTATATTTGATAAAACTATAAATCTCGGGCTTAATATGGCTCATGTATGTGCACGAAAGTGTGATATGTTGCATTAATGTGTTTTTATTACTTTCGGATATTTGCTCTCACATGTGTAATTTCAACAAGGTTTACAATCATAAAAGGCAATTGCTTCCATTGTTTCCAAAGAGCTATTTAATTGCTAAAAAAACTGACTTTGAATTGTCACCTTGGCTTAGTTTTATGCATAAAAATATACATATATATGTACATACTTAAATTAAAACATTAATTCAAAATGTTAGTTACAGCTTCAGAATCCGCATCAGCGTTCTTAATATACTAGAATCGCACAGTGTGATCGAAATCGAAAAATTAAACCTGATAATAATACAGACCGAAAAAAAAATTATATTTTCTTCCAGCGGCTATCATGACTAATATCTCTTAGTTAATTTAAATTTGGTAGATAAAATCAAACATTCAACATGTCAACATTCACTTTTAAATAAAATACTATTGTTTATTTTATAAATTGTTTTAATTTCCTTAAATGGAAATTAAAAACACCATACAGCATCAAAAAATTGAGTTTTTAACGAAAATTTTAAAAATAAAATGCGCAGAGGGATGGCTGATTTGAGTCAGAATGCCATTTGATTTGAATTCTCAAAACTCAAATAAGAGATGGAATCTCTTTTCCGGGGTGAGATTGGATAGTCACGGTTTTATAAAATAATTGTTTTCCTCGATATTACACTGAACAAATTTATACACTATGATTTAGTTTATCTAACTTAGTACGTACTTAAGTATGGACTACGTACGTACTTAAACTAGTCGACATAGTTGTTTCAATTATGTGAAAGTTGAAACTACTAGTGCTCTCCCCCGTAGTTCGCGCGCACACACGCAATTTTGTTGCAGCTACAGACGCTGTAAAAACGCACACAGACGCGTCACTTTCGCATAGCGTTTTTCCAACATACCAATTTTTTTTGTCACGCTGAAGAAGCAGCTCAACGCGTTTTTACTAAGATTTTTTTCGTCTTCTTCAACTTTTTCTTTTATTTTTTTTTTGTGATAGGAAAGTTTTTTCAACAAAAAATTTATTAAGAAATGTCCGATACGGAAAAGTTAATAGAAAATGTGTAGAAGATAACATTTTATACTAAAAAGTAAATTTTTTTTATTTTTTTCCACAGAAAAAAGCCAGTTTATAAAAAAATGATGACAAAATTGAGAAAAGAAACGAAATGTTTCTTTATTAAAATTTCTTATAAATAATCAAGTTTTATGTAAACAGAATTTTTTTTTTATGTTTTATCCTGTAAAAAGTTGCTTTCATGAAAGTTTTTTATAATTTTTATAAAAAAAAAATACTGCCTCGAATTTCCATGAAAAAATTCCCACAAATTTCTCTTAATTGTACTCAATGTTTTTAAAAATTCTTTTTACTGTTCTTAAAAATATTCTTGATTAAAATAAACGAACTGATTTGCAGTATTTAGCACTTATATGTAAATTTCTTAGCATATTTTTCTCATTTTCCCCGGAATCGTCAATTTCTAATTCAATAATTGTCAATTTTTAATTCGGAAAAAAATTATAAAACATCGAAACCGCTCCGCATACTTATAGATAACGGTTCGATCTAAAGTTTACTACATTACATGGACTATTTTCGCAGTTCCCTTTAAATTCAATCAATCCTGGAAATACCCTTTCAATTCGGTAAATTGTTTGAAGATGTTAAAATTGCCTCGTTAATTCAAAAATTTATCGATGTGAAAATCCAAATGATCAGGGTTGCCAGGATAACGAAAATTGAACTTAAAACTTGGACATAATTCAAGTAAGGTTACTATAATGTTAATGTATTGCAATCTCTCAATTCCAAATGGATGAACAATCTATTTTATATACTGTGATATACACACAAATATACAGCAATGATAAAAAACCCAAAAGTTAATATGAAAAATAGAAAAAATTGGTTGTTAAAAATGTTAATATGGTTGTCATCAATTTAGTTTTGTTTGATTTGGAAAATTTGTAACTCTAACACATCGTGCTCGCTGCAACCGATTTTTCGCATGGTTTTCGCTACCACCTGCATTCGACAAATTAATGTCTTGATTTAGTCGGTTAAACGGTTGCACTGTGTGCGTAGATTCAAATGATACATATTTTATATAACCGTGATTATTTAAGGACCTAAGTTCATGAACTGATTTCGGCATTTTCATTTGAAATTTTCAGCAATAATATTCACAAAAAAAAAAGTTTGTCTGTAGTATTGGTCAAAATTTTCGGAACGTATCTATTGACAGATCTTCACGCTACTGTTTTCTATTTATTATCGTGCATAATGAACTTCGTTTGATTTTTTTTTTTTGTCACAGCTTGAATGATACCGTCACACTGTGCATACTCATCGTCTCTGTTGCCGGCAGTAAATTCCAATTGCGAACTGACTGGCGGAATTTAACAACTCTTTTTACATCGTGCTTTACAACGCTACACATGCTCTCCATGCTACTTGTACTCGTATGCAATATTATTGTGGCGAAGCTTCTTTTTCTTATTGCTTCCGTCTTATTTTCTGAGTGTTTTTAGTATTCATCTTGAAAAAGAAAAACCTTTTTGCAGAATTGTATCCATTTGTTTCATGCATTCGTAGATATTTTGAATAATTAATGAGCGCTTCCGTTGGTTCCTCTTTTTTATTTTTGGGATGGATTTGCCCAGTTCTTAAATTAACAAAAGTTTTTCTCGAATCTAATGTTAAGCAGCCGTCGTTGTGCGAATAAACGCAATGTATGAACAGAACGTGATGTTTGCTGAAAGTTATAAATTCACCGTTTGCATGCATTGGTATGGGTGCCAAGGCAGTTATTTCAAAATTTTATGAACTTTTCAAAATTTCGATTCTTTCTCTTTTGCATTTTGCACGCTAACACCTGTGTGCAGTTTGTTGTGTTATCGGACAAACGTCCGGCAACTTACGGGATTATTCCCATGTCGCTAAGTCAAGGACCGCTGCGGCGAATGGCATTCATTCGTAAGCAATGACAGTTGAACTTTTCACACTTAGAAGTTGCTTGCAACTTGTTCACATTGAATTTTTGATTTACCATTCCCCTTCCTTCCCGTCAAAAGAATTCAAAGTTTATCTCAACGGGGGATGGTAAAGGATGCGTATGGTATGCTCAATTTCTTTATTTTGCGTTCACATCGCATAAAAATCTCAATGATATGTGCTTTATTATTTAGTAATCGATGTTGTTATGGGACGGAGGGATGAACTGTCTGTATATCTGTTTGGGTATATGTTGATGATTGTGTGTGTGTGCGTTCCAAAGGATTGGATTTGAAATGAAATGATTTTTTTACCGCGTGGTGGTTTTGTTGGAAACATTGAGTTCGAGATGAATCGGTGGGCAGGTCTTCATTTATGTCGGTAACACCAGCAGCGGTAGCGGATGTCGTTTTGGTACATATTTAATGTTGTGGGTCGTTGGGATTGTTTACATTTAAAATATGCTATAACATTTGTTGTTGTTGTTGTTATGTTTGCAATATTCTACCGTTCATGAAATGAATAAAAATTTTACATTTGTGTTTGGTTTTTTTTTCAATCGGAATCGAAACTTATCAAATATTTAGGTGCAAATTTAACAAACAAAAAAATAAATGAGTTAACATATCTGACTTTATGGTAATGTGTGTATGTATGTATAGTATTAGAGGTGCTCACAATCGCATGGACAAATTAAATTTTTTTAATTTTCAGAATGCCGGGATGAACTCATGTTGAATGAATTATAAACTCAAAAATTTTTCTGAGCATTAATTATGTATGTATGTATATCTTCCAACTTTCATTCCAACTGCATTCTCAGAACTGTTCTATGACGTCACGTTAAAAAAAAACATATATTTTTAAATTTTATAAGCAATCATTATTGGAATATCGTTTAACAATCCAAAAAACTAAATTATAGCAACCAGCAAAAAGTATTTGTAGAATATCTGCCAAAAAAGATATTTCTAATTTTACGTGGGCAAAGAAGGCCCATTTTCTGGGTCCGAGAGATACCAAATTTTATATTAGAGATATTTAGGTGCTAGGAAATTTTGCCCGGTTCTGTAAGAAACTTGAATTTTTGGGCTTCTCTAATCAGTATGTGTTATAGAGTATATACTCGTATACTGCACAGTAAACGAAATTGAAGTTTTTTCAACCAAAATTAACTACCACATGATAAGCTAGTATTTTGAATGAAACCTAAATTTCCTCTAGATTTATTAGGAGTTTAGGCATTAAGTATTAGCTTCATTTAGTATTAAAAAATGTTATTAACTAGCTTGCTAACTAGTATACTTATTCCCAGAGTTCACAAAAAAATTGATTTTTTAGTTCTATCCTCTTTTTTTTAAGTGGGGAGAACTTGTCATAACCATACCATGAGGTATTTTTATATTAAAATGCGTATGTATTATAGCTTTTAAATTCATTTATCGTAGGCAATAAAATAATAATTTAAACTTACCGTCTGGGCATTGTTATTCAAATTTTTATTGTTAGGCTGATGTTTCTCTTTTTACTCTCTTTTCATCGTTTTGTTTGATGCCCTGTTAAACTATCAGTTTTTTGCTGAATGTTGTTTTTTAATACTTTTATCTGCAACTATGTTTTTCCAACTAAAAAGTATTTAATTGTATTTTGAAGTGAATGAAAATTCAACAATTGGAATGGAATTGGATGGAAAATAATTATAATGACAATATGATATAATATTGGTTGAAATAACAACAAATTATACAAAAAAAAATTGCATTTATATATGAAAAACGCAGAAAAATAATCTTTAAAATTTGAGAACTATTACAATAAACTCCGCCACTTTGTTACTTGACCATTGCCATGTCTTTATAAAAATTATTAAGTAATATTTTAAACAACAGTCTCAAAACCAAACAAAAGTCAAACAGCGCAAAGGGTGGCAAAGGAAAAAAATGTATTTATAAATTAGTAAAAAGTGTACTATTTTCCATAAAATATTGGTATTTTCTAGTAAAATACAACAGTGTATCTTCGGCAACCCCACTTTATTTGAAGTGATGCAGGTTTTTTTCGTCAATAAAAAAGTTTGAAGTGAAATGTGTTCATTCTCTCTCTTGCTCAGTGTTCATTTTTCAAAACAACAACAATTTCATTGTTTGACAGCAAAACATTGATCGTGTAACATCGCCCTTAGCAAATGCACTAACACGAGAAAACTTCACTTATCTGCGAAACCACTGAAACAATGACAGATGACGCTAACTTAGTGTTGCCAGACAAAAAAAATAATAATATCCCTAATTACGATATGTTGCTAATGGTTTTGCATCATTGCAAATGCAAAATATTTCTGCTATCACAACGACAAATACATGCGATATGCAATAAAAATTTGCATTTGGTAAAATGCAAAAAAATGTTTAGCTTTATCATACGAAAAAATCAAAATATCTGTCATCTGACAGTGAGAATTAAAGAGTTAAGACGTGGTTTCGTGGTTTTATACATTTTAATTCCAACTCTTTGTAAGCTATAAAAAATAAAAGAGTAATATGTTCGTCTTGTTTTAGTCTAACATATAGCTAATATATAAAGTGGATAAAAGTAAAGTAATAAAATAAAGAAAAATGTATTACCTAATGAATAACTAATAAGATTACTTTACTAACTCGAGCTACTATTTAATTGCGAAACGCGAGTTAAGAAAAAAAAGGTTTTCAGATTTTATCATATTTGCGAATTACGCGACAAAGTATAAAGTGGTATATCACTTTAAAATAAATTAATTGCTGGGACTCGTTACCCCGCACAAACGAAAAAAATTTAAACAAAAATTAACTTTATTGGCAAAAAAACTGCACATTAATTTCCTTCAGAATTGGAAAAGATCCGACAAGATCGTGGTGCCAATTAGAAGGGTTAATAGATATAGAAAGACAATAAAAAAACATTAAAATGCTGATGACCAAATTAAAAATTTCATAACATATGAACAGTTTTGCTGGTCACTGTATTTATTTGAATTCATTGTTGAAATTATTGTCCTATAGCCATTCCAATCCAAAAAGTTGCTGATGCCTTCAATGAATTTTTTATCTTTTGTTCTTAATTGAATTATTACATTCCAAATGAGGTCCCTATTTGCAGATAAAAATTTTCACACAAATGACAGGTGTTGCTGGAAAAAGAGTTGGAAATGTTTGGCATACAACCAGTAAATTGGTTTTTGATATATTATCTATATGCGTCATGAAACAAAATGTTTTTCAAATTTCTTGTAATTGTAATTGAACAAAAATTGTCAACAACCCTCACCCCATCTCAAATTTAAAATTGCAAAATCCGCTATCCTGTTACAAATGAAATAAATATACAAAATGAATATATTCTTAATGCCTTGGTGTAGGCTGTAATAACAATTATCTGATCGTATTTAAATCATAAATCAGAATGGAGGCTTTATTCTAACCTTTATAATGGCAAGTGCAAACAATAACATAAATACGATTTCATCCGTGAATTTTTTGCCAATCCACTCATAACGTCAGTAAACTTAAATATGGATACAAATACTCGTACATTCATGTGTGCTTTACAAATGTACATATGTAAATATTTTGCTGAATAACAACATGAGGTGCTTGATGCTTAAGTAGAAAAACGCAAGTGGAATGTCATGTTATAAAAATTTCACATATTACTAGAAATTCATGGAGAATTATGCAATAAAAATTCACACGGGCTAAAGTGAGGGCGAAGTCGGCGAGGGTGCTGCTGCTTCTTGAAGGTAATCCATGCGACATGTTCATCTTTGTGATGCTACTTCTTCTTATTGTTGTTATTTTCTCTTTTGTTTGACAGTTAAAAAATGTTTTTGTTTCAGTATATTTTTTTATTTTTGTGTTTTACCATCAAGAGATTTACATTTGAGCAACCACCGCCACCAACTTTACTAATACTTTTTTTTGCCTAGTACGAGTAGGTTATATTTTTAAGGATAATGTCGTGGCATTCCACCCTATCATCCTGAATGGAGCACTTGGCATGCCAAAACAGTTAGCGCATTTACATGCTAGCAGTGCAAAAAAAAATGTATTTTTGAATTGTTGCAAAGCCCAAGAGAACCAAATAAAATATTTAAGAGTTCTCTAAGCAACAAAAAACCGGGAAAAAACAAAAATAACAATAACAACAATACTATGTCAATGTCGCAAGCTCACAAACTTAACATGAATGCTGGAAATGACGCGCAATACACAAGAGCAACAAAACAAACACCGAAAGTGTCGTCAGAGAGAAGCCAAAGTACCGGAAAGGGATTCGTGAAGTTTGCGGAGTGCGATAATCATATTCGCCTCGTTTCGTGCTTGACTGCTATTGTCGTGGGAAGGGAAGGGGAAGCAGAGAAAGTAGATAAAACGCAACAAATCGCAACAAATTCAGCTTTCGCTTTCAAAATTATTTAAGTGGAAAGTAGTACGAGTATGTGTGTGAAAAATAATATTCTGTTATTTAAAATCATGAAGAAATGAACAGAGTCAACCTGCTGCACCTGAAGAAAGGACAAACTAAAAAACTTACCACTTACATACCTATGCGAGTATGTTTGTAAATGCATAACAAGCAAAGTTGTCTAAGATTTTCGGTAAATGGTGGGAAGAAGAGGAGGGATATCATCCATACTTGTGTAACATGTTAAAAGTTTACGTAAATTGAACAGCATACAGATTAAACAAGTTGCTTTGAGGCGTAGGAGCTTAATAGCAGTGATGCATGTTACGATAATAATTGTATTCGCTTGCTTCCCAAAAGTAACATTTTCTAAAATATTTTCTTTTTATCATAGAAGATATAGTACAATGTAGTTATAGTACATATGGACAGTTTAAAATTATGCCAGTAGTTTAAATCAATGTACTAAAAATATTTCATGAACAAAAATTTTTAGTTGAAATTAAATTACAAAGAACAAGATATTGAAAATGGATACAAGCAGGGCTGTGGAGCGGACTGCTTGAACTTTGAAGAATGGATTCCTTTCCTATAAACTAACATTAATATATACTTCTATTTAGCTTAGATACCCTAAGGCTGGTAAATCTCAAAACATCGGTGTCTAGTTTGGCAGTTCGACAAGGGATATCATGCACTTCTGATTATAAAGTTAAGACTTGATTTGATTCCCGTCTATATATTTTGAATATTTTGTTATCTTATAACTCATATCTGCCGAATAATTTATCGAGGATCCTGCTCTGAATCATTACCAAACTGAGGGATTACTGACGACTGTAAATTATCTATACATTAATCCATGCATTTATTAGTGTAACAACATCCTTATTCCAGCAGATCCAGAAGTGGTACATCATATTATAGCTGCGTTTTAATTACCAGCTAGTTTAACAAGTGCGAATAAAACGCTGTTGTTGTTGTTTTGCCACACAATTATAGCCACTAGTTATACAGTGGCAATTAAAACGCAGCTAATACAAAATTCTCATTGAAAAAAGCATTGCATTCATCATTGCAAAAACCATTGCTTAAGCGGGAGTAAATAATAAATGAGAGAAAGAGAAAACATAAGTAGCGGAATCTCTCAGCATTAGCTAATGAATTGTCTGCATCAGCGATGCCAACTTGCGGGGAATTCCCCGATTTGTGGGGAGTTTCACTTAGTACGGAGAATCGGGAAATGAGCTGTTTTTTTGCGGGGAACTTAAAACGGTTCAGCTTTTAGTTAATAAAATCTGTAGAATATTTTTTGTCAAATTTTATATAATATAAATCGTTTAACTTTTGCAATACTTCACTTTCCCAGCACTTTCTTGGTTTGGAGAAATCGATTTAACTATGAATGTATTTATAGTAGGGATATCAATCCACGAAATCCCCGGATCCTGAAATTCGGTCTAAAAGTTGTCTCAAAATTCCCAGGATTGAAAACATAAAATCCCGGAATTCAAATTTTTATTTCTTGTAAAGAATCTTCGTTCTTGAGTCAAGGGAATATTTTGTTCATCAAAATTAACTGTCAAAATTGTGTGACACATTATCTTTGTAGATGTCTTAAATCAACCGAAAAGGTATTATAAATATTGTAAGTAGCGGTTCAAAAATCTATAAAAAAAAATTCAGAATTTTTGATATTTGTTTTTTTTTTTTACTGGACGTTAATCCGGAAACACACCAAAAACTTAAAATACAAAGTTTTACATACAGAGCACATAAAATTTATAAATTATAAAAAGAATACGATATCCATCTAAATTTTTGGACATCCCCGTTAAATATAAAGAACACGAAACGCAGTATGGAAACCAAAATACTATAACTACTGAGCAAATGAAAATATGTACCCAAAAAAAGAGAAAAAATATCATAGGGTGACGTAAATAGTGTCTTCAAGTAAAAAAAAAACACTAAAAAAAAGCACTGCCACTAAGTGAAAAAATTTTCGCGTTTTATTTTTGAAAATCCACCAAATCAGGTGGAAAAAGTACTGGTTTGTCAATACTGCTTGCTTGTTATTGATCAAATGGAAGGTTGATATTTTAATAAATTATATTATTAAAAATATGGAAGATGATTCCAAAAAAAAAAAAAATGGGCGCGGTTATCGGGACCTTACCGAGTAATTATAGTTATTATTCAACATAGATATTAACGCGAGTTACTCACATTGCAGGTGTAAAAAAACACTGCAGCAAATAGAATTTGGCCAAACAGCAGCCCTAAACCACTTATTCTTTTATTAACTAGATAAATATTTAAGACCTTAATATCTTCTAAATTAAATTAATCTCAGATTTAAAAAAATAACAATGCTTTGAATTTGCACAAATTTTTTTCTTTTAAAGTGGTGGAAATTTTCGAAATTCGATTGGGAAGTTTTTCCTCCCGATACCTGAGAGAGAAAAGAATTAACGCTTACTTTTAGTGGTAGGAGTTAATTATAACTTATCCAAATTTTGTTACTTCAAATCCATTTAAGATTGAATACGTATTAAAAAATGGAAGAATATGAAAATTCTGTCAACTTTGCACATTCATCTTTTCAACCATGGATCTCATCTTCATAAATACTTAACCACCTCATTTGTTCGTTATATCACGCAACAATATTTTTTATTTCCTTTGCTTATGATAGAATATCACACTCAATTATTACGATTATTATCAAATATGCACCTTCGTGGCAAGACACATTTTATAGACACACAATTTTCAACAAAGCATTGAATATCTGCCTCCCTGGAGACAGACATACAGAAAGACATATGTGTGTTGCGTTTCTTTCCTTCGTTTTCCGAAAACCCATAACCCACCCGCGTTTTTTAAATTATATACTACATACATATCCATGTAATCTACACTGAAGAATCAGTCGCAGTAGAATCAACTGTTTTTTATTTACCTTAAATTGAACTTGAATTTCTAATAACATAATTTAATGCTCTGGTAAAATTCTATAAAATACAATAGGTGCACTTCACATGCTATTATAAAGTTTTACTACAAAATTTTGCATTTTATAATTATACAGTAAATTGCATTCGAATTCTTCAAAAAGAAGAGCTTCCCCTTCGCCTTAATAATTATTTTCCAATACAGGTTTTAATTACTGGAACAGGTGTGACAATCTAAACCTCGTAAGGAAGATTTTGCAGGGTTATGCCAGAGGTATAAAAAGTATTGAAGGTTTTCTAGCCATTCCTATTTGGATTTAAGGGTAGGGAATTGCCTGGCTAGAATAACAGAGAATATCTTGTAATATACCATAAATAGTTTAAACCAGATTTTACGGGTTTTAGTCGAATCAAAAACACATTTTTATTTAAATTTACTATTTTTCCCCTCAGTGTACATGTAAAAATGATGTGAATGATGAATTGCTTCTTGCATATAATAGAACATCTTCGTGGGGGATTTTTTAAAGCGTGATAAACCGCAAAAAAAGCAAATTAAATGACAAATGTTCTTCATGTTTTAAGGTCCTCAGATACCTTCATAGACATTCATACATATGTATGAATACACTTGAGCATCTACGTATTGTAGTAGTTAACAGTTAGCGTACATTTGTGCCACTTACCTTTTTCGTAAATTGTTTCTCAACTCTTTTAAAATCGTTAATAGACTTTTTCTATTCTATTTTTCATTACAGCTTCGACCGTGACCAACCATTCACATTCCAATTGGGCGGTGGTCAAGTGATAAAAGGTTGGGATCAAGGACTTCTTGACATGTGTGTTGGTAAGTGAAGGTGGCATATAAAATTTTTTGAGTGTGTGATAACATAACATTTTTTTACTTAAGGCGAAAAGCGTAAATTAGTAATTCCGCCAGAGTTGGGTTATGGCGATCGTGGTGCTGGCAATGTCATTCCCCCAAAAGCCACTCTAATGTTTGACGTAGAGCTGATTAATATTGGAAATACTCCACCTCCAACGAATGTGTTTAAGGAAATCGATGAGAATGGCGATAAGCAGTTGAGCCGCGAAGAGGTAAACGTTTATGTATGAATCGCACTTTTATTTTCACTATTAAACCCAAATTTTTTTGCGTTTGGTGGAAGCAAAGTTTTAATCATAGTATACATGCTAATCACAATTTTAATAGCGCTCTCAGGAAAGTATTTTACTTTAACTGCCAGCATTTTGGTGTTTATAATAGAAAATATGCCATGTTATATTTTTCCGCATGACTGGAGTTGCGCTGTTTAGTTTTTCCACAACAGAATTATTTTCAAAGGTGTTGGTGTTCATAAGCAAATGATTATGATTAATATTTTGTACATAAGTATTAAGTCTTGGCCAATCGTTAATAGCCAATTTATCATATGCGATAGAAAGAAAGAAGGTTTTTTGGTTTATTTCTTTAAGGGGGACATCCACTTAAAAGACACAAAACACATGTAATAATAGCCGGTTTGGGGTTGGTTATCAAGGGCTCCGGCGGCATAGGGGCCCCCAAAATTATAAATTGTCAAATTAAAAGTTGGCAGAGGTGTATTTGTTATCAAAATTTTATGACGCTTTTTGGGCGAATGTTCAATGCCCATATTGTACCACTGGGTTAATTAGTATGTGAACAAGGCGAATCTTTTGACAATCAAGAACGCTGCTTTATCTACCAACATTTTTAATTTTGTTTCTCACTATTCCAGTTACAGTTGCTTCGGCCGAACGTTCGGTTTCCAAAATGATACTAATAAAAAATTATTTGCGCAATAGCATGAATTAAAAAACGATTGAGTAATTTGAGTATTCTCTCCCTATCGGCTATCAAATTGCAAATAATTTAAGGAATGATTTCTATATTATTTTGATTTGTTTTTTCAATAGTTTCTTTATTTCTGTTTGATTAATTCAGTATGTATTCATAAGGTTCAGTTGAGGGCCTTCTTGAAACTTTTGGCCCAGGGCCCTTTGCTTCGTTGTTACGCCACTGCTTCATAGGTCAGCTTTTGTTCGTCAACAATCGTTTAAAGATGGTGTTTGATGGATTTAACACCTGATTCCCAAAATCCACCGAAATGGGGAGAACAAGGTGGAATGAATTGCCAGTGAATACACGTTTCTGGCAGCTTGTTCCTGACCTTTTGTAGAAGGTTATTCGCTCCTACGAAATTTTGTAGCAATAACAGTGTACATGGGATGAACTGATGCTCGTCTGCTCATCATTCGTTTGTGCGTAGCTAAGGAACCTTCTGTTGTCAGGTCTGCAGTTAATTCAATATGTACCATATATGTATATATAATTTGCTGGTATAATAAAACATAAGATGTTTTGGTTGTTATTGCATCTGAGAGTGTTTATGTTCCCAGCACCTTACAGTAATCTTGAGTAGACCATAATTTGTAGTGTATTACCTTTTATCTCCCTCTATTATGGGTATTTTGTCCTTTTCAAAAAAAAATCGTATTTTTAGCTTACTTCGAGGGTTGCTTAATAGGTGTATTCACAATCTGGTGCAAATGCAAAATATTTCTGTAATACATTGCATTTGCAACGAAGAAGGAATAAATCCTATAGCCCTGTTTACGATTTGTTGCAAATGCAAAATATTTCTGCTATCACAACAACAAATATATACTATATGTAATAAAAATTTGCATTTGTAATTGCATTGCAAGACATTGAAAAATGGTTACACCGACTTAGGAAAAAATGCGTCGTTTTGAGAAAAATGTGTTTAAAGTTTCATGTGTAATGATTTTTCGTTTAAATTCTCCTATCATGTTTAAAGTTGCGGCCGTATATCGAAGAAATTTTATCGGATCAACACCAAATTTAATTACTAGTAGGCATTCTTAACTCTTTCATACCCAATGTTGCGTATGTACAACATTCACTTTTATGTGGCATAAATAAAATGTTCTTGCTTAAGTAATTTTTTTTCAATGCTTTGTCTTTGAAGCCCAGCAAAAAACCTAAGTGCAAAAATTGTTAGTAAAATCTTTTACATTATTTTTTGAAAAATAATGCATTAAATTATTACTAACCGGAAATTTTTTTTATCAGATATATTTATAAAAGATAAGAGAATATGAAAAGGAGTTATCCAGTGGTTGTCTACAGCTTCATAGCTATGTTTTTTAAATTTTAATAAAGGACAAACAAATCAATGTAGCAGCAAGAAATTTGGTGTCATGCTTGTGGAAGACCTAAGTAACCATAATTTTACAACAAAAGATTTCTCTCAAGCCCCATTATAATTCGGGCGTCAAAGGGTTAAAATATTATTCTTTAAGAATAATTTCTTCAAATTGTTCATTAACCAAAAGACTATTTTTGAAAAATTATCGCTTATAATAGTAGGTCGATGAATTCAATTTTAGATATTGAATTGAACACTGTTAAAACTGCGTTTACCATGTGTACTATGTTAAGTTAAATATTTATTGGAAATCACTTATGGTAAATAGTACTTTATTATTCCATTTACATTAGGAGGGAACGATTTGGCAACCGATACCGCGCCGTCGAAATTATGATTCCTCCTGTCATTACGAACAAAAAGTTCTTCTACGACATTGGTTTAGGAAAATTAATTTTGGGGCTACGTAATTTGATTTTTATGGAAAATGTTCGGTTTATATAGCATTTTCAAGACACTTGGAATTTTTGTAATTAATTAATTCACTTTAGACCTATGTCGTAGAAGAACCTTTTGTTCTTAATGACAAGAGGAATCATAATTTCGACAGCGCGGTATCGAAAAATTTTAGTTCATACAAATCGCCCCGGTCTACATACTTATATTTTACTCTTTTTCTATAACATACTAACACAAATACATAATCGAAATTCTTTCGAAACTTTAAATTTGAAGTTCACTTTTAGAGCCATCTCTCTCTTGCGCTTTTTTACATTAGTCATATTAAGTAGAGAAGATGCCGATGATCGGCTATCGCAAAAGATTTGGCCGAAACCGATTCCGATCATCGGCATGGAATATTTTAAAATAAATCAAAACTGAAGAAAAACATGAAAGAATTTAAAATAGCATTCAAATAAAGGCAAAGGAAAAATGAAGTTAAATAACTATTCGTTTTATTAAAAAGTTCGGCTAATAACACAGTGCAACAAAAATTGTATGCGCGAGATTTTCGAACGGTTTGATAGTAATTTAGGGTCGCTTATCACGACTGCGTACTCAGTTTTTCTCCATCACATCGAGTTCTCCCACAATATGGACCTGAAGTCGGAAAAATGGGGTCTTCAGGGGCTATTAAGAAATTTCTTTATCTCAACAGATACGAATTTGATGTCTGAAGCAAAGTGGTTAAGCACAAAGTTTTGTGTTGTTTTTTGTTTCTAGCTCCCAAACTAAAGTTCGGAAACCCATCGCTGAGTACTTAAATTTTGCGCAAGAGTTTACGCTATCGATTCAAAATCAGCAATGGGATATTTCGTTTTCAGCACTTAATAATGGCAAAAAAATAGGTAATCCGAAAAAAAGCATTTTTTTTTTGGTCAGAATTTCAACTTCGAATCTCTATAACTTTTGACAAAAATGGAACAGAGAATCAAATAAACTCTTAAATTAAAGATAATTTAATTACCTTTTTGAAAAGATATAGATGCTCTACTTTTTATTTCGAAAAAAATGGTAATTTTGATAAAAATGGCGATCCATGTCCGAAAAATTGGCTATATCTCAAAAACCTGAGTTGCTACGACAAAACTGATTCAGATTTAGCAGACCAAAAGACAGTAGGTAAAATCAACTTTGGAGATGGGTATTGCAATTTTTTTATTGTTCACAGTTGATTGTATGTTCACAGTTGATTGTATGTGGTACAATTTTAAATGAAAAATTAGAAAATTTTAGAGTATTTTCAACAAATGAGAGATACGACACCAGGTTGGGGATATTTGCTAACGTGCATCCATTTTTTTCCAGTCACTTGGTAGTTAATCTGGTTGTGTTACTAACTGCTACACCCAATAGATAAAAAAAATTTGGCGGGTAAAAATAAAACCAAAATGTGTCTGTTAAAAATATATAAAAACAATGCATATATTTATTACGGACTTATGTAAAAATACGTACTTAGCATAATTTATTCACCTGTGATATAAATACTGAGATATTTTACATTTTTAAAGGGTAACCTATTTTTAATGTTTTTTAAAATAAAAATTTACTGAATTTTTACCAATTTTTTGTAATTTACCCAATTCTGTTAAAAAAAAAAACAAGATGAATAGTTTATGCTAAATACGGTAGATTATTTTTTATTCTTTTTTATACTGCTTCTGTATATATATATATTATTGCCTATGCATGAAATCTTTTAAAATGTTCTTCCAATTTTATTTCATATTATTTTATAATATTTTTATCTCCTCAACAGGTTAGCGAATATCTAAAGAAGCAAATGACCGCTGTTGAAGGCCAGGATTCAGCGGAACTGAAGTCAATGCTGAAAGAGAATGACAAATTGGTTGAGGAAATCTTCCAGCATGAAGATAAGGACAAAAATGGATTCATTTCACATGATGAGTTCTCAGGTCCTAAGCATGATGAGCTCTAAATTCCAATGCATGTACAACAATATACATATTATTTAAGGCACACAACATATTTTTTACATGAAATGACTGACGCCATATTTTGTTTAGAAATATGGTGCTTGAAAATAATGAGAAAAATGGTAAAATTGTTTCAAAATTAACGAATAATATTTTCCTTTTTTTTTTAATTTTTTTCTCGGTACATTATAATTATGAAAAATAAAAAATTCCCTTTTCACATATTCTCATTAAAGAACCTTAATAAAAGACATTCGATTAGGCACTCTGAAAATGCAGTATCTCAAAACGTAGGCTTTTTATGTACAAGTATATGGAAAGTAACTTTAGTTCATCATATTTAAACAGATATAGTGAATATTGTGTAAAATTTATTCTATTTGTTTTTAATTATATAGAAATATTTAAAAAAATTATGAAATTTTTTGTACCAATGTAATTTGTTAATGTTGTAATTTATGCTTTGTAATATACAACGGAGGGAGATAAGTTGTTTATAATATAGCAGTCTTTTTATTAAACAAATACCAACTAAACAATATACTTTTGATTTTATTTATTATTTAATTTAATTTTTGAGGCACCAGAGACAAGAAAGAAAAAGACAAAAAACCTAAAAAAATAAGAAATCGCAAAAATCAATGGTAAGTATAAGGAGTGAGATCGCAAAAATCTTAACATATATAAAATTCAATAATTTTTAAACGGTTGATCTTAGAGTTTTGATTTTTTTATTTAATTGATAATATTTTCCAAATTACAGAAAAATATAACTTTTATAGTTCTTACCACTATTTATGAACTCGTGGACCTTTTTTGGTAAGCCTTTCATTAGAGGTTTGATAGTTGTTTTAGACACCTTTTTGGAACAGTTTGCCCATCTCCTTTTAAAATCTTGGATATTTTGGGACACCTTTTTTGTGCTCTTTAAGTTTCTTTTCACAAGAGCCCAATATCTCTTCACTGGTCTTAGCTCCGGACAATTTGAAGGATTGGACTCTCTTGGTACAAAAACTATGTTATTACTTTGGTACCACTCCAGAACTTTCTTGCCGTAGTGACATGATGCCAAGTCGGCCCAAAAATATGTGGACACATTGTGCTCTCTTATGAAAGGAAGAAGTCTTTTTTCAAATATTCTTTGATGTATATCTCGGTATTTATAGAGCCCACTGTAACAAATGACTTGCTTCTTTTGCCGCAACTGCGTATAGCTTACCATACCAGGAATTTTTTAGGAAATTTTGTCTGCTTTTGGATTCTAAATTGTTCTTCGACATTTTCTCGAGCATCAACAACATAAAAATTTTGACCCGGAAGCTGCGTAAAATCTGCCAGTACATACGTTTCGTCGTCCATTATACAACATGAATATTTTTGTATGAAATTCGATTTTAATTTCCGAGCCTTACTTTTGGCGTCTAAATTTTTTGCAGCATTCCTGTCTGGAATTTTTTGGACTTTGCATGTTTTCAAATCTGCATTGGCTTTAACTTTTCGCACCAAATAGTCAGAGCAGTGGGCTAACCGAGCAGCTTTTCTACCAGATGTGTTTGGAGATCTTTTCAATTTGCTTTCTATTTTCTTGGCTTTCTCAATATCATGTGGTCCTTGTTTTCTTCCCGAACCAGGTTTCCTATTGATGGTAAAATTCTCCTGAAACTGTTTAATAACATTGGAAACAATTTGACGGCAGACCTTCAATTCTTTGGCCAATTTTTTGTAGGACCAATTTGGATTTTTTTTAAAATTTTTAATAATTTGAAGACGTACTTCTTTTTCATCACTCATTTTGATCAAAGTCACAATGAATCAACATGTATGTCATTAAAAATAACAACTGACATATTTTTCAAAGATAACTAGATCAAAGAAATTTTTAAATTTTACACCCAAAAAAAATTATTAGGTAAAACGTGTGTTAAGATTTTTTCAATCTTACTAAAAATATAAAATTTTTCGTGGATATTTTTTCTTCTCTGCTTATGACAGTAAAAAATTAAAGTGTTTGGGGCCCATAGCAAATGTTTTTGTAAGAAACTATTGAATTGCACATTTGGTATGAGCACTCTACGCTTTAGTTTTTTATCATAAGTTTTAGGTTTTATACATAGTTGAATAATTAAGTTTGTTTTTAGTTTGTAGTGCAATTAGTGTTATATTTATATAAGCGTGGTCTATAAAAGTTTTTGTTTTAGTTAATATTTTTAGTGCTCTGACTATTTACTCTTACTATTTTTAGTTAAAAAAGTTTTTTTTTTAGTAAATATTTGCATTCAATACAGTTTTCGACTCCTATTATACGCAGTAATTTTTCGTGCAATTCGAGTTCGATGGTGAAAAGGGCGAGAAGCTTACGGGGTAGGCAAAATTGCACGGTCGCAGATGTTGCTGCAATATGATATTTTATAGTAATTTAGTGTCACTGATCACGACTGTGTATGGCGTCAATAATGCCATATAGTTTAGAAATCGGTGGCAGTATGGATGTGTCCGCAGCACTTGTATCCGTAGTGGACCCCAGCCGCGCCATTTCATCTGCTTTTTCGTTCCCTTCAATATTACTATGTCCAGGACCTCAGCAGAGATTGACAGTGTGGGTTCGAATGGATAGCAGCGAGCGTCTACAGCTTTGTATCGCCTTTGATTTCGTGGTTACTGACATTAGAGCTTCCAGAGCAGAGCGACTATCCACGAAGAATGTGATCGTCGAGGTGGGGATGTTTTCCTTGTGAATTAGTTTTGCTGCTTTCTCGATTGCAAAGATTTCAGCTTGGAACACACTGCATGTATGGGGCAATCTGTAGGATTCCTGTACTTTTAGTTGCTCCGAGTAAAAACCGGCTCCTGTTCCAGTTTCCATCTTTGACCCATCTGTGAATACTGTTATATCTTCCTCGGTTGGGACCTTGTTGGACAGGCAGTCTTCGCGGTTGGGAAAGATGAAATTTGCACTTTTATTAAAATCAATGGTTGGACTCGCGTAGTCTGTGGCTGTTGAAAGACTGCCGTTGACATTATGTTTTCTTCCCTTGTTCTCCAGTACTCTAAGTATAGTGGCATGACCAAACAGTGAACGTTTCCAGAGGTTTGATTCTCTCAATCTAAGAGCACTTCAGTCCGCGATTTTTGTTATGAAGAGGTCTAAGGGAAGGAGATAAAGTCTCATATCCACACCCGCCTGCGGTATACTTCGTACTGCTCCTGTTATCCCAGTGCGGCACATCTCGGTACCTTTGTGAGTTTCTTTACATTGGTTTTCGTGGCAGTGGAAGGCCACCAGACTGAAGATCCATAGGAAAGAATGGGTCTTATGACCGTAGTGCATATCCAATGAACAATATACGGTTGCCTACATTTTTTACCGAATGTTTTTTTGCAAGCATAAAAAGCATTTAGGCCTTTCCTTCTTTTGTCTTCAATATTCCAGGAGAGTTTGCTATCCAAAATGGTGTCAAGGTACCTGGCTTCGGTTGCGAGACTCAGTTGAATCCCATCTAAGACTGGAAGCCTAAATATGGGTATCTTGGTTTTGGAGTGAACAAAACTCGCTCGGTTTTCTGGGGGTTAATGCCCAGACCGTTTTGTTTTGCTCACATTGAAAACTCTCTCTATATCGAGAAAAGCCGCCAGCGTGAATTCTTTAAATTTTAGTGATCGTTCAATTACTGTGAGAGCATCATGTAGTGCACTTTCCACAGATTTACCCTTAAGGTAGGCGTGTTGTGCGTGACATAGACCTTTTGGTGTAATTGAGTCCCTGATATACATGAAAGATGAAAGTTTAGTGCACTATCCACTAGACTATAAATTACTATAAAACTGTGTTATTAATATCACAGCCACAAACCAAAAATCACGAGGATTTAATTCATGTAAGTATTGCCAGTAGTAACTTAAAATTTTCGAACTTTTAAATATTTGATTTGTTCTGGAAGTAGGACGCTATTAGGTAGGACTATTTTAACTATAGAGAATCATGTAGTAACCATACGATCTTTAGCAAAATTTTATTATCTTAAATTCCAAGATATTCTGCATAAATATGGTTAATATAATAGGTCTGTTCCTGTACTTTTTGGGTAAAGTCTGGTAAACTGAGAGTAAAAATAATCTCTGTGGTAGACAATTAGAAATGCACAAAAGCACGGGAACGTAAAAAAACACTTTTCTTGCACGAAATAAAACGTGAAAATCAAAAAAAAAAGTGTCTGCGATATTTAATAAAATGAAATTTGTTAAATCTTACAAGAAAATAAATAAATAATAAAAAAATTAAACTTAAATTGTTTGCCTGACATGTTCTATAGAATATTCTGGTTCACAAGCACTACTTGCATTATACTAGTTTACACGAAAAATGAACCAGAAGAAAAAAGAGGTACTTATTAAGTCTAACTGCGGGTCGCTGAAAAAGAAAATGACACTAACGTATTTTAGCAAAGAAGCGTTTTCGCGAAATTTGCAAAAAAAAGTTATTTTTGGCTCTTGATAACGGTTAATCCAATTTACATAAACTGTAAACTATTCGAAAGGTATGTTCTTTTTTCCGTCAATATACTCTGTCAATCGGATTAAAATTTGTTTGATTACAGACGATGAAAGTCGAAAAAAGTGGATTTTATCCCCTTTTTTTTCAAAAGCATTCACTTTCAACTAGTGATGATTGGATACAAGTAAATACTCGATACTTTTCATTCGATTCAAGTACTTTTTTTACTCGATGCTATACCATAAGTATTTTACTTGGTATCGAAAAAAAGAGCCAGTATCGGTTAATCGATACTTTTGGAAAACATTGATTTATAAAACTGAAATATTTCAATACAATATTTAAGATTCTGAGTCGTATTGCAATATTTTAGAGTAATTAATAATATATTTCAAAATTCTAGTGCAAAATTATTCAATATGCATGTTCAAAATATTTCAGTTCATATTGCAATATTCCAATGTATGAAAATATTGCAGTACAGTATTTTAAAAATTCTAGAAAATATTGCCACCCATATATGTAGAATATTACGTCACGCAGCTCATACGTTATTTCTATGTGAATCATTTGTTTTAAGTTGAAATATCTCAAAAACATAACGTAAAGGCGTAAAAACTGAGTACGTCATCGGGATCAGGGAAATGATGTATGAGGTTCCTAAAGCCAATTTCGTGTTAAGTAGTGCAATTTGTGTCTTTAAACGAGTATTCAAGTACGTACTCGATACTTTTTTCCGATATTTGCGGTGGCATCGATACTTTTATTCAATACAAGTACTATGATACTATGTGAGCATTGAATCAACACTACTTTCAACTGTTCCATTCAGATTAAAAATATTTATTTTACATATTTTTAAGATTGCAAAGAAAAAAAAAAAAAAAAGAAGATAATTCTATAATAAAATATTAAGCATAATAATGTTGAAGTTATGACATATTAAGTGAAGGAATCTCATTTAGATTTTTCACACAAACTGGTTTTTATGTACAATAGACCGGGTCGGCTCCACCCACAATAAAAAAAAAAACTTAAAAAACCCACTCTCTATTTGAAAGCTTGTGTGGAGAGTACCTCGAAAAAATCTTTTTGGACCACCCTAAAAACAGCCAAAATTAGTTTTTTGCCAGAAGTTTGGTATTTGATCTCCGATTTTTATAAAAGATATATTGTTGTAAACGGTTCGCCAAGTGCTACATTTCGTCAAGGTAATAATTATCTCCGAAGTCATATTTCTCTAGTGGAAACAAATATTTTCAACCAAAAGTATGGATATGTAACAAACTGAAATTATCTGTCTTCAGTTATTATGTCATAACATCTATATTTTTGTTCCGATTTTAGCGAGCTTATGCTTAATATTATTGGTATGGAATTATTTTTTTTGCAACCTTAAAAACCTGTAAAATTAAATTTTTTATCTAAATGGAACAGTTGAGAGTGATTTTCAAAAAAGGTCGTGAAATCCACTTTTTTTACTTTAATCGCCTGTAAACAAAAAAATTTTGATCCGATTGACACAAACATTACATTGTCAGAAAGAAGAAGAACGTACCTTTGGAACGCTTTATAGTTTATGACAATTGGATCAACCATTATCAAGATTTACACCAGTAACTGAAGAAAGAGCCAAAAATCCCTTTTTTTTACAAATTTACGTGAGTGTCATTTTAGAAAGACCTTTTTTTTAGGTTCACGAGAAAAATTAAAAATTTGTAAACGAGTGTTATTCAAAAATATAGAATGTACTTAAAAAATTAATAAATATACAACTAATGCATTTTTAAATATCGAAGAACAAATTTTTAAATTTGATCATTTAAGGCAAAAAAAAAATTAAAACTATTTTATCGTAACTGAAACTCAAAAAAATGCAAACCTCATACTGTTGGTTTCGATAAAATTTTTTGCTTTGTTCCTCACAGTTTAATAAAGGGGTTTTCACTGAACTTTAAAAAATAATAAAAAGATTTGGTGTGAGATATGACGGAAACCTTTATAGCGGATCAAATTGCATTCAAGACCATTATCTTTTAAAAATTATATCTTTTAAATGGTTTTATTGACAGGACTGCATCCGATAGGTCCAATTTTGTATGACAGTTGTAAAAGTCGGGCTGGATCTCACCAATGGTTTGAATGATTTTGCTCTCCAGCTAGTCAATCGTTATTAGCTTGTTAGCATAAACCAGCGACTTAACGCAGTTCCAGAGAAAAAAGTTTAAGGACGGTAAATCGCACGATCTTGGCGGCCATTCCACATCGCCTCTTTTGGAAATAACGCGTTCTGGGAATAGAACATTGCTAAAAATTCATTTGTTTTTAAAAATCTAATTCTTATTATTATTTAAAAAAATTTATGTTAATAACTTTTAATATTTTGTAATGCAATCTTTTACGATTAATTTGAGCTAAGAATGGTTACCTTTTATTAAGTCGTTCATTATAAAATTCAATTTGAAAAAACAGCTATGTAAAACTTTAAACTTTTAACAAACAAGAAAAATAATATTTTACAAAATTTTTTTTTAATTATGTTTTTTAGACACTAATACTACCGGAACAGTGAAAGGAAGATTTCAAATTATGCGTTTGAGTTTTGGGGTTACATTTCGTTAAATTCTACCCAGCTGCTAAAATTGTTCGTTGTAGAGAAAAATTCGCTATAAGAAAATTCGTTATAAAAACAACACGAAAAAGATGTGTTCATGAAATCAATTCGTTATAGGACGAACTTCGTTATAGAGAAGTCCGACTGTACGAAAAATAGCCCCACAAGTAGGGTAGCCAGGCGTACTGATTGTTGTGATGACTACATTTGTTCATTAACCTGTTTATATATAACTTCAAATAACGAAATTAACATGAACTTAAGTCATGACTTTGAAAATTAACCTCTAGATTTAATTTTCATAGTCTCCTAAAAAACTATCATGAACTGATCGAATGGGGACCGTTCAGAAAAAATGACACCTAGAATCATTTTCTCACACACACACACTCTCCCATGTACTAGACTTTCAAATAACGAACTGTTATGCAGACTAGCTACGATGGGAAAAAAACAACAACATAAGTGTATAGAACGGTAGTGGTAGTTTCTTTCAATATCACTATTCAGTGAAGATATTTGGAATCAAATCCATAATTCTGGGTTATGATTTCAAATATTAGTAGCTTATATGGGATATTGAAAGATTAAGAACTACCACTAAGATCACTGATGAGGAATTGTGGCGGATTCCGAAACGGCCGTCTGATTTGCCCGTCTCTATATACATTGTTGTTGTGATGACTACATTTGTTCATTAACCTGTTTATATATAACTTCAAATAACGAAATTAACATGAACTTAAGTCATGACTTTGAAAATTAACCTCTAGATTTAATTTTCATAGTCTCCTAAAAAACTATCATGAACTGATCGAATGGGGACCGTTCAGAAAAAATGACACCTAGAATCATTTTCTCACACACACACACTCTCCCATGTACTAGACTTTCAAATAACGAACTGTTATGCAGACTAGCTACGATGGGAAAAAAACAACAACATAAGTGTATAGAACGGTAGTGGTAGTTTCTTTCAATATCACTATTCAGTGAAGATATTTGGAATCAAATCCATAATTCTGGGTTATGATTTCAAATATTAGTAGCTTATATGGGATATTGAAAGATTAAGAACTACCACTAAGATCACTGATGAGGAATTGTGGCGGATTCCGAAACGGCCGTCTGATTTGCCCGTCTCTATATACATTGTTGTTGTGATGACTACATTTGTTCATTAACCTGTTTATATATAACTTCAAATAACGAAATTAACATGAACTTAAGTCATGACTTTGAAAATTAACCTCTAGATTTAATTTTCATAGTCTCCTAAAAAACTATCATGTACTGATTTGATGTCCTGATTTTTTTTTTTAAATACTGATTTTTTAAATCTCGAAATCAGTACGAAAATGTACTGATTTTTGTATTTTGCGCTGATTTTTTCAAATTAATTTCTTAAGAATTTTTGTGATCAACCTTAATGGTCTTAAAATCGTTGTTGCAGACAGTCTCATCCTGTTTGTTTCTTATTCTGATTGTTCACAACATAAAATACATACGCGTTACTAATATCGAGAGGAGAAAAGTAATATTTGCTTGAAAAAATACGGTTAACGTAAGTTTTTAAATAAGTGAAATAATTGAATTTGATTACTGTCCTCGGCTCTCACAATCCTCTAAATATGGCAACTGATAAGAAAAAAATATAAAAGGAGCACACGAAACTGGAGAAAAACTTTCAGGACGTTTATATCACTGTATTACATTGAAATTACTAGGTAATAAAAGCATAAAAACTGTACTAATTTGTACTCTTTTTCACTGCATTCCAACGTCTAATGTGCTGATTTCGCGGTTCAAAAATATGGCTACCCTACCCACTAGAGATGTAAATGCGTAGGAACAGAAATCTATCATTGTTGATTGAAATTTTAGTAATTACCCGTACTTTTCATTCAATTAGTTTCCTTCCGTACCTTTGCTTATGCATAGCTTGGTTTAGCCTCAAGAGCTATTTTTTTCAAACATAGAACCTTTTTTTTAAGCCTAAATCAAGAACAACCGCATATCACAAAATCTATACATTTACTAGTGTAACAAAATACTTATTCCAGAAGATCCAGAAGTGCTACACTATCATATTATATATCAATTTAAAGAGCTTGAGGAGTAGGTTAGTCAAAAATTTTCATTTGAAATCGGTTAAGCCAATTCTGAAATAGTAGCATTGGAAGTTTTTTTTTAAATTCACTCATTGAACAAAGCATTGTATTCATCGTTGTGAAAATCATTGCTTAAGCGGAAGTAAATAATAAATGAGAGAGAGAAGACTTGAGTAAAGGCATCTCTCAGCATTATGTAATGAATTATCTGCATACACAAATAACAAAAGAAATAACAACGATTAGTTTGGTTTACTTTTGATATTTGTTTTTTCATAAAGAGATTTTTTCCGCAAAAAATAGCCCCGGTTACCGGGGCCTTACCGACTAGTATACTTTAAAGTGTTTGTTTTTTATTTACTTCCCTACTAACAATATTGTTCATTTTGAAATCGAATGTAAAAATGCAATTTGCTATTTATAAAGTAATTTATTATTTACTTTTTTGCCAAGAAAAATACATTATGTTGATATCTATCGGATAGCTATAACTATGTATAATATATATTATGCTAAAATTTGTAAGCCTATCTTCCGGTTATCGGAGATAACTTTATAAATACAAAAACAACTTTTATGTGAATTCACCAACCCATATTTTCATAAAGTAAATGTACATACATTCATGCAGCTGTGCTCACAAAATGTGCAGAGCCGTATTGTAAAAGTTTAAAATCATAATTATAAAATTTTTCAGCAAAATATTGAAATAATATATATTTGCAGCTCTAATATCTAAGACAAAAACTGTTTTTAATTAAAGAATTTCGTAAGTATTCACAAAAAAAAAAAAAACTTCCACAACTCACGAAATTTTCAGTTCAAGGAAATAGTAGTGCCTGAGAAATGGTATCCTGTAAAACAGAATAATAGAAATCCCATTTTTGCTTATTCAGGCAACACAACAACACCACGTCATTTGTTCAAGAGGCTCAGTTGATTTAAAGATCCATTTTTGTGCCGTTGGAATAAGGAAAAATGGTTTATTTTATTCTCTATACATTTTTTTTAAATTCTGTTTCAGATACTCAAAACTGTGGGATGTAATCTACAAATAGATATTTTCCAATAAATCACTGCAAATGTAATGTAATTTCATATTTCAAATGTTTATCTTACAGCACTAATATTTTTGTGAAAATAGCTGCATGAATTTAAAAAATAAAAAATAACATAAAACAAATATTCAATATAAGCGCAGTTTAATATCAACACAGAAATTTTAATTCTAATTCATTCAATTAGTTTCCTTCCGTACCTTTGCTTATGCATAGCTTGGTTTAGCCTCAAGAGCTATTTTTTTCAAACATAGAACCTTTTTTTTAAGCCTAAATCAAGAACAACCGCATATCACAAAATCTATACATTTACTAGTGTAACAAAATACTTATTCCAGAAGATCCAGAAGTGCTACACTATCATATTATATATCAATTTAAAGAGCTTGAGGAGTAGGTTAGTCAAAAATTTTCATTTGAAATCGGTTAAGCCAATTCTGAAATAGTAGCATTGGAAGTTTTTTTTTAAATTCACTCATTGAACAAAGCATTGTATTCATCGTTGTGAAAATCATTGCTTAAGCGGAAGTAAATAATAAATGAGAGAGAGAAGACTTGAGTAAAGGCATCTCTCAGCATTATGTAATGAATTATCTGCATACACAAATAACAAAAGAAATAACAACGATTAGTTTGGTTTACTTTTGATATTTGTTTTTTCATAAAGAGATTTTTTCCGCAAAAAATAGCCCCGGTTACCGGGGCCTTACCGACTAGTATACTTTAAAGTGTTTGTTTTTTATTTACTTCCCTACTAACAATATTGTTCATTTTGAAATCGAATGTAAAAATGCAATTTGCTATTTATAAAGTAATTTATTATTTACTTTTTTGCCAAGAAAAATACATTATGTTGATATCTATCGGATAGCTATAACTATGTATAATATATATTATGCTAAAATTTGTAAGCCTATCTTCCGGTTATCGGAGATAACTTTATAAATACAAAAACAACTTTTATGTGAATTCACCAACCCATATTTTCATAAAGTAAATGTACATACATTCATGCAGCTGTGCTCACAAAATGTGCAGAGCCGTATTGTAAAAGTTTAAAATCATAATTATAAAATTTTTCAGCAAAATATTGAAATAATATATATTTGCAGCTCTAATATCTAAGACAAAAACTGTTTTTAATTAAAGAATTTCGTAAGTATTCACAAAAAAAAAAAAAACTTCCACAACTCACGAAATTTTCAGTTCAAGGAAATAGTAGTGCCTGAGAAATGGTATCCTGTAAAACAGAATAATAGAAATCCCATTTTTGCTTATTCAGGCAACACAACAACACCACGTCATTTGTTCAAGAGGCTCAGTTGATTTAAAGATCCATTTTTGTGCCGTTGGAATAAGGAAAAATGGTTTATTTTATTCTCTATACATTTTTTTTAAATTCTGTTTCAGATACTCAAAACTGTGGGATGTAATCTACAAATAGATATTTTCCAATAAATCACTGCAAATGTAATGTAATTTCATATTTCAAATGTTTATCTTACAGCACTAATATTTTTGTGAAAATAGCTGCATGAATTTAAAAAATAAAAAATAACATAAAACAAATATTCAATATAAGCGCAGTTTAATATCAACACAGAAATTTTAATTCTATGTAGTCTTCGCTATTGCACTTTTAGGTCTTAATACAACAACAGAATCGCCATTAATTCAATTTTAACAGCGAAAACTAGACATTTAAAATGTAAAATACTAATTCTAAAATAATTGAATCTTCAATGCTAGCCGATTCGTTGTGAAGTGTGGGAATCAAATGACTGTCTAATGCATTCATATACAGAGGCGGCAACTTTGTTCCCCGCGCTCCCGCTTCATAGCACACCTATAAAGTTAAATAAGATATTGTTATTGAGAGTGGCAAGTACAAACGTTTAGCTAACAGTGTCTTGATGTAGAGTAGCACGCAGAGCGATTTTGCAATTTCCACTGGCCGCTAATAAATCTAAAAATGGTACCAATGCCATCGATGCACTCCGCGCTATTTGTTCAGATATTCTTGTGACGTCCAAGGATGTACCAGCTAAGGTGGCTGGAGGAGCATTATACCATTCTTCATACTGCGGAAAATACAATTAGATAAAAATTTCAAGAAAATTCATACGAAGGAAATTTTGAGTACTAACCTTTATAATGTAAATGTCTGTCAACCGTATGGAGTAGTTAGCATTCGAGTAATTGAAATTGGCATTAACACGCATGCTGGATACACCCTCCATGGATTTCTTGTCGATAGGTGATAAAACACTGTATGTTAATAAATAAATATTAATCTAATAACTATATTTTGAAATTTTCTACCATTATATAAACAAAGTAAGTAATATTGTTATTTATACAATACTAGCTGGGCTTCGCCCAACTTCGTTGGGCGGACCTGACAAAGTAGGGGTAATGCAAAAATTACAACTAAAACTTTTGTAAAAGTTATATCAATATGAGCGTGCCAGTCTCCGATCAAAATCGAATCATTGCACTAATCATTCATATCATTTACATGAGTAGTTCCACTTCCACGTGTTTAATGATGTCAACATTCTACTCAGTTATTGCTATCAACAGCCCATTTTAACATACAAACCTTCACCATCTTTCTTACTATGGCTCTCTAATAACTATCAACATACATCCTTTACAATTAAATTTTGATTGCTTGCCTTATTATGGTTCCCCATATCGCTGCCTTAATTTGTTAAAGCTATAACACGCTTTTTCAAATTTTACAGGAGAAGCAAAAAACATTTTTGTATTTGAAGTACTGTTTCGAGAATTTGTAATTTAAACTAAAAGAAAAGATTGCAAGTTTTCAGTGTAGGTTTCTAAAATTTTCGGTACAGGGCACATTTTTTATCATAATCCATTGAAAACTCTATACTGAAAAACTGATGTTAGAGCTTTAGCAAAATAAGGCAGAGATATATATATATACCTTTTGAAGCATTTCCTTTGTATGCCAAAACACTTCCACATTCAGCCCAACAATTACTACTAACCCTCGGCCTTCATACACAAACTGCCAGTGTGTTCTTTGCAATGGTTTCTCAGGTATACAGTTTCAAACATTTTCTTTGCATGGGAGGTGTCACGCATATTTTATTTATTCCATTAATTTTTTTTTCTGGCATTTTCCATTGGCAATCAATGCTCTCCTACCATAAATAATTTAGGAAATATACCGTATAAAACCGAGGTGTAGCAGTCACTAACTCAAGTCTACCCATACTTTACCCACCAAATTCCATTGACAAATCATATTATCATTCCAAATCTTAGTACTGAACTAAAAATAGTTTCTAAGAAATATATATAAAAGCATTAGAGTTGAACGGAAAAAGCAACGCCTATCCATATTTTTTCATAGAATAACAAATAACGTTTTTTAGAGACGTGCCACAAATGAATACTGAGATATTCCATGGCTAAAACTCAGATTATATAGAAGATGCCATGTCCCCTTTTTTCAATTTCACAGACCTTTTTCCTGCAGCGTTACATTGCCAATTAACATCCTTGTACTAAATCTCTGGTTGTGGAAATATACCCAAAAATCAAGTTACAGTTTTATATAATAGTATAAAAAAAATTAATTACTTGTATAAAAAAAGAATCACTTGGTGGGTTCACCTGTAGTGGGATTCGAACTCATGACACCAAAAAAATTTACAATGTCTTTGAACAACCACAGCTTTAATCTCCTTTTTAACTGACTAAGCCACAAACCTACACAAAATAACGTGATCACATTAGTAATATATAATAATTCCTTTTGTGTGTTTGCATGTTTTATATTCACCTTTGTCGGTATTTGTTTTTTGTTGTATATTTATTTTTTTTTCCACCACACCGAAAAAAAAATATATATATATTAAAAAAAAAAAAAATTATTTGATCCGCCCCACGTGGGATTCGAACTCACTATTATACAATTCCTTCCTATATCCACTACTTTGCCCTTTCTTTTAACTGATCTTTGATCTGACTTTGGTCCAAATAATGGTCTATATTAAAGAAACTACTTGAAATTAACTTAAAATAAATATCGACTTAACTCGACAAATGTCCAAAGAAATTACATAATAAATTTCATGACAATCCGTTGCGTAATATAGAAACCTATTAGGACTAAACATTTAACAGCCTCTATTTTATATATATAGATTTTGTTTTATTCTAAAAAAAAAAGACGAAGCCGGAAGACGGAAATGGAACTTTCCTAATGCTGCCAATCCCCGCAAACCCCTAAAGGACAACGATTTACGAATATGCATCTGGAATATCCGAACCTTCTACAGGGAAGATAGCTCTATCCAGCTGGTAGTTGTCCTCGAAAAATACCGAGCTGACATCATCGCTATCCAAGAGATGCGATGGACGGGACAGGGTTGCTCCAAAAGAGCATCATGTGACGTCTACTACAGCTATCATGATCTGAGACACGAATTTGATGTTGGATTTGTGGTTGGCAAGAGACTGTGGCCCTTATTATGAACTGCGTTCGATATTCTACTGTAGTCGAACGCCCTGATCGAACGAATTTGAGTTTGGTATTATGACGTGCTTTCGACAGAGAATAGCGCTATTGTGAATTTCGGTCATTTTGGCTTGTTCACGATAGTATATTTCTATCAGCTGAACGTCATTTTGAAAAATAAATACGATTAGGGTTTAACGATTCATCGGAAGAGGGTGAGAGGTTGATGGAAATGGCCAGAAGTAGAAAACGATTAAGTGCAGCCTTTCGAAGAAGTTTTGCCATCTATAAAATTTGTGTACAGATTTTTACAGAACTTGCGACTGTCAAAGGAAACGTTTGTGCACTTGATGACCATTACAGATGAACTGCTGAAGCAATGCACATGAGCAAGATCAATTCCAAACATATTAAAATTGGCAAAAGTTCTGCGATTGAGAAAATATCAATTGCAATCAAAGGATTTGCTAACTGCAATTTGTTGCTCACCACTTTAGACCTGCATAAAGTTTACAAAAAACCGTTTAAAATTACTTTTTAGTCCTCAAAAAGCAAAAAAAAAATTGCAAAATACTTACATTTTTAACAATTATTACTCAGCATGCACGTATCGAAAGCAACGTTGTGTTCGACAAAAAATTCGATGCGAAACGAAAATTTCGACAGGGTTGCATTGCTACACTACACTTCGATCTTCGATAACCAGCGAAGATCGAACGTCGAAAGCAGCTCACAATAAGGGCCTGTGTCATCTTGTCTCGAGATACAAGCCAAGTCATAGCCACTATCCCCATCAAGGATGATGAGCACGAAGTGACCAAAGATGATTTTTACAAGATCTTCGGCAAATCCTATGAACATTGGCCTCACCACGATTTTAAAATGTTGTAGGCGACTTTAATCCCAAGGTTGTCAAGAAGAATCTCTTTGGTCCGACGATCGGAAAATTCAGTCTCTACGACGAAACCACTGATAACGGTATGAGACTGTTCTACTTCGCCACGGCACGGAACATGGCAGTTAGTAGAACCAGATTCCAATATCTCGATACTCACAAAGGCACATAGCTACCCCTGATCAAAAAATACAAAACCAAATTGATCACGTTGTGATCGACGGAAGGCATGCTTCAAATATACTAGACGTACGCACGATGCGCGGTGCGAACATCTACCCTGACAACTACTAAGGGCGATGTTACACGATCAATGTTTTTTGTTGACCTACATCACTTCAAATAAAATGGGGTTGCCCGAGATACACTGTTGTATTTTACTGGAAAATACTAATATTTTATGAAAAATACTACTATTTTTACTAACTTATAAATACATTTTTTTCTTTGCCACCTTATGCGCTTTTTGGCTTTTGCTTGGTTGTGAGACTGCTGTTTAAAAAATTACTTAATAATTTTTATAAAAACATGGTACTTCAATGACCAAGAAACAAAGTGGAGGAGCCTTTTTTAATAGTTTGAAATTTTAAACAGTATTTTTCTGCGTCTTTCATACATAAATGTAATATTTTTGTATAATTTGTTGCTGTTTCGACCAATGTTATCTCATATTGTGATTATAATTATTTTCCATTTTATTTGTTGAATTTTCATTCACTCCAAAATACAATTAAATACTTTTAAGCTGGAAAAACGTAGTTGCAGATAAAAGTAGTAAAAAAACATACCGCAAAAAATTGATGGTGTAATAGGGCATCAAACAAAACGATGAAGAGAGAGTAAAAACAGAAAACATTGACAGCAAAACATTAACCGTGTAACATCAGCCTAATGGTATAAACACATAGAGAACTACAGGCTTGCGACAGCATAATTAAAACTGCAAACTTTCTCAATAGGCGTTGGTAGTCGAGAGAATGGAATTAATAAACGACTGCAACAGCAAGCGGCATCTGTTGAATTTCAAAACAAAATTAATTTTTTTTCTTTATTCTTCATCCATAGTTTTGTATTTCTGCTCTGACTTCTCCCTTTTTCTGTTTTGCTGCTGTCAAATCAGAAAAAGACTACAACTGCAACTACAAATGGAGTTATGCAGTCGTGTAGTTGCAAAATTTTTGACAGATGCAGTCGCAAGTCTGTCGCCCTCTATGTGTTTATACCATAAGGCTGTGGTTATATTGGGAGTATGCTCGGCGAACACCATGTAATTGTTGTTCCACCGAACACAAAGAGAGAGTCTTCACTCACTCACACCGAACACGATATGGTCGGTGTATTGTACACCGAGCGCGCCGAGTATTCAGGGTGGCGATGAGTTATTTTGCAAAACAGTATCATAACATACAAAATATTATTAAAAAAACGATTATATTTTGACAAAAAGCAACTCTGCAACGAGCTGAATGTAACCACCTTGGCCGAGCTTGGAAGAAAATGTTTGTGCTCGTCGAACATCGAGCACAAATATAACCAGGCACTAAGGCTGTGGTTATGCCCAGATTTTGCTGGGCGAACACCATGAAATTGTTGCACCGAACACAAAGTGAGAATCTTTACTCGCTCTCTCAACGAACACGATATGCTAGGTAGCGTGGCCGTTATGAGACTAAAGTTGCAATTTGCAACCTTTTTGACTGTTTGGAGACTTTTACACAACTTTTCGAAAATACCCGAAATTTGAGACTTTTTTAAGAATCCTTGCAAATTTTGAGACTTTTTTGCAAAACATACGAAAAATTCGTTGTCAACATTGTCGTTTCGCGAGATTTTTTGCAAACTTGTTTCTATTTTCAAATTTGCCACACTGACTTACGGAAAATTGTTTGGCCAATTAAAAGTTAACTGAGGTTAATTTTTGGAGGTGTACAACTTTTTTTTCTCGAGGCACCTTATGTATTAATGTACTTGCGATAACTAATTCTTTTTTACTTTCAATACACTAATACATTTTTTGTATATGCAAACTGCTGTGAATTGAAATAAATATTCCTTTCACTAAAAAAAATGGTAGGAGACCTTTTTACTCTCAGTGACACTTTTTTTTTGCAACGTTTTTGAAATTTATCAACGGTCACGCTGATGCTAGGTGAAATGAACAACAAGCACGCCGAGCATTCAAGGTGGCAATGAGTTATTTTACAAAACTGTATAATTACATGCAAAATAGTATTAAACAAAGGACTACATTTCGACCAAAAGCAACTCTGCAACGAATTCAATGTAACCAACTAGACCGAGCACGGAAGTAAAATGTGATGTGTTCGTCGTACAGCCAGCACCAACATAACCATAGCCTAATGCAGACTACACACGATACAACGAGTTGTACAACATGACCATGTTGTACAATGGTAGTAGTATGGTTGTACGATCGATTTTCAAGTTGGTCCAACGGTTGGATGAAAATCAAAATATTTTAATTTTTGGTGGGCGGAGTTAACGATTGTACAACGAGTAGTATCGTTTGTAGCGAAGTTGTGCAACTTTAATCGTTTTAGTTTCATTGTTTCGTCAATTTTTATTGTTTTGATGGAAATGAGTGACCAAATGTCATTAATAGAAAATAATGAAACAACGTATAGAAGAGAATTGAATACATACTTCTAGTGCAGTCTTTGCAGTCTTTTGCAGTCTTTTATTTTTACCTTTCTTTCAGTTCTTTAAATTTCATATATTATTATTCAATTGTAATTTTATAAGTGTTGCGCCATTAAAGCAGCTTTCTTTATATTATCTTACGCATTATCTTTGCATTATTACGAATAATTTCGCAAAGTAACACTGGTTTGATCTGATGATTCAGCATCGAAAGGCAAATCATTTGGTGACTGTGCTGCAGATTAGTCAACTCAGCGCTTTTCCCGCTAAATTTAGTGCTTTTTAAAAATTTCCATTTCCTGAATAATCCTAACAAAATATTTTGTTGAAACACTGTAATTTTTGTACTTCATTTTACAACATGAAAATTCAACAATGGACAGCAACCGGAATTCTAGCTTATGAAACAACGTTGGAGGAAACCATCTGCTTTGTAGTTACCCTGCGGCAGTGACGTTAACTGTGCAGTAATTACTGTATTTTACAGTAATTTGATATTTTAAAATCAGTACAGTAATTCGTTTAAATTATACAGTAATTTCAAAAAGCGTACAGTAAAGTGCCTCAAGTCCCATACACAAAAAACATCGGTCTTGTTGTACACCTCTAAAAATGAATCTCGGTTTGATTTATGATGATTTCCAAAATATTTCAGCTCTAGCGATTACCGTTCGTGAGCTGGACCATTTTGAAAACAACTTTTAACAACAAATTATGCAGAATCCTAGAATTTTTCAGTATCTATTATTTGTGAACTTTTAATTAGCCAAAAGTAACCTACTAAAATGTTCCCGTACAAAAGTCGATTTTTAGAGGTTTTTCAAGATAACCCAGCTCACGAACGGTAATCGCTAGAGCTTGGAAATCATCATAAATCAAACCAAGGTTCCTTTTCAGGGGTGTACAAACACAACGTTTTTTCGTTAAGCTCTTTAGTAAACAGTGTTATTCAAAATTGTGAGCATAATTGATATTTTTTTGTTTTTCATAAATTGTGATGTGTCTTTTGAAATAAAACTTTGGAATGCCATTAGATAAAGTAATAATTTATCAATACATTTTTGGAATAATTACATTCTTTCAATTTTTTATAAATAAATTGCTAATAATTTAGGGTAAAAAATATCCAACTATTCTCTTTTTTCGTTTTTTTTTCAGCGTACAGCAATTTTGGGTGAAAAACGGTGATTTTTAAGGGATAGCACAGTAGTTTTAAAATTTTAGTTAACATTACTGACCTGCGGCCATATTTGCAAGTAAACTGCTGCAAGTAGAGAATACGTATTGTCTTCGAAAAATCCAAGAAATTTTCATTTGTAAATGTGTGCGTGTGTTAGTGAAAAAGTTTAAATGTATTGAGTTTTCTCACACTTTTATAAGGAAAAAAATTTAGTTGTTTTTTAAAGAAAATACACTTTATTCCTAATTTTAGCGGATTTTGAGAAACAAAAGTTGGCTACACTGCTGTGCTGGTTATATTTTACTCCCCCGCTCTCTTTCTCAAACCATCATTTTATATTGAAGCAACAACTCCTGCCCATGACGCGACCGTCTTCAAAAGACTTATGGTAGACGATCAATATTTTGCTGTCAATGTTTTTCTATTTTACTCTCTCTTCATTGTTTTGTTTGATGCCCTGTTAGGGCGATGTTACACGATCAATGTTTTGTTGTCAAACAATGAACACTTAGTAAGATTCGATTAGTTTACACCTCCCATGTAATCCTAATTTTTAATACGGCGTATTCGCTAAATTATTTATGGTGCACTATTGATAGTTGGCACTAGAAGTGGCAACCACTGTGAAATGCTGCAAAAAAAAGTGGATGGGTTAGAGAAAGTGGACGTAAAACCTCCCATACAATGTTTGAAAGGGTATATCTGAGAAACCAATACAAGGAAGACAGAGAGTGACGGCTATATGTTGGTAGTAGTTCTTTGGTCGAATGTTTTTCGGGCAAGTAGGAATGCTAACTCCCATACAAAAATGCTTCAAACGGCATATGTGGGAACCCTAGTAAGAGAACCAATGAAGGAGGTATGTTGGTAGTTAGTAGATATTGGGAAAGGTGATATTAGATATAGTAAGAAAGGTGATGAAGGTTTGCATCTTAAGATGGGATGCTAATTAACTGAGAAGAATGTTGACACTATTGAACAAGCGAGAGTGGAACTACTCATGTATATGATATAAATGATCAGTGCAATAACTAGATTTAGATTGGAGTTTGGCAAGCAAAATGAAATGCTGCAAAAAAAATATTTTTATTGCCAAATAGTAAAATAAAAAGAAAAAGCAGAATTGCCCAAGAAATCTTGCTGTGTTGAAAAGCAAGTCCAAAAGAGAATCGGAAACTTGCCAACAAGAAAACTTGCAGTGTGGAAAAGGGACCAAGTAAAGACGGAAGAATTTAAAAAGTTTCGGAAGCACAGTTACTTTTAAAGATACCTACATATTATTGAATTACAATGAGATTTACATAAACAAATATCTCAGTCGGAGTTTTTTCGTATTTACCCTATGTTGAAATCACGATCATTTCCCATCCACTTAATTGTCACAATCTCTGTTTGCTGCTCATCGGCATCTAGAGGACCACAAATAATATTGATATCCTTCTGGTTCCGCAATGAGTTTCTCACCTCCTCCATTTTTGAAGGTAAAATTTGCACCATTAATCCGTCTTCAACGATGCTACACTTACCAGAGAGGCCACTAGTACTTTTCAATGCCTCGTTTAGAACGAAGAAACTAGCTCCAGTCACTAAATGTAAAATGAAAACATGCAACTCAGTGTAAATTAAAAAATAATATTTAAATTTTTACCTTTGCGAGGTTGACCTTGAATGTTTATGGCTTGTGTGGAGTAAGCATACATTTCTGTACGATCATCATTAACGTTCTGCATACATACCAGATGTCCATCTGCTGTCTTGGAGAAGTTGCCGCCAAAAGCTAATATGTGATCACTAGAGTTATTAATTGCCTTGATAACATCTTCCAGACGATTGCGTGGAATTAGTACAGTAGTTTGCCGGTCTTCCATATGAATATACATGCCCCTGATGCAGGGCAGTGTATATGAATAGTTCCGAAAATCCTAAAATGATAAGCAAATTAAAAATGGAATGCAATTGCAAGTGGAAATCACAATGCACGTACCGCTAAGAAGTTTATTATTGTCTGAGCGATTTCTGCGTACACCGATGGACGGTTACGCATAGAAATATGAGGGCAAGGATAGTAACGGTATTGAGCCCCAAGACGCAACATTAAGCGCAGGGGAAACACCTTAGCCCATGGCACCTCATAACGATGAATGAGAATACCAATCAGAAATGGATTTTCTGGCACAATGACATCTTGTAGACATTGAAAGGTAGCGCGTATAAATATGAAGCCACCATAATCTCGCGAGCCAAGGAACTTACTTTGTCTTGGACTTGTATACGATAATTCAGCAATTGGATGACCAAGCGCCGCTTCAGTGTAAATTTCCTGTAGGTGGATGAAAATATCAATTGGAATAGGAGGTTCTGACATAAGTTCTTTGCTGGCAGGTAAGTCAAACTCTAGTAAAATAATCAATTCATCGTTGCCGACATGATGCATCCCAAATGTAGTGAAATTGATAACTGTGCGATTCATGCAACATTTCACTATTTGAATGTAAAATTGACACGAGTTAAATACTATTACGAGATGAAATTGCAAATCTGTCAAACGACTTACAATTTACAATTTTCACATAAACAAAGAAGTTCTTTTTCACCGCAAATTTTAGAGTTTCTCGTTGCAGACGTTGCATTAAGTCGTAATTGTTAGTAACCTCCATATAATCAAAGTCACAGCTATTTTCATCCTTACTTAAGCAAATAGGCGGCAAGCTACTGTCCCCCTTGGGAATGAAACTGCCATATTCGTCGCATCCAGATGGTGGCAATCGTTTTGATCGTATTGGAATCGATTCCGCTTTTACTGTTGTAGAAGATTTACTGTCTGTGATTTCTGTATCTAAAAATATTATAGGATTTACAAAATATGAACGTACAATCAATCGATCATTATATACTTCACACAGGTCTACTTACCTCCGTTTCTCGTACTAGCCACACCATTTGATCCATGAGCTGTAGCAATTGCTGCCGCTGCTGCCATTGGCGGTATAGAACCACGAAACAGCTGAGCAACCAAGCCTATCGTTGTTGCATCTGAACTAGGGTGCGACTTGACAGGAGTGGATGATTTATTTGAACTAGAATTTCGTGTTTTATCGCCTTGTTGGTGTCCACGTCTAGCATGTTTTGCTTCACTCCACTGATGTTCCATACTTGCTAAATCACTGCCGGGTGCAATGCCATCACTGAACATTACACTCTTACGCTTGCGACCTTTTTTGCTGCTTGAATTCGATGAGTTCGACGAGTAGCTGCCGTCCTTTTTGAGCACACCCACAGGCACTATGACGGAAGGAACCAGAGCGGGCGCAATGGCACTCACTTGTCTATGCGGCGGTATGGTTGAGCAATACTCCATTGGATTATTGGGATTTGGAGAACGTGTCGTGTCAGTCGCAGACGCTGACGCAACATCGCCATCATTTTCTATGCCTATCACTTCCTCATCAGCCCCTGATGTACGTTTATTTCCAGGCTCTTGATCAAGTTGAGTTAGAATTAAATAGCACTGCACACAGACACGTGACTCTGAATTATTAAGGAATGCTAATCTAAATTTTTGAGAGCAACAAACAGAGCATAAAACTTTGCCGCAGGCGCGGCAATGATGACGTCGCTTTATCATGGTGAATTTCGTTTGACATTGCATACAACCGGTTGCCATGTTGTCGGGAACCCATATAGGTGGTATCTTGCCCAGATTTGCATGTGGATCACTATAACCTGTAGCCTCTGCAATTTCATTATCAGCAGCCGAGACATTGCTGTCGCCTACTACGGACTCTACAAATTTTGTATTTAAATTTAATACTCTATTTGATGCATATTTCGAACTCACCATTTTCTGCTACTTGTTCCGAGTAGCCAGATTTAGAATTATCTTGCGGCTCATTAACTTCCAGTGGCGTTTGTCCCGCATTGGTGTACAAGGTCGTCTTTGCTTTGGGTAGATCGAGCGTTGTGGGTCGTTGAGGTCGGATGTTAGAATGTGCGTCTGAGTATTCTCCTTCTTCCTCCTCTTCTGCAACTGCTTCAGTTAATTGCATCACATCCCCGTCTAAAGACGATTCAGAGCTGGTATATGACGATGCTATCGAGTTGGATGATTGTCCAGTATCACCTGCTTGAGGGGGCTGTATTGTTTGTGCTCTTACTTCCGAAAACTCGACTGTTGACGCTTGCGAGAAGCTGTCTGCATTCAAAAAATCCCCGAGGTTTGATTCATCTAGAGAATTTTCCATGCTATCTGATGTCACAGCAGTTTTGATTGCATGCGATGTTTGCTGCATTACTGTAATAGTTTCAGCAACTAGGCTAGAAGCTGTGTTCGATTTATTCGCAGGCTGATTTCTTTCCGCCGCAACATCATCAATATCCATTTCTTGAAGCATACTGTCTAGTTCTGTATCAGATATCTCATCCATTGTCGAGCCAAACGTAATCGGTTGTTGTTGTTTGCTTGCGATTTCATTCGGCTCTAAGCAAGGAACTTTACTATCAGTAAGTGCTGAAACTTTCGTTATATTAGCATTGGGTGCAAGACGTTTCACATTATCATCAAACTGTGCTTGCTGCAAATGGGAAATGCTATTAATTGAATTCGAAAATAAAGAAACAATGTTGTTTACCCTTTCTTCTGGATACGACGGGGAGATGGAAGGAAACGTTCTACTGTCTGCCAATGATTTTTGTTGTTCCGCAATCACACCATCATCACGCATTTGACTTAGCAATGATGTAGTTGTAGTTTCAGAGAGGTCTTCTAGGACATTTTGTAGAACCGAAGAGATAGATGCTTCACAAGGCACATTCAGTTGAGAATTTGCCGTTGTAATAGAAATTGAAGAAAGCCCAGTTGCTAGATCATCTAATGCAACTGCACTCTCTTCAGGTTGAGAAGAATGGACATCATGGCTAAACACGGAATCATTAGTTTCCATCTGAGGCTGATGGTTTTGATTCTGTTGCACTACCAAAGTGCCATTTGCATCCTCAAATTCATCAACAGGCGACAATGGTGACTGCTCATCTGTTATCGACTCTAAGCCAGGCGATGGACCTGAAGAAAATGTCGAGGAAGATGATGTTGTTAGAGAATCCGATGATACAGTTGTGGGATCGTCAACGTCATTAAAATTATTTGAGTGACGTGCACCAGTGTTTTCAATAAATTTATGGATATCATTGCTTGCTTCGTCTTCTTCATCATCAGGATATCGCTGATCATTTTTTTCTAGTCTGCCGTCATTGATATCTGGACTCAAAAGCGTTTCAGGCGAATTAGCAAATACCGAGTGTTTATTGCCTTGTTCTATCTCATCATCGAAACTATTGTGCACTGTTTTTATTTCGGGATCGCTATTGATTTTATCACTGGTTAGATAACTAGGCTTGATTAACCTGCATTCCTCATCATATTTTTGTTGAGAAGCTGTCTCAAGCCCTTCCACGTTTTTACAATAATCATCAAGACTATTGAACACTTGTGAAACGCCAACGAATCCTTTATTGATGCCTACACCACTACTTGAAGCCTTTGTCAGTGCCGATTGTGTCGAAGATGCTGACGTTGTTGAAACAACACTTTCGCTGTTATTGCACGCATTCACATTCGTATGTGGCAGACACCGATTACGTTGAATTGCTGCTTTATTATTTTCATCTGCAGCTTCCCGAAGCTCCAAATTATCTAAAACTTGATCTATGTCTACCAGATCCATAATTGTCTTTCCATTTAAACTGCAATGATACGGCGTTAATTTAATATATAAGCTTTATTTTCTGGCATTAACACTAACCCACAGACACATATAAAAATAATAAGTTCGTTATTTTACTTTGCGCTAACCATTGTTTCCGACACAAGAATTAAAACTTTGAATAGAACAATGTTAAAATTAGGTGGATTTAATAAATTGCACCAACTTTGCAAATATCACTCTACATGCCCCAAATTTTATAATTTTTGTTTCGGGATTTACAGTTGAAAATTGCAGTATTTTTTACATTGCTAAATCTAATGATGACAACGATGAATCATTTTCATTTGACTACTTGCTGCGCTCTTCATACTTATTGTTATTTACGCTAATTAAAATGCCAATAAAATAAGAAACTGATAATAAAAAAATTACAAGTGCAATACGAGATGCTTAGAATAACCACAAAATCTCAGTTTACTTACTATTGAAAAAAATAAATTTCATCTCCATCTAATAATCGTAGCTGAAATATTCTACAGCAATTTTCTCTTTATTTTGAAATAATTCTATATTTTTCGCTTTTTTAAACAAAATGCACTGAGCCACAAATATATTATTTCCCCGCCAGTGTTGTATTTATAAAGGAAAATGAATAAAAATACAACAAAGTTAGAATAAAAACGTACTTGAGTTAATATCATCGGGGAGCCCCCAGAACTACGAATGCTGTTTTGAGATAGATTCTAATGAACTAATTTGTTTGCAATTTTACCGTCAAAAATGATTTTTCATATATAAGTTTTTTTTATGAACTGTTACATATTAAGCTTAAAATTGGTAAAAAAGTTAGTCATGGTTTTGATACAACTGCCGATATAAATATATATTAGGAGCTCAAAAAATCTATCGGGACCATCTATCTTCATTTTTATATCATTATTATTTATTTATTTACAAAATTAATTCTATAAATAAACTTAAGAAACTAGACCCTACCTACGATGGTCTTTAGCCCTTCATTTTTATAACTAACTTATCTTGAGTCGCCGTGTTGTAGGTAAACAAAAATAACTGTTTTGCTGTGAAATTAGTATGGGTAAACAACATAAAATTTTTATTTCGATATTGGTTATGGGTAACAAAAAAAATGTTTTGGCTGCGATATTGATTATGGGTAACCAAAATTAAATTTTGGTTTCTGTAACTATTAAGGGCAACAAAAAACCATTTTTTTCTCAATAATGGTTATTTTAATAAGCATTTAAAAGGGATACATGGTAATGGGCAACTGCAACTTTTTTAACTATACATATATAAATATAAATATATATATATATATATATATATATATATACGCGAGAGCAAAATAAGCCCTTGACAACATTAGCTTATATGCAAACCTATGAAATTCTACAACACACAAGACCTAGAAGTGGAAACCCTATTCGCACAAACCACAAATTGAGCAATTTCAGTTTCTTTCTCAATTTCAGCAGAAATTGCTCAATTCCGCTTTAAAAATAAATGCTAAACGAAGGTAAGTTGACTGTTCTACTTAGATTAAGTAGATATTATTTTGAAATCTAAGTGCAACTCTGTCAGTCGATAACAATTTGTAGAAAAATCGATAAAATACACATCACTATAAAAAAAAACAACTGTGAAGCAGTGCTGTCGGATAGTGTTGCCAGGTTTTTTTTTTATAAAAAGCGCAAAATGATAAAAAAAATTGTAGACAATAGCACCCAAAATAAAGTATTGCTCACAATGTGTTTAAGAACTTATCTAGTTATTGCATATACATTTACATTGCACAAGGTAGCTTATTACTTTAAAACTCCATTGTTTTCATAATTTTAATTACTAAATTTGAATATCATCTCTTCTGTGCAACACAAGTTCGTAGATTTCATACAACATTTACTTCGAAAAATTGAATTCGTTATAATTTTGTCGTTACAATTTTGTGTTTTTATATTACTTCGATTTGTAATACACTTCAGAATATGCCTAATGCCTTATAAATATGTAACACAATCAAAATCCAAAATTTCTGAAGCATACTACATAAATCAGGCTTAACCCTCTAACCTTTAAGGCCGCCCTGAGGCAGCCTTCACTCTATTTTAATAAAAGGACAAGTGCAAATTTATTTTTTTTTAAATTAATTGGCAGACCTGAAGAAAGAATAAACACACAATTTATGGTCAGTTTGCACTTTCTGCGAACACACGATTGTTATTTATCGTTATTTTTATCTGTACAAAGTGTTGTTTTATGACGAAAAATTATCGCGCATATAAGTTTTTTATAAAAATTTTAAAAAATCTAAAAAAAATTATTTCTAAGTCTCCTCATATACTGCCGTATAATCATAATTTCGTATAATTTTGCATGAAAAATGAGAATTTATGACAAATGAGAGGACACCAAAGAAGACACCTTGTGAATTGCCCACATATATCTTAATTTTTTGGCTTAAATCCGCAAGGCCGCATCAGGGCAACTTTTCGTTTTTCTCACCTAACTGCTAAACTCAAAAACTAATCAAAAAATTGGACTTCATATGTAAGGTAAGAAGCTCTTTTTGAATTGATCTACTTTAACATACCTACGAGAAATCTTCGCCATTGTGTTTTATTTTATGCTAGGGTATGTAGGACAAATTATGTTTTCTTTGCTTCTATCCATAGAGCCTTAACAGAATTTAATTTTATCTCAAATTCCTTAGCTTTAGATTTCACTGCCTCTAAATCTGCATTTAAAAATTTGCTTAATTCTTTTTATTCATAAATTTTGATATTGTATATTCGTCTTTTTTCTTATATAGATAAATAAGCACCATCTATGTGCATTGAATTACAACAGTATCATATTATTACACATGCATGTACATTAGGGTGTCCCTTATATTTCAACTTTCTAAAAGTTTAGCTAACCCCCTATCTTGTTCCGAATTTGAGCTTAATCGGACAACTGCTAGGCGGCCCTCATCTACCGTGAAGTAGTACATTGTGGCCCGGAAAGTCATTTTTTCAGATAAATCAATTTTTTTTCCTTGGATTTCTTAAACAACACCTTTCCATGAAGAAACAACACCGAGATGACTAGACAGAATTGTTAGAGTTAACAGTGATTTACGCATTCAAGATATACCTTTCTGAAAACCAATTTCAGTTATCACATAAGGAGAAGAACTCTTAAAAAGAATTTGTATTTTTTTTGCTCGGGTGTACGTTCAAGTCTGGTTTCTGTCACCAGATGGAATTAATGCACCTTATCATTACTGTTCTAAATAAATTAAATTATCAGGACAATGATCGAGAAATCAGAAAGGTGCTGCAGACAAATTTGTCACAAAACTCGAGTACTTAACTCCCCAAACTGTAGCTCTATCATTATTTGATGAAAATATTCCAACAGCCGTTAAAACAAATAAAGCTTAAATTATATTGGAAGCAGGCAAGAAAATTATCATTAAATTATCATGGAAATTTTCTATCAGTACCGATTTCTTCAACAAAGAACTTTGAACATGGAAAGATGATCCATTGGAATTGAAAAACTTGGGAGAAAGTTGTTGTCGATGACGTTGCAGAAAAAATATGAAACTCATTCAGGAATACAGTAACATTTTCACAAAAAAAAGAAGCTGATAAACAATTTGTTTTACAAATCGTTACTGAAGACAGAAAAAAATAACCAACTGCTACAAAATTCTTTCTTATAGTGCGATTACGCGAGAGTAAATTTCGTTGAAATTCCGAATTTCAAATTTAGGTTGACACACGACAAAAAAGAATTTCATTGAGAATCGAATTTCGTTTTTGACTGATTATAAGTTTGGAGAAGAAAAAGAACATTTGTGTGCTATAATTATACGTGTTATCTCTGCGGCTTTGTTGTTGTTTTCGCTTACAATTATCGCTGCTAGTAATGCATAACTAGAAGCAAGTGGCGAATAAAACGTAGCTATTGTTTCAAACGACTTTATCTTCAAATTAAAGATCATTCCTAAAACGATAATTCTGAAAATTCGCATCAGATTATTATTTATAGCCAAAAATATGTGATAAAATATCTTCCATCTTAATTCCAGTTATGCTGTTTTTCATATTTACTGCAGAAATATTGCAAGAGCAGCTGTTATGAAAACAAAATGTAAAATGTCAAAAAAATATATCATATTTTCCCAGTTTTTTACAACCATGTGTGTGAGGGTTGCTGAGTTACTTTCTGTATTTAAAGTGAATTTCGTTGAAATTCCCGTGAAATTTACAATTGATTCTATAGATATTATTCTTGTAAATAAAAATACGTTTCTGCTATAGAAGTTATGAGCGATTATATATATTTTTCATGTCGCTTCAGCAATTGTGCGAATTTACTTTTAAAAAATTTGATTCAGAAGGTTTTCACACAGTTTTCTGGATGTGTCCAAATAAATTTCTCATAAAAAAAAAGAAAATGGTTAAGATAGAAAAGACAATATCGCTTTTAAACGGAGATAATAGTTGCGTATACTATATTTTAACTTCAAGGCGTTTGAGGGTCACCTAGAAGTTGTCCGATGGAGCTGAAGTTTTGCACAGCCCAGTTTTTTCTTGAATGGAACCAAATTAGTGCAAGGGAGTACCAATATTTTTACTTTTTAAAAATTACCTACAGCTAAGGGCCAATCTAATGTACATACATATGGGACATTCTCTGTCAACGAGAGCCCCTCCCCCTATCAAAAATTGGTTAAGATGTTTTAGGACATGTTTGGGCTCAAATGAAAGCTTATTATCTCTAGTTTCGAATGCAAAAAGACCTTTTTTGATTTGGCATTATTGCGGACTAATATGGCGGCTGCAAGTTTACCACTTCACCTTGAAAGAATAGTTTTATCATATATATATATATATATATATATATATACCTTACGTACTTATCGTGCTATTTTATATCGTAACCTTGTATTATACTTTTTATAAAAAAAATAAATACTCAGTTCCAACACAGCCTGCATCGTGTAATTATCATTTGGCGACGAGGAGTATATCGAATTCATTAGGTGCATCTTTCACAAATAATACCTACCGAAAGTGAAGCTTTTATGAAAAATTTGTTCGCTCAGCAACAGGAATGAACAAAGAAAATGCTAGGTGAGCAACAACAATGGATGCAGTCAGCTGGTAGTGCTGCATGTTCTACCATCACAGTACCACCATTCCAGCAATTTAACAACTTTGGAACGTATTCCTGGAGCAGATGAACCAGCATTTTTCTGCCTATGCGGTAACTGCATCAGAAAACAAAAATCGTTTTTCCTTTCATGGAGTGGGACTGAAAATTTCGAACTACTAAAAATTTATGTGGTAGTGAAGACTTGCAACAATATACGTATGAGCAGCTAACATCTAAATTAACATCTAGATTAACAAAAACGCATGTGGTTGCAGCCAGATTCGAGTTTAATAAATGTGTTATGAAGCCACACCAAACTTAAAAGAGTGGATTGCCGATCTTCGGGGAATAGCGCGATATTGTAAGTTTGTATGTGGTGCAGAAAACTATTCCTATAATTATGTGGATGACATGATCAGGGATCAAATTATTCTACATACCCCGCATGAGCTGATACGTACTGCTGCTTTGCAGAAACTACAAACAACGCTTGCGGAAGTTTTGTTTGTCGCGGTTTCGTTTGAGTCGACAACAAAAACAGCAAAATCCGAGCGCGTGTTCTAATCGGAAAAACTCAAATTCAAATGACAAAGTTAGATATAAATCGTGTTCGGGGTGTTTCTCTTTGCATTCGAGAGAGAAGTGCAAATTTAAGAATGCAGTCAAAACAAAAAAAACAAAACTGTAATCAAAACACAAAAAGCAAATACTACAGCAAATCAAATAAATCTATTAATTCACATACTACTAATATCGTTGAAGTGCTCGAGAAAATATTCAGTGTATGCGGAGTTATCAAATGTGAGAACAACAAAAGATTAATCGATTTAATTATTTTTAATAAATTTCCAAATGGACAGTGGTGTCTCAATTTCGTTAATCAATAAAGACACCTATGAACGGTTGGACTCGCCGCCGCTGGCGCGTAGCAATAGGAAGCTCTTGGGTTTCGGGGGAAAAAAAATTGACATTCTTGGCGAGCTTACGCCAAAAGTAAGGTGCGGAGAAATCGAAAAAAATATTTTGTTAGTAGTGGTAATCGTACGCCATGGTAGTAATTTTTTCGGTGCAGAGTTATTCAAGATATTTGAGTTTGAAATTCACCAAATTGGAAATGTATCAACATCTTTAACAGAAGCCACAGAAAAATTGTGTAACAAATACGCCGAAGTTTTTGAGCCTGCCTTAGGTACAATAAAACACTTAAAAGCGAATCTCCTTTTAAAAGCGGACGCTAAGCCAAAATTTCAAAAAAGTCGCCCAGTCCCATATGCACTTTTGCCTGTATTTAAGCAGGAAGCCGACCGTCTTGTAAAAGCTGGCATATGGAAACCTCTTAAATTTAGTAATTGGGCTTCCTCCATTGTCTTAGCAAAAAAGCCAGATGGCACCATTCGAATCTGTGCCGATTTTAAAACAACAGTTAACACGCAAATTGACATTGAAATGCACCCATACTGTTCGCTATGGAAAACTATTTTCAAAAATAGATTTGAAGGACGCCTACCTTCAAATGAAGCTTGACGATGATGTAAAAACGGTCCTTGTAGTCAACACACCGCTGGAAATGTTTCAATATGAACAACTACGGCATCGCTAGATACCTCGAGCAACTCCTGCAGGGTGGATGCGGTAACTATCTAGACGTCATAATTGTAACAGAACCTACATGTACATGTACTTGAATTTTGAGGGTACATTACCACGATTCGTTGCCATATAAAATTTTTGACCTGGAAGCTGTTTAAGATCAAATTTTACGTATGATTCGTCATCCACAATAATGCATCCATTGAATTTGGTCAAAACATTATTATAAAGAAGACGAGCACGTTTTTTGGCCAGCAAATTCTGTTTGTCTGTTCTATTTGGATATTTTATAGCATGATAGCACTTTAGCCCAGCTTTTATGCGTATTCGTCTAGCAGTACTTTTGCTGGTATTGAATCTTTTGGCACGATCGCTATTTGATAGTCCGGTATCAAATTACCGAGGAATTAGCTTCATGAACTGTGTAGCGAAAATAATGATGGGTGTCTGAATGAAAGAATTGTTAGATGGGTGGCGGAGAATGAGATTTTGACCGAATTTCAAGCCGGTTTTAGGCAAAAATACTCTGCAGCCGACAATGTGTATAACATTGCATCAATAGTGAATTTGAAATTTAGCGAGAAAAAGAAAGTGTATGCTTTCTTTGTGGACTTCAGAGCAGCTTTTGACAAGGTACCGAGAAATTTGCTTTTCTACAAGCTGCATGAAATTGTTTTATCTACTAAATGTGTAAATATTTTGAAGAAAGTGTACATGAATACAAAATGCGTGGTGAAGGAGAATGATGAAGTGTCAGAAGAGTTTTGTACGCTATCAGGAGTTAGGCAAGGGTTTTTGATGTCGCCGCTTCTATTCGCCTTATATTTAAATGACATACATGAGGAATTAGGAGGTGGTCTATATATCGATGACATGAATATTAGAGTGCTGTTATATGCGGACGACATAGTGATAATGGCAGATGAAGTTGTCGTGTTACAAAGTATGATAAACAAGTTAGAGATTTACTGCAACAAGTGGAATATGGATAAATCGACGATAATGGTATTTAGACAGGGCGGAAAACTATCGTGTAGAGAAAAATTGCAATTTAAAGGTTCAAATATAGTGATAACCAATGAGTATTGTTATCTGGGGGTAGTACTGACCCCTAAAATGAGCTTTCAAAAACACCTTATTAAACGTAACACCTCAGCAAAAATTAGCTTAAATTCAGCTTGGTCAAGCTTTTTTTCCAAAAAAGACATAATTCTTAGCTCGAAATGCAATCAGAGGAATGGCCTGTAAAAACGGCAAGGTAATTTGGGATAACAGGCAGGATAATCCAAGGGCCTGTATTCTAATTAGAAACAACATTAATTATGTTTGTCTTACAGAATTCATGACGCGGGACTTAGTTCCAATTCAAGCCCACCTTAACATCGAGGGCAGCAAACGCGCCATAGTAGTGGCATCGGCATATTTTCCGGGTGAGGAGTCGTCACCACCGCCGCCAGAAGTGAGGCAACTGGTGGAGTATTGCAACAGGCACAGACTGCCGCTTCTCCTCGGATGCGATGCAAACGCTCACAGTACCATATGGGGCAGCACAAACGACAACAGCAGAGGTGAGTACCTTTTAGAATTTATCTTATCCGCTAATCTAGAAATATTAAACGTAGGGAATGAACCTACGTTTGTTACTAGAGTTAGGAAAGAAGTATTAGACATAACAGTATGCAGTCCAAATATAGTAGGACTAGTCAAGAACTGGAGGGTATCCAAAGAGGACTCACTCTCTGATCATAAAATCATAGAGTTCCTCCTAGAGGGCACAAGTACCGAAATACCGTCCTTTAGAAATCCCAGGAAAACAAACTGGACAGAATACATAGAAGTACTTAAGTGTAACTTAGAAGGTATTAAATCGTGCAAGGTGATAAAAAATCATCATGAGCTCGAATATTCCGTAAATGAACTTAACGAAGCAATACTAGATGCTTTCGAGGGCAGCTGCCCGGAAAAAGCGGAAAGTCTAGGAAAGGACGCCATATGGTGGAATAGTACCCTAAGTGACATTAGAACCGAAGTACGTAGGCTCCATAATGGAGCAAAACGGAGCGGACAATGGCAAGCTTATAGGGATAAACTAACAGAATACAATAAAGAAATTAGGAAGGCTAAAAGAACTAGCTTTAGGAACTTCTGCGATAATATCTCATCTCTACCTGCTGCATCAAGGATATATAAAACCTTTGCAAAAGCAGGGCAGGACATGAGAATGGCGCTGAAGAAATCAGATGGCAGCTTCACCTGTAATGAAAAGGAACGAGCAGAATTGCTACTAGCAACACACTTCCCTGGAAGTGTCGGGCTAGATAGCAGGAATTCAGAGGAGCAGCCTAGAAGAATAAACAGAGTAGACAGGAAGGTAGCAGCAGAAATATGCTCTGCGCCTAGATTGGAATGGGCGTTAAACACTTTTCAACCATTTAAATCACCTCGTCTTGACGGCATATTTCCTGCTCTATTACAGAAGGGCATAAAGGAAATATTGCCATTCCTTATTAATATAGGGAGAAGTAGCCTCGCTTTGGGGTACATACCAACAGCTTGGCGAAGGGCAAAGGTGGTATTTATACCAAAAGTGGGCAAAAAAGATACCACCAACCCTAAGTCCTTCAGACCTATAAGCTTAACATCGTTTATGTTGAAAACACTTGAAAAGGTGGTTGACAACTTTATACGATGTAAAGTCTTAGACACAAATCCATTGCACCCCAATCAGCATGCATATAGAGCAGGCAGGTCTACCGAGACAGCTCTGCATGACTTAGCGGGGAAGATTCAAGGGGCACTAGATGTGAAAGAAGTAGCAGTATGTGCTTTCCTGGATATAGAAGGAGCTTTCGACAACACCTCGCACGAGGCTGTCAATAACTCTCTAAGGCGAAGAGGAGTAGATAACACAACATCTAGATGGATGTCAGAAATGCTCTCCTCTAGAACAGCTGAGATGGAAACAGGGCTAGGTACCATATCAGTCAGCACAACCAGAGGATGTCCACAGGGAGGAGTATTATCACCTCTAATGTGGAGCCTGGTAGTAGACGAACTTTTAATGAAACTCTCAGAGGCAGGCATAGACTGTCAAGGGTATGCGGACGATATAGTCCTCGTAGCCAGAGGGAAATTTGAAGAAACTCTCTGTGACATTATACAAAGAGGGCTAGGTATTACTAGGAGATGGTGCAGGTCGGTAGGGCTAAATATTAACCCTGCAAAGACCACTATAGTTCCATTTACCAGGAAAAGATCGCTCCCGCGCTGGAAACCGATATCACTAGCTGGGGAGATTATTGAACAAAAGCAAGAGGTAAAGTATCTGGGCTTAGTATTAGATAGTAAACTCACATGGAAAGCGCATGTTGAAGCAGTGACAAGTAAAGCCACTCGCGCTCTAATGGTATGCAGAAGGCTAGCAGGGAAAACTTGGGGATGTAAACCAAGTGTACTGCGCTGGATGTACACAATGATGGTAAGGCCAATCATTACATATGGAGCATTAGCGTGGGCAAGGAGAACTCAACTAAAAACAGCAAAAGCTAAATTGGGGAAAGTTCAAAGGTTGGCATGTATCTGTATAACAGGAGTGATGAGAACATGTCCGACTGCTGCACTAGAGGTACTATTGGAGCTCACTCCATTACACCTCGTGATAGAGAATGCCTCCAAGGCAGCAATCGTAAGAGGAACAAGAAATAAAAGGTTGACGAGGAGATCTATAGGGCTTGGAGACCGAGATAACCCGGCGAAAGACAACTATCTCTTGGACTGTCGCCAGGACAGAATGGACAAACAGTATAGTTTTGAGAAACACTTCGTTGCAAAACTTAGTAGTAAGAACGAATGGGACACTCAAAGGACACACGATTAAGTGGTATACAGATGGGTCAGGTACCGAGGATGGAACTGGGGCAGGAGTATTTGGGCCAAGAATCAAACACTCTGAGCCGATGGTGAAGTATCGAAGCATCTTCCAAGCTGAAATTCATGCAATTAGCACATGTGTGCAATTCAACCTGGATAGACAGTACAAACGGCAAGATATCGCTATCATGTCGGACAGCCAAGCAGCCATTCGAGCATTATGCTCCTTTGAGATCACCTCTAAGTTGGTGTGGGACTGTTTGAGCAAGCTCAATCAACTGGGCAATAACAACAAAGTCGCTCTATGTTGGGTCCCTGGACACGCAGGAATTGAGGGTAATGAGCAGGCAGACGAGCTTGCAAGAAAGGGGGCAGCAACCACTTTCGTGGGACCTGAACCCTTCTGTGGAATAGGAGATAGCGTAATCAGGGAATTACTCAGGCAAGAAGAGAGGAACAAGAGGCAAGAACTCTTTACTAATCTTACGGGACTGAGGCAATCCAAAGCGCTTTTAGGTAATTATAATAAGAGTAGATACGCATTCTGCATTGGTCTCAACAAAAACAGTTTGCGCATATTAGCTGGTATTCTGACTGGGCATTGCGGGCTCAGAGAACACCTTTGCAAGATAGGGGTTGAGCAAAGCTCAATTTGTAGGTTTTGTAATGAGGAAGACGAATCATCAGAACATATTTTAGCTCAATGTGGAGCACTGATCCACAAAAGAAGGAAATGTCTGGGCATGCACGAAGTGCCCAGTACAGAACTAGCATCCATAGCTCCGGGCTCAATACTCAAATTTTTGAGGGAGACTGGACTGGATGAGGTACTCTAGGCAGATTAGACTAGATAGAAAGAGGGACGTACAATAGATCTTATAGGTCGCGGTACAACGACAGTAACCTCTATAATAATACAATACAATACAATAGCTCGAAATGGCGAATGTTCCTAGCTGTATGCCGTGCCACTGAAAGTTATGCCGCTCAAGTATGGGGTTACACTCTATTTGAAGACGTAGACAAGCTCTAACTTTACTTTGTTAAAAAAATCGTAAGACTCCCGGAATGCTCACCTACTTATGCCATAATGTTGGAATCGAATATAGAAAGTGGACACATTTATACTCTTGCGCTACACCTAAATTATATACAAAGAACGATTTTTGAGTACAGCAACAAAAGACTACCACACAATCTGACACTGAAAGTACTGCGAAAAAACCTATTTTGGGCTAAGTCACTAAATAAAATAGGAATGGAATTCCATTTAAGTTGGGATGATAGAGATTTAAACCCAAATATTTGGAATATGAAAAAAGAAAGGCTTTTAATGATGAGGAATAATAAAATTCGATGTAGTATGTGGGAACGGTCCCAAAAAAGTGAAGGAAGGATATATAAACATTTAGATTTCAATATCGGCAAAAAATATTTCAGTGATACCATTGGCAGGTACAAAATCTCCGTAATATTTAGAGCAAGGTGCAATCTATTGAAATTAAATGGTATTTATAATAAAATCTGTACACTCTGCAATCTAAATGAGATAGAAAACGTTGAGCATTTTATTGGGTAAGGCCCCATTTTAACAACATTCCGTGTTGCAAATTTCCAAAAAAAAACAACTTTGACACATTCTGATATAGTTAATGTATTGAATGGGAAAAATAATGAGTCTTGGAAAAAACTGGTTTCTTACATAACTGGTGCGCTGAAGTACAGAGAATTAATTGAAAATTAATTTACGTGATATGTTAAAAGTAGATCGCATATTCCGGCAGACGACCTTTAAGGGCATTGCCGTATATTCTTTATTTAGTTATTTAAAAATATTGTTAGTCTGTAAGCATACATTGTGAACTTTATACTAAATAAAAATAAAGAACTTTTCTATTCTATTCTAGTCCGGGATTGCTTTTGATAGACCTCAAGATCTTTGCCTTTAATCTTAGGTTGGTGGTTCCCGTTTTGTTTTTAGCTCTTTCAACACTAAGAGTTTCTTTATATCGTTTTATAACTCTACATACCGTTCTTTTGGAGATATTTAACACTTTCGCAATCTTTGAACCAGACCACGACGGATTTTCAATAAATTTGTTCACAATCAATTTTCTATTTGCAGCTTCCATTGTGCACACAATCACCAACTTGCGATCAATTAATATGAAAAATTTATCAACTAACGGTAATGGTATTATAAACAAATACCAGTAAAAAATTTGTTGTTCTTATGACTAGGGGCAACGTGGTGACCACAACAAAGCGTGCTAATTTGGCGTGAACCGCGCTTTATACCATTTATATGGGTTAAATCTCTATAACACGCTTTTGCAGAATTAAAATATTGTAAACGCAAAAGAACTTACTCACTATCAAGTTCATCTGCCTCTGGTTCTTGCCACCAAAGCTTCTTCGTATGGCATTCGAGCTGTATTGTTACACGCATATCCTAATAGTTCCGAGATACCAATTGCCTCCGCCTCAAAAACTCCAATACACACCAATGCAAGTGCAGCCAGATTGAAAAAGAGGCGCTTTCAATAATCTACGCAGTTCAACATTTTCATCAGTACATATATGGCCGAAAGTTTACCCTTATTACCGGTCACAAACCTCTGGTAACTATATTTAGCAGTGTGGCCAACTTTATTTTTCAGAATTCGATAATATGAATAAAACGCGTATTTTCTTTAAAAAAGCGATAAATTTTTCCTTATAAAAGTGTTATAAACACACATTTTTTATATATTAAAAAGAAAATTAATTAAATACATGTATTTTTAAAGTTTCTAATTAACAGCATTTCTAAATTATACAATCACAAAAAAACAATGGATGCGTGCAAGGCAGCAAGATATTTGATGTGTAAACAGTTAAGCCAACTGAATGCCATATACATAAGCTCATATACATGTATAGCCATATATAGGGATTTGATGCACAATCTATATGCTTAGGTAAATAATTGAAATTAAAACAATTCTTTTATAAACTTAAAAATTTATTAGATATCATTATCTTTTATATATAATAGCCCAATTCACCATAAATTGCAAATGGTCTTGCATCACTGCAAATGCAAATTTTTATCCCATATCGCATATATTTGTCGTTGTGATAGCAGAAATATTTTGCAATTGCACCAAATCGTGAATTGGGCTGATATGTTGTAGTTGCATTATTTTCCTTTACTCAATGCATCGGGCACTATATGCTCGCATATACGTAGCTGCATTTGCATCCTTCTTTCCGTGTTTTAAGTTTTTCTTCCTGTCGATTTGAAATTTTATTAGATGTGAAAATTTTACATAACGTCGCCCGAGAACTGATTTGGCGTATAGGTATATGAATTTGTACACACATACGCCAAATCAATCCTCAGGCGACGATAAGTGCTTTCCGCATTTAATCTTAGAAAGGCAACAGGGGTGACCAGTCACCCCACTACTTCTTAAAAGCACCGCGCAGAGAGATGCCTTAATTGCATTTAATAAAAATAAGAAACAATGTATTTTTTTTAAGTAAATAAGTGATTTTATAATATATAAGTTTGATTTTTTCTGTTTAACATATTTGCTATTTACATAGATAAAAAAAGTGTTGCCTTTCTAAGGTTAATGTACAAAGCTAAATTTTTATAATGCCGTGGTTTGCTATCATTATCACTACATTTTGTTTATACATTTATTGAAACCTAGATTATTTATTATTTATCATTTTGTATTGTGTTTTTATTTTAAAAAATACTTAATTTTAATGCAATCTAACTGACTGAATGCAAAACCTATCAAACGCCTGTGTTTGCTACGGCGACTTCTCTGCTTGTATGGTATAGTCGATCTCCACACGTTTAACACCAACAAATAATTCTGCCACGAATAAATGTAAACACATTTTGTTTTCGTATGTACATATATGTGTGAGTAAATTGATCGAAACATAAACAAACTCCGCTCGTATTTTAATTTCTCCCTCTCTTCTTCTCTTCTCTTTGTTGTTTAGAGTAGCGCAGTCATGTCGCGCAGTAGTGTGAGAGAGACGGGAACTGGACGTTACAGTTATCTTACATCTTACGTTACAGTTATTCTTACATTTTACACATTTGAAATTTTGCCCATACCGTGAGTTAAAATGTTTACACATCAAAACTAAAATAAGATAATGGAAAAGGAGTATTTTGTAGACTCTGATTACAAAAAAATATACAGAGTAATAATTTATAACTATAAGTACTTATGTACATATTTATACATAAATATTTTTAAATCACATATCGATAGCCGAAGTCTATATTCTCTTCATTATTTTCAGCTTCTTCTGGTTATCACACACTTTTTGGTCTGAATCCGCAACCATTATAAACAATACGTTATCAGGTATTTTGTAGTTTTCACAAAATGAATTTTCGTGTTTTAATCCATTTTTTATATGAAGCAAAGAATTTATTGAATTGAGTGACTTATGGTTACGAACTTAGGTTTGAATAAATTCATTGCTCATTGTTTTCATAAAAAATGTTGTTAGTGCCTTTTAAATTGAAAAAAAAAAAATCGCGCCAAATCATTTTTTTCCGCGTTTCAATTTTCAAAAAGCACTAAATTTAGCGGGAAAAGTGCTGAAATGGCCACACTGATATTTTGTCCCGAAAAGCAACTTCCGGTGATAACAGCAAACCACTTACAGCGATGGGCCATAATCTTGATGGCGTATCAATTTAATATTAAGTATCGTAATACTGCTGAGCATAAAAACGTAGACGCACTGTCACGCTTACCTCTAGGACCCGACATTGAATTCGATTAGCAGGAAGCGTGCTATAATGTTGACCAACTCAGCATTCTAATTAAAAGGGATTTAATACGCGAACATACTATGCAAGATGCTACACTTAAAAAAGTCCGATCTTTCGTAACGAATGGCTGGCCAGGGAGTATAAATTTCAACGATCGTGATGTTATGCCGTATCTTAAACGAAAACTAGAGCTCTCATATGGAGATGATTTACTCTGTCTGCGAACTAATTCGAGTCTCGTAGTGCCACCCCAAGTATTGCAAAAACAAGTGTTGCAACTACTACATGACTGTCATTGGGGTGTTGTAAAAATTAAGCAATTGGCGCGGCAGCATTGCTGGTTGCCGCAGATAGATAATCAAATCGAAAAACTTTTTGCTACCTGCGACAGTTGTAGGCATGCTACTCCAAACCCTACAAAATCTTACAGCGCCTGGCCTGAACCATCATCTCCGTGGGAAATAATCCACATTGATTTTGCTGGGCTTATTTTTGCTGCCCATTCAAATTTTTCATTTGTAACTAAACTCAGCAATACAACAACATCTAACACAATCGCAGCGTTATCCGTAATTTTTGCCACGGAGGGGTTACCTAAGTGTATTGTCAGCTACAATGGGCCGTAATAAACGGCCGATGTATTTCAGCAGTTCTGTGTATCAAATTGTATTAACCACATCACTAGCGCACCTTGCCACCCCGCGTCCAATGCGCTCGCGGAGAGATTTGTTAGAATATTCAAAACTGCTGTGACAAAGAACAAAGAAGATGGACTGTCAACCGATGCAGCTGTGATAAAGTTCTTGGCGACATATCGCTCTATACCAAACATTGAAGGGAAATCGCCTGCTGCTACATGGTCGTGCTCATCGTACTTTATTGACGCAACTTTCGTCACGCTTACCAACCCCTATCAGTGAAGGTACTTCAAAAGTTAACAAAAACAAATTCATTACGTTGCATGTGCAATGATTTCAACAACCAACATGGCTTATTTGATATAACTGATTCCTTATTTTCTATAAAACAAGCAATTTTAAATTCCTTAAATGATTAAACAGCTGATGATTCTAATCTGTAGCTGTTTGAAAACCATTGGGATATATTACTTCACCCATTCACGAGTTGCGTTACACAGGCAGTCCGGGCTGTTTCTGTTTCGGTCACCGATCCGTTCGCTTTGCGGATGTGCCCCTCGGTCGGGTGGGCGGGTAAGTGGGTCCGCTGGGATTCGTTCGAAAAAAAAAAATATCTTTACAGGAAGTTTGGTAAGGTTGTCTACATAGTTCATACTTGTCGATTTCTCGAAAAAATTTGATCACCCCTTATATTTATATATATAAGCATTCCCTGTCTTATTATTACTATATATGTTTGTTAACTTTTTTTTTCAAATTGTTGACTTTTTTAGAAGAATTAGATTACAAAATTTTTCAGGCCGTGGCAACTCTGTTTACTAGTAGAAATTTATCCAGTAAAAGTTTGGTAAAATCTGTCACGGACAGAAGACAATTTACTCTCAAGACAAGTTTCGCTCTCTTTTACTATTTTTCGCATAGGCTGATGCAAGGCGGATTTAACATGGTGTTAGCAGCATTACAACAAGTACAACGTAACAATAACAATACGCTACTTTGTTATTGCTAAAAATCGTAATTGTCAAAAGCACAAGAACAAATGCATGGAAAAAAACAAAGATTTTGACAGTTAAGATTATCCACAGTATACAGTATGCCAGATAGCAGAAAGTAATCTGAAATATTCTCAGGTCTTCTGAGATTTGACAATTATGACATGTATTCGCTCAATAAATTTTGACAAATAATTTTGTTTATGAGAGAAAACACTCTTAACCCATTTTCATCAGCTGTACCCAAATAAATAAATGAAATAAAAGTATCAAAAAACAATAAACCTCTCGTTTGTTGTTTTTTTTCTGAAATAAAAGCTCTCAAAATATTTGGTTGAGTGTGGTTCTATAAAATATTTAAATAAGCAAAATACAATACTTTCACAATTATCTTCTTCAAAAATGTCCGAAGTAGTTTTACCAATTTCAAAAGAATTATATTTAAATTTCGGAGAGGTAGATTTCTTACTTGAATGGCATACATAACAAGAAAACTTTAAGGTTTGGGTTAAATCCTTGGTTCACATTATGCACATGGTTGTTACAAATGCCTTCGAAGATCTCGTTTATCAATGTCTAAAAAATTTTCTGGCTTTTCAAAATTTTCTATTTTATTTATATATTGTGTTGGTACCAATAGGTTAATATTTTTTTATATTTACTTCTGAAATCTCAAATGTTTTAGGAGAAGTCAGAGAATAATTTTCAAATTTGGCAGACGTCAGTGAACAGAAAAGAGGTCGTCACTTCTATTTATTTCACTTTATTTATTTCACTATGAGATTATCTTCATAAAAAAAAATTAGAGAAGAAGAAGACAGAGCTGACGCTGCTATCACCTATTATGATTTCGCCATGGGCTGATGCATGGCAGAAGAATTAAGAAGGCAGATGCATTTTGACAAGTAAGGGCGATGTTACACGATCAATGTTTTGCTGTCTAACAATGCAATTGTTGTTGCTTTGAAAAATGAACACTGAGCAAAAGAGAGGATGAACACATTTCACTTAAAATTTTTTTACTGTCGAAAAAAACCTGCATCACTTCAAATAAAATGGGGTTGCGGCAGATACATTGTTGTATTTTACTGGAAAATATTAATATTTAATGGAAATTACTACACTTTTTACTTATTTATAAATATATTTTTTTCCATGCCACCCTTTGCGTTGTTTGGCTCTTGTTTGTTTGTGAAAATGAGTGCTGTTTAAAAAAATACTTAATAATTTTTATGAAAACATGGTAATTCAATGGCCAAGTAACAAAGTGACGGAGTTTATTTTAATGGTTCGCAAATTTTAAAGATTATTTTTCTGCGATTTTCATATAAATGCAATCTTTTTTTTGTATAATTGTTTGCTATTTCCACCAACATTATCTCATATTGTCATTATAATTATTTTCCATCCAATTCCAATCCAATTGTTGAATTTTCATTCATTTTAAAATAAAATTAAATACTATTTAGTTGGAAAAACATAGTTGCAGATAAAAGTATTAAAAAATAACATTCAGCAAAAAACTGATAGTGTAACAGGGCATGAAACAAAACGATGAAAAGAGAGTAAAAACTGAAAACATTGACCGTGTAACATCAGCCTTGGATGAACTTTGACAATTGGGAAAACATTTGTTTTGATACCTTTTTCCTTTTTGCAACAGCGTTGTATTTTCATAGTTCAATTTTTAAGTTGGAATTTGCATAGTACTGCATGTACATAGGGAGAATTAGTTCCTGCTTTTTATATTATATTTAAACTCTTAACATGTTCAAGGTGTTTGCTTATAACAATTTTAAATAACATTATTTATACTTTTTTATTGTAAATAAAATTTATAATTTGTACTAAGTAATAAAAGTAGTATTAATAATTTACTACTAACTTAATCTTTTTCACCCATTTCAAAAAATGCATCTCTAAAATATTCCCCTTACTTGTCAAAAACTCAAAATGGCTACTTTTTGAAAAATGCATCAACCTCTAAATACTTCTACCATGAGCTGATGTTACACGGTCAATGTTTTGCGGTCAATGTTTTCCGTTTGATGTCACTTTCCTGTCAATGTTTGTTTGATGCCCTGTTACACTATCAGTTTTTTGCTGAATGTTATTTTTTAATACTTTAATCTGCAACTATGTTTTTCCAACAAAAAAGTATTTAATTGTATTTTGGAGTGAATGAAAATTCATCAATTGGAAAATAATTATAGTGGCAATATGAGATAATGTTGGTGGAAATAGCAACAAATTATACAAAAAATGTTGCATTTATATATGAAAAACGCGGAAAAATAATCTTTCAAATTTGCGAACTATTAAAATAACGTCCAACACTTTGTTACTTGGCCATTGAATTACCATGATTTTATAAAAATTATTAAGTAATTATTTAAACAGCACTCATTTTCACAAACAAACAAAAGCCAAACAACGCAAAGGGTGGCAAAGAAAAAAAAATTTTTTAAAAGTTAGAAAAGGTCTAGTATTTTTCATAATATATTAGTATTTTCCTATAAAATGCAACATTGTATCTTCAACAACCCCATTTTATTTGAAGTAATGCAGATTTTTTTCGTTAGGGCGATGTTACACGATCAATGTTTTGCTGTCAAACAATGCATTTGTTGTTGCTTTGAAAAATGAACATTGAGAAAAAGAGAGGATGAACACATTTCACTTCAAATTTTTTTATTGTCGAAAAAAACCTGCATCACTTCAAATAAAATGGGGTTGCTGAAGATGAACTGTTGCAATTTCTGGGAAAATAGTAATATTTTATGAAAAATACTAGACTTTCTACTAACTTATAAATACATTTTTTTTCTTTGCCACCCTTTGCGTTGTTTGGCTTTTGTTTGTTTGTGAAAATGAGTGCCGTTTAAAAAATTACTTAATAATTTTTATAGAACATGGTAATTCAATGGCCAAGTAACAAAGTGGCAGAGCTTATTTTAATAGTTCGCAAATTTTCAAAATTATTTTTCGGCGTTTTTCATATATAAATGCAATATTTTTTGTATAATTTGTTGCTATTTCCACCAACATTATCTCATATTGTCATTATAATTATGTTCCATCCGATTCCATTCCAATTGTTGAATTTTCATTCACTCCAAAATACAATTAAATACTTTTTAGTTAGAAAAACATAGTTGCAGATAAAAGTATTAAAAAATAACAATCATCAAAAAATTGATAGTGTAACAGGGCATCAAACAAAACGATGAAAAGAGAGTAAAAACAGAAAACATTGACCGTGTAACATCAGCCTAAGGGCAATGTTACACGATCAATGCTTTGCTGTCAAACAATGAAATTGTTGCTACTTTGAAAAATGAACACTGAGCAAAAGAGAGGATGAACACATTTCACTTCAAATTTTTTTGTTGACGGCAAAAACCTACATCACTTCAAATAAAAAGGGGTTGCCCGAGATACACTGTTGTATTTTACTGGAAAATACTAATATTTTATGAAAAATACTACTATTTTTACTAACATATAAATACATTTTTTTCTTTGCCACCTTATGCGCTTTTTGGCTTTTGCTTGGTTGTGAGACTGCTGTTTAAAAAATTACTTAATAATTTTTATAAAAACATGGTAATTCAATGGCCAAGTAACAAAGTGGCGGAGTTTGTTTTAATAGTTCGCAAATTTTAAAGATTATTTTTCTGCGTTTTTCATATATAAATGCAATATTTTTTGTATAATTTGTTTCTATTTCCACCAATATTATCTCATATTGTCATTATAATTATTTTCCATCCAATTCCATTCCAATTGTTGAATTTTCATTCACTCCAAAAAACAATAAAATACTTTTTAGTTGGAAAAACATAGTTGCAGATAAAAGTAATAAAAAAAAAACATTCAGGAAAAACTGATAGTGTAACAGCGCATCAAACAAAACGATGAAAAGAGAGTAAAAACAGAAAACATTGACAGCAAAACATTGACCGTGTAACATCAGCCTTAGTAAAAAAATTTGAAGTGAAATGTGTTCATTCTCTTTTTAGCTCAGTGTTCATTTTTCAAAACAACAACAATTTCATTGTTTGACAGCAAAACATTGATCCTGTAACATCGCGCTTACACTATCAGTTTTTTGCTGAATGCTATTTTTTGTAATACTTTTATCTGCAACTATGTTTTTCCTACTAAAAAGTAATTAATTGTATTAATCTGTTCACGTACTTTTCCATCAAAAACTTTCGGCAAGAGAATAATAGAAAGTTTGAGAAAAAAATTGTCACAAAGAGTAACTATCAGAAAAAGTACATGAACAGAAAACTATTATAAACTTTCAACTAAACATCTGATCCGTTGTTTTCACAGTTAATTTTTAGTGCGAAAAAATATTGCGCAATTTATAATTTAATTTAATTAATTTAAAGAGTAATTTGTTGAATCCATTTCGTGTGGCTCACTCGTATTTACAAAATCACAAATTCACTTTAACAAATTTAACACAACCAAAATTATTGTTGACTCGTTCATTTTTCTAAACAACAACAATTTCATTGTTTGACAGCAAAACATTGATCGTGTAACATCGCCCATTCGCGAACGGATTTCCAGTAAAAATAGTAAAACTAGTAATGATTATTCTGTACACTAAGTCCCCTTTTCCACACGGCAAATATTCTTGTCGGCAAGTCGAGTTTGTTGGCAAGAGAGGAAAAACGAGAAGAGACGAGTACAGACTTGCTTGTACCGGCAAGTTTTCTTTTGTGCTGTTTGTTCTTTGATATTCCTCTTAATCTAATTGTAAGTTGGATACGCATTGATTTTGGTTTCTTATTGGAAAAAATAAACAGTTTTCATTTAAAATTTCACTTTTCTTCTATTAATCCATTTATTTTCCAATAAGCTGAGTTGGCTTTTCATTTATTTATTTTTATTTAATAAAATGTTTTTCACAACACGAATGAAAGACAAAGTAAAAGCAGAATTGCCCAAGAAGTCTTGCTGTGTGGAAAAGCGAGTGGCAAGTTCAAAAGAGAATTGGAAACTTGCCGACAAGAAAACTAGCCGTGTGAAAGAGGTGACTAAGAGACCTATTAATATTTATATACTGTTACTATTATTTTGTTATTATTATAATAATATTATTTACTGTAGGAAAATTGGTAAATATACATGTATTGCAATATATGAACCGGTATTAAAATTTAAAAGGTGTGTTTTTTTTTAAATCCTCCAAAATTTATTTAAAAAAAGTGTACATATTTATTTTTAAAGTACGTTTTTATTTTTTCCGTCGTAGGTTTTTATTTTCACGCGATGCAACACTGTAATGAGCACTGGCAAAATAGAAATATCTGACTCGTCATTTGTATCTCACTCGTTAGTCGTCCCTACTATTTTAAGAAGTACTTACTTGCTACTCGCTAATTTCGAATTCAGTTCACTATTATTGTGTATATTAGTGATTGTTCTTTGCTTTTTGATTTACGATTTATATCTGACGTTTATTCATAAATTGAATTGAGGACACTTGAATTATTGTTTTTCATATAAATAATTGAAGTTATTGAACAATTTAACGCGCTGCGAATTCGTTCGCAAAGAAATTTATCCATGGGATGATGGGTAATAAAAGTTAAAATGTATTTATCGTCTGTTTGGACAATGGACAAAAATGTGTTGTAGATGAATTGTAATGATTCAGAGTGGGGAAAAAATTGAAATTATTGAGTTACAAAAATTATTTGGAAATGCAGAAAAATGGTGTACTGAAGTTCAGAACAAATGTTTTTAATCGTTCATGAAATAGGAAAATGACATGCCTAAAGTGTGTATTCCGTAACGAAAGTATAAATATAAATAGAAACATTCGCAGGTACTGCAAATTTTTTCCGCAAGCAAGCAATAAAGCAGAACAAGCTTTATTGTGCACAAAACTAGTTCGTAGATAATAAATACATTTTCATACCTTTTCTTTAAATAAAATTTTGTACAATTTCAACGGTTGGCACATTGTTTGAATAATTTTCATCATATCTTGATAAATTTATGAAACTTTCCGAAACTATGTATCTTTTTCTATGCTATGGTGTTATGTATCTAAGCTATACATATATGTATGTACGTGTATGTATATCTGTTTATATATATGTGTGGATTGTTTGGAGAATAAAATTATTCAACTTGGTTATTGTGCAGTAATATTTTTACTTGCTAACAATTACCTGTGTAAAGTCCTAAAGAACGCATTGGCTTTTGTTGAAGTATTGGTTTTTGATGAAGTACTAATTTCTCCATTTGCTTGAAAAAAATAGTTTAAATATGTCAGTCCCATTAAATAGGGCCCGTTTGGACATTTCTAGTTTCCGATATATTTGATGAATTTGATAAAATTATCTACCTTCTTTATTATTCTTTGGCTAGTATTTATTAATTACGAGCTTAGGCGACCCACATATTTCCTTCTATTTATAATAATTATTTTTAGATTTAGTATCATAAAAGGCCGAGACCGAGCTTTTCGCTTCCATTGATGTTAATTGAGTTATATTTGTATGGAAATGGAAGCGGCCTATAATTTATTGTCGAATCCGAACGGCGAAGTTAAAAGATTTTCTTAGGCAATTTTTACTTTTGGAGGTTTGCCATTACTAGTCAGTCAGTCATTCAGTAGTGCCGTACACTAACCACTAGGCTACAGTGACCATAATTTATTGTTTACATGTTGGGCTTGGTTGAAGTGGCTGTCTAGGCGACACTCTTAGGTCTGAACGTTCTTTTGTGATATTACATGATTGCACCTACAGTTTAACTACGGTTCCGAATGGCGGTTTGCCAATTTGTAATCATTTGGTGGTTTTGCCATTCCTTACCTAGATGTGTATTTGTACCTTTTCTTATAATTCTCATGCACTTCATTCACTGCCGATGAATATAATAAGGTTATGAGAATTAACTACTAAGACAGGAATCGAACCCACAACCGCACGGATGAGAGTCTAGTGTAACATACTACCTACTAAAATATCGAAATCGTCTTGTCTATAGTCACTTATAATGGAATCTAGTATTAACTTATCAACAAATTGGGATCTTTCCTATAGATCTAATACACAAATATGTTTTATATATAATAATATTAAAGTATTTATGTTTCCATTTAATTAACTAATAATTTATGAAACATCTTACAAAATTGTTACAGGTGCGTGCAAAATGAATCGAATCAAAACAGTAGACAAGTTAATATTCATTACCTAAAGTAAAAAACTGATGAGCAATGTATACTTAAAAATGGAAAATTACAGAAACAATAATCAGGATGTGATGAAAAACCAAAAAATCTCATTGGCTGCAGAAGACTTGAGTCGAGTTTCAACCACCTTCGAATACACATTGCCTACAAATGACGGTGATGACACTGAAAGCAATAAAAGCACACCATACTATACACCATTAGAATTCTTTCAGAACTCATTTGAATTCCCATCGCCTAAATTAGAAAATTCATCACAGGATAATGTCGGTATAGCAACAATATCCGCGACAGAGTCATCGAATTCATTCAGTATCGAAGTACCAGGCACCGAAAATGAAAGTTTAAACAAAACAAAGTCAATGCACATTTCCGCCTCACCCAAGTCAATACCAACCACATCAAGTGGTAAACAGTTGCCATCGGCTTCACCTGTAGCCAACCGTAAAATGAGACGTTCGTTAAACGAAAGACGTTTGTCTTCACCGCAACATTTATTGATTAAAAATGCTGAAAGTAACGTTGAGCTTGAAGGATTGGTTGATGACAAAGAGAACACCATGCCGAAGATTTCTGATAAAAGAGATGAGCACATTGATTGTGACAATAAATCACCAGTAGCAGTGATCGATGAATGTTTATCGCCAAAAATACTAATGGCAAACGAAACAGCGAGCATTATGGCCAGTAGCCGCCTAACGTACTCCCCAAAACTTTTAACTTCTATCAACAATCTAAACATTAGTGGGTCACCTTTAGGAGTTATTAGTTCAGCAGGATACAAAAATGGAAACTACTTTAAATTTCCTGAAATTGACCATGTTGTGCAAGAAGATACTCCTATGGCAGGATTCAGTATGAATTGTGACAATCAGTTACGTATTAAACAAAAGAATATTAACAGACTAGGAAATTCTTCACCGGCTTTACCAATCTCCCATTCAAAATCTCGATTCAAATCTACAAATTTAGATATACAAAATTCTAGATCATTATCAACAATAAATATTGATGCAAAAAACTCTGAGGATTCGTCCGCAAGCAGCGACAAATATGATGTAAAAAGTCGCCAAAGCAGTAGCAAAGCCGATAGCAAGAAAAACCGGAAAAATAAAAATAATCTTACAATTAAAATTACTGACGTGCCCTGCGCTCATAAAAGTACTCAATTATCTCCTGTACCCCATCCAAAAACTCCTACGATTAAAAACACAAAGGAGAAAGCCTTATCGCTTGACTCAGCGGCAGTAGGTTCGGAGTTAACGATAATCGTATCCTGCAGACAGGAATCACATTCAAGCTGTGATGAGATAGATGCTCAACCAGAAATAGATACTAGCCAAATAAAGCAAATGAACAGACACGGCAACTATGAACGCCTACGTCCAGACATTTGTGTAGCAAATGCCTATGCAATCTCAAATCGCTCAACCTCACTCTCTCAATTTGCATCACATTCGGATACACATATAATTTATCCAAGCAATTCTTCATTGTTTAATAAAACTAGTGGACTAGAAGAAGTCCCAAGTAATCTTATTTCGGTTTCGTCTAGAACATCTCGACGTGGCTTATCTTCAAACAATGACTGGCTATTATACCATCGTAAACAAAATCCTTTTCATTTAAGTCAAAGCTTCAGTACAGAAACTGCCGGCAAAATGGCTTCGAATCCAGATAATATTGAAAAATCTTTTTTGGAAATGGCCGAACCAGTAGTTCTAAAAGAAGATGATGAGGTGCAAGGCGAAGATAATGAGAAGTTTTACTCAAAGCACATCCAGAGTACTTCCGTAAATCCATCTATTCTGTCTGCGACTCACAGGGGCATACACAAGCACAATCCTATTTTACATGCTTCGAATACAAATTTAAAAACATTACCGGAATTTCTCACTTTAGTAGAATTTACTACATCAGGCTCTCGGAATAATGAATACCCTCATAAACAAAAGTCAATGGATCTACCAAGTGCCACGATATCCATGCCGTGCCCAAAGAATATACCAACAACTTCAACCAACTTGCTTCAAAGGCGAGGGTCTAACCATAGTTTAACCTTGAACTTACATGGTTCGTGCAGTAACTTATTAGGCAGTTGCCGCAGTGGATTAAGTGTGTCAAATTACAGTTTAGGATCAGTAGCCATATCCTCCACTAATCTCAATTCAAAATCTAGCTGTAATTTGGATTTAACGACTTCAAACTCTGCGCAACCGGTGAATACAATATATCCAAATATGTTGGGAAGCCAAGGAGCAAAACAAAGTTTATTTAGGCGGCGCGGATCAAATCATAGTCTTACTCTTACTAACCTAAGTGCAACATCATGTGGCAATTTGAACTCTTTTGCCAGCCAGAACTCCTTAAACGTCGATAGGACCAATGCACAATTTGTGGGCGTTACTAGAACAACTTCTTTTATAACCGCAACCAGTAATACCGCTAGTAATACCACTCCAAAGCGCGGATTACTTGAGCGGCGTGGGTCTAACCAGAGTCTGACCCTAAATATGGGAAGTTCCTTTGGTGGTATTGGAACCGAACGCAATATTTTAGGGTCTAGCAACTTATATTTGGGTGACACTTACAGTGAAGAATGTGATCTTCAGTCCAAGGCTACTAATCCACCTTGCTGCTCACAAACGCATCATAGGAAATTTTTCAGCAGCGAAAACCTCAACAAAGTTAATACTCAATTTTCCGATTTAAATCAAGCACATAAGCGAAATGCACAGCAGGTATGTTTCGGATCGGTATCTGATCTAAAGCCTAGCGAATACAAGGTGACTAAGGACCATGGGTATAAACAAAGTGGTAATTCAATCAAGAGGGATCACTTTGACTTTCAAGAAAGCACAGTATGCACTTGTACGGGTGTTCGCAACATAATGACTAGACCATTGTCCCCTCAAACGACGAGTGAAGAATTTAAAATATATCTGGCCAATATACAAATTCTGCAGAATGCTTCGAACGCCCTAAGCCAGATCGATCTAATAAAGTTGAATTATATATTCGACAATAGTTATATGTCCAATAGTAAAGGAAATACAGAGCAACCCATACCAGTTTTAAACGTGGCACGCTTGAACAAAGAAACAGAAACCCCACCTGGGTTGCTTGCGACAACATCGGAAGACAGCGAAGTAGCCAAACGGTATCAAGAAGCGGTATACGGCATTTTACAATCTGAAAAGCCCGACGAAAACGAACAGAAACGAATGTTTTGCGATTTGCATAAAGAATTTTGGGATTTGCCATTAAACCATCAGGAAAAGCCCATGGTTTTTGGTTCACAGACAAAGAATAGATACAAAACTATTTTGCCCAACGAGAATTCTAGAGTCCTCCTCGACAAAGAATTCAAGCAATTCTTCGAGTTGTTTGATAATAATGCGAAGCAGACTGGAGACATTTCAAAGCCAATGATCATCGGCGATGAAGCCCCCTACATCAATGCTAACTATATTAAGGTAAGCTTTTGAAATTCTTACATTTTTTTGAAAGACATATTAAAGAATCTTTTTTAGGGTCCTGATTACACTTCGAAATGCTATGTTGCTACTCAAGGGCCGTTGCCGAATACTATCTTCGATTTTTGGTTGATGATCTATCAAAATACACTGAAGTACTTTCAAAAATCCGAATATACTAGCAGTCCGCAAAGTAAAAATCTAAATATATCACAACAGTGTTGCCAAAAAATTGTGATGCTTACAAATTTTTTGGAAAACAATCGGCAAAAATGTTCCGTGTATTTTCCAGTTGAACTAAATGAGATTTTTGTTGCTACAGCCAGACAAGAAGTATTCACAGCAACGGAATCAATAATGGACTTTTTCAATTTTTATCTAAATTCAAGAGAGAACTCCTATGAAAAGAAAGGTGAAAGCAGTACTCAGTATATCGGAATAGAACGCTTCAACGTAAATACTAATACAGAAATACACCTACCGCCGCCTACCGTCAACTTCTTTGTTATCAAGAACATTGGAATTGTAAAGAAGAATGGGTTTTCAATACGAAAATTAGTGGTTCTCTACTGCATCAATTTACCCACCGACCAATTGCTCATACATAAGTTTTACTGCTACCATTATTGGTACCCCGATTGGCCCGATCATCGCTCTCCGCGAGATATAAACACGCTGGTAGATATATGTTTGCATATTCTCAATTTGGGTAAATGTGAGGCTGAATTTGAGACATATAACGACGAAGAAATTGCATCACAACAAACATACATAGAAGCCCAAGATGTTGAGCTATATCAACAAGATATTTTCAATGTTATGCAGCCTATCCCAGTTATACATTGTTCAGCTGGGATTGGTAGAACCGGCTGTTTAACCGCGATTTTGAATGGAGTTCGTCAATTACGACAATCATTTGCCTATTCACTAACATCAATGGCGGCTTCAGCTCTAAAACAAACATTGGACTCGACACATATTCTAAGCCCAGTCGATTTTTCTTTACCATCACAATTTGTGGAAGAATGTAAACGAAGCAATGTAGACATGAGCAACGACACTGATAGTAGTTTCACTCGCAATACTTTCTTATACATTGATTACATTTTTAAAGGAAAAAAAGAATGCCCAAAGACTTTCACCAACTCTATGATTTTAAAGCCTCCAATTGGAGATTCTTTCGATGTAACATCTGTGGCGGCAGCTAACAATAAATCTCAGACTCTACCTTCTCTCACTGAGCTGCCGAAGGTTCCAGATATATTTGTTGATATATTGGGAATCGTTTGCAATTTGCGTTTACAACGCGGTGGAATGGTTCAAAACTCAGAGCAATATGAATTAATTCACCGAGCAATTTGTCTCTATCTGAAACGTACATTTGCGTTGAAACGCTTCTAAATAATGTTAAGGTTTAAAGATATCTGTGTACATGTAACAAGTTGTATGAATTTATAGACATACAACTACATCTTAATTAATTACTATTTAAATTTCATATAACTATAGTTTTTTTACTTGCGACTAATTTTAATGAACCTTATGCCAAACATAAAAAGAGTGTAGAACCCGTTGATCTTGGATCAATTTGATTTATAAATGGTTAATTGTTTAATTTTTATGATTAAAGCAAGTAATTTTTTTTAACTATTCTGTAGTGTTTAAGCAAACTAGTCAAAAATTAAAATAGTTAATTATAATGCTATAATAATAAATGAAGTGTATTTAAATGGTATGAGTTTTATTGTATAGGTAAATAATTTATGCAGGTCAGGTTGGGAGAGTTTGTTGCCGGGAGGGCAACAAAAAAGTCACATATTGAAATATATAAGTAGCAAAGTTTGGGCGCGAACGTACTTTGAATACCTATCCACCTATTGCTTTGAATGGGAGGTGGCGTGGTGATTTTGCGTTTTGCATGGAATATAATATTTATAGCGGGACCTGGGGGCGGAGGATACTAGGTAAAGTCCTCAAGCGGGGGAGTCCATATTAAATCCCTACGCTTCTCCGTCTTAAGTCAGCACACAGCCTCCTCGTGGCGTCACCTGCTTAGTGATCTTATTTAAGAGTTGCGCACTGAGTTTGGAACTCATCACGTTAAAAAACATTCTAATTAATCTTGACACTAGGCTTCGGATGGGTAATCCCCTTCATGTTGATGACCCCCAAAAACGTTTAAAAACCGATGATTCAGGAAGGTACCTCTATCTAGCGGGCTCATGTTTTCTACAAATATCGAGTCAATATCATTGCTATCTAATAGACGCGATGGACGGAACACGGTTGCTCTAAAATTTCATTCTGTGATATTTACTGAAATAGCATGATCTGAATCTTTTAAAATCGATGTTGAAGTAATCCAAGGTTGCATCCTCTCCCCTCTGGTATTCTTCCTTGTTCTCGACGAAGTCTTGACGACTAACAAAGAAGCACCATGCGGAATACAATGGACGCCTTCTGAAAAATTAAACGACCTTGATTTTGCTGATGACCTTTGTCTCCTTGCCCATATTTTCATGCGCATTGAAGCAAAATTTAACTTGCTATATCAAAATCATAAGAATCAACACGAGTAATACAAACCAAACATCTTCATTTATATTTTCCTTTAGTAAATTAATAATAAAAGATATTAAAATACTGCTCCATTTTCACATGAAAATGAAGCTAGCATGGAGTAGAGCAGCCATAAAAAAGCCTAAGAATTACTTTACTAGCAAAAGCAATTACTCTATTCATTCATTCCATTTCTTAAGTAACTAAGACAGAATTAATTAATTACTGCTAGAACAACCAATGGTTAGTGTTTTTACTCATACGATTTTAGATAAATACCAGTAAATTTTAGGAATAAGCAATAAAACTAAAACTTTATTCATCCTGCTACATTCACATTACATTTATGTTGAAGCCCCTTTTCCTCTTTAAATGTTTATGTTTTACTTGAGCCGGTTAAACAATACTCATGTGTGTTCCGTCCATGCAACCTATAACGTCTGGCAATATTTCACTCAGTACAACTGAGATCCTTGCTTGCACGAAGCCCAACTCAGAGAAATCATCAATAATTTTCTGATAGCTGCTATCAGCGAAAAACTGTGCACTTAGGTAGAATTGATTAAGTGCAATATGATTGTAATAAGTATTTTATTTTGTCCAACAGATATGTAAAAGAATATTCTTTTTAAGCTTAATAAAGATTTATTAAGCATGAGACAAATCAAAAACAAATCTTTCAACAAATAGGATTATTTATAAACGGTTTCAACTGCTCTTGATGTTCCTTCCAAATTAGAATATTATTAATATTATTTTTCCTTATAAAATTTATTTGGCATGATTTAGTTAATCGTTTTCAAACCAAACATCGAACGAATTTTCTTACATTTCATTAAAATATGTCTCACACCATTTTATGTTTTTAAAAGCATTTCAAACGTTTTTATTTAGAACACATTAACGCCTTTCATTTCGTAAAGAGCAAGGATAAACTTATCATTAAATTAAATGTATAGCAGTAAGATGAACCCTTTTTGATTTAATCTCAATGAAGCAAAAGTCTTACTTCTGTAAACTTTGAGTCTCTAAATATATATTACTAGGCGTATTCGAAACTCCACTATTTGTACGATTAAAGCGAGCAGAGAATGGTGAATAGAACGCGTGTATTATGACTTAATGGTACAATTATAAGTGAATAATAAGGAACAGTCCAATAAAATACCCAAGTCCACGGTAAAAAAAAACTCAGTAGAATTCATTCAAATGTCCGCAAAGCTGCAGCGATGAAGCAATATCGCAGCATCCCAATAAGCTTGCATTCCACATAAATCTAATGCATGTCAAGTAGCAATGCAGATACTACAATTTTAATTGTTTTTTGGTTTGATTCTTTTCCAATTTGCGTTCACGCACTATCAAAAATTCACGACGCACCTCACTTGAGCGCACTTTCAATATACACTCGAGTTTGTTGAGAATGTGTTCGGCAGTGTGCATATCTCCCTCGAAATCGTAATGCTTAAAGCGAATATGTGGATGCGAGGATGAGCTCGAACTGCTAAAGAAAGCAAAAGGCGAAGAGTGATGCGGATAGTGACTAGGGCTGGTGGGAGAGTGTGGGCCACCGCCACCAGAACTACTACTTGCTCCTGCTAAGCTGATGTCTACAGCGAGAGATGAAGATTTTACATCGCCGGTAGCAGCTTTGCTGCTTGCAGACGATGACAATAAGCTGGAAGAAGCTGGCTTGAGCCATATACGTAACGTCGCCTTCAGCTGGCGACGTTCGACAATCTCACAAAATGCTACTGAATCAATTGGATAAGTGACCGCTTTTTGTTTTGTCCAGAATTTTGCATTTTTATGTTGATCAATTTCGATTCGTTCACCTGAAATGCCCAGTGTGACTTCGGTGCGAAAAAAACGTTTGTCTATGATATTCAGATGATAAGTGCGATAAACAGGCGCATCCAGCATATCATTGTGATTGAGCATACGCTCCTCGTAATCATCGGTATTAATGGCAGCAATGTCATCATCGTCGTTATTTAATTCAATGCTTTGCAAGGAGTGCACAGCAGCAGCGGCTAAGCGTGCTTTATCCTCCTCGGAAGTCATAGATTTGGAGGGATGATTATTGTGATAGTCAATGCGCGTGACGGGCGCAAGTGGTCGCCGTTCGGCAAGTGTTAAATGTGAGAAGCCGAATTTGGAGCAGGGTTCACGATTATCTAACGGCGGAAAGTCTTCCATGTCATCGTTGTCTTCGGTCATGTACAGAGCATAGTGCCGTATAGATTTGAGGGGAATATCTGGATACTGAATGGTAGCTTTATAGCACACAAGACCAATAACCTATAAAAATAGCATAATATTGAAATAAAATTCTTTTATTTAATTGACATCAACATACTTCAATAATTTTAGCGCTTGCAATCACACAGATTTTTATTGGATAATTGCGCTCGCGCTCAGGTAGCATGCTGAGGAACACATTAATGCGTTTGGTTTGAATGCCAGTCTGTGAAGTACCATCGAAGCGTGCATATTCCATGAATTTGTTTTGCGCCTGCTTTGGACTATTCGCTAGTTGCAAGGATAATTTACTCAACACTCCTCCCCCAGTATTCTCTTTCACTTCTTGCTGATTTTCCTCCTTTTGTTTTTGTGGCACTGCAGCTACTACTGTTTTCCTCACAAAGAAATCATTGCGCTCTGGCGGCACTATTTCTTCATCAAAATTAATACATTTAGTACGTGCTGCTTTACGTCGCGCAATATCCATTTTTTCCAGCTTTTGTGCAGTATTTGATCGGAAGCGATGTGCACCAACCTCTGGGTACATTTGTATGTCAAAAGACTGTGATGATAAATCCATATCCTCGTCATCACTTTGGTCCAAGCCAGGATAGCAGACAAAATCCACTTCTTGTAGCTGATCCCATGCTCTCTGTGAGTTAACGCCTCCACAACTGTTACCTCCCAGGGATCTACGTTGTTGTTGCTGTTGACCATCGACTGGTGGCGGTACGTCCGTTTGGAATTTACGCAAGTAATGTTTGGGTAAATCGTCGCTGAGCATCACCGTTTCACACATTCCAGTATCATCAGTGGATATAAATGAGTTACGAATATGTGACAAAAGCCAATGCTGATTGCAGTAAGTCGCCATAGCGACTTTTCAATGATTTTTTCAGAATTTATTACAAATTTAACTTTTGCTGATCTTCTAAGAAAATATAATGCACCAATATTTTTTATTTCGGAATGCAAAAGTTGTGAAGTGAAAGATTGACAGCTCTCTTTGAATGGAAGTGTTGCACTTTTTCACAATAAGGGGGAGAAGACGGGGAATAATTAACCCTTTAGTAGGCAAAACCGTCTCCAGACGGACAACAGCTTCATACAATAGCTGCGTTTTATTCGCCACTTGTTTCTAGTTATGTATAACAAGCAGCGATAATTGTATGGAAAAACAACAACAAAGCGGCAGATATAACATGTATAATTATAGCTGTTATGTATATTTACCAAGTTGTTTAACTACATCAAATTCTATTATGAACAGCTAATAGCGGAACAAGAAGCATGACAGTTTGGCAGAAACAGAAAATATTTGAAATGTCTGGTGTTGGAAATAAGTTATAACGATGGTTAAATATTCTTAGTAAAAACTAATAACAATGCCTGCGATTGACCCTAATGACTGGGATCCATTAAAATGTTTCAGCTCTATCTGCTGAGCAGTTTGTGAATAACATTATAATGAAAAAGAGACTTAACTTGGTCGTTTTATTCGCACATGTTAAACTGACTGGCGAATAAAACACAGTTAATATAAAAGACGTTTAAAAATTGTAATGTGCATTCATGTCGCTCAGTTGATAGATAAATACTGGAGCTATTGGTTGCGTACATTGTATTATTATACTATGGTTGCGTAGCTCACTACTCTTTTAATTATTAAAAAAAAGTATTTATAGTTAATAAAATTAAATTAAATTTAATTAATAGGCTTATGCCATGCTCCCATTCAGCCGAAATTGCGTGGTTTCGGCAAATGGTTTCGAACGAGACAGCAATCGTTCACATTGGTAAAGCTGGTTTCGATTATGGTTTCGCTTGCCAGTTCATTGTTTACTTCTTGTTGTAAAATGTTGGCGACAAATATAATTAACCATGTGAATACGAAGAGAATCAAATGATAAATGAAATATTTAACAACGAAATAAAAGTGTATAGGAGAAAGCGTAAATTCTTATGTATCTTATTTCACTTCAACCGCACTCACTATGCAGCCTTGCTGCCGCAGCTCCTCTTCCATTTTTTCACCACGGAAATGGTCGAAACGCAAAGCAATTTCGGCTCAGTGGGAACAGAGTATTATATATTTATGGTTATTTGTTGGAGTTGAAAAAGTATTAGGAAGTAGGGTGTTATGTCCCCCTTGTCATCGTACCTGATGTGGCCTTCCAGCTAGCTCAGAGTTTTCGGGTCGGGGTTTCTTAACCCGCCACACCAGGTCGAGGGGATAACAATAAGTGTGTCTGCGGCACAGGTCACTCTCATACAACTTAATACATTTTTTTACTCTCTATCCTGCAGTTCCGCTCCTAATTCCTTATTCGCCCTCCCAACCTTCGCTACATTTTCTTTACCTCGTTATCCTTTTTGTAGCGCCCTTGAGTTCTCCTATTACCCTTTTGACCCCCTTCACATTTCACTCACCTCCTTTCTATTCCAACCATCGATCCACCACCATTATCCATAAAAAAATTAACAATTCATTTGATTACCTTGTTTTTTTTACAGATATATTTGAATGGGGCATATTTGAAAGTACACACAAAAAAAACTTACTATCTATATTATTATATTAATATTAACTTAACTTAACATATGAACAAAAAAAAAAACTCAGTGGTCTCAGTAATTTTACGCAATAGGCGTTATTCGGATATATCTTGTATTTATTACGGGTATTTGGTTTCCCCGGCTTACGAAAATTCTCCAATTGGTTATAAAAAAATGAATTAAACAAAAAAAATGCTAAAATTTAGTAGGATCACAAAATCTCTCAACAAAAAAAATTAAAATAACAAAAGCAAACTTAATATATATATATATATATAAATAAATGACGATCCTAATTTTGAATATGGGTACACATCTCTTGGTTCGAATATCCTACATGAAACACAAAAGACTTAGCAGAAACGTGACGTCACTACGTGTACTCTTAACATTATTTCATTACATACAATTTCGTTGATCTGTTTATGTGTGTATATGTGCTTCTTTATATAAATATTCACCATCCCCTTGGAGTATGGGTTGCAGTGTTATCGTGCGGGAGGACGGAACTCTGGATCCTCTATACATTTATTATAGCTCGAGTCCCTAATGCTTTCAAAAGTACACATACTATTTTATTCTTGTATGGAGTCACTTCAGCTACCCGTTCTTATTTTGGGTCTCTACCAAAAATACACAAAAAAAACTTCTAATAAAATTCTCTTAACTACTTTACATTCACTATCACTCACATTAACTGGTGCATAGATCCCTCGATAATTCTTCCTGGAGATGCCCACACGTTGACGATAACATTTAACACTTAACTCATGGCACTATGGCCTTCCCGCATTTCATTCTCAGACAGTAATAATCCGTTTCTCTAATTCTACCTTAAAATATAACCTAATCTTTCTATTTACTTAAATTTAAACAAAACAGTTTTCTCTTAATCTCTATACATAAAACATAATCGTACATCTTCCTTAGCAACCCCACCGGAATCGCTTAGGATATTTTCTTCCCTATTTCCTTTCACAATCTATACGATCCACAAAAAGCTCATCTTAAATCCACACATGATCTATCCCTACCTAGCCCAATCATCCCTGGTCTATTCTTACCACAAGTTCTACACATTTGACGATTCGGGTTTTTGTGTTGTGTGGTTTTTCCAACCACACCAGCCGTCTCGAAATTAATAACGTGCGCATGGCAAAATTTTGAATTTCGACATGGCCGCGCGTTTACATAAAAACTTAAACTCATTACACTACGATAAAAATAAAAAATTATGCCATCTATTTAGACGACCTGTGCCGCTTAAGTGCCCAACGTAGGCTTTCGCCCACTCCCTGTCCATAACAAGGGAATAATTTAGATTTTACATTTATGCAATTTTAATACATAATTTTTTACTTTTCCATTTATCGAAACTACAAGCTTTTTAATGGACCATCTATTTTTCACCTCGAGTAAAAATAATGAATCCAAATCGATTTTCAACTACATTTCCGAGTTTTATACATTAAATTCTGATTTTTGATTAATCACTTTGAAATCAGCTTTTTTGATTTTACGTCCCGGAAACGCACCCATTGATTGCACATTATAAGTCCGTTCCCGTTCTTTTTGTGTAAAGTCTGGTAAATTGAGAGTAAACGAAAAATGCTCTCTCTGAAACACAAAAATGCCAAAACCACTTTTCTTTCACGAAACAAAACGTCAAATTTTAACGACAGTTAAATTCAAAAAACGAAGTATCTGTGATTTAAATTAAAATTGTTAAATCTTACAAAAAAATAAATAAATAATGAAAAAATTAAACATAAATTGTTCGCCTGATTACTTTTGTAGAATCTTATGGTTCACAATCACCATTTGCATTATTCAGAAATAGCAGGAGTTTCTTCAGCGTCAGAACTTGAACAGACAATTTCGTCATTAACTTGTGGAGAATGTAGTTAGAAATTAACTAATATACAATTTTTTATTTTTCAAATGTCTTTTAAAGATTTTCCATTTTAAATAACACCTATTTTTTTAAAAATTCTTTATTTATTTATTAATTTCAAATTTTCTATATATTTTCACAAAAGCAAAACAGATGATTGTTTGACACTTTTGTTTGACTCTCTCATATCCGCTCTTATTTGCAAGATTTTTGAGTACGGGAACGGTTTCTGGGCTGTTTTGGGCGAACGCGTTCACCTGCGTTGTAGTACGGGAACGGAACTTTTTCTTTTTTTTTTTCTTCAGTGTTGCAAAAGAAAGTTTTTTCCGTTTTATTGGCTTCCAAAAACGTATAAGAAAATTTTACGAAATTTGTATAAACTATCAAATTTTTACAGTTTGCTTCCGAGGCTCGCAAAATTATGAAATTTACGAACTTTACTTGGCTTTTCCGCGTTTTAATGAAGGCTCTTATTAACACTCAAATCAAGATTATATACTTCAAGTGCATAATAAATTGAAGCTGGACAAACTAAAATCAATAGTTGTGTGCCCTAAAAATACTCTCTATTCTCTTTTTCCCATTGGATTTGTCATGTGACATAGTCGCCTTTTTCACACAGCAAGTTTTCTTGTCGGCAAGTAGAGTTTGCAGAATAAAGCAAAGAGAAAAAACAAAAGAGATGGATTGGAACTGTCAAAAGTATTGCACCAACTTCAGCGACCGTGCAATTTTGTCTACGCCGCAATCTTCTCACCTCTTTCACCTACAAACTCCAGTTGCATGAAACTGATTAAACTAAGAATTGCAGCGTGGAACAGGGGTCATTGAAAAAAAAATTAATAAATGAAAAGTGAAATCTGTTTATAGAATAAAAATAAATGGATTAATAGAAGAAAAGCGAAATTTCAAATGAAAAATATATATTTTTTCCATAAGAATAGAAAGCAATATCAAAGAACAAACAACACAAAAAAAACTTGCCGGTACGAGCAAGTCTGTACTCCTCTCTTCTCATTTTTTTTCTCTTGCCTACAAACTCGACTTGCTGACAAGAATAATTGCCGTGTGGAAATGGGAACTAGGCAAGAGGGGAAGACGCGAGGGGCGGGTACAGACTTGTTCTCGTTCTTTGATATTTCTTTTTATTTTATATGGCCATTTAAGTTGATTGCGCACTGATTTGGCTTCTTATTGGAAAAAAGAAACATTTTCAAGTAAAATTTCAGTTTTCTGCTATTCTATTCTTTTTATTCAATAAAGTCTTAACAAAAAATTTTTCACAACTCGAATGTAAGACAAAGGGTGTGTGTGAAACGGTAACTTTTTACTCTATGAAAATAGTGGTGAAAAAAAATTTGTAATTTTACTGTGGGAAATGGAGATAAAATTTTGACATTTCCGGTTGAGATTGTAAACAAATAAACTTTGTGGAATAAAAATATTAAATTTTTGTGTATTTTCATGTTATTATTATTGCAATGAGAAATAAGTATACCTACATATATATTTTTTCTTTATTAATTGTGATAATTACAAAAAAAGGAAAATATGAACTAAATGCAAGCAGAAATGTGATTGGAGAAATAAATATAACAAAAATTTAATTAATTCATTTACTTCCCGGTTTTGTTGGCAACCACATTTTTTTTGTTCATATCGTCCATATCCTTTTTTCTATAAGATATTTTCTATACCTATTATATGAAAACAGTAAATATTTGTTTTAGTTATTAAAACTTGTATTTTTCTTTTTTGGATTTGCATTATATCTGTGGTCAAAAACAATAAGCGCTTAAATCTCATTTCGAGTAAACACGGTTTGAAGTCTATGTGATTCATTGCCACACTATTCAAGAGAATACGTTTCTTTTTTTATAACTTTTGTTTTAAAAAACATAGAATGTCGGGGATTTCACGTACATGTGCATTGGAATAAGTAGAACACAATAGCATATATAACTCAATTCTGTCTTATGTCGACTTAAGCGTTTATAGCTTTTGACCACAGATATTTAGTTTTGAATTTTTTTAGTAAAATACAACTGTGTATGTTAACATACAAAATGCTTATTTTGTTGTTCTAAACATTTCATCCTGAATTGTCAAAATTTACAGCTAGTGAAAATTTTGGCAGTTCATATCCACCTCAATAGTGTCAATATTTTCTTACGAACTGTCAAAATTTTCTTTTCCGAGTAAAAAGTTACCTTTTCACACACACCTAAAGTAAAACAAAAATTGCCAAGAAATCTGGCCGTGAGGAAAAGCAAGTGGCAAAACAAAAGAGAATTAAAAACTTTCCGTGTGGGTGTGCATAGTTTTAAATACAACACTGTTTTGCAATTATAATTTGACGTTCTTCTTTCAGTCATTGTTTGACTTTTACTGCGTTTATCTGTGTTCTACTTTTTTGCTTTCGTCGACAATTGTAACTTTTTTTGTGAGACCAGGCCGGGGTAATTTTATTTATGATCAATTACTGAATTGAAATGAAAAGTGTACTAAAGCATAAAAGTTAAGTGCAATTATTAAGAAATATCTTGTGAAAAATTGTGCTAGAATGAATTTAGATTCGTGTGAAAACGACGACAATTTCATCTATGGTGAGTGTGTGTGTATTTATCGTATGTCACTAGAAAGTGCAATGGGGACTAGCGAAATGGAACTTCTGAAACGCCCTTTACTTTTTGCTGCGGTAACAACAATTTAGATAAATTTCCTGTAATTTTGATGAATAAGATTATTTTCTTTTAATATATAATGTTAATAGGTGCAATTTTCAAGGCAATATTCAATGTTGTGCAGATTTAGGTATCAAAAAAAAAGCCATTGTTTTCATTTATTTCCGTATGGCTCAATTAAAACAACAATGACTATAATTCCCTTGCATTCAATATACTTTCTTTGTTTTTATTTTTCTTTGAATTATTGCAATGCATTCAAAATTGTTAAAAAACGTGCAGTATATCGAAATAAAAGGAAACTCGTTTGCTAACTTGCCTTTCTCTTCTTCTCATCTTCAACATTAATCACTCGCTCAACAACTTACTTTATTCCCTTCACAAATTTTTAATTATTTTATTTGATTTCTTTTGTGATTATCTTTCGTGGTAAGTTTTTGTTGTAATTAGTTTTAAGATTTGTTTTTGGAATTGCTATTTTTTTTTTAGTTGATATGTAAAAACTATTTGTTTGAATAATGTTGGAAATCATTGAAAATGTTTGTGCCTACTATACTTTTTAAAAACCTCTTGTTAAAAAATATTACATACCTATATATTTCCCAATTTGCGATAAGAATTACACTAACATCGTCGCATTGGGTAAAGATATGATTGATATACAATAAAAAGCTTTATCGGGTATTCTTGTTAAATATATTGTATATTGGGCACAGATTGTAAATGAAAAAGGTAAATACCGTTATTTGTTTTCAAAATAATGTTGCGAAATCGAATAAGAAGATTACGTCAGTTTGCCTTATTGGACGGCTTATTCATTCCCTACACCAAACAATCATTTTTAAAGGTACACGACCAAATTTATGAGTGTTTTGTATAGTCAACGCTCGAAACCTTGAGCTAATAAAAACCAAGAGTGTTCACGTTTAAGAGATTGTTGACATTTGCGATTGTTAAAAAAAAAAAACGGAAACTTTATGATCTTACCACAGAATTATTTTCATCTTAAATATTACTTTTCTCTTAAGTTCTTGTAGTAAACATATCTAGAGGATTCCCGAAATTATTAAAATCATGAAAATTGATACACAATTTCTAAGAAATTTTTTTCACGTTTTAGAGCTTTCAGATTTTTGTTCACGTTTTAAAATAGTTAATGGAGAAAAAATTTGTTCACGTTAGTATATGTTTACGTTAGTGGATATTCACATTATCGAACGTTGACTGTATTTGAAGTTTTAACTTTTGACGTTTTTTATTAAACTCATTTGCAATACTCTCTTTTTTGCTAAAGATTTATGATAAAGTATTTCAAGATTATGCTATAATAATGACGATGTATGTTCAGTTTCCTTTTCTCCTTAATTTCGCTGAATTATAATTTTTCAAATTGTGTACCCTGCGACCAATTTGTATAATTTGAAAAAAAAATCTGTAGTTGCTACATATATTTATCTTTTTAATTATTAATTTAATTTTTTAAATTTTTGCTCATAGAAATTAGAGTCTCATAAAAATTGGAAGTCAGTTATTGGGAGTATGAATGTATAAACTCGTATTTTTTTCGGAATTTGGACATTTATTGTGAAAAAGTGATTATAAATTTATTCTTTAAAGTATTGTCCATCGTTAGCCACAACCTTTTCCCATCTTTCTGGTAGCATACGGACGCCGCGTCAAAAGAACTCCTCATCTTTTGAGGCTATTCACGAATCGACTCATTTTTTGAGTTCTTCGAAAGAACAGAAGTACTGTTCAGCCAGGCCATGTGTCATCGATCGGAACAAGTGGTAATCAGAAGGAGCAATGTTGGAGAATACGGCGGGTGGAGTAGCACTTGTATGTATGTATGTTAAGTATGTATATACTTATACATACTTAAGTATATAAATACATACATAGTTGACAAGACTGAGTATGTAAGGGGAATGTAGGGTAATGACGTCAAATCTAATTTATTTTTCTCCCCCACTTGCTGAATGTTATTTTGACAGGTGTTTTGTTTTTGTATTGCTTAACTATAAACATTTTTCTGCGAAACATTTGTTCCTACTACTCAATATAAATCGTACACATCTTAACCTCAATTTGTTTTACTCACTTTTGCACTTTGAAGCTAATAAATTATTTGTATTAATGTTCTAGATGAAATTGCATCGTTTATGCCACAATCTGGTGACTATAGTCTCGATGACATTGACGAAATTTTGCGTTCTACTGCTTCACAATTGGATTCTTCGATTGATTTGAGCAGCTATGTACCACACAGTATGCATGATTTTGATATGCCAATGAATGCTGGCTCCCAATCTCAACAGCATCAGCAGTTGCCACCATCTGCTCCTCTACCGCTATCATCTCTGATGCCAGGAGGTGATGAGTTCAATTTCAGCATGTCCTCTTATCTGTCACCTGGCGCAACAACCAATCAGTCCTATTCATCACATCGCACCTCATCTACATCATCCATAGATGAGCACTTTAATCCCGATGAGTTCATGAGTTTTCTTAATGATGATGATATTAAAATTGAAGATTTCACACGCGACACTATTTTGCAAAATTTGCCACAACGAAATACGCCATCGCCTACAGGCAGTTGTACCAGCTCGAGTGGTAGCTCAACGAGTGGTGTTCAAAGTGATGCCTCATCTGTGGGTTCAATGTCACAAACCTATAGCGAAACACAGGCAGCGAATGTAGTGAAACAAGAAATAGAAAATGAAGTTGAAAACACAAACACAATACCGGTGGTGACACCACTGTTACAACAACCCGCATTAATTCAAACAACCGCAAAGGTGGGCACTACAACATTGCCTGTGTCATTGCCTGGGTCAACTATTATACAGTCATTGCAGTCTCTGAATGTGGTACAGGGCACAATAATTCCAATAAAAACTATGCCACTTACAACTGCTCTTACAACAGTGAGTGGTAGTAGTAGCATTAAAATGCCTACACCCATTAAAATTGAACCAAAGTTGGCACCAAAATCTATGCTACAACCAAAGGTTAAAATTGTCACGCCTCCTCCAGCAACAACAGCAACAAATGCAAAAATTTCACCGCCACCCAATTCGAAACCAAAAACAATATTTCTCTCATCGAATGACTTTAAAGCATTAATGCAAAAGATGAACACAAATGGAAAGGGTGCAAAAATTACTGGCGGCATCAATGGACAAGTACCGAAAATTATTATGAAAACATCAAATGGAAAAGTGATTACCACAACGAGCGCCACCAACTCCAGCAGCGTTAATAAAATTGCAGCACCTATTAGCAGCAACAATGCAACAGCACAAAACTTTGTGCCCAAAATTCTCAAAGCCACTGGTCCTTTGGTTATTAAACAGCATCCCACAAAGCTAACAACAACAAATACATCTGCAATCTGCGCCAGCAGAGGTTCCTCGATAAGCCCAAATGCAGCAGTATCTGTTGCCACCTCTAATCTCAGCATCTACAAGGGTATGATCGATGAGAAAATGTTTAAAAAGCAGCAACGCATGATTAAAAATCGAGAATCGGCATCATTGTCACGCAAGAAGAAAAAGGAATATGTCGTTGCGCTTGAATCACGCATTAACGATTTGGAAAAGGAGAATTACACGCTCAAAGGAGTGAGTCTTTAAATATATAAGGAAAAATACCTAAAACTATCTGTTGCGTAATTAGAATTTGATTTTTTTTGTTTTTCAAATATTTCATGCACCCTAGGGCAGTATGTACGTGCGTTTTATCTTATCGCTAAGTTAGCAGTTTCGGTTTTAATGTGCACTGATAAGCCACAGGCAGTCTCGTTTGTTGTTGCCTGTGTTGTGCCAAATGCAAAAAACACATGCACGCCGAAAAAAAGACTCAGCATTATCTCATTGGATTTTGATTTTACTGTTTTGCAGTCAAATGAATTTGAAAATCGCTTTCATTTTTATTTTCAATGTGTATTTATTTATATATTTTTGCAAATTTTTGTGTATATATTTTGCAAATTTTTTTACGTCCGTACTTAAATTTCTTCCTCATACTATCAATATTTCAATAACAATTTACTGCGTCGCATTTTCGCGGCAATTTTAAATTAATTTTAGTCAACTTGATCATCATCATAATACTTTGTTTGCTAAGAAAGTGCGCTTAAAGAAGAATGTAAGAGTTAAATGCTTGCTACCGATTCTTTTGCTTACTATAACCCAAAATTTTGAATATACTATACGAAAATTAGGCAAGGCATGCGCTAAATACACAAAATGTTATCGTGTTTTGTTCTTTACAACTACGTACACAAAGAAATACATACTATATTTTGCATTAATTTACTGCTGCTGTTTTATAACAATGGAATTGTTCGTGTTTTCTGTAGCACACTTTTAGGCTGTTGTGTTTAATTTTTCATCTTAACTTTAAAGCCACGTGCTTTTCAGTATTCTTGGAATCTAGGAATTTTAAAATCTGAATTATAAAATGATTGTTGGTATTAATTAAATAAATCATTGCATAATTCTAATTTTTAGATTATTTGGTTAAGAACTTATTCAGCTTTCACCAAAAGGTTCCCTTGGTAACTAAAGCATTAATCTGATGCAGATTAAAAAAATGTGCTTTACAATATAAATTTTATGGTTATTGTCAATTTGTACTATTTGAATTTTTTTTGTGACTATAAAAAATGTTTCGAAATAATTTTTTAAATTTTTTTTTCTTCATCAGAACTGATTCTAGTTTTTAGCGATTAATATGCTTATTTTAGTTTTTCCACCCCAGTAAAAATAAAACTATTTTGTATCTAAAACATATGAAGTTGAAAAAAAAAAAATTTTATTAAATCCAGGGATTTATAATTTATTTAAAAAAAATTGACAAACCAAACAAAAATAACAGTCTATTAGCTCAACCTTGATTCCAAGATTTTCAGCAGCCTTTACTGGATTTTTGAATGTTTGTATGCAATAAGTAGACAAGTCTCACAAAATCTGATTTGTGCATGAAGAGTAGAGTTCTGGACTCTTTAAAGTCTAAAGAAAGTACTACAACGAGAACTGCGACGAATTTTCTTTTATGACTGCATTCGTAAATCATATAACTTGTTCTTCGAAAGATTCAGTGCCATAATCAAAGCCAATCGAGAGTATATTAAAAATATAAATTTAATATATTAAACTATGTTGCAATAATTGTTTTCCCTTTGGAATAGAATGAATTGGAAAATATACCTTTTCTAAATGGTAATACTTCAATTGCCTCACCCTGCATATTCTATAAAATCATAATTACTTTTTTTTTTTTATAAATTTTCCGTTGAAATAATGAATGATTTTACAAATTGCCTATCAAACAAATAACATTTCTTTTCCTTGATTATTTTGTAGGAAAACACATCATTGCGTTCACAATTGGTCGCCTTGGCACAAACGTGTCAGTGCAAAAACAGCAACATCAGCGAATTCGTGTTGAATTCACTGAACATTCCAACCAAGACAGGCGGTGGTGGTAGTAGTGGGGAACACCATCATCATCATCATCACCCCGTTAAAATTGCACCGAAGCCGGCAACAAAAAGCATAAAGCAACGCATGCTTGCAGCCAATGTAAAGAAGAATGTGGCTGTACTCTTCGCCATGGCATTTATGGTTACATTAAATGTGGGCAATTTCCAAACATATTTAAATAAGAATTCCATTGAGAATTCCATTGAAGCGGCTGAAGAGCCTGTTGCAACAGCAGCCGCCACCGGACGTCGTCTACTTTGGGTAGAAACCGAAACTGAATTCAATGAGAAATTGAATCGCAGCAAGCGTGAAGCTGAACTTGAAGTGCCACCATTGCACTTTATACACCCGGTTAATAATAACCGCACTGCTAGTAGAGGTGGAAATGCTGGTATTAAAGGAAACGAGTTACCTTTGGTGGCATCCATGTGCAGTGGTGGTAGTGGCCAATCCTCCAATCAAACAGAGAATTTACGTTTGCTTAGCAATTTACATAAATGGATCGATGGCAATGATTATTTGAACTTGAGTTTACATGATAAATATGGCAATAAATTGGAGAAACCGCCAGTGCACTTTAAACTCACACCCGATTATTTTGGATTGAAATCGATTGATTTGCCATTGCAAGGATCAGTTCCAAGAGGAAAGCGTAAAATCTATATAGAACGACCGCAGTATGAAAGTAAACACATTAAACTTGATACAACTACAGCAAAAGAAAATGGCAAGGGAAATGTTGATGGCAATGGCAAAAATTCACTAGATCTTTTCAAGCCGAAAATAAGCGATGAGTATTTGCGTCTATTTAAAGGTATTAAACGTCAGGATGATACTTTTTATGTGCTCTCCTTCAACACAGACCATATATTGCTGCCGGCTTCGGCTTACAACAAGAGTTCGCGTCCTAAAATGTCGCTTATGTTACCAGCAGGCGATCCATCGCTCAACGGTGACATTGTTTTGATGCAAATCGATTGTGAAGTGATGAACACCACAGAGCTACAGCTGAAATCGAACATGATACCGGAGAAACTGCGCCCTATTAAATATGGTGCAACACCAAATCCCAATGATGTAGCTAACAACGAAACGGGGTCTCATGAAAAACCACGCGAGAATATTACCGAGAAATCGGATGATGAATTGAAAGTGAAACCGGCCCCACGTACCTATTTTATGATGGGTCCAAAAACACAAGCAGCCGCTGCACTAAAAAGAAAAGCTACGATAGTAAAAGTAAACAGCAATGAAAGTGCTGATGTTAACGATGCTGCAGGCAGCACAATACAAGCCAACATTATAAATGTAAAGAATTCAACATTATTTACAAAAATGCGCGAAACTGTGGGGGGGAATTTTAAACATAATTAATTAAATATATTTAAAGAATTAATTTCTTTTATTTTAGTTTTTTTTTTTGTATTATTTCGAAACACATAATTGAACAAAACACTTAAAAAATCAATGTACTTTTATGAACTACTAATATATAATATTAATAATATATACATACTTACGTATATTCTAATTTAGCTTAAAATATAATGTGACTTTGCTCAACTAACTTAACTATATTGTTTATATTCAAACAATAAATTTGATCAATATTTGCAGCATTTAATACTGAACTATATATATCCCAATTCAACTACTATTTTTAATATTGCTTAGTTTCATTCTACACCCAAATAATAATACTACATACGTTCAAGCTTTGATAAATAGTTTTTATCTGGAAACCAAAAAGCGCTAGCTGTAAATAGTATGTTTTTTTAGTAGAAAAAATGAGGCTTGCTATTTTTCAATATAATCTTCAATAATTTATAGTGATTCATCCAAGGGTGTAGTGTATTCGCTGTTTTTCGGATAGTATTGTAAGTTTATAATAATAAGCTTAAAATATTTCGTTTCATAATGTTGTAATGAAATATAACGAATAAATTTTCATTAAAATTCAAATATTTTTGCTATTATTTCTTTTCATACCTAGTATTAAGTTTATTTCGCTATTTATGCGTAAATTTATTTTCTTTTTTGTGGAGATTGCAATATTTCACGTATACATAGATTATATACTTTTAAGATATACATATTTAAAACCGTAATATAAATGTATTCTATATTTATATTTACCTTTGAAATTTTGTTTTTTTAATCGGTTGCAATTCTTATTGTGCAATACTTTCTTTATATTGATGTTTATTTAATGGATGTTTTACAAAAATTTAAAATATTTGTGTAGAATTGTTTATAGAATTTCATATATTTAAAAATAAATAAATGTATCTAAAGAAAAACAAATTTAATTTTTATCTACATAGATAATAATCAATCAATAGGGCAGTGTCTGCTTGTACTTGCCGCACCAAACTAGTTTGGGAATGTTAAAAGCTTCTAATTAACCTAGCTTTGCACAATATAGTTGTCATGCTGGCAATGACGATCTGACTTCGTTACTCAGGAAATTTCATTATAAAGCCTCCAGATATGGCAGAAATAATAAAATCCTTCACAAGAAAATGAAATAAACTCATAAGGGAACTATAAAAAAAATTTCTTACCTCGAGGGATATCACAATCAGGGTTGCCCGATGAACCACCGCACAGTCATTTGGACGATTTTAGAGCCAAATGACGATTGGACGATTTGATGCAACGAAATGATGTTTTGCGAAAAGTTTGGAAAAAAGGAATCTTGAAAAGAAAATGAACATATGACAAGGAATAAATCACCATACTAAAAGTTGTGACAGATTTGATTTAACCGCAATGTCAACGTGTTTTTTATAAAAACATAAGAAAAAGAAAAGAAAAATGGATAACTTTGTAACAAAATTGAGTAAGTTTAAATATTGGCCGTGTTTTGTTTTATTTAACTTACTTATGGGTAAATTCCAAGCCACAAAAATTTAACAAAAGAAAAAGGCCGCAGAATTGGCAGATGAAGTAGACTTGGATACGGAATTAGCAGTTGAGGAAGAAATTGTAGGTAATTTAAAATAAAGCATTTTGTGAGTACTTTATTTCTTTATATTTGTAGGTGCCTACAAAACGTGTTTCACAGCTTTTGTGATTCCTGGATAAAAAATCCTGCAAAAATAAAAGAAACGGATGGAAAGGATGCAGGTTTTTGCAACTTATCCTTAAGGTAAAGTAGATTTAGTCTGACATAGCAAATTCGAGAGGAATACACAAAGTGCGCGTTCCATTCTTATTCAACTGTCAACTATATAAGATAAACTGAAAATTGGCAACAACAGCAAAAAAATTAAAACTCGAAAAGCCATGTAAAGTTCGTAAACTCGTAATTTTGCGTTCCTCGGAAACGAACTGTCGAAATTTGTAAGAGAGATATTTTACAAGCACTTCGTAAAATTTCGAAGCTATTTTGGAGTGTGACTGCCTCGTAATTTTACATGATTGTTTTTTGTTGCTGTTGATTAAAGAAATTTGATCCTAAATGTGATTGGCAACAACTTTTTCTGCCTATTTATGTTTCTTATCCTTTTTTTAAAATAAATAAAAATGAAAAAACTGCTGTTTGAAACACTGACAAATATTTATCAACAACGGGATAGTAAATACAAAATCTAGAATTTATATATAGAATCAAAAGTATATTTGAAAAGTCAACTATTATCACTAAAACAAAAAGGAAACTCTGTTTAAACTATACTATATCATATTACAAATTATTAAATTTTGAAATAAATAAAAATACCTCACATCAAGTTTATCAAGGTCCTAGTTGACCGCAATGATTTGGAAACATAATGAACTGATACATAAAAAATAAAAATTTTTTGAAGTAAAATTTCTTTTATGGGGCTGTGAAAATTTTGCAATGGCGTTTTCATGGCATTTGTACAAAACTAATAAGAAAGGAAGGTATACAGTTATTAGTTTAACTAACGTGGACATATGAAGGCCGGCTGCATAAAATCAAGCAGAGAATCGACTTTTCGCAGTTTTATCTTATGTGATTTAGTGAAAGAGCCGAAATTTCTGCTTGATAGCTGCCATATAGCTGAACTTTCCTCTCATGTGTTATGCCGATAAGTGTAGCGAGAATCAACTTAAAAAAGCAACACAAAATAGGAAGAAAAAGACTGGAATAACTTCAACAGAATGTGTTAATGAATTCCGTGCGCGCCAAACAGCATTGCGAAAGTAATATGGAAAATAGTTCGATAAATATGGAAGACAATGCTCAACTGGACAAAATAGCGGAAATGAACATTGTAAGTATGTACTTAAATATTTTCTAATTAACAAAATTATATATTTTGATTTAATGGTCCTTATTACATAAAAATCACAATTTAAACAATGTGTCAACATTTAACCATTCATCATTCGTAACGTGAGTGAGAGTAATTCGGATCGGTATATATAAGTCGGATCGATTTTGTTTTGCTAACAACTTTTCTTTGGTATTTTTTATAAATACTTCCTTTTTCGAAACGAACGAAAATTAGTTTCCCTAATGGTATACAATACTTATTTCAATTATTTCTAAATAATTAGTTGCATGGCTCAATAACAAGGTTATAGCAGCGCTACAAAAACAAAATCGACCGTATAAGCTGGAAATCCCTTTTTTCTGTCAAATTCATAACGAAACAGCTGATTTATTTTGCTCTCATATTTTTTTTTTTTTATAATTTATTTGACATTTGAATTAGACAAATAAATCGTAGAGAAGAAGAGAGCTATGCTGTTGACATAACTTTTTTATTTAGCCATGATCAGTTGTGAGTGAAAAGAAAAAGAGTGAGCGAATTTTGAAGCAAATCCTTAGCAATTGAAATATGGATTTATAACAATTATAACTTTTGCAACTTTTTGATAAGAATTTTTATATAATTTACATAAGGATTTGTTCACTAAATATTCTGCTATAGTTTGTTTGTTTTTTAACTTTTAAAATCAATCCGAAATACTAACATGCGTTTTTCTACTTGCATATAAGTCGGATCGATGATCCGAATTACAAGCAAATGCGGTGTTTGAATAATTACAAAATTTAGGAAAACTGTACCTAATTGCCCATATTTTCTAAAGTAAATAGAATTTTGGCATTTTCTTCCACGAGGTCTTTAATAGTTATCTATCACGTAAGAAAATACGAAAAAAAAATTCTTTTACATTCTGAAATAAGTGGCAAAATCAAAACTTACTTAAACACACCTTAAGGTCATCTGGTGACCATAGTATAATTTTCGCTTGTTCTCGCTCTAGACAAGCTTGCTCCTGCTTGACATTTGTATAAAAAGTTGGTGGTTAGTTTATCTCTACTCTTTTCTCAATGTAAAAATATTACCGTAGATGAACAGCTTATTTCATTTAGAGGCAGATGCCTATTCAATGCCTAGTATGACAAGTATGTATGTAAGTTCGGACTAAAACACTGAAAGCTGCGGGCGTTCGCATAAAGTTCTGCTTGAATTTTTATGTTTATTTGGGAAAATGGTATGCGTAAGTTTATCATCAGAACGAAACCAAAGGTTAATAAAGACTCGTGTTAGATCTGGCAAGCGAGTATCAGGGGCAGAATATTATAACCGACCTGTTGCGGTGAGGACAAATTATGACTCTTACCACTGCTTATGAGTTGACAATTTTTGAATGACCGAATTACAATTGTTTGAGTGGATTACATCCCGATAAAATGAATCTTGAAAAGCATATGAAAAAATTGCTAAAAATGATCAATTTTTTAACTCAACAAAATTTTGGGTTGCTACAATTGACCAACTGATTGAAAAGTACACGTGCGAGAGGCAAACTAGTCGCTGGATGATTCTGTTTTCCAATATCACTGACATTTTGGAACTTGTTCTATTGAACTAAGTTATGCTACAATGGAATGCTCGAATGCATCATTAGCCAAGACCCTAGTCGTCAGTGAGAATCGTTCTTCTTGTTTGTGAAAAAACTGAGCAACGCAACGATTCGATAGATGATGCACCAAAGAGAAGCAAGCCAACGATCCAGAAGAATCTAAAGGGAAAATTAGGTTTGCAGTTTCATAGAAGTGGGTTATTCATTCCTAAAGAAAAAATAAAACATTTACTTCAATAGCATAAAAGCTCTTGAAGAGAGCCCAAACTTAATTATCTCAATATCACGACCAGTGCTGTCGTTTTGAAAAATTTAAATAGAGGAATTTTTCCTTTCGTGCGGAGGATTTTGCTTTACAGGGGAGGAATTTTTCAAAATGTCTAAAAAAAACAAGGAACAAGAACTTTTGAATTTCGGCATTAATCCAGCGACAAATAAAACAGAGCTAGTCATAGTAACAAATATTTTACAGACAGAAACGAAAATAACCCAACAAAATACATTTAATTTGATTTACTTTTATTTTGCATACAACCCAAAAATTCCAGAATATGAAATAGGAGGATTTTTTCCAATTGGGGAGGACCGGAGGATTCAGATTTGAGCGGAGTACCTTCGACAGCACTGATCACGACGACTGCGTTGACGCCCAAAGAGGACCCACTATATATTGAAAGAGGCATATAATGTTTTTGCTCATACTAAATAGCTAGTCCTCCTATAAATTCGTAGTAAATGAAGACTTTTATCATGTTAATTTTTTGTTATGCTTGTGAATTTACCGTTATGTTGTCATGAAATAAATGTTTTCTTGTTTTTTTAAGAATAAATAGTCAAACTGCAAACCTAATTTTTGCTTTAGATTCTTTGGTTTTACAGAACCTGAAAATTCGGTGTGCTGTACGAAGACTTATGTCCTTCATTGTATATAAAATATATTTTTTATTATTATTAATTTAGGCCTTGAAAGTTCTTTTTAAAATAATTTATTTTTAAAAATGTATTGAAAACGACCGATTTTCTTTTGGAATAAATGAAAAATATATAATAGGTCATTTCGTGACCTTAGGAACACAAGTGTGATTTTTTCTTTGGATAACAGAGGTGTTAATGAAAATTGTTTGGTTGTGATTCAGATCTAATAGGTGATGTTCGGAGGTAATTTTACTCGACACTTTATTTAGACAGTTTTTGTGGAATTCGAGCTCAAAGTTTAGATAAATTTGAAAAATGCTTTAAATTTTAGTTAAAAAGTTTTTTTTATTGAATATTAATTGAATTTAATATTTAATAGCGTTTCTTAGTGTTACACCAATTTTGAAACTATCATGGAATTTTGTTTTGATTTTTGGCCAACGATAAAATGTATGAAATTCTTATCAGTAAGGAAAGGTTGTAGGTAGCGAATGTGGAAAGAAAATTTTCCAAATTAATACCTACTATTAAAACTAAAATTCAAAGTAAGCTGGAAAGAATAAAATACTTACTAAAGACATTTTTAAATTTTTTCATACGTTTTTATTGAGGCTTAAGAAGAAAAAGTTAAAACAAAATATGAACCTATCGCAAACGCAGTCTGGAATTTTCAGTGTTTAACTCACATTCTTAAGCCTACAAAATTATAAAATTGAAAAACAAAAAAGGTACTTCCAGAGATATTCACATATCTTTGAAGAATTTTATGTCCTTGATTTTGTTCCTGAAATTAATTTTTTTTTCCTTTTTTCTCAAAGCCCTCCATATTTCAATTTCAACGAGCTTTATATTGTCAATCATATAACGGAAGTTATGAGGTCTTGAAAATGACTCTTTGGCGCATGTCCGAAAACTTTGAGTGACCACTGCACGTAAACCATAAGAGAAAATAAGAAAAAAGTCCATATTCTTAAATTCTATGATTTTCTCTGTCATCTTACAAAAAATCATCAAGCTTAAAGGAGTGTAACATACCGATTTTTTTCTTCGTTTTTTAGTCGGAACATGCTGGAATTACCCATATGTTGTTTTTTTTTTTATAAATAGTCGCTATTTGAATTGTTAATTTTCTAATTTTGTAAAACTCAATCTTATTCAAAACTTGTTATATTTCAAAGTACAATTTTTTTTTTTAATATTTTGCTTATACGGGGTGGTATGGGGTGGGTTTGCAGTATTCGACGGTCAATTTAGTGTTAACTTTTTAATCCTTTTCTTGATTTTTTTCTAGCCAGTAAAAAAGTTGTTGTTTTTTTTGTGTTTCTAGAAGAGACAATACTACAATAATTTAAATAATGCATTTGTGGCCAAACGAAGTCTATTAGAGTAAAAATTATTGAAAAAGTTCTTTGTAAGTTGGCCCTTGATTTCAGCATATGCTTTTTCTACGAATTTTTAACTGTTACGATGAATTCTGAAATAAAGCAAATCACACATATTTTCAACAAATAACTTTTAAAATGTTTTTGTACTTTAAACATTTCGCATTTACCTTGCAATTTATTGAATGAATTTTGAAAATTACTGCAATTAAATCCATACCGGTAGAACCTACTCTCATTAATATGCCAATGTTATTAATTAGAATGCAGTACAACATCAATCAAATTGCATTTGTAGGTGATTCAGATTCCGATTTGATTAAAACATTTGCGCAATGATTCGAAAGAAAATGTTTAATGCATTTGCATCTGCCTAAAAGGGAACACCCCTTTTTTTACTTATACTAGCGTCATACATTGAACGATGTTGACAACAAAAATTTCAAAGGCAATCTCTTAATAAGATTTCGCACCAGGTAGTTGTACTTCAATTACGTCTTAAATATTATTAAATAAATATGTTGAAATGCTTGCATATCACAAGCTATAATACTATTTATATATGTACCTTTACATACATATGTACACTCAAAAAAAAAAAATACTTTCATGTACAAGGTGTAAAATTAACATTTTTTGTTTACAATATTCAGTCAACATGAAAAAACTATTACAAAATTGATATGAAGCCAGGAGCCAACCACTTACAAATTATTTTATTGAGTGAAAATATTCTGAGAAAATATTTGATATAAAAATGACAAAGTATAAAATATCTGAACATAAATTAAATAAAGCAAATGAACAAGTGTATAATAACGAAAGTATATTTTCATCACTCCTCCTCATTTGCGCTTTAGTCCAGATTTTGATCTCAAATATTCCAGCTTTGTTGTGCCTATTGGCTTTGTCATCATATCTGCTATCATGTCTTCTGTAGGACAGTACCGACAACTAATAATGTTTTTATCGACATAGTCCTTGACAAAATGAAATTTGGTATCAATATGCTTTGACCTATTGCTGAGTTTCTCCTTTTTGATCAGGCTTAAACAACTTTGGTTGTCCTCATTTATAGTAGTTGGCATAGTCTAGTTGCAGTGCAAATCATTTAATATTTTACGAATCCACGCTGCTTCTTTTGCTGCTTCTGATAGAGCGATGAATTCTGCTTCAGTAGTCTATTACAAAATTGATATGAAGCCACTCGATTTCAAATTATTTTATTGAGTGAAAATAGTCTGAGAAAATGTTTGATATAAAAATGACAAAGTATAAAATATCTGAACATAAATTAAATAAAGCAAATGAACAAGTGTATAATAACGAGAGTATATTTTCATCAAAAATATCAAAATTGACATTAAGAAATGTAATTTTAACATTACTGAATTGAACGTGAAAAAGTATAAGTGATGAGAAAACAATGTAATTTTCACATTAAAAATGTCAAAGAAATACATTTTTTTAATGTAATATTGATATTTAAAATGTCAGAAGGATATGACAAAATGTAACATTAAAGCAAAATTAATGTAAAATTGATATGACAATAATGTAGAATTGATATGACAATAATGTTGAATTAACATGACAACAACATATAACTGATATTACGAAATGTAAATTTGATATTAACTTAACGTAAAATTGACAATTTAAAATGGTAAATAAAACACAATAAAGAAATGTTTTTTATTTTATATATTTTTATTTTAGTAATATAATATACATACAAACGCAAATAATTCCATTAATAAAAAAGATTTTTAAATTATGCTACAAGCGGTAGGTGTGAAATCCCCTTTTAAAAATTAAGTTTGGCGCAACGCAGGACGAAATGGCCACGGAGAAATTAATTCCTATTAATAAAAGAAGTTCATTATTTGCACTTTTTATATTTAATTCACTTCTAATACTTTTTAAACAGTTTTATTTCATATTAATATTTTATTTTTATTTAATTTTATTTTTTCACACTTTTGTTTTATTGTGCGCCACCGCAACCACAAGCACTCGAAAAATTATTGTATTTCACAATTAAAAAGTGAACCAGTTTAAATTTTTATGTTATACTTATGCAAAAAGTATTGCCAGTCTTAATTTTTAATACCATACCAGCCTGTTTACATTTTGAATGTTAAATTTTCACAGGTTAATACCAATTTTACATGAAAAATGTATTAAGTAATGAGAACATTTTGAATGTAATTTTAACATTAAAATTTGATATGACAATGTAAAACAGATTATTATCAATATGACAGTTTTAATGTAAATTCAACACAAAACATATCGATCTGATATTTTTTTGCCGTAAAACTAACATTTTTGTTTTTACATTGAAAATAACATTAAAAAATATCAATTTTACATTGCACTTTTTTTTAGTGTATGTATACATATGTGTATATTTGCATCTGATGCATCATACAGAAGGCGGATTGTTCGCGCCTTTGAAATCCATGCAAATTCATTGATAGTGAGTGTAAAGGATGATTTTTTAAGCGTTAAGCTCTTATTTTTCAAAAGAAAAATGAGTATGAACAATTTTTTTGAGCCCAGCGACTGGAATCTCGCTAATAACTCGTGTAATGTTATTTGCCAAGGCTGAAATTGATAAAAAAAATCAACAATTTGTAAGCGTTGTTCGGGTATAAGTCTTTAGTCACGAATCACAAGGGAACTGTCAAAAATTCTATGCTAAAAAAGCAAACAGCAATAAAATCACCTTTTATAAGTGGGTGGTGCTTTTGTTTTTCTGTACCCGATATGAATTTGTATTGTGCATTAAGTAGGAACGATCATTCTTCTCTATGATTTGGCATTGAAAATGCTTATAAATCATTTGCTAATGCTACCATAATGATGCAGGCTTGGTTGTATTAGAACATAATGTCGCACCTAAAATTTATAACTAAAATAAAAAATATTTGTTAAATACCGAACAACATATGGCGTGATGTGTACAAATATCAAAGATCACTTAAATGTTAGTACTTTAGTAAATAGAATTCAGATTTTTTCTTATTGAAATCAAACTAACCTATGGGTATCCTCAGAAATGTGGTTGAAATTGAAATCTTATAGTCCTTGCAGTCCAAACGAATCCATTCATTCAAATATCATCAAGTATCTGTTAAGTCAACAAGCTGTTTTGTTGACTGTTTGTTTTATTAAACAGACTTATGAAAACAACAAGAGTATATATAGAGACAGGCAAATCAGACGGCTGTTTTGGAATCCGTCACGATTCCTCGTCAGTGATCTCAGTGACAGTTCTTATAAGTCTTACAACATCCTATAAAAGTTACTAATATTTGAAATCGTAATCCAGAATTACAAGGTTTTGATTTCAAACACCATTACTGAATAGAGATGTTGAAAGAAACTACAGAACGGTAGTGGTAATTAAAAATTAGCACTTAGATTTAATTTGTACTCTTTTAAAAAATGGAAAAAAAAATGATTGTTCTTAAAAATTATTACTCATATATTTCAATTTATTCTCCATATAATGCCCAAATGCTTCTACAGTGGCCAACTATGTTAATCCACATTACGGCACCTTCAATTCATTTGAAAACTCGTAGAACAAACGTTGTTCGGAATCAAAAAAAATGCAATGTAAAATTGATATTTTTATAATGTAAAAACAAAAATGTTAGTTTTACGGCAAAAAATATCAGATTGATATGTTTTGCGTTGAATTTACATTAAAACTATCATATTGATCATGGTAGAAGTATTTAGAGGTATACCTCTATAGATGCATTTTTTCTAAAAGTAGCCATTTTGAACTTTTGACAAGTAAGTGTCTTGTTATGCAGACGGTGACGTCGTGTGCACGAGTTGTTGTTACTTCATGTAAAACGAAAGTTTGAGAGAGACAGAGCGGGAGAGTAAGATTTGACCACCACGGTCATCAAATGATTTGGCTTTTGATGCCGAATCATGAGATCAAAACAGGGTTACTTTGTAAAATTATTAGCAATAATTCACTTTTAAGAGCAAAATAGTAAGCTTAATAGCAACACTTACATTTGTTTATGTTTATATTTGCTTAGTTTTTCACGAAATAAAAAAAATTTACTTAAATATATAAAAATATACGTTTTTTAACAGTTACACTTGCAAATAAAGTTGAATATGTAAGTTATTATTATAATACCGTGGCCTGGTGAATGAGTGATAGACTGGAGTTCCAGCTGCCTCAGGTTAAATTCTTAAAAAAAGTCCAAATGGATTGTTCTAATAAAATGAATCACTTCACTTCCTGTTGACAATTTTATATTTGAATTTTTTTTTGTCGGCAGCTGAAAATTTGTGAAAGTAAAAACTTTAATTTCTGAACCATTCAACTACTTTTTTCTCTCTCACATTCTTGCGGTCTCGTTTTTCTTTCTCGTTGAAAGTTTTTCGAGTACGTGAACACTTTTCCTGTGGAAACTATTAACAATTGTTAACAATTTTTTGTACGTCGACAGACCTACTATTTGCATAAGTGTAACATAAAAAGTTTAAACTGGCAATACTTTTTAATTGTTTAAAAGTTTTTCGTTTCATCAGGGCGTACAATAATAATATAAAAAACTGTTCAAAAAGTAATAAAAGTGAATAAAGTAATAATTATTATTACTGAATTAAAGTTATATAAAATAAAAAAATTTCTTTATTGTGTTTTATTTAACATTTTAAATTGTCAAAATTCTACGTTAAATTTATATCAATTTATATGTTGTAATATCAGTTATACATTGTCAATTCTTTTGCTTCAATGTTAAATTTTGTCATATTCTTTTGACATTTTAAATATCAATATTACTAAAAACAAATTTATTTCTTGTAGACAAAAAAACGTTTGTTTTCTTTAACAATTACATTAATGAATATTGCACAATAAAATTTATAGTATTGAGTAATATTGAATTGATTAATATTTGCCAATATTTTTTGATTAATTCAGACGTAAACCCTATCTATAAATATAAATAATATCTCAGTAAATAAAATATAGTAAATATCTCATTATAAATGTAAATAAACTAACAACAAAAAAAGCAGCTAATATTTATTTCCCAAATTATTTTGCTTTTGTTTTAAATTTAGCGGCTGATTGAACTGCCACATGAACAAATGTCAAAATAAGTCGTGAAATTTTTTACAAATTAAAAAATTCCCCCTCACGAAACTTTTCCTCTCTCCACTTCCCCCTTCGCCTGTAGACATCAAAATGTGAACATGGTCAAACAGACATATTTCTGACACCAATAGCGCAAAAAATCCAAAATTTAAATAGAATTGCAAAATATGTAAATGATATTAGGGGCCATTCACATATTACGTAACGCAATTTTTGTCAAACTTTGACACTTCCCCCTGGTCGTAAGACATCGTAACAAAACGGCCACCGCCGCCTCCTTAATAAGGTAACAAATTTTTATTTGTGAAATTGCTTTTTTTTTAATTTGACCTATTTATATCGATACCTTTTGAATCAGTTAACTAATTTTATTTAGTTTCAAGAACAACTGGACATTTCTAGCCCGAGATATAATTTTAAAATTATAAAAAAGTTGAAAAAATTAAAAAATTACAATATCACAATATCCATAAAAAAAATTTTAGTCATGATTTTCGAATTCAGCGGGATGAATTTAATTTTATAAACGAGTGAATTTTCGAAGTCATCTGTATTTGACAGTATAAAACCGACGTTACGTAACGCAGTTGATGATCCCCCCTCCCCCATGTAACACTTCGTAACAAATTGTCTGACCCCCCTTCCCCCTCACGCGTTACGTAATATGTGAACAGCCCCTTACTGTTGAAGCTTTTTATGCCATTTATTTAAACCAATGATTTTTTTAAAATTATTATTTGCAACTCAGCTTTCGTTTTATTTACAGTGTGCTGAAGTATTTTTTTTAACCCTCACCGGTCCCAAATTTTTGTATACCATATCAATTTTATTATTGAATAAAAAAATTGATTTTATACATAAAATATAAAAAGCAAAACAAAATTATGTGAAAAAATACCGCAAAATAAAGAAACTTCGGCAAATGTATACACTTGACAGTAAAAAGAGAATTTTATGCACTATTATTGGTACATCTGGAGCAAATAGAGTATTGATGTTGGGGACGAAATATTACGAAAATTCTGCAAAAACCGAAGAGTTTTTACTTCTTTTTCGTGAAATGGAATATTCCACACTTCTAAGAATAACAACACATGACAAAAAATAGTGCACAAAGAAAAAACATGTATTTCCTAAGCTTGTATACGTGTATATACAATAGGGACCGATTATGGATTTTCTCCATTGTGGCCATTTTGAGAACTAGCGTCATCTCGTGAACATGGTGTCTTGATTATCTTCACAAATAAAGCTATTTTTGAAATTTTCATAAAAATTGGTTGACATTTTCAATAATTTTTATTAAAGAATAAAACAGCTTTCTATACGCGCGTATACCAAGGACCGGTGACGTAGACGGTGATGCGTGGAAGGAGACTTTTTTATCGCGAACGTGAAAACTATTTCAGACAAAAAAATTAAATATCGCACTAAAAATATCGATATTCGGTATATCGGTCCATAAGAATGTTGATAAAAAATTACAATAAATCAGAACGAAATATTGATATTGAGTGGGAAATTGCATTGAGAGTGGAAAAAAATACTTTCTTCTTGGGATGAAATTGTAGTTTTTCTTTTTAATTTGTATTAATAGATATTTAACTAAAATATTTAAAGACAGGAATAGCTGTTTAGCTTAGTACTGGTATAAGATGTTCAACTTATTAAAACCTTAATTTTAACAAATGATGCAATTATAAATTGTTTAAGCTTCATGACATTTTCTTTATTAACAAAAAAAAAGAAATAAAACAATGGTTGTTTTTACTTTTTATTTATAATTAAAATATAGTTCTTTTAAAGGCCTCATTTACCAACTTTGGCAGAGTATATCTTTTGATCGGTTTCGACTACTATTTACATTTGGAATAATGCATTTACTTTAGTTTTTACTTAAAAACAAATACAATTTGCTGTACAAAAAATTAGAAATATAATTAAGAGGAAATATACTGTTTTTACATATATCTTAGGGTGGTTCAATTTATGTTGTTTTTTTTTATTATGTTAAAATTAAATATTTTGCTTATTAAGAAATATTAGTTAGAAAAGGATAAGAAGTTTTTTAAAAAGAAGGTTGGAGGATTAATATATTAAAAGCAAAAACTACATTCGTTAAGTTTTTGTTGGGGGTTAATGAGCATTAATAAAGATTGGAGGGAAACTACTTTAAAAAATTTAAATATTCTAATCAGTTACAAATATGTATTATGGTTCAACTAATCAAATTTCGGGTTTTCAGAGAATTTATTGGAAATATTTTTTAGAACATATTAGCCCTCTATCTACATTAATTATGAATATTTTTGCTACATGGATCAAAATGGTTTCCCGGAAGCGGGAAGAGTTAGTCCTACAATTTCTCAGCGTAACTAGTGGGTTTGCGATTTGGTTTGCTATTGTTTCCTTTGATAGTTTAACTTTCAGTTTCGCCAGGTCCGGATTTGCTCTGAAAGAGGCAACCGGTTTTGAAGAAAATCTTCATCTCCAGTTTAGCACTCGTATGTGAGCTTTAACAATGGAGGTAAAATGGTAAAAATTGTTTTCATTCCAAAAAATGGAAAGGACAACTATACCAATCCCAAAAGCTTTAGACGAATCATGTGATGTCTTTCTTACTAAAATGCCCTGCAAAATCTGTTATGTCGGGATGAGCGGGCTGTTTTGTTGATATTGAGAGAGCTTTTGACAACTCGACTTTTGACGGCATGTGCAATGCTGCAGGTCAGCATGGAGTGAATCCGGTTCTTGTTAACTGGATACGGTTAATGATGTCACATAGACTTATAATGGTTCAAGCTTATTGTGGTCAATCCGTGAATAGAGGATGTCCCCAAGGGGGCGTACTCTCTCCACTGCTGTGGTGTCTGCTGGTTGGCTCTTTGCTTGTTTCCCTAAAAGAATCGGGTATGTACACACAGGCCTATGCCGATAACGTTGCCTGCTTAATCACGCGACAATCGGTCGGATATGTTTGTAGGAAGGTCCAAACTGGTTTTGAATATGATAGACTCTGGTGTTATTCTTTTCACCAGAAGAAGGAAAATTGATGGTCTCATTTTATCAGTACTCAGAGGAATCACTATTCAGCTATTCCATAAAGTAAAATATCTACGAGTTATTTTAGATACCAAATTTCTATGACGTTCTCATGGTGAGCTAAAGGTATCCAAGGCACTAGCAGCTTTTGCCAATGTAAGGCTATTTTGGCAAAACATGGGGTCTATTACCTTATAAAGTCTTATGGCTTTATAAAGCTATGATTAGACCAATCATCACCTACGCATCCATAACCTGGTGGAGCAGACTTAAAGTTGACAGTGTTAGGAAAGCTCTTGCCAGACTTCACCATTTGTTCTGCGGAAGCTTTTCCGACAACATCTGGCCCATCCTTGGATGCATTGCTCTTAAAATATTTTCGCTAAAGGAGAGGCGGTCAAAGCCATCTGTAGGCTTAAAAGCAGTGTGTATTGGTAAAACACTTGCTGGGATATTGGCAGCGTGGCCACCTCACCGCTTTTCCTGCTAAATTTAGTGCTTTTTGATAATTAAAACGCGGGAAAAAAGTGATTTTGCGCTCAGCGCGTTTTTCCAATTTAAAATACACTAAATGCTCCGCTAAATAATCTGAATAATCCTAACAAAATTTTTTATCGAAACATTGTAATTTTTCAAAATTCAACAATGGACAGCAACCAAAATACTACCTTATGAAACAACGTTGAAAATCATCTGCTTTGTAGTTAACCCGCGTTTATGCCTGCAAAAAAACTGCTGTAAGTTGAGAATACGTATTATCCCAACAAGCACAAAAAAAAATTCTCTGGCCTTTGAGTAATTTATAATTCTCAATTTGATATCCAACAAATCGATATCAAATATTTTTCTCAACATTCGCATGAGATATATTTCAGAAAATATTTACATATTTTATTATGGCAGCACTGCTATTGGAATTGCAAAAAATATGTATCTGGCAGTGATTGTGAATAACATGTTTTTCGACAAAAAAAAAAGTGGAAAAAGGAAAGAAATTTTTGCGAAAAACTTTAATTTTAAAAGTAAAAAATTAAAAAGTGAAATAAGGCGGGAAGTGGACTTATTGTCGGAGCGCTCAAAGCTGCCGAAACTTTAATGCTAGAGCTTCCACTTCAGCTGCCAACCTAAATTGTTTACTCTCAAGTGATATTAAATAGACTGAATTTGTTATTTTTTTTAAAGTTTTAATTTTACTATGTATAATTGAAGTGTTAAAACAAAATACCATTTTTTTTTTTTTTTTGACGACCTCGATAGCCTAGTGGATAGTGCACTAGACTTTCATCTGGGAGGTTCGGGTTCGATTCCCGTCTTCGTCTGGTGGTTAATTTTCATTACTTTCTTATATTCACTATCAATATGAAGTGTATGAGAATTATAAGATAGTGTACAAGTACACACATTGGTTGGTAATGGCAAAACCACCAAGCCGATAAAAAATTGCCACACCGCCGTTCGGAATCGGCGTTAAACTGTAGGTCCAACTATGTGGTATCACAATGGGTCGTTCAGGCCTAAGTGTGTCTCTCGACAGCCACTCCAACCTAACCTAACCTAAAGTTGCTTTTGAAGTTGAAAAGTGAAGAAATAAAAAAGTCATTTAAAATTTCCTTTTATTTTTTGTATTTCAATTAAATAGAAATAATTATTGCTTATGGGAATACTGTAAATTTCCTTTGAGACCAATTGGAGAATTACGTTAGAACCATGGCAGAAGAATTAAGAAGGTAGATGCATTTTGACAAGTAAGAGGAACTTTGACAGTTGTTTTGATACTTTTCTTCTTTTTACAACAGCGTTTCATTTTCATTGTTCAATTTTTAAGTGAGAATTTATAAGAAAATAATTTGCGTAGTACTACATGTACATAGGGAGAATTAGTTCCAGCTTTTTATATTATTTCTTAACTCTTAACATGTTCAAAGTATTTAAATAACTTTATTTCTACTTTTTTATTATAAATAAATTTTATAATTTGTACTAAGTAATAATAATACTACTTGTATTAATAATTTACTACTAACTTAATCTTTTTTACCCATTTCAAAAAATACATCTCTAAAACGTTCCCCTTACTTGTCAAAAATTCAAAATGGCTACTTTTTGAAAAAATGCATTTACCTCTAAATACTTCTACCATGGTTAGAACTCAAGTTGTAACGAACGTACGCTGGGAGCATTCTAATATATATTTATGTCTAAATGTTTATAGGGTTTGATATATTGATCTTGTTCGAATTGTAGCGGTTTGCAGTCCCGTTTGATTGTCTGTGCGAATCGATATTCTTTTTCGATATGCATACAATTTTTCAATCGTCAGTCAACTTTGTCACAGACAAGTAAACGGGAGTGAAAACTGCACGGGAGTGAAAACTGCGGTAAGATACCTTTAATAATTTGTTTTGTATAATTTCTAAGTATGTCTATTTCTATGTAACTAATTGTAACATTTATTTTACTTTCTTAGAAATAAATTCTCGTATGAGTATTAAAATAGCAAACTCTGTTTGTTTAACTCAGTCTGTGACACAAGTTGAGAACTATAATTTCCTCAACTATAATTATTACCATACAAAAAAAATGCCCTTTTTGTTGAGAATGCTATAGTACACCAATGGAGATGCTATTGAGAATTAACGTTGGAGATTTGAGAAAGGTATTTGATATCAACTTCACCTCAAGCTGATCTCAAACCTAAATGTTTGTTGGGATCTTCGAAAAATCGAAGAAATTTTCATTGGATGTGTGCGTGTATTAGTAAAAAAGTTTAACTGTATTCAGTTTTTCTCGTACTTTAATAATTAACAAATGTAATGCTTTTTTTAAGAAAATACGCGTTTTATTCTTCATTTTAGCGGATTTTGAGAAACTAAAGTGGGACACACTGGATATTGGTGGCATTGTAGAAGAGACTGATTTGGATCTAACAGTTCTATCAATGCCATCCGATACAATGCTAACAACTCTAGTTTTAAAACAGCGCTAAGCAATACAAATTCCAGAGGCCCAAACTTGGTTTTGCCGGGATCTGGGCTGGGAGTTGATTGTAAGTGCATTTTCACTGACGGCTCCAAAACAGAATTCGGTTCGGGTTCTGGGGTCTTCATTGAAAATGATGGAGTGCACCTTCACTTCTCTCTTGGGTTGTACGCTTCTTTTTTTCAAAGCAGAAATTTTATCAAGGCAATGAACCATGTCATTGAGAATGGTTGGAGAGAAAGGAGTATCTGTGTATTTAGTGACTTAAGTGCTTAATCCTCTAACCACATCTAAACTGGTTATGCATTGTAAATCCAAGCTTGATTGTGTTTGAAAACGCAATAGCCTGCTGTTGATATGGGTTCCTGGACACTCAGTAATTTCAGGAAATGTTGACCTTCTAGCCAGAAAGGGTTCGAAAACTGGTTTCTTGGGCCCAGAATCTGTACTCTTTTTATCATCTACAGCCATCAAGACCACCATTAATGGGTGGGTCGATTTGACCCACAATCGTAAATGGGAGGAACTGAGAGGCTTTAGACAGAGAAAGGCCATGTTACCTGTTATCTCGATGCGTCTAACAGTCTTTCTGGTATCACTTAACAGAAAGAGCTGTAGGCAGCTGGTGGGATTATATACAGGTCATTTCTCTTGGGCCAAGCATACGAATATGATTGGTCTGGTTCTGCGCTTCCTGTGGTTTGGTGGAAGAAGGTGAAGAAACGACAGACCATTTTCTTAGTGTCTGCTCTATTATATGTCTCTTTAAAACCGCAGGATCTGCTAAGATTTATTAATAAATCTGGGAGATTTAAAGAATAAAGTACAATGGATTTAAAACTTGACTGAGTGCTGTATTCTTGAATACTTCGTTTTTCCAACAACAAAAAAATAATGGAATGTAGAGGGTTAATGTACTCTAAATTATTTTCCTATTTTGCTATATGTCCCTGAACACAGTATTCTTCTTAGACTTGATTTGAGATATTTAACGAATTTTCTAATTTATTGACTTTTATCACTTTGTATGGTAACACCCTCAAATGAACGCCCATTTTCAAATTTCTATATCAGTATCTTAAAATAATTACGTACACCAAAATATAAGTCGCTAGTACTTCTTCTATTTTTTTCCATCTTTTGTTTGGAGTTAAACCTATGTGCGGCGCGCCATTCTTCAACGATCTTCCAAAAATATGTAGTAAATACAAGGCCTGAGATAAGACCCAGTCAAACTAAACAATCAATCAATTTAACCAATTGTTATATATGTGCATATATTTTACAGTTCGTTCTTCACAACCAGGGTTACATCGTTATTTAAATCATATTCCAAATACTACAAAATAATCATAAATCTAATACATTATAACTCTATATGGTATGTACATATGCAGATAAGACCACCAGCAATTGCAGTTCTCTTATCAGTAATGGGTTTCGAAATAACCGATGATGATTAATTTCATTGTTCTGTGATACTATCTGATGAAAATATTGTTGACTGTGTACAAGTAGTAGGTACTTCGTTGTCTTATGAATAGACATATGCTGATCGTATAAAGCTTATGATAAGATTACCTATATTGTTTTACTTTTAATTATAAACGGCGTCTTTTTCTAAATTTACAATATGTACTTCATTGCAATTTACTCCGTAGTTTCTTTTATTTTTGTTTAAATAATGGTGATGATAAATAAAAAATTATCAGTTATAGTAATTATTGCGTGTTTTGTATAAAAACAAGCGACAAATTTCATTTGGGTCAAGTTAAACTATGAATCACTAAATATATACATAAATACGCTAGTATTTAATTAAAAAAAAAATTAAAAATGTTTAGGGTCTTTTATTTAGTTAAAAGAACAAACACTTCGTTTTTATTTTTCGTTACATTTTTCATAATCCTTTGTTTATAAAATTATATTTAAGTTATGTAATGTGCTGGCGACTTGTTTTTAACAGAATTTTTGGTAATAGCTAAAATTACATATATAGAAAATACGGTTATAATTTAAAACTTCAACAAGTTTGTATTTATGTCCAATTAAATTACCACAGGTAGTGAATGTGCCTACCTTACCCAAACTGAGCTGTATGAAAAGATTATGTACATTTTGCCAACAAAAGAAGCTAGCAGAAATTGTATGTGACCTAGCTCTAGATTGAACTCTACACTGAGAGGTTCAAAATGGACTACAGCGTCTACTCAGAACATCTCAATATTGCCGGATCATTTCGACTTCCGGACAAAGCCAAATTTATAGGAATCAGAGAAGCCTGCAAATTAATGAAAAATAACTAGGTACTTACCCGTCCTATATTAATCAGACTGATTGCAGAACTCAAAGGACACTTTACAGCAATAGAGGGATATCCGGCTAAACTCTATATCCCACAAAACACACATTGCATGAAATAATGAGACTCTCTCCCATCTCAGAGCAATTACCCGGCTTTTTAGAGGGCCAGACAGGGCTAATTTCATATCTAGGATCCAATATTTACAACAATGTTAGTAAGTCTCTAGACGCATGATAATAACGAAGAAGATAATGGCTTAATATTCTTTACGTTGGTGTTACTCACCAGTTGGCACCAGCGCGTTAATTTCAAAAACGGCAAAAAATAAAGTTATTTTCTAACTGCTCAAATAGATGAACCACTTCCTTACGAAACTGAATGAAGTGATGACGAGGTACCTGGTGGTGAGCATTGTGTGGCAGCGCTATGATAGAGTAGTAGATATTTGAACGCGTACTGATTTACCCTCAAATTACTTACTTTTTTGCAATAATATAAATATAAGCTCGAAATTTCACGAGTTAAATTAATGAATTAATTAAATAACTATAATAATTTATACATGACTCAATCCTTTGAAATTGAATTTGTTCATGTGCTGTTTTTGCTGCTTACTACTTGTTAGGAGGACTAGATCCCTCTCTCAATTGATTATCTAACACTAATAATAAATACTCTCATTCGAGTTTGATATTTTGTTAACTTCTCCCATTTTATATATTTTCGATACTCGAGTCAATTTACTGTAAATTTAGATATTGTACCTATATGAATATACCACTTGCTATTGAATTGTCAAAGAAGACATACGGTTTTTTTCCATTACTTTTTAGTTTTCGTATTTTCAAATCGTTAAAGTGGTTGACAAAAACGCTTTTCATCCCCGAAACACTACTGCTTTTTAGGCTCAATATCGACTAAATCCGGACCTAGTCCAAAAACTAGTGCAAAAATTTTATCAATGTTCACACCAAAAATACAGGCCAAAAATCAAAAGATGGAACAAAACTGAGACCAAAATTCAAACTAAAATCGGATAGAAATTTAAGCGGAAATTTCGACCAAATTTCAAACCAAAATTCAAACACTTTTTTTCAGATCGAAGTTCAAACCAAGAAAAGGGCCAAATTCAGTCGAAAATCTGGATTAAAATGAGACCGAATGCAGACCAAATCCTTGATTATCTCATTATTGCCTAGCCGGTATGTTCACATACCAGTACTTTGTTCAAGCATATAACTTTATATATGTGACCTATGACTTGCCTGATAGATTTATATTGTTAAATGATCTATTTTGAGAAAGCAATTTGAAGGAAATTTTTATTTCCTTTGAAAAAAAATTTTGATAAAACAATTTGATACATCTCTAGTCATTTTTGGTCAAAACAAAAACCAGAAAAATTTTTAAATTAACATAACAGTTGATTTGGATACTACTTCAAACGAACTTTCAAAATATATTTTCATATCGCTCTTAGCATCGATATCAGTATTTATATCGTCCTGGTGGTAAGTAAGTTTATCATCTCACAACTATAGAACCAAGCACTCTATTTTTATGAAAATTTAAATATATCTTAATTTTTCCAAAACACCAATACATTTTAAAATTCAACGAGATCTGTACACGCTTTCGGGTACCAGGCAACAACCGGTTAAAAAAACAATGTTCAGACATGAATCGGAACGAAACTCCAACTAAAATTGACCAAAATGAGGCCACATTCAGATTAAAAACCCAAAATACAGACCGAATCCAAATCACAATCAATTTAAAATTTATTCCAAAATTAGAAAAAAAAATTTTTTTACTTAGATTAATAGTTGGACAAAATTTTAGGCCAAAAGTACTCCAACTACCGAACAAAAGCAACCCAAAATTCAGACCAAAAACTAGTGGGAGTATCTGATAAATATTGATACCAAAAAATTTTAACTCAAATTAAGCAAAAACTGGACCAAAATTCCATTCAAATTCAGACAAAAATTTAAAACAAAATTCAGACTAAAATATGTGTAAAAATCAAGCTAATTCAGACCAAAATTTCGACCATAATTTAAACTAAGAGTTAGATTAAAACGCCAAATACAAATTAAAAGCAAACCAAAGTTTGGACCAGAAATCAGATCAAACGCTGAGTAAACGCTGGTCAGAGCAAAACTCTATCATAATTTAGACTAAGACTAAAACTTAGACCAGAAGGATCTTAAATACAGACCGAAAGGAAATCAAAATTTAAACCAAACACGGATTAAAGCTCAAACCAAATCCAGATTAAAATTCAGACCTAAAGTAATGAGAATTGATTCAAATTTTAATTTACGATTTTTTTCAGAAAATATATTTAGCACTTTTTCGGCTGTAATTTTTTCTTTAACAAATCTATTTTCAGTGTTAATAATTGATACATTTGAAAACCTTTCTTGTAACATGGTTGCTCTTAACCAAAGTCTTTATAACGGGCAGCTCAAGCATAATGCGATTTCAAAACCACTTTAAATTAACATTTTTTCCCCGGGTACATAAAAAGATGTTAACACATCAAACATTTTGGTTGGGCAATCAAAAAAAAAAGCTTGTATAACCACCACATAATGAATAACTGTTGTCTAGTAGAATAAGAAATGTTATAAATTTTGTTGTAGAAACTAAAATAAACAAAAATTGCTTCTTTTTTGCACAGATGTTCAATTTTTTTTTAATGCAAGTTTTTATATAATCTTTAAATTATTTATTTTCTTTGGATTTAAAATTTTTTGACTTATTATTTCGGGTGGGGGGGGGGGGGAGGTGGGTGTTAGAGCCACCTAGAGACCTCCAAGCCCCTACCTTACGCCAATGATTGCCACTTCATTGCCTATTACATTATTGATACACTTTGCTTGATTTCATCTGCTCTATTAGCTCCAAAAACGTTGTTGAAAGCCAGGGCAGCGTTAAATTAATCTCTGACTCGAATCTTCGGGAGGTGCTAACTAATGGTTTTGCTGACGTGAAGACCAACATGAATGCTAAATTCATTGGCATGGATAGTAAAATTGTTGATAATAACTCAAAAATTTATGAGTTTATTATATTCAAATTTGAGCTCGAGCATAAATCAAGGCTGTCAATAAGAAGGTGGAGTACCGCGCAAAGATTATCCACAATGTCGAATGTGGTTTCTGCTAAGATAGACAATCTTGAGTCAGAGTTTGGTATATTGCAGAGGCAGCTTTACCATGGGGACATTTAGGTGCAGTTGTCTTCTTCCCGTTCAAGTCTGGACTAAAGTTGCCATGTCCTTCTTATGCCTCAAATTGCTTATATTTTGGAAGTTTATTTATTTATTTATTAAAATTTATACAATAATAAGTTGTTATACAAATAAGAAAAGCAACACTAGCATCAGAAGCCATCAGCCACGTTCAAAGACAACTTTTACAGGATTAAGCTCATTTTTAATAGGAATCTCAAATTTATTTTCAACCTGCGCTATCGGGGCTACGCAAGTCCTTATGATTCTAAGTTTATCTTTTGGTCTTTTTATTTTTTTCTACAGTCATGCTTATGGGTAAGCCAAAGCATCTATCAACTCTTTTCACCTTTTTCCGCACGCATCTGTACCCTTCTATCCTATTTTCGTAGATTGATGCCCATTGGCGTAACTAGAATAATTCTCTGAAGGGGACCAGGCACCCTATATATTTAACACTTTTTCGGCTGCAATTTTTTATTAACAAATTTGTTTTCAATGTTAATAATTGATACATTTGAAAACCCTTCCTGTAGCATGGTTGCTCTTAACCGAAGTCTTTATAACAGGACAGCTCAAACATAATGCGATTTCAAAATCACGCAAAAGTAACATTTTTTCCCCGTTTAAAACCCGACAATCGAATCTATGGTCGCCTTACTAAATTTATTATTTCAACTTTTGTGGCTGTTATTGCAAGTGGAACATGCGGAAGTGACATAGTATGTTTTTTTTTTGTTATTATACAATAGCCCTGTTCACTCTTTAGAGTAAAGTGGTTAACGGAGTAACAGGGTAAAAGTGTAAAACAAAATTATTCTACAATAACAAAGTATACGACATTTGCTTTTACTCACACTTTACACTTTTACTCTAGTTCGACCCTTGAGTCACTGTTGCCAGATCTAGAGGTTTCCCGCTAAAACTAAAGGTTTTTTGAAACCACCGAGGAATTTTTGAGGTTTTTTTTTTTTTTTTCTAATAAAATCTAAAGGTTTCTAGAGGGTTTTTAACTAAATTTAATCTACCGAAAATGTATGTATGTATTTATTTATACGTAAGGCTAAAAAAAAATTGAAGTTCATGGGCAACACTTAATTCGTGACATTTTTTACACAATGGCAATTATCATTCACCTCCCAACGCTAGTTGACGTGTATTTTTCTCCAATTTTCGCTTTTCTACAAAAGTTTTTTTTTGTGCTCGCTTTAAACCGCTAAAAGTTTTTAAGATAAAGTGTTTTTACAAAATTTAATTTATAAAGTCTACTGATTACAATTTTTTCATCGTTTTCACTAAATAAATAATGCATTTTAGTTAAAACTTTCAACTATTGTCATCATCAACTTCTCTGAGGTAAAAAAGAGGTGCAAGATATTTCCAATACAACTGATAAAAGAAATAAAAAAACGTTTACTAAATAATTTGAAATTTTTGATAACGTAACAAAATTTTAGTCCTGCCAATGTGATGAGTGTGAAGAGTAATGCAGATGTTATTTATCTCTTGCAGTTCAATTTAAAAGTTTTATTGAAGATATTGATCTTTATATTTCAGAACTGAATATGCTGTGCATCGAACCAACATTGGTTTCACTTGTAAAGGAACAAATATAGCTGAATTTTGGCTTGAGGTGCATAAACTGGAAAAAGCTATGGAGAAAAAAATATAAAAATATCAGTATTTTAGCATTAACCCTGCCGACATGGCCAGTATCTAGGGTGGCCAGACGTACTGATTTCATCAGTACATGTCCTGATTATTTTTTCAAATATTGATTTTTCGAAATCTCGAAATCAGTACTAAAGTTTCCACTGATAAAGTTGTACTGATTTTCTCTAATTAATATCTTAAGAATTTTTGTGCTTAACCTTAATGGCCTTAAAATCGATTTTGCAGACAGTTTCACCCTGTTTGTTTTTTTGTTCTGATTGTTCACAAAATAAAATACATACGCGTTGCCGCTATCGAGGGGAGAACAGCAATATTTGCTTGAAGAAAAGTCGGTTAACGTAAGTTTTTAAATTTGAATATTGGCCTCAGCTCTCACAATTCTCTAAATATGGAAACTGATACGTAATCAACATTATCTACTAATGAAGAAAAAAATGTAAAAGGAACACACAAAATCGGAGAAAAAGTTCAGGACGTTTATATCGCTATATTACATTGAAATTACTAGATAATAAAAGCATTAACAACTGTACTGATTTTTACTGCTTTCCAACGTCTAATGTACTGATTTCGCGGTTCAAAAATCTACCTGTATCTAACGACTCGGTTGAGAGACTTTTCTCAAATGAATTGTGTCGAATCCAAAATACGAAATAAATTGTTGGTCTCTACAACTGAGAAAATTCTGCATGTTCGCCATTGCCTAAAAAATGCCTGGATGAAAAGTTGCGTGCCATTTCAACCCACTTCGAGGATGTTGTAGTTGTTTAAATCTGATGTTATCTACGTAAATTATAATTATTAAGAAGTGGGTTTTCAAGAAATTTTTGATGATAATTAATTTTTTATGAATTCGGAATATCTTTGACTTCTACTGAATATAATGATTATATAGTTTTATACGTGATACATAAACATTGTATTTCAAATATGTACGATATACATATAAATAAAATCTAAATCTAAGGCTTTTTTTCTAAAAGTGGCAAAACTAAAGGTTTTTTTGGTACGTCTAGGTTTCGCAATCTGGCAACAGTGCCTTGAGTAAAATATTTGTTACCCTATTATTGATAAAAACTTTAGAAAACTATTGCGAATCAATTTTATCTTCCCTCACCTTCAACACACTTAATTTTGCTAACAATGTCCAGCATTAAAAAATGAATAAAGGAGGTTTATGCGCTTTTACTACAGATTTTTTTAATTACAAAAAAGTAAACAATAAATAATGAAATATATCTGATTGACATTTACTCCAGAAAGCACTATTTCACTTTTATGGTATAAACACAAACCAAAGCAGCCGACCTTTAACCGCTTACTTTTTCTGAGAGAATAAACACAATAAGAGAGTCAATCTCTAGCGTCAAGAATATGTAAAAGAAAAACAAAACAAAAGCAGTTGGATTTGATTATTGTTTTACCAACTCATTTTTTTTCTATTTACGTTATCAAAAAATGAAAGGAAAACCTCAATATTCTGTAATTTGAAAACATGTTGCATAAATTAAAATTATTTACATAGTTTTTTTGTGTAAAAAAGTCAAATTTATCAAAAGTATGAAGAAACTAAAAAAAATACATAGATTTTCGTACCAAAACTTGGCAGCACTTGGCTTTTTTTTGAAAAATATGGCAATGTTTCCCCTCTTACAAGAGATAAAACATTTTGAATTTGAGAAAATTTGTAGCGTCGTTGATGCGGCAGCTAGCCAGCTAGCTATTTGTTCCCATACAAATTCCTAAAGTTATTTAGAGTAAAACATTATTTCTTTACTCCGTTACTCAGCACTTTATGTTATAAACACAACCAAAGCAGCCGGTCTCTAACCGCTTACTTCTTCTGAGAGAATAAACACAATAAGAGCGTCAACCTCTAGCGTCAAGAATATGTAAAATAAAAACAAAACAAAAGCAGTTGGATTTGATTATTGTTTTAACAGCTCAGTTTTTTTTTATTTACGTTATCAATCATCAAAAAATAAAAGGAAAATTTCAATATTCTGTAATTTGAAAAAATGTTTACATAAATTAAAATTATTTATATCGTTTATTTGTACAAAAACATCAAAAGAATGAAAATACTAAAAGGAAACTCTAAAAAATATCTATATTTTCGCACTAAAACTTGGCAGCACTTGGCTTTTTTTGAAAAATATGGCAATGTTTCCCCTCACACAAGAGAGAAAACATTGTGAAGTTGAGAAAATTTGAATAGAATCTAGTGTAGCGTCGTTGAGGCGGCAGCAAGCCGCAGAAATTTTTTCCCATACAAATTCGTAAAATTCTGTGTGTTTGTTGTTGAAGCTGAGGCCGGCTGCTTTGATTGTGTATATACCATTGCTCTAAAGAGTGAATAGGGCTAATTTTTACTATCTTTATAATTTCTGTAATGGTTTCCTTTTTTTATTTTAATTTTTGGTTTATACAATTGCGAATTAGTTAGTTTAATCTACTCTTTCCAACTTAGTGGTAATGTCCTGCATACGGAAGCTATGTAGGCCCTATTCCATAAAAATTATACCCACACCATTATATATCCTCCTTCGAGTTTTACAGTATTTTGTGTAAAGCGTGGATGCAACTCCATTCCTTTGGGGCTAGAAAAATTCTTTCCAACAATGTTTGAAAACAAATAAATTTTTTTTCATCGCTCCAAAGGAAATTGCAACAATTTTTTTCTCCTTCTGATAAAAACCAAAAAGTCATGTTTGCATACGCAGCAGAAACATGCCATTAATTTGTCATCTTCAACCTAATGTTGATCGAAATTCTCACCACAGCTAGTGAATGGCTGGCCTAAGGAGCACAACATTTGTATGTTGACTTGACCAAAACAGTACCCTGATCTCAATTCCATTGAAAATTTGTCTGAAGAACTAAAAAGGGAGTTACCAATACAGACGTTCACAAATAAAGAGGATCTGTAGCAAAATGCCCAAGAAATCTGGCGCAAGATGCCAGCCCAGATTTTTTTAAAAATTAAGTTCTTACTGGTATTAATTAGAAAATAATCCATTAAAATCCTTTGATTTGAGATATCCGAAAAGTAAATATATTATTTTGTTATGCAGCAATATGTTAAGTATTTGATTTTTGTTTTAGATCATTTTCAATAAAATCAAATAAAATTATTAGATAATTCGCATTTTAAAACAGGGATTCAGAAAAATGTATGGTATGGTATGGCCTATTATTCTGTTCAGCAGTGTATATTATATGCAGTGACTCACAAATTTGTTCATAAAAAATAAAATTTTTAGGACACAAAGCACTAGATAAACTTCTACTCATCTAGAGAAACACTAGAACACAAGAGGGAAACCATCGCCTCTGTGGTCTAGTGGTAGCATGCCAGACTCTGGTATCTGGAGACCCGGGTTCAATTTCCTGGTTTCTTATTTATCTTTCTTTTTCTTTCTTTTTTTCATAACTTGGCCCTTTGGTACAATATGTCTTATGAATTGCAGTGCATGACTTTCGGGTCGCCCCATGGTCCAAATAATAATAATAAAAAAAATTTAAAATTCTTTTTGCATTTTGTTTTCATTTATAAAGAGCAATAACTAACTTGTGGAAAATACAATAAAAAGGGCAAATTATGGCCAAAATTTCGGAACTTTCGAGATTCTAGCGGATATTATTTCCTCTTGTGTTCATCTGAATGAGCAGAATCTTAACAACGCTGTTACTTTTCGATTTGTCAACATTATTGCCCCATTGGTGTTCTTTTTTTGTGAACAATTTTGTGAGTCACTGTATAAATTGCCACGTTCTTCTTAATCCATACACATTTGTCAGCCTTGACTTTTATTTGACTCTTTGGGCCACTTTTTTTTTACTACTTTATTCGTCTTTTTCGACTCCCATAATCCTTCTTTTTGATTCTTTTAACATTCTATTATGATTCTTTTCCCCTTCTGTTTTACTCTTTTCAAATTCTTTCTTTAATATTTTTAACCTCTCTTATGACTCTATCCTCACTTTGGTTTTGATTCTTTATGTATTATTTTTGGAATCTTTTTTGGTTCCATTTACCCACTTTTTGGACTTTTTCCTGCGGTTTTTCTAATTTCGAAAACTCTTAAATAGTAATACTACAAAATTTTTTTTAGACTCACTTTACAGCTCATAAAGAACGACCACTTTCATGGGGGGAAATTAACTTTCCGCAATCCGTTTAACTCATTAAGTCCTAATGAAGCGTGTACGCACAACAAAGAATGCAGATAAAAAAAGTTACCGGAATACGTAATCGCTATCACAGTTATTCAACGCGAAGAGAGAAACTTAAAAAAAATAATAAAATTCGATAATACCATTCTGTTTGAATTTGTGACGATAAATACGTGTGATTGAAGATTTTTTGGTTTTTAATCGGTTTCCTCTCGGACTTAATGGGTTAAAGAACTGATTGTGAGTGTAAGACCTTCTAAAAAGAGTCATAAAGGAGTATTTTCGGACTCAAATTGTTTGCTGGGTAACAGAAACGACCTTCAACTATACCAAACACACACACATGTCATAAGCACAACTACTTACGTGGAAATATGTAGAACGCAGTAGCGCCTCAATAATTTTAAACACCATCAATGAAAAACAACAAAAAATAAACTACACATCGAAATATTGCTGCTAACTGTTGAGCGATTTTAATGCGAAATTCATTAATGCAAATTCTTTTCATTAAGAAAAATTTAAACAATAACAAAAGACTTTATTATTTTCTAGTAAAGAGGTTGATGTTGTTTCTGTTGATTTGAATAATCATAAATAATTTGCTGTCAAATCAAATTCTTAACAGTCTCAAGTCAACAAACAGCAATACTCATAACACCCTGGCATCATATCACCAGCACAACTTCTACTTCCACCCACAACTGAGTTTGCACAGCAGCAATAATTTTTGCTTTTGCTGTTGGAAGCACAGCACCTCAATTGTCGTTATGGTTGATGCGCAAACACATATCGCTCGTTTTCTGCAAGACTGTCATAAATAAAAAAAAAAAAAAAAAATGTTCGTGGAAATCGCATCTAAAGATTTCAGGAACTACTACTCCGTTCAAAAACGATAAAAACTTTTCTCACGAAGAGAGTTCATAAGATACTCTTATTATTTTTTTGCACAAGATAAAGGATTAAATAACAGTTTTTCACATATTTAGCTCCTAATTTTCTTTCGAGAAAATCATAATAAAATGTTCATGAACTACCACTCTGTAGAACACAATAATGAGAAATATTCTATATAAATATATATCTCTTTGATGTTTAAACACAAGATAAAGGATTAAATAAAAGTTATTTCTGCATACTTAACGCGAAAACTTTTTGGATTATGACAGTCTTGCAGCAAACGAGCGATATTTTTAAATTTATCATAATCATCATCGCCGCTAATGTCGTCTAAGCTCAGAATCGAATCGTCTTAACCCAACCCAAACTCAACCCATTGTTTGCATTTTAAGTACTCGTTATGTATTTTTGTTGATGTTGTTTTTTAATAATTTTGTGACGATCTTAAAAATTTGTTTTATTACGAGCGCAACAACAACAAAAGGAAGCACGAAAAAAACTTCCAAATTAATTGCGCAAATATCACAGAAGCAATAACGTAATAAAAAATTATATATACATTTTAATTTATTTTTTATTTATTTTTTATTTTTTTTGCGAGCTAAGCGTGAAAATTTAAGCAAATTTTATGAAGCTTACAAAAAACTGAAATTAAGCAAATGAGACACGTCAAAAGAATTTCACAAATACAAATATACAGAAGTATAGATACCTATATATATTTATGTACATATATATGTGTGTGTGTGAGTGATATATGCGTTGGTAGTTATTTCAAGAAACAAAGGATGACATGTGCCAGAAATTAAGGAAACATTTCGTTATGGGTATCATGCGGCACATTTATTCATATCTAATTTGCAATACGTTTGTATGACTTTTATATAAATAATAGTTAGTTAACAATTATTTTTTTAACATTAAAAGCTATGCTAAAAAACGAAAATGTCAATGTAAGAATGTCATTTTGTACATACCTACATATATGAAATGTGGGCTGAAAATTTTTTTCAAGAATACTCAATTATGAATTAAAGACAAAAATAATTCAAATAAAATGTTCATCAATTTCCAGCATCCTCTGAAATTCTTGAATAAGGAGTGTGAACGAAAAAATTGTAACATAGAAAAATTAAAAAATCAAGTAAGCCGTGAATCTAATTACTTACAAACAAAAAAATTCATTATAATTCTTTGTTTTTAAAGAAGTTTAGACCTTTTTTTCAGGAATTCCCTCCATCAATGTCTTTATGGTGCTTTCATCAATGTTTTTGGAAGCTATAGTTCACTTAATCTTAAATTCCTTTATGTCCTTCGATACAGTTTAGTTTTCACTTAATAAGAGCCCAGTTGTAGTCAGTTTGGCAGATAAACCTCTATATTCATCGTATTTTCCATAGTGGCATGACGTCAGATCAGACCAAACGAAGTTTGATGTTTTAGGCTGCTTTCCAAATGGTTGAAACCTCTTTTGCAAGCATTCTTAAATATAAATATCCATGTTGATTGACCCAGAAGTTACATACGGCTGAATTCTTTTACCGCAGCTTCACACGACAAATTTCTTAGGGAAGTCGGATTTTCTTTGGGTTCTGTGTTTTTCTGGTACATAAATACAAATGTTTTGTCATCCATTATTCAATTCTGAAATTTTGTTACTAAGTTTGCCTGCATGCAATTTTTTTGTTCTATTTCTTACGTCAATAGTTTTCGTAGCATTCCGATTTGGGACTTTCTGAACGTTCGATTCGATACAATTAATGTATTTTAGATTGAAATATACATTCAAAAACTATTCCCTGGGAGTTTGGCTTGATAAATGGAAAATTTTCCGCACCGTAATTTGGCCGTTGATCCAAGAACAATCAAGGACTCCATCAGTTTGCATCTTATTAAAACTTATAAAGAAAATAATTTTTATCAAGGTTTGTAAATCAATATTTACATCAAAATTATTGTTCATTAGTATGTACACATATTTAATTACAAACACAGGAATTATAAAAAGTAGCTAATACTTTTGTGACCACCTGATATTTTTCAATTTAAATATAATTATACCATATATATGTAAATACAATGAAATACATTTGAGCAAAATATGTTTCACTATGTAACCACTATAAATTTTAGCAATATGAGATGTCTTCATCTCAAGAAAAAAATGTCTTAAAGAACAACAAAAAACATCTTGTAAAAACGACAATTCATGACTCAATTAAAGCGTTTCTTTTCAGCGCATCAACTGCCAGTGAACTAAAATCATCAATCAAATTACTCATGCACAATTGCTACAATAAAAAAGGGACAATCCAACCGATAATTTGCGCAATTGGTGACAATGTGCTAAATCTCGCAGAGTATTTTGTTTATTATGTAAACGTATTTTATAAATTCGATTCTGTTGTTAAGTCCATAGATACATGTTTTAAAAGATTTAATGTTATAAATTTAGAATATCCTTCAGGCTGTAAATTAGTATGGTTGTTGTTTCATCAATATTTTTACGAAATTCCACTTCAGTCTGATGAAAAGTGTACCTCATTATGTGGTACTTTAAATGATCTTTTCAATTGAAATATTAATTCTAGTTTATTTTCTAGCTTAGATTTTCATCAAAATTAATATTTTTTGTTTTGTTTGTAATCAAACGTTAAAAATGTGTGACATTTTATTTTTTATATAAAATATTTTCATCACTTGGTTGTACCAAATAATGAATTCCTTTGCTGTTGTCCAAACTGTCATCAAACACTCACTAATTTCAAATCATTATGTAAGCATATGCGAAGTGAAAACAAGTACTACGTTAATAAAAATGAGAATATTGTAAATTCTGCTCAAAATCCTATTCAATGTGTTGAATAAAATTTTTAGATCGAAATACAAAATAAACCAGCTGTCACCAAGAGGAGGTGATAGACTACACCAGGGCTGTCGTTTTGAAATTTTTTTGTGAAGTGAAATCTTTAAAAAATTTAAGTGTTTCGAAGTGATTAAAAAAAAAAAAAGTGAAGTGTAATGAGAAAACGACATATTATAAAAATTTATCTGGTTTTATGTGCTTAGTTTGCGAAAACAAAAACCTTTCCGACAAAACTTTTAAAATGAGGGTACATACTCTCGATGTCAGTCTTTTTACATAAAATTATTTAAAAGTAAAAGCCTCGCCTTCTACCTCGTAATTTTACACCAAATTCTAATCCGTTAAATGACTGTTCATCAATGTTGCTAAATAGGTATTTAAATAAACACAAAAGGTCTCAAAATGTACTATAGTATCTAGCACCCATAGATGGAGTCTTACTTTTTATAGGGAATATAGATTCAAACACACCGATCTGGTGACAGTCATCAATGATGCCCTTCCAAATTAAGGAGAAATGCAAAAATTTAATTGAACGAAACTGTTGATAGAGATGAACGTATTTATATTTTTTTTTTATCGATTTTAGGTTTTCATTGAAACTGGAAAACCGAAGTGTTTTTATGAAAGAGGGAGTGACGAAGTGTCGGGCTTGAAAGTGAAGTGAAAAACTTCATTTGAAGTGACAGCGACAGCACTGGACTACACTACCATTAGACCACTCAATTTCGGCACGTATGGGAATACGTGTTGGCACCCTTGAATGACTGACGGCTTGACAGCTGTAGTTCACTTAATCTTAAATTCCCTTATGTCCTTCGATACAGTTTAGTTTCCACTTAATAAGAGCCCAATTCTGGGCAGTTTGGCAGATTAACCTCTCTATTCATCGTTTTTTCCATAGTGACGTTAGATCAGACCAAACGATGTTGGATGTTTTATGATGCTTTACAAATGGTTGAAATCTCTTTTGCAAGCATTCTTAAATATAAATATCCATGTTGATTGACCCAGAAGTTACATACGGCTGAATTCTGAACCTTCGATTGTGGACAAATAATTCAGAGCAACTGCATTTTTGAGCTACTTTTCTGCCCGAAGCATTTGGATTTCTATGGGAAAAGTCCTTGATGCGTTTAGCTCTGTGTAGGTCTCTCGATCCACGTTTTCTTCCAATGTTTAGATTGTCATTAATCGCATGAGCGTTAGCCATGCCTTCGTTAGCCAATTTTTCGGCCAATTCATTCCCTGTAATAACATAGTGACCTTGAATCCATGTAACATACAATACAAGAACATTCAAGTCTATAACTTTCCATTTGGTGCCTGAAAAATTGTCTGAATCCTGAAAATATCGATTTCTTGTCATTTTTAACGTTTTTTAACATTGGAAACATTTGCGGGAAACAAATTTTATAACCAGTGTAATGTATGTTTACGATATATGAGTATATAATGCGCATATTGTCACTTTCCAAACTAACGCTTTGTTTAAGAATAAACGAAACCCGGTATCAAATAGGTATTCGAAAATCGGCTTTCGAATAATGCCACTAGATTTCTTCTACAGATTGAATTCTAGGGCTTCGCTGTCAAAGGTTAATATTGAACTCATGTAATGTTGAAAGTGCCAAAGGTTTAAGTCCAAGAAATTTCTAACTTATTGGAGTAATAAATAAATAAAACGATTTTTAGTAATATTATGAAAATTTACTTGACGATTGCATTTTTCTTAATAATAAAATATATGGGATATTTAAAAACAAAAAATGTTTGTATGTGATTTTTATCTAAACAATGACGTCAATCAAATTTTATAATAGCGACAATAAAACATTTTAAAGTGCTTTTTGGTTTGTTGTTGTTGTTGTACTATATGTACTCCATTGTTTTCTCCTTTTATTATGTCAATTAATAAAAAAACATTAAATATTTGTGATACAAGTAAGTACTTTTAAGACAAATAAACACACACATACAGCCAAACAAATATATTAAGCTTAAATAATGCCTTAAATAAATTATATAATTTACCAGAACTCATAGCTCCAGCGCCAATATGGAATTTATGGAATGTTACATTAGTTTCACTCAAATATCCAAAAAATAAAATAAATATAAAAAAACAACAAGCTATGTAATTTAATTTTAATGGGGAGCGAAGATAACAAACATTTGTTAATTTACAATTAACATCGTTAATTTTTTAATGGATTGCTTACAAAATTTAGCTTAGTGTTTAAGTTTGTCATCTGCCAAAAAGCAAAAAAATATAAAACAAATAAAACTATTAAGATAAATACAATTTACATATAAAAGGTCATAAAAAATTAATTTGAGACTCAATTAATATTGTTGTTATTATTTGTATAATCATTTAGAGATACTTAAATAAAAGGTTATTATTTTTTAATCAAAAGTTGGGAAATAGATTTATTTAGAATTCACATAATATTCTGTTTAAATTTATCATTTGAAAGACTAATTACATAAAACATCAAACTTTTCATGAAGAAAATAGAGTAAACTATGTCGATACCTCAGTTCCAAAGTGTAACAAATCAGAAATAAGTACTTACGAGATAATTAGAAATTTAAATGACTAGTGATACTTTTATCAATATATTTTTTAATCTTTTATGATAAAATATAGGGTGTAACAACTGAACTACATTGAGTTATCGACCTGTTATTCTTTGAAAGTGGTGCGTCATCGTTCCGAGAATAGTTTCTCCTACTTATCTCAAATTCATCAAATTTCGGATTTGTTACACTTTGGAATTGAGGTATCGATATTGAACTGAAAAATGTTGGTTTGACATTATAAACAACAGGATAAATTACTTTAAATACACATAAAACTGCATACAGTGACTTCAAAACTTCGAATTTTTTTGTTTACTCTGAAATATAATTCATAATTCTGAAAATAAATTCATAAATTAAACACTAAGTAGGAGCAATCAAAAACGGCTGAAACGGTTACAATGAAATTCCAATCTGCTGTAGTCTCCCATTTGTGAACGCAGCCAAATCCTAGCAAAATATTTTTTCTGAATGATTTTGACAATTATCTAATTTTCTGCGTAGCTAGTTTCGAGAAATATACATTTATTTTCGCATTATGTACTTTCAAAAACTTCTAACATCATTACCACATTTTCAAAAATTTACTACCAAAAATATAACTGAATTTAATTATAACAAATTTCGTAGATTAAACTACATACATACATGTTATTCAATTGCCTATAAGATGCCATTAAAGAAACCCAAGAAAAAAATTACAAAAAGCAAAAAAATCATTAAATCACTGTCATACATAGTAATAAAGAAACTACTAAATTATTTCACCTTTCTTTCGAAATACTTAGGAAAAACTAAAATGATCTCATTAAATGTAATTTTTTTGTAATCATATTTTTGAAAAGTTCATGACAGGTGAAGGAACTTAAAATAGCAACGCAATAATTGTAGGTACAAACAGGTACGTAAAATACCAACTTAAGGTATAATTATTTTCTTATTTTACTTATAAACTTGAACTTGTAATTTTATAGTCGCACTTTGTCAAGCCAACTAATTGAAGTAAAATTGAGTTGTTGCATGTAAATGAACTTGAAGCAGTCGCAAATGAGAAATACCATACATATTTATGTATGAAAATGTATGACTCATATATTTATGCATCTATCTAACAAATACAAGGAATAAAAGTTAAAAGTGTGGAATTTAGGGATAATTACAATGAGTGGCTGAATTGCTTTACAATTTGCGATAAGTTGTTAATATAGAGAAGGGACGAGTAACTGTGGAACGTTTATAATGCTAGATTCGAGACCCTTAAGTAAGCGCGTACTCAGAGTAGTTGAGCCACAGAACTCCCACCCATCGAAATCCATCGAAAATTAATATTTTAGTTTTTGCTTAGTTCACACTAGGGATTTCGCTAGGAATCGACTTTTTGGGATTTGGATTTTTGGGCTTTATAAGTCTTTGTTTTATTTTATATTTTGTTTTAAGCCCAAAAGTATGCAACACAATTTCTATTTCAAATCGGTTGTGGAATATACTTACATAGCAATGGATAGTGGAACATATCAAAAATTGTTTTTGTTAAATTGAATATTTAGACCGAGAACTGAACTGCTAGATCCACCCCCGCAAAGTAATACCTACGGGTAGTCCCGCGGGGAGAGTGGGTGGAAACGAAGGAAGCAGTTTTAGTCGGTAGGAATCGACATAATCGTGGAACAGGAGTTCTGCGGTATCTATAAAGATTTCCACGTTCCAACGAACGATTATTTCGATTAAAAATAATCTAAAGTGAAAAATGTGAAAAAAATTATTTTTTATAGTTTTTCTGGAATTAGCGAGAAATTATACTTACAACATTTATAATAATTAACTTTCCTGTTGATTTAAGACATCTCTCAACCATTTAATAATTATTCTTTCAAGTGGGAAATTTGGCTATCCTTGGCAATTAAATGATTGAATCGTCTAGTAGAGAACTTATTACTGCACATATTTTTGGAGTAAAATATCATTCCGAGTGTAAAAAAATTATTCCCATAATTGATTTCACGATGGGTGTCGAAAAATCAGTTTACATTTTTGCAATCAAAAATTATCCTAAAATTTTATCAATAAAAGTTGTATGCATACATGGCGCTTAGAATTGGTCAATTCTAAGTTGAATATGATGCCCATTTAAATTTTTGGGCGCTTTTAATCTTTTGGCCTGATCTGGCATCATGCCAGTATGGAAAAACGCAATGGATTGGTACACCAGCAATAACATCAATATTTTACCTAGACTAATCCGCCAATCTGCCTTGAGCTGAGGCCGGATGAAGGAGCACCATCGATAGGGTAGAGGTGCGGCAATGACGTGAAAAGAAGCAAAGTAACCGGAAAGATGGGAAAGTTTCACTGAAGCCCTATGTTCTACTAAGAGCCAAAGGATATAGTTGTATCTCGCTGTAGTACCATCTTGATCAAAAAGTTCCCGGAATTTATTCAGAAAATTGAAAATACAAGTTTATTCATCTAAATCTATTATTGTCCCCTTCAAAGTAATCCCCATCGACTGCAACACACTTATGCCAGCGCTTGATCCAATCCTCGAAACATTTTTTATATTCGGTTTTCGGTATGTCCATCAGTGCTTCCTGCGATTTTACCATTACTCTCTCTCGGCTGCTGAAACGCGTTCCCCGTAATGGTTTTTTAACTCGATTGAATAGAAAGAAGTCACAGGGAGCCAAATCAGGTGAATTCGTTGGCTGTTGGATGGTATTTGTTGCATTTTTCGTCAAAAAAATACGAATAATGATGGCACTGTATGACGGTGCGTAATCATGGTGCAAAATCCACGAGTTTTCTGTCCACAATTCTGGTCTTTTTCTGCGAATTGTTTCATGCAAACCCCTCATAACGCCCAAATAATATTCTCTGATGGTTAATTTGTAGTTATTGAAAAAAATTTCTTTTACTTTATCAATGTTTTCGTCGGTTTTCGATGTCGATGGTCTGCCACTGCGTTCATCGTCTTCGATTGACTCACGACCACTTTTGAATCGCTAGTGCTTACCAGTTTGCAAATGGCAAGCTATGCCGCTAAGATTTAGAGGGAATATCAACAACATATGTCAACAGAACTCAAATCGGAACGATGGGGGCGCCACACGGTGGTTATTCTGGGAACTTTTTGATCAAGGTGCTCTATCTATATTCTGTCGAATGTGCCCCAGGAGCAGCCATTCTGGCACAACCATTATTTTTTAAAGTTTTTTGAGCATTTATTAAAACAATGTTTCAGGTCACCTCGGTGGCCTGGTGAATGAGTGCTGGCCTGGAGTTCCAGCTGCCTCAGGTTCGATTGTAAAGTAAGGAGTAAATGTTTTAAAAAATGTGGTGACCTCGATAGTCTCGTGGGCAGGGCTCTAAACTTTCATCCGGGAGAAATCCCGTCTTGGGGTTAATTTCATAACCTTCTTATATTCACTATCGATATAAAGTGTATGAGAATTATAACAAAGTGTACAAATACATCTCTTGGGGTAGGCAATGGCAAAACCACTGCCGTTCAGTGCCACGTTAAACTGTAGGTCGAACAGTGTGGTATCACAATGGACCGTTCTGGCCTGAGTGTGAAAAAAATTAAGATGGAAAAAATGAGGAAGAAGAAGATGAATTAAACAACAAGAAATAGTTGAACGTACATCCAAAAAACATACATTGCACAATTGTATATTTTCATATCATATTTTCGTATAAATGTCGGTAACAAAATTTTATTACATATAGCTGATAGGACAGTTTTTGGAGCGTTGTGAATCATCTAATTATGTATAGAACAATAAAATAAACTAAAGAAATAACTAAGTAAGAGTAAAAAAAATAGAAAAGTGCTATAAACACAGCATGTTTTACACGAAATCTGTTGACTTTTATTAACCTTTCATTAAACAAAAATAACACTGTCCAACAAATGACAGAGTAACCGTGGTGTAAAACTGAAAGAGGATATCATATTAAACATTTTTGCTGAAGAAAGTTATACATAGCTCAGCACGTCGTTTTTTTTTTTCTACCTGTATTGCAAGGTCCGAAGAGCCATGCCAACGTTATTAACCCTAAGATACTAAAGTAAGTTTATCGCTTTTTAATACTGTGAGGAATCTTTATCGTTTAAAACCTTCAATTTATTTTTTGTAGAATAAAAAAATAAAATAAATTTAATTCATATTTTTAATTTTAACAGAAATAATCCACTTTAAAAAGGAACACAGGTGAACCTTAGTATTCTAGGGTTAATAAATATGTATGTATATTAATTTTAAAAGCTGGAGATTTAATTCATGAGACAAAGTTGTTTTTGTTGAAAAGAAAAATATATTTGGTTTGCACATAAAACCTTCTCTTTTTACACCTTTTTAGAGGGATTTCTAAAACAAGTGCTTGATGTTAAAATGTTAAAATATATAATCATAATCAGGCATAAAACCTCTAGCCCTCGAAGTTTGTTTACGTACCCATTGATTGCGAAAACACACTCTTCTGATTTTGCAATATATAACCTATAACTTTCTTTAGTAAAAATGTTCAGTATACATCACGGTTAGTCTGTTGCAAAAATACTGTTGGACTACGTAATCATTAGCATTAGGTTAAAAATAAAAATAACAAATAAAAAAACAAAACAATTATGATGCCAGCAACTTAAATTGAAACTCACAAGAGTTTAATGCCCATTTAGAATGGGCACTTAAAATTTTGTGATAAGAAGCCGCCGAAAAAGCCATAAAAATCAGTTATTCATAGATGAGGAAATCAAATATTTAAGATGCTCTGAAGTTGGATTTATGCTGACTGTTGCTGCTCACTGAAGTAACTGAGCTGATGACTTTAGCCTTTTGAACCCTTTTCAAATAAAATATCAGTTGTATTCAATAAATGACTTCTACTCTTTTTTTTTCTTTGAATGTTGTGTTGAAGGGAAAATTTTTAATAAATTTCTAGTTTATGCCACCAATGTCTTTAGCGTTTAAAGATTTAAACTGATTATGATCGAGAAACTCGCAGGTCACAATAAGAAATTAATTTCCTGTTTGATATGCAACGTAGATTTTTATTATAGAACTCGAAGTGAGCTGAAAAAGAAAAAGTATGGAGAAAGAAGAAGAGGCCGCTTAAATTCAACTACTCGTATAAATTTCTTTTTCTTTTTTATTTTTTATGTGTGGAATGTTTTAGGAACCTTTACATATTAAAGAACCTGCTCGTAAGCAAATAGGCTTAAGAAAAAATTTGTATATTTGTATGTTTGGGTGCAAGAATTAATTACACAAACTCACATTAATAAAAGAAATTAAACTGAAATTCTGTGCTAAGTTGAATTGAATTGAGCTGCGAGCGCGCGCCGCTTGGTTTATGTGGAAAATATTATAGAAATGAGGTTTTCTTTTTGGGTAAGCAACTAAGAAAGGAAGACGCAACATATTAAGGTATTCTGTCTAACGATGTGGAAACTTGTTATGTAAAAATAAATATGTATTAGTAGGGTCAATATTCTTATGAATCATAGCTCAGCTTACTGTTGGGTTGTTTTTGTTTTTTTATTTTGAAACCCTGAAGCTACCGGTGAGAAAGCGAAATCACGTTAGAAGTTCAGTTTTATCTAGGTTCTTGCATTATTCCCCACAAAAAACCAAAAAAAAAATGCACACAAATTGTACCATAATTAATTAATGGTGGGCTGCTTTCTCAAGGTTTTACTTTCCTTCAAGATCTATGTCTACTTTTTGCTTTTTCTTTAGTTTCATATATTGTCTTGGGTCAAAAATGACCCTAACCTTCATGCTCGGCTGCGCAATTCTCATGACAAATTGTTGTGTGAGCATCTACGTTTGTATTTAACTTTGAATTTTCCCAAAAACACAGCACGAAAAATGAGAACCTGCAATTGTTTGAATCAATGTTGCGCATCTTGGGTTTAGTTTCTGCTTGCCACATCATTTGCAAGGCTGCTAGCTTTTGTGGCATTCAACATACAACAACGGCGGCGGTTTCTTCCCACAATTTGTGGTGTTAAACGTTTTTTCTTTTGTGTTTCTTGCTAGCTTCTTCTTCTATGATATAATTAAAATGTACATGAGATGTTAAATAAAAAATTTGCATAAAATTAATTTGAACATGAGTTTTGCTTTTACTTCAAGGTAGGAATAACCAATTTACATTGTGTACGCACATAAACACAACCACTTTTCAGAGCAAGTTTTTTCCAAGACCTGGAAAATCATATGAGTTATGGTATACAACGCGATTTGTGTAATAGTTGAGTAGAAGCTATTGTCTTTGAATAATAATTAAATAGTTTATAAATAGTTTAATGCTTAAGCTGTAGCTACAAGTGTAGCAAAACGAGATAGCGTAGACTGGGACTGATTAGAAATTTTTTCAATAATTATATCAATATCTGTACCAAAAAGTACCACCCAATCAGATGCAGAAATATGTGTGTATTCCTATAACTATTTTTTAGAACCGACTGATTTTATTAAAATTTTTGTTGGGAATGGACTACTATATGAGGCATTTCATGTGAATCGGACAACGTAAAAAAATGAGAAGTTCTGAAATTCGGCCTAATTGAACTTCTTGAAAATATGAATGTGGACACACAATTTTACAATAAAATATTGAACATGGTAATTCAAATAGGAGATTTACTGTTCTTTTCAATTATGGAATCAGACCGGAAACTAAAATTTTCTTTATGCACCAAGCCGGAAGTAAAAGTTTAAAAACAGAATTTAAATAACTTCGACCTTTTAAAAAAAAATTATATTTCAAAATTTAGCTTAAAGTATTTAAATAATGTCCTTAAAATTTCAAAATGGGATCTACATTAGTTTAGGAGATAGATACATAGGTGTCGAACTGAGCGTGGTAGCTATGAACTTTAATTCATATATCTCCTAAACTAATGCAGATCCCATTTTTAAACTTTAAGGGTATTGTTTAAATACTTTAAGCTAAATTTTGAAAAATAATTTTTTTTTTTAAATGGTCAAAGTTATTAAAATTCTGATTGAAAAACTTTTACTTCCGGTGTGGCGTATAAAAGAAAATTTTAATTTCCAGTCTGATTCCATAGTTGAAAAGAACAGTAAATTACTTATTTAAATTATCATGTTCAATATTTTATTGTAAATTTGCTTAATTTAAAAATTATTTTTAAAAATCCATATTTCAATTTCGTCAATTCTTTAAAAACCCATAACTTGGCAAATAAGCTTCATACAAAAAAAAAAAATTGTGTGTCTACATTATATTTTCTACAGGTTTAATTAGGCCGAATATCAACAAATTTCAGAATTTTACTTTTTTTTCGTTGTCCGCTTCACATGAAATGCCTCATATGTAAGGTCTATTGTGCCTCGATCAGGACAGTCAGGGCAGGGCAATGGAATTTTTTGAAAAACAACATTTCGAGACAGTCGCGTTTAAACTTTTGGCACCATGTTCAGGTAGTCGGAGGTAGCGTGCTGTTGACAGCTGTAACTTTGGCTCTAGCGCTAAGATCTCTATGAAATTTGGAAAATATTTTTTCCAGAGGATGTACTTTGAGAAAATGCAATAAAAAAATTTTCCATTTTTTCGGCCAACGCAAGTGAAGCAGTTGATTCTATTTCGAATTCCAAAATAGCGGCGTGATTCGTGTGTAAGAAAACTCTCAAAACTTTATGAAAAATATTTGGCTCTAAAAAAGAATCGTAATCGTATTAGTGCTGTTGACTCAGTTAAAAAAATAAAGAGAAACGGAAGAGGCAATGAGAAGAAGTTAAGAGAAAGGCAATAGATAAAAATAAACAAAGGGAGAGTATAGGTATGTCAAAGGAGAAGGTAAATCTTTCGTCCTCATCTTCGTCTGAAATGTAAGAAACCGACGATGAATTTCAGCTCGTAGTATCAAAGTCTGCCGCACTCCCTACTCTAAACGTATTGCAAAAACAAGAAAATATTTTTGAGCCACCCGCAGTCGTCGGAGCATTGTATCGAGTTAATATTTCAGATAGACCAGCCTTGTTTTTTGTTGGAAATGTTGCGAAGACGTTAGGTCACGACGTTTCAAAAGCCACCCTTTCCAAAGAAAAAGTTGACTGAATAGCGATAATTATTATTGGGAATGGCCAAGAAAAGCTTTTGGGAATACCCAAGATTTGCAATGGAAAGAGAGAAAATTAAGCACAAGCTTGAGCTGAAGTTATAGAAAAGTGAAGTTGAAGCTAAATATTAAGGGACTTGCTTTTATTACGACACCAAAAGAGGACTTAATGAAGGGGCGTGCACCATAACTGAAAAAAGCTAGAAGCGGAACTCGTCTGATTGCATGTCGTCATCATGTAATGGAAATTTTGCTTTCAGTTGTTTTCTCACATGAATGTGGTTCTACTGTAGGTTCAAAAACTGAACTGTTCAAGCGGTTTCAAAAAACAGTGATATAATCTAGCAAATGATAACTTTTTCCGGGATCGTATATTGAAGAGATTGCGGCGAGAAATGTTGGAGTATCTACCAATTGCATTAAAGAAACAGTAACCAAGGGAAGAACGGTTACATTTCCTTTTTTTGGTCCTTCTCATGATGTCGATGGCTAGCCAAAGGAATTTACTGCCTAAAAATGTTCATCTTCAAAAACCAATGACAGTTGATACAGCGAGAAAAACAAATAGTAAATATGGCTTTGTTTATTAACCTTGTTTATATAAAATATTGCAACGAACCTCCACTTGGAGTTCGAGCTCCATAAAATGACATCCAGCTCTTACGTCTTCTAAAAATTTATCCAAATAAAATAATTGAAGATAAGGCGAATGGTACTTTTCCAGGCACCTTTGGTTTCCATCAGAACATTTAGTGGCTTTTGCCTTTTTTGACGACCGAGTATCCGCGACAACAAAAGAGCAAATGATCAAAAATCTAACGCGCCCACAACTACCTAGTTTTCCCGTGACCTGTAGAGTTGATCGAGCAACAAGATCCTGCTTTAGAAATGTTTGTAACTGAAAGGACACATTCTTTCTTCGATTTAGTTCTTGATGGAGGAAGAATTAAAGCGCAAACATTTCTAAATATCGAGTGAGCTTTGGATAAATTACTTTATTTACATTGAATATGAGGGTTGTGAACGACACTGTTGAACAGGGAACCTGTTTGATTCAGACGCTTACCAAAGATGAGGAGCAAAAGCAGTTCATCCTTCGCTTTGTGGCAAACCATAGAAAAGAGCTTCCTGTACCATTAAAAGCAGCTCTTCTTTCATAAATATGAAATATGTATACTATATGTACCTATATATTAGTTGTGTGTATATGCAAAAATAAATTCACCTGGAGCGACTTCCAAACATAGTGTTTTCTTATAAATTTTTTTTTTCGAATTGATTTATGCCTAATGCCATAAAAATAAACTTGTGAAGAAAAGATATTTGCACTTTTATTTTTCTGGACCACACTAATGTACAACCATCGTATATATCTATCGCTGTAATGTGATTCCCTAAAATGTTACTTCCTTCTGGAATTCTATCTCCGTCCTTTTCATTGCTACTCTATCGCACAATCATTTGGCTTTATTTAGGACTATTTGAATCGTATCTCATAGGTTATATTTGAATTTCCACTGCAGATTATTACAATGTGAGCAACGTAACCCGAAATATTAGCTTAGTTTCAGCTAATTCTTTCAGTAATTTATCTACTTCGATAATGCACATGAAAGCTGATGAAACTGCCTTCTAATATCACCTTTTCTAGAGTTTTCAATATGAAGGAAGTTAGACATATTGGTCTGAAGGATTTTGGGTGAAGAGGATCTTTCTTCCTCGCTTTCGAAATGAAGGTCAAAGATCTAGAAGAATATCAAGGTCAAAGGAATGGAGGTCAAGGTTAATGGTTTGGGATTTTTCGAAATAACCTATAGCTTCCGAGTTGATGATACTGTGCAACAATATATGGGGTCATGTTCGAATCCAGTATAACGACTATGAATACAACACAATAACAACCCTATATAGGATTTTGCCAAAAGTCTTGGTTGGGCGTTCGGGACAGTTGAAGCTTGCCGGTTTTGGTGCTCATGAATTGGCGATTTCTGCCGTTTTGGGATATAACCGTGCATTTCTCGTTGTATACGTCTGAGACTATAGAAAAAGGTCTAACACTGTAAAGTCATATCTGTCCTTCTACTACTTACTACTTTTCAGCTATCATAGTCTTTACGCTGGATCCGAAATTGTGTTGCACAGTGTAATTAATTTGCTTTTATTTGTTTATTAAAAGAAAAATAGTGATAAATCCTTAGATTACTAAATTGAGAGGAGCAATGACTACCAGGGTCGTCGGCTAACTCTAATTTGTTTTTAATGATGCGTTTCATCCTATACTGGGCAAAAATGATCAGATTTTCAAAATTCAAAAACCAATTTCCCGTGTTTTTGAAAAATCTAGTAAACTAATTAACTTTAAAAATCCCGAAACACGTACCGACTCACTTACTTTGTTTTTATTAAATTTGGCCGTATAGTATAATCAATTTCTGTTTCCATTCGCAGATATGCTCTGGTTTTCACAGATAGTGGGTGTAACAGATTTACTGCTTACAATTACACAATTCAGATTATATATCTAAAATATATGGTTCAAAATCTTAGCAATTCCAAATAATGATGTAGAAATATGTATTTTGAGAATTTAATAATTCATTTAGGTTGTCTACATGTGCACCTCATTTTTACACAAATACTACTTAAAGAATAACATTTATGCTATAGTTTTCAATGCTGTTATTTATTTACTAGATTATATAAACATCATTTTCTCATTTATTCAATCCAGTTATACATAATGACCTCATTTTGTACTAGCGACATCTGCAAATAGAACAAAAACAATATGAGTTAATTGCCTTTCGAATGCAGACATTATAGGCACACAGTTATAAATAATACACACACATATCGTCATCTAAAATTCAAAAAGCCGTAACTACACATTTTATTTTTTTTACAGGAGGAGCAAAATGAAAAACTAATTGACTAAGAAGGATATAATTGTGAAAGTTTAGTATCTTTAGTATCGCTTAGTTATTTAAAAAGATTCAAATATTTTGTTTTCTTTTTCATTCAAGTATGTAAATACATCTTTTTGCTTAATAAGTTCATGTACTTGTAGTTAAGGCCTTTTGAGTTTCGTTAATAAAACCGGTCCTTTGTGGTGTAGAAGTTATAAATTTTGCACTGACAAGTAGTCAAGTGGGCCTTACCCACTTACCCAGGGCAAGTGCACCATAATTAATCAAAGGGTCGATTTTGAAAATTTGTGTAGTTACGGCTTTTTGGATTTTAAATGACGATATGCACATATTTATATAAGTATGTGCCACAATTAAAACATTAAGTATTATTAATAAATTCTTTCGTCACGTCAATGTAAATATATAAAGATACAATACAATTTGTTTAGCAAGACACACCTGCATTCCAATTGCATCTCGCAAAAGGTGTGTGTGAATCTATGTATGAATGAATATATAAAAAAAGTTGCAAAAATCAAATATAAATAAAAAAATGTAAATAGTAAAGTATCTACATTTCTAAATTATAATTAAATATTTAATATTAGTACGCTAAAAGGATATGTGCTAAAAGGACACATGCTAAAAGGTCTCTATGAAAACAATCATATGTTTACATAAGAACAAAGTCATATGAAAAGTCTTTGACATTAAAATGGCCTAAACATACAAATAGCGTGCATAATACTGTGTGTTTGTGTAGGCGCTTAAGGTATACAAAATTTTTTACTTGAACCCTATAACAGAACGTTAATCCTAACAAACATGAACCAAATGTGAAAATGGTGTTCAAGTGTATTTGATATCTCTGATGGTAAGAAACCAGGCTCAGTTATGTAGGAAAATGCATGCTATTTGGGACCACAACCTTTTGAGAGACCTGGCAGACCGATTGATCCTTTGAGAATTTGTAAAATTTATAGCAGTTTTTTTTTATTGAAAATTTTTTTTTTCTGTACTTTTGAAGGTACTGTCTTTGAATCTGGAATTAAAATTTTAAACTAAAGGAAAACGTTGTATTTTCTGTCAAATTTTTTTTTAAGTTTGCCTTTCACAATGTTTGCATCTCTGTTGCACTCATTTAAAATGAATGCCAAACAAGCCGACGTGAGAATAGTTTTATACGCAAAAATCGTTGGGAAAAATCGGGCAGAAATTGGCACTCCCTCCTTTCTTTCATCTATCACAAGATCGAAATTCTGCTAACAAGAGTTTACTAAGTAGGTGGTATTTTATTATGTTTTGCAAAATCCAAAATAATAATATTATGATATTTCGTTTGAAAGCGGTAAGATCGGCAGAAACAAGAAATTCGATTTGTCATTGTGAAAGGATTTCAACGCATATTCAAATTAGTGCAAATTTTCCACGCCAAGCCAAAATGCATATGAAGTAAATATGCCATCCCTCGTGGCGGTTTTCAAGGAGTTGAAACGATTTCTTATTCCATTTTTATGTGGAAGATGACCGACTTCATGTGGCTGTTCACACGGGCGCAAGTATGAACGCCTGTCTGAAAGAAAGATAGGTAGTTAGAAAAAGACAGGCGATTTTCTATCTCTTTCTTACTACCTATGCTTTCTACCTTTCTTTCAGACAGGCGTTCACACTTGCGTCCGTGTGAACAGCCACTATTGATGACCAAAAAAATTATAAATAAAAAATTATGTGTCTGCAAGCACTCACAGTAGAAGTGAAACTATGTTATTTATTAGAAAATTGTTAGAAAACATTCTGCTTAAGTTTTGCAGTCCTCTTCTCTCTATTTTGTGGTTGCTTTTCCTCTCTTGATAATCTCTACACTTATCGGCACAACCACGACTTAGTGCACGTACATAACACATGAAAGAAAAGTTCAGTTATATGCAAGCAAGCCGACATTGCTATATCGAATCTCTCACTAAAGCACATGCGATAAAACTGCGATTGTATGTAGCCGAATAACAACTGAAAAACTTCGTTTCTTACTGATTTTGTTAGAGTGCAACAAAAACGCGATTTTTCACGTGACCGCTGTTATTGCAGCTTTTGCACTCTTCCTCTTTCCATTTTCTAAAGTTTTTTTTCTGTTGATACTCTCTACATGTATCTGCACTAACATGACGTTGCACACGTATATAACACATGAAAGGAAAATTCAGCATTATGGAATTAAGCTCTCTCACTAAAGCACATTGATATAAAATTGCGAGAAGTCGACTCTCAGCATGATTGTATGTAGCCGATCCCCATATCACCGCGTTCGCTAAAGAATAACAGCAGCATAACTTCGTTTCTTATTAGTTACGTATGAGTGCAACAAGAACGCGACTTCAGTTGCAAAATTTTCGGTTTACCCTCGCTAAAGAAGTTTAACTTCAAAACTTGTTCAACGAAAGCAAAAGAATATGTACTTGCAGTCACAAACGAAAGTTCTGAAATTTTGCAAATTTGTACATACATATGTAATGGTAGTAGGAATCATTGTGCCAAAAATTTATAACAAATTTTTAGTCACGAAAATATTTCATTTTCTATAGAAAAGTTGCTCTGAGTAAAAAACTCTCCCTCTCATTTTTCTGATATTCAAGAATTTGCCTTGTTTTGCATAATCGCTTATGAGATGATGGTAAGCATCAAAGGTTAGGGTATTTGAAATTCGTTACGTACCAGAACTTGATAGTTTTCTTTATTTATTTTTGTACCTTACAAGCAAATAATAGATATTATTTTTTTATTTTGTTCGAAATTCAATGTTTCGCGCTCATCTCAAATCAAAGAAGCATACAAAATCAATATTGATCAATTGTGTAAATTTTGACATGTGTACGAGTATAATTCTACATATAAGTACAGATCTGGGTGTATTGTATGTATGTATGAATAAAAAGTAAAAAAAAAAACGAAGAGTCAGAATAAGAAGAGTTGACTCGTAGTATCGACCTTGTATTCAATAAACATACAATTTTTGTACGTACTTTTGCCGCTGGTGAGCAACGTCAATATTGACTCATGTACATACATACAGCTGCAGTCAAAATAATAGTAGTGACATAAGAAAGAAGTTTCAAATCACGCAAACAATATTTTTTAGATGAATATGCATGTTGTGTCAAATTGAAAGAGCAGCTTGAAGTCTTCAGTGTCCAATGAATAAAGTCTTTTCATATTAAAGGTACCTCAAAAAATAAAAAACTCTCACAGACCATGATTTGGACGGTCAAAAAATAGTAGTGCTTTATATGGAAATAGGGATAGGAACACTATTTTTGCAAAAGCGTTAATGTTTCTTTTAAGGAATCTCAAAGCTTATTAGTATGTTTATTTTTAGCTCAAACATCAACACATTTCCGCTACTTATAGTCAACTAGGCCTCCGCATCTCCTTACAGGTGTTATCCACCATTTTGTCATCACTGGAGCTCACAGTCAATATATTTTAAAAAATTTTGCTTATTGAGTGCGCCACTTTAAAATACCGATTTCGTTAAGGGAATTGATTTGAGCAGATTTAATTCTACTTCGAATAACGTTATCCTGATGGAATATCTTTTTGTAGGATTTGCTTATACTACCCAGTGTTTGATAACATGACTGTAACGGGTTTATGTGAGCATATGGTATATTTTTATATCCATATGCATCTTGATCAAAATTTACTGACATTATTTAGTTTTGAAAACATCTGAAAACTGCAATTTATTGTAGTGAATATTTGGAGGGCTAATTGTGGAGTTTTAGCGAGCAGATGAATACAAGAAGGTATTTCTGACTTCATATGTTTTCAAAGGCCAAAAAATTTGCTGAACATAATCCCCAATTTGTTTTAAGACTGTTAGGTTCATCAGTTCAAAAATGAGCGTTTATGACATCAGTTCGTACAACAATATTGGCCCTATTCTTTGAATATAGGGAGACATTGATACTAAGAAGTATTTGGGCGTGAAGGATACAATCTTATAAGTGGTATATGCCCCTTAAAAGACATCTGCCTACAATAACGATGCTCAAAGTAAAAGATTAATTGGGAAAAACTTACTCTCTCATAATAAAATCGGTGTCCTGAAGTTGACTGTTCAATCTGCCGATCTGAACTTGATTGAAAGCATTAAAAATAACATAGAAAAAGTTGTTTTAACAATCATGTGTACAGTTTTTAAGAGCCTGTAAGCTCCAATGATGAAAAAATAACAAATGAGTTCTTTAAGGAGATGCTGAGGCTTATTTGAACAAAGTTCCGATGATGAATCGGTGGTATAGTCAGTATTGTCTTTTATTTTCTGTATTTTTAAAAAAATTTTATGATAAAATTTATTAAATCTATAGATACTCCAGACTTCAAGCTATTATTAGTATTTAAATATTTTATGAATATATAATTAAAAAATATTATTTGCGGAATTTGGTTTTCTTCCCTTTATCACTACTATTATTTTGACCGTAACTGTATGTATGTATGCACATATGTGTGCAGGTATTTTATTCGTAAGCCACGTCCATAACTATACGGATATATATGCAATATGTTTATATTTATTTTTATATATATACTTTTTTTTATATTATAATAATTATTATTTCCTTTGATATTAAAAATATTCTTACGAGATATTTCAACTAAAGTTGACCTACCGCAATGCTATGGCACATAGTCAAGGTTCTTAAAATTTGTACATGTTAATTATTATGCTTTTTATTATTATTATTCTTATTGTTGATGTTTTTGTTGTTGTTGCCATTACTAGCATTTATTAAGCATAAAAAAATGTTTTGTCAAAAAAGAAACAGACACAGAAATAAAAACTCATGCTAATTAAATCCGCTCTGCAGGTGGCTGCATTTATGCTTATATTTTGACCCAAAGCATTTCCGAAAAGCGGAAAATTCTTTAAATTTTATACACTTTCATTTTTTCGAGATGTAAACATTTCTCTAACGTTTTTACTTGAAAAACACTGAACTTTCGATTTTCAACAACAAAAAACATGCAATAAATTGATTAATTTAAAGTGGTTACTATATTTAATATAGGTGATCGGTTTTTCATATTGCAAACTTTAAGGGTCTTCTAAAGTTTGAAGGTTGAAAATCGACCAATTTTATTTTTTTTTCTAAGATATTAGATAGTTTTATAAGATATTAAATTGAAAGTTTTTATATATTAATATCTAATGCCTTAACTTCATTACAAAGTTTTGGCTTTTTTTTGCGCTCCGTTTTTCCGGCAGAGAGCGTCAAAATCGGCATTTAATAATCGGTCTTGCGGTTGCAGCCATTACTTCTTTCGGTTAGTCTCAAACGAAAAAAAAATCAGCATTTTAAAATTAAGACTTTTACCGAGTTATTACGGAATCGCTTTTTTATAAAAGGTTAAACAAAAAAATGCCCACATAAAAGAACAAAAAACGCACTTTTATTTTAAAAAGCTGTCAAAAATTTTTAAAAAAACAGGAAAACCGCACCACTTGCAATACCTGCTGCAATTTCAGTAATATTTCCTAACTTAGCCTAAAATTCTCTTCCATTGTAAAGGAGATTCCCTTGTTTTAAGAATGCATTTAGGAAGAATGTACCAATTTTTATTGTGCTTGTTTGGCGAAAAGAAGAATTTTTGAAAAAGTGCCAAAAACAACTGCAAAGTATAAACAATTGTCGTCCCACCAAAACGTCGAAAATTTTGATTTTAGGTATCAAAGAGTGGCATAAAGTTAAATACCTGAAGAAATCTAATTCTTACATTCGACTACTGTTAGACTGGTCCAGAAAAAAGGCAATTTGTACCCGCTTGAAAGAACAAAAGGATAAAGAAGACTATGAAATACAAATACGAGAGAAAATGGCATAACCTGAAAGAGAACCATAAATTATCGATTCAAAAGTGCAGTCACAATAAGGACTGAGCTAAAGAGCTGTTACAACGTGAATATAAATGTCGAAACCTTATGCAGAAAGAAACGAAAGTTCGGTCTGTATGCGAGACGATCAGTCAAAAATTCGTTGTTGACGAAATGGATGAAAACAAATCGCCTGGCATTAACGAAAACCTACAGCAATTGAACTCTGGCAGACTCGAGAAAAGTTATATGATCGGGGAAATTAAACTTAATTTTTTATGGGCATTTAATATTCGGTACGTGCGTTGCTCAGATATAGAGCAATACAAGGTTAATTGTGTAGTGAAAATAGACAAATTCCCACAAAGTCAGATAGTTTGGATGGGTTTCTCCTACTATAGCCTGGGTCCCTTTACTATATTGGAAAAGACTGTGAACCCCCAAAAATATGCGTACAATTTTATTTAGCAGTTTTTGTAAGCCAATTGTTTTGCGCTTTCGCTCATTAATGACGTTATTTTTCCGGACGATTTCTGCGGCATATCATCGCGCCGAATTGGCAAGGTTTATTTAGTAATTAATGCCTAATGGTTGATAACATTAGAAATAGTAAAAAAAAATTAGATTATTGATTCTTATTTGTTTGTAAATTAAAAATGTTTTTGATGACATTCGAATTTACTGGCTGGAATGTTTAGGTAGCTCGCCGGATTTAAGTCTGATAGAGCACTTCTGTGATATACACTTTAATTTTAAAAAAAGAAACATTCAAAAGAAAGAAAACACCCCTTGTTGGAGTTCTGAAAAAAGTTTGGTGTTAAAAAAATAACGATGATATCCTTAAAGTGCTTGTCAACTCCATGCCATTCAAGATAACGGCCATAATAAAGGGTAAGAGAGAAGCACCATCAAAGTAAACAATTTTGCTTGTGACTCTAACATGAAACAAATTAATCCTAGTTTACACATTCAAAAAATAATAAATATTCTTATTTTTAAATACTTTTAATTAATACCCTCAAAAACGTGAAATTTCTTCCAAATTTGTGTTTTAATTAAAAAGTATTGAAATTTGTGTGTATGTATGAGGTTCGCACTTTTGTTCATTTTTTTCAGGTTTAAGTTCCATTTGAAACGAATTTCTTGAAATTGGTGGGTGGTGCGGTTTTCTTGACCTCCAATGTATTTGGTTTTATTTTTACTTTTCCCTAATTTTTAACGATAATTAGATATTTGTGAGTCGAGGACAAAACACTCGGAACCCATGGGTATGTGTACTAGTATCTTTTAGGCGGAAATATACGCCATTGATAGATATGCTTATTTCAATCTCAAGCGCAACTACCGAAACCTATATTGCGATCTCAACCGACTGTCAAGCAGCTATCAAAATATTGAATACGAGAATGCTTTGAGACACTAAATAAGCTTGGCTTACAAAATCGAGTTTGAATCCTTTTGGATTCTGAGTTACACCTACACTAGCAACCCAGCCATGTCTGAGAATGTATACATTTAACAAAAAAAATCTTAGAATCATAACAGGCATCCTTACAGGATATTGCTGGTTAATCTTAGGAAGGCAACACTTTTTTGTCTACATAAATAGCAACAGGGATGATGGATCACCCCACCACTTTTAATTTAATTTACTTCAATAAAAAACTTAAAAAATTCATTTTATCATCACATCACATAAAAAAAGTTTTGTTTATTACAGCTGGGATGACTGCCCAGTTGAACTTAGGATGATCGTAGGAGTAATCATCGAGCGCTCCAAAGCGAGCAATGGATTACTCCTTATTGCTTCAGAGCTCTTGCATTTTGCATTCGTTTTTAACATTGCATGTCCTAGGGCATGGAGAACTCGTTTTAGCCTCTAAAAGGAGTAATAAAGGGGACGCGATCTCACTTGCATCTCATAGATTCCAAAATAGTAGCTGCCAAAATTCATGACGCCAGTTTTGCAATGTGTTAAAAAATAATTTACAAAAAAGTTAAAAAATAGAGGGAAAGTTCAGCTGAGCAATCCCGCATTCACAATTTTTCTACCTTTGTAAGGACTGAGTTTAAAAATTAATAAAAAATTGCACTTATTTAAAAGGAAATAAAGTGGAAAATTTTTCGGCAATAATATTTAGAATTGTTCCAAGTGGCGCGTACGATTTACGAACAATAAAAAAAGAGATAGCGATGAAGAAGTGGAACAGGGATGCATTTTTTATTCCTATTTTTTAAATTTAATTTAAAATCGGAACGATATTTTTCACAACACTATATTTTGCAGTGTTATTAATAATAATTTAAAAATTTTTAAGGAAATTACATGTCTCTCTTTCTCTTTTTTCAAATCGCGATAACTCCACTTCTGTTCATTGCATTGAGTAAAATGAACAACCATTTTAAAGGTATTGAAAATCTCTATATTTGTGTACAATTAGTTGTAAAAATTGTTTCTGAAAAGTATTTGTTATTAACAATTAAATAATTGAAATTCAGTTTACTATTCGTTCGCGATGGAATAAAAAATTAAAAAAAATACTATCGTATTTCTCGGAAAATTTCCTATAGAAAACATATTTTTTCAGAGTGGTAGATTCATATTGGCTATGTAAAATTCATTAATTACGACGTAAGAATGCGCTTCGCGACGAGTAACGTGGCATTGAGCGAATTCAGAATACATTCAATCACTACGCATCACTAAGTTGCGGAGGTTAAGAAGTAAATACAATGAAAATATAACATATTTACATTAAAATCAATAAAATTAAATGCTTCAATTAAAAAAAAATTTGCAAATAAAATAATTTTTAAATGCATTCATATGAAAAATCTGTTAATTCTCTTCAGTTAAGCATTTGTATGGATTTTATTTGGACAGACTGCTCAAATAACAACTTTAAATGCAAATGAAAAAAACAAAAATTAGTTTGTATAAGTTTGAAAATTTCCTACGACAATGCCGATTAATAATCATGCGATGCCACGATGCCGATTACTACTCGTAAATGCGTAGAAGATCCCAGTTGAACTTTGGATGATCGTAGGAGTAAACATTGAACGTTCCAAAGCGAGCAATCGATTTTCCCTATTGCTCCAGAGCTCTTGCATTTTGCATTCCTTTTTTACCAGGGCGGATTTAACATGGTGGTAGCAGCATTACAACAAGTACAACGTTACAATAACAACACGCTACTTTGTTGTTGCTAAAAATCGTATTTGTCAAAAGCACAAGAACAAATGCATGGAAAACAAAAAAAAAAAACAAAGATTTTGACAGTTAAGATTATCTTCAAATAAAAAAATTAGAGAAGAAGAAGACAGAGCTGAGGCTGCTATCACCTGTTATAATTTCGCCATGTTTTTTATATTGCATGTCCTAGGGCACGGAGTACTCGTTTTAGCCTCCAAAAGGAGTAATAAAGGAGGACATGATTACGAGCATGAGCTCACTTGCATCTCATAGAAAAACAAAACTCCGAAATAGTTTCTCACAAAATTCATGACGCCATAGACTAGTTGTCTAAACCGCCAGTAAGCACTTGTGTGTGCCAAGCAGGAATGCCAACTCATTTTTTCTTTCTCCCCGATAACTCTCGCGAAATTCCCCGATTTTCGACCAAATTTCCCGCACCGGTATAATTTCATTTTTTAACAGTACGATACGCACTTTTCATATAAACATTTTATATAAACGAAAAATACCCTTTGCGTAGGCTTAGAGTTACTCTCAGTCAGAGTTATTTTAAGGGGCCCTGCACTTTCTTGGTTAAAACTTTTTATCAATTTTTTTTTGGATTGATAAATTGATAAAAAAAAATTTTCTGACATTTATTTAAAGACTTCAAGTACAAGAAAAAATTGTGTAATAATTTAAAAAAAAATTATGTGTTTTTTTTGCAGCTTCATGGAAGACGTTTTGAAAATCGTCAAACGCAACGGCGAGTGTGATTGCGGCTCATTAGAACATCAAAAAAAAATACCATTAGAAAAATTATAAGTGTACTTTCAGGACATACTAAGATTATTTTGTTTGACCAACAATTCACAAAATGGCAGACCGCAAAAATTAGTTTTCTCAAAAATTGGACTTTTTTTTCGTAAAAAGAAAGTTCCAGAAAGTTCCAAAGAAAGTTTAGCATGCGCGCCAATGGCAAAAACCTTGTTTTGAGAAAAACTGGTTTAAAGTTTTGATTATCGGCTTTAAACATATAAAATATACTTCTTCTTCTTTATAATAGCTGACCATAATTTGCAAGTTTGTAGGTTACAGCCACTTAGAACTAACAGTTATTAATTAGAAGGTGCTGAACAAAGGCACAGTTAAGCCTTTCTGGATGGCTGAAAGAGAAGCCGAAGCACTGCGCGATCGCGCTGAATTGTCTGAATACTGCATAAAGCAGTGTTTTTATGGTGTTGGTTGCGAATGTACCAGAATTGTATTTAGGAATATAAAATTTTGCAAAAAATATTCTACAGCTACAGCTATTCTAACAGCTCTTTCCCCGATTCCCCGCTCTAAGTAAAATTCCCCGCAAGTTGGCATCGCAGGTGCCAAGGTTCAAATCCCACAACATTTTTTTTTTATTTTTATTTTTTTAATTACAATGTTATATTAATTTTTGTTCATTATTTTTTTTTTATTATTTATTATTATCGTTTCATAATTTTATTATTTTCTTGAGTTGCCTTTTTCCAGGCTCGAACCTGTGTTCGAAAAATTCGCATCGCGAATATTAAACGACGCGCTTACCAACTGAGCCACACAAGCAAATTCATTGTAGCTGAATTTGGTTTCTTTTACTCTTGCAATGATTCTAGTACTAGTTACTAATTTTTAACTCTTTGATGCACACGATTTTAAAGAAAATAAAAACACCAGTTGCACCGAAACTTTTTTGGTTTATATCATTATCAGCAGAATGAGAAATTAAATAAAATATTAAACTTTGTGACTATAGGTTAGGTTGGGTTGGAGTGGCTGTCGAGAGACACACTTAGGCCTGAACGGCCCATTGTGATACCACATAGTTGGACCTACAGTTTAACGCCGATTCCGAACGGCGGTGTGGTAATTTTTTTTATCGGCTTGGTGGTTTTGCCATTACCAACCAATGTGTGTACTTGTACACTATCTTATAATTCTCATACACTTCATATTGATAGTGAATATAAGAAAGTAATGAAAATTAACCACCAGACGAAGACGGGAATCGAACCCGAACCTCCCAGATGAAAGTCTAGTGCACTATCCACTAGGCTATCGAGGTCGTCTTGTGACTATAAGTAATTTCAACTTTTCGAGGTGGGTTAAAATATATCACACTATGCATAAAAAAATATGCAAAAAGTGGGGCAGTTTTTACCCTACCTACCGTAAGGAGTTAACTGGGCAAGAGAGAGTAAGATATACAAATTTGAACTACTCAATCAGGCTGTCTTCATTTATCATTATTTCTAAAAATAGACCATATAAAATTATGAAATTGTGTTAGTGAAATTCAAAAATTTTGTTACTGTATTGGAGTTGCTCGTTTATCCCTCCTTTTGGAGTAATGAAATCATTAATCGTTTGAGGAGTACTCACTGTTTGTGCAACTAGGATTATGCGAGTACATGAAGGCATCGTTGTATTCGTCAAATGCGTATTTATACTGTACTCGTACAATGCCGTACTCACTCGTACAGCTCTCTAGTACCTACCATATTTTACCTTAAAGAACAGGATATTTTTTATTTTTAATAAGTTACGCTAAAAATTGCTGACATATACATATATGAAGCATTGAATATTATGAGAAATAATGTAAATTAGAATTGCATCAAAAATCTAAGTAGCTATAACTTGTTTGTTTATGGATTTAATTGAATACTTCTTGGGCAAGAATTTAATGGGTTTTTAAGGGCTTTAATTTGGTGAAAAATAAAAATGCATTTAGGGGGGTAGAACTTTAAGTAACAGACTTAACTAGTAAAATATGACTTCGGAGATGAATAACATCTTTATTGCAAAACATTGCACTTGATAAGATGTTTACAACAATATATCACTTATGAATATCGGATATCAAATACCAAAGTTATGATGAAAAAATCATTTTGGCTGTTTTTAGGGTGGTCAAAAAACATTTTTTTTTTTGGTTTCGAGATAATATCCACATAAGCTTTCAAATAAGGGGTGGACTTTTCAAACTTTTTTCTTCGATGTCTATCACCAAAATCTTTCGAAACACGGTGTCATTTTTCGAGAGTCAGTAAAAATTTTTACACATAGTCAATATCAATCAAATCATTTTAGAATATTATTATATGATAAATAAATAAGATTATAGCCATATTTTCCTGTTCGAAATCACAAATTTATTTAACTTTACTGACGTAACTAAAAAATGTTGAACAATTTTTCGCAGAAAAAACAAGTAGATCTTTCTTCTTCGAGTGTGCTTAAAAATCTGCGCCTATACAATCGAGAACAATGCCATAAAACAGGAAGTGATGCTACCTTATGCAAAAATTTAAGCCCAGGCACTTTAGTCTGCTTGATCATTGCAGTGTCTTCCAAGCAGAGGTCATGGCCATACAGGCAGCGGCGAACTGGCTGAAATGTAATAAAGTATCAGTCTATGATATTTTCATTTTCAGCAACAATCAACCTGTTATAAAATCCCTAGGCGGTGTATCGTTGACCTCAAAGATGGCTTTTGATAGTCAATGTTTCAACGAAGTAGCCGAGTGCGCTCTTAAATGAATATTGCAGAAGTTGTAAAGATGAAAAGGAGGAGGAATCCATTTCTCAATTCCTATTCTTCTAGCCAGCCTTGATAGCCAAGGAAAAATGTCCCAGGCCAATACTTTCTAGACGACTTGTGTGACTTGGGATCAACTGGTTAACCTATTAAAACTTTGTTGTGGCCCTTTGTTCCTCCCGGTCGTCATGCCATCAGTCACTCAAGGGGACCAACACGTATTTCGGTATATCGTGTACGTGCTGTAATTGAGTGATCTGATGGTAGTGTGGTCTATCACCTCCACGCGGTGACGACTGGAAACTGCTGCATATCAGATGACTGCTGTGACCTGTCATCGGCGAATGACATGGCACATCTGATATCTGATATTGCAGCAGGCTAAGATAGACCAGGCGGAGGGAGCTGACCCTCTTAAGTAAAAGCTCCCCTAATCCAGGGTGTCATGCGACCCGTGCCCATTGGTTTGGCAGCCAGGGGATTAGCTTCAGTAGACCGTCTCATATAGTTCCAACGTTTGTTTTTATGTAGGTATACGTACCTATGTGAAATCAGCACGTGAGAACCATAATGAGTGGGATGCTGGGGCTAAAAATAGGCTGTCTTCTAACGGAGCCTCTCTGGTATTCATCCCTGGCCAATTCAGAGAGTAACTACGGCCTTACCACGGTATGGGGCGCTGCCGTGGAGGACCCCAATACTTCCCCCTACTTCTATTTGGGTGCCCTGGTGCCTTCGGGCACCTTTCAAGGCGCACCCGCCCCGCCAATATGAATTACAATAATAAACAAAACAAAAACACAAAACAACAGCCGTTACTGAAAACAGGCGGCAAAAAGACTCTGGCCTCTGAGCCTGGTCACATAAACAAGGAGCGACGCTCCAATAAACCACCTTTGCTAAAAGCCGCTAGGGTTTCAGCATCATTGCCTAGCGCTAGTAGCGCTCAGCACAGGCCATCCCCGGCCACCCCCATTCCCAAAAAGGTCACAGCTGAGAGCAGTACTTCCCTCAACACTCGACCCAGTACGTCGAAGGAGGCAACGAAAAACGCCACGAGATCGCGCCACGTTCCCCCTTCGAAAAAGGCGTATAGGGACAGGAGACTTGCCCGCAGGCTTCATGAGAAGTTCGGGCAAACTCCTGTGGGCGACTTATCTGAAACGCAGATAGCCTCCCTCGGGTGGGCCAAAGATATACTGGCGTCTTCGACTGACTCTGTGGGCACCGCCAAGCGTCAAAGATCCTCTGAGGAGCCCCCGAAGGACCCTAGGAGGGTTAAGCTGCATAGCCAACCCCTTAGTAAGTCTTTCAGTGAGGTCCTTAAAGATCGCTTGACGCTGGCGGTCATCGACAAAGCCATTGACGATGGTGCCATCAGCCCTTCCAATTGGAAGCTGGTGCAGTCCAGGCTGATGAAGGTCTATTATGAAGTACTTCATAGTAACCCAGGACCTGCACCATCGTGCCGAGACGCTGGTTGGCATCAAGGCTACATTAAGCTGATGGCTTGCAGTGACGAGAGGTCAGTAGAGCTGTTCAAAGCTGCGGTCGCCAGGCTTGGGGAAGTCTGGCCCGGCGCCAAATTAGAGGTCGTTCCCAAGGATCAAATCCCAACACGTCTCCGAACTCGGGCTTGGATCCCTGTGTATCCTGCTGATCCACAGGAGATCCTTGATCTTATAAAAATTGGCAATCCGGATCTTCCAACTCATCACTGGAAGGTAGCTAAGCTGGAGGAGCCTCGAGGTGACCACAGATGCGCCTGCATAGTGGTTAACAAAGATTCCTTGGCTCCTTTGGCGAAAACCGGAGGTGTGATTAACTACGGTTTCGAGTCGATCACACTGAAGGTCTACAAACAGGATGAGTTGGAAGACACCGACGTTGCCACTAATCCGGATTCGCTTCTCGATATCGGGGCGAAATCCGACCCTGAAGATCCAGAGCCAGATCCCGCTGCGAACGATGATTCGTTGTCGCAGTCGGAGCTGGTTCGAGATTTCTTTGACCTTCTTACGGAGGACACACTACTGCAGTCCGATGAAGAGGACATGGACTCCACCGTTGTGGAGTGTTCTGCCACCGCTAGCCATGCTTCGGGTAGTGCAGATTAACCTCCATCACTGCAAACTGGCTTCGGCCAACCTTCTTCTTCGCCTGATGTCAGGAGGAGAAGATATCGCACTGATCCAAGAACCTTGGATCACCAACAATCAGGTAAGAGGACTCAGTAACACTGGGTTCAAACTTTTCTATGTGCGAGACAAAGGGAAACCTCGATCTTGCATCTTAGTAAAGAAAAACTTGAACGCTAATATTCTTTCCAATTACAGTAACGGAGACACAGTCACGGTGTGCCTGGAACATCCGAACGGCGGATTCTGGGTCACATCAATATACTTGGCCCATGACCATCAAGGGTCTCTCCTGCCTTCTCCATTGGAAGAATCAATAAGAGAGGCAAGAAAGCGGAACATTTCACACATTGTCGCCGGAGACGTGAATGCTCACCACACATCGTGGGGAAGCAGCGACACTAACACACGGGGTGAGTTACTTTTTGATTATTTATTAAGTACTAATCTACTAATCTGTAACATTGGCACTGAACCTACCTTTATCACTAGTAACAGGCAAGAGGTACTAGATATCACACTTGCATCTGAACTACTATCTCGAAAGGTTAGAGATTGGAGAGTTTCCAATGAGAACTCCTTCTCCGACCACCGTTATATACAATTTAGTCTCGAGATACAACAGCCTGAATTGCCGGTTTTCAGAAATCGTAAGAAGACCGATTGGCTGTTGTTTAAGGACACTATAAACCACTCACTCAGCTCAATTGCAATTGAGCAACCTTCAAATGCACATGAACTCGACAATTTGGTCAATGTGCTTACCTCTTCTTTTAAGCACGCTACTGAGAGCTGCTGCCCGATTGTAAGGCCACGCGGCAAGCAAAAACCACCTTGGTGGTCTACTGAGCTCAGCTCTCTAAGGTTGGAATGTCGTAAAGCCTTTAGCACAGCTAAGTACAGTAGGTCAAATGACGACTGGACTTCCTATAAAACCCTTCTCAAGGTATATAAGAAAGAGACTCGTAAGGCCCAGCGTAGCTCCTGGGAAAACTTTTGCGGAAGCATAAGTAAATTTTCAGAGGCTTCGAGGCTTAGGAGGATCCTTTCTACTAGTCCCAGTATTCCGAGCTTTTTCCAAAAAGTGGACGGGAACTCGACAACCAGCAGCGAGGAATCCTTGGAGCTCCTATTCGATACTCACTTTCCGGGTTGCTCCAAGGATAACCTTGCACCCACCCTTTCACATATCCCTGAGACTGTTTCTAACAGCCCCCTGGGACATTCTATCATTGATAAGAACAAAATTCGGTGGGCAATCAACAGTTTCAAGCCATTTAAGTCCCCAGGACCGGATGGCATCATACCTGCTGAATTGCAAACCGTCTCTGAAATTGTTCTTCCTTGGTTAGAAACTATTTTTAAGGCATGCCTGCACCTATACCACATTCCCTCTAGCTGGACTGTGGTGAATGTAACCTTTATCCCTAAGGCAGGGAAATGCTCTCACAGCAAACCCAAAGACCTTAGACCAATAAGTCTTTCATCATTTCTTTTGAAAACACTGGAAAGGCTGATAGACACCTTTATTCGGCATAAGGTCGACCGAGATGTACTATCACAGTCGCAACATGCGTACCGCAAAGGCAAATCGGTTGAAACGGCCTTGAATTCTCTAGTTTTCACTATTGAACAGGCCCTTCACTTCAGGGATTACACTTTGGTGGCTTTTCTCGACATCGAGGGGGCCTTCAACAATGTCTTTCCTGAAGCGATCATTCATGCTCTCGAGACCCTTGAGGTGGAGGCTCCTTTGAGGAAACTTATACACTCCTTACTTACAAGGAGGGTTATCAAGTCGAAATTGGGGGGCTCTTCCATAACAAGGTATGCTCACAGAGGTACCCCCCAAGGGGGGGTACTCTCGCCACTTCTCTGGACACTTGTAGTCAACGGATTGCTTCTATCCCTAGAAGAAACAGGCTGCAAAGTGATTGCCTATGCAGATGACATAGCCATTGCTATATCAGGCAAATTCCCCAACACACTAGGAGATGTTATGCAATCTGCTCTTAACATTCTCACGAAATGGACAGGAAATTGTGGACTGAGCGTCAATCCGCAGAAAACCGAACTTGTCCTCTTTACTAGAAGGTACAAAGTACCACCCTTTATTGCACCTTCACTCAATGGCACTAGGCTTGTTCTCAATGAAGAAGCTAAATACTTAGGCCTCATTTTAGACAAAAAACTCAGCTGGAAGCAAAATACCCGATGGCGGGTAGATAAAGCAATAACAGCGCTTTACTCGTGCAAACGAGCAATAGGAACCAAATGGGGTATGCAGCCGCACGTGGTTCACTGGCTATATACTTCCGTAGTCAGGCCCATATTGATGTATGGTGTTGCGGCCTGGTGGACGGCTTTGGACAAGGCAATTCATATGAATATGCTTTTGAAAGCACAAAGAACTGCTTCACTCTGTATCACTGGTGCACTAAGAAGCACGGCCACCAAGTCCTTGGATATCATGCTTCACTTCCTTCCTCTTGACATTTATGGCAAACATTGTGCAGCCAGTACTGCCCTGAGACTAAATTCCATTTCGGAATGGTCAACAGGCAGATCAGGACACTCCACGATCCTAAATAATTTTAGCTTCGTACCTAAGACAATTGATTACACCCTTGCGAAACCAATCTTCAACGACAAGTTCGACACTCTTATTCCTGATAGACAGGAATGGGAGAATGGAGAGCGGTTTCAAAAGGATTCTATCCACTTCTATACTGACGGCTCTAAACTGGATGGCAGAGTTGGAGCTGGCATCTTTTGTGAAGAGCTGGATGTAAATTTATCCTTCAGGCTGCCTGATCACTGCAGTGTATTTCAGGCAGAGGTCACGGCAATCAAGGAAGTCACGTACTGGCTGAGGTATAACGTGATATCCAAGAGGGATATATGTATTTTTACCGATAGTCAGGCAGCTATAAAATCCCTTGAATCTGTCTACCTTACTTCTAAAATAGCTCTTAACTGTAGAGCGTCTCTTAACGAGATGTCCGATCAGTTCAATCTGCACCTAATTTGGGTGCCGGGGCATATAGGTATACCGGGGAACGAAACTGCTGACGGGTTAGCTAGAAAAGGAACACTGTTGCAAATCACTCCTGACAAGGAGCATATAGGCGTCCCTATGGCAACGTGTAAACTAAGGCTAGCCACGAATGCAATAAAACTTACTAACGAAAGGTGGTCACTGGAAAACACCTGCAAAACTACTAGACTCATTTGGCCTAAGCTGGATAGTCGCCGGACAAATGACCTGATACATACCAATAGGCACTACATCAGTACTGTGACTTGGGTGATTACTGGACATTGCCCCATTGGAAGACATGCAGAAAGACTGGGTCTTCCATATAGAAATCATTGCAGGAGCTGTGGCAACGAGGAAGAACAGGAAACTGTAACTCATCTTTTATGCGAATGCCCAGCTTTGATTCACGTACGAAAGAAACATCTGGACAATTTTGTCTTCAATGACCTTAAAGACTTGACTGACATCCAAATCAGACACCTACTTAACTTCCTGAAAGGTACTCAATGGTTCAATGGCCTGAATTAGAGGGATAGGGACTTCGCTCCTTTTGTATGGTATCGCAATGGGCCTGTCTGGCCTAAGTGTGCTGGAGCTCGCTGGCAGCCATTTTAACCTAACCTAACCTTTGTTCCTCCCTGGAACCTTAGGAAACATATATATATAACCTAAGTAACCTAATCAAGTTGAATATGGAAAAAGTATTTGGAACCTCTACTTGAAATATGCCAGTTCCATTTTAACTTTTTCCTGGGCAGTCGTGAAGCTAAATAGCATAGAACATACTCATATCTAATATAAAAAATGGTTACTACTTAATTTCCAGCTGGGAAAAGAATTTGGTCCTTTTTTGGAATCAATCTAACAATTTATTACTTTGGGTAAATTTTTAAGGAGTGGGTTTACGTTTCGGCCATAGAATATTTTCCAAGTGGTGCGTTACCTCAAAGGTCGAAACTAACTGATTATGTATTACGATTCTTTGTCGATTTATCTTGGATTAATAAAAGCTATTAAGGAACATTTTTCTTGAGAATTAATTCTCTCTTTGAACGGATTATATGCAAAAAAAAATGTTCTACGTGAGATATGAAGAGGCGCCTATAAACTTCAACCTAAAGAATAAACCTAAGACTTTAAACACGATTAGCAGTTATAAAGCAAATCGTTTTTAATTCAAACTAGAATTTCATTCTTGTCTGCAAATGTGCATGAAGTAATGCACAACTGACCCAGGGTCCAGTGACGCCAGAAAAAGAAAACGATTTCTAAACCCTATAAAAAAAGGAAAACATTGTTGTTGTTATTTAATGTATCAATTACCTTGCATTTAAAAGATACAATTGGCCAGTCCGAAGGTAATTTCTAGTTACTTCTTGCTGAGAATTATGGAGTCATCATGAAAATATCACAACCGTGTCTCGCCATCACTAATGACTGACCTAATGACATTAAAGTAGACAAAAGTGTATATCTTTTTCAAAGCAGAAAATTGCACACAAGAGTCTATATCTTTTTCTAATCTTCAGACATAGAAACACTTGGCGCTAGTTTGCATTGCGAACATTTTAACATTTTTATAAAACTCTCAAAGATTCAAGATATTTATGAATATGTACTAAGTATTTTTTAACTAAATTATAGTTCATTAGTAATGAATATATTAAATATCATATTTTCGTCTGATGTACAGAAACATTATATTCCTAGCTATATATTATACTGTATCATGAACTAGGGGTAATCAAAATATGACTTCCGGTTATCTTGCGTTAGTTACTTTTTAAAAAAAGTCTCGCCATAATTGTCTTTTGTAGTTCTCTTGGAGTTGGTAAGGTAATTGCTGCATAAATCAATCATAATTTTAAGTTTTGGAAAATTTTAACTCATTTGTAAGAGAAAAAGGATAAAAGAAAATAGAAAAATTAATATTTTTTTACTAATCGCCTTTAAAAATACTAAAATCCTTTAATGGTACCTTTTTTTTTTTTGTAAAAGTATTTCTCACGTTCTTGAAAATGTCTATTCAGTACAATAGACAACGGTATTCAAACACGTAATCGAAAACACACACAGTCAAATACAATATTTTATCTACGTGCATCCCCTGACCTCATGCATGGCTGATTGAGTTTAAGGAATTTGGTCATATCTTCTATGGAATCCCAATAAAACTGTTTGAAGAAGAAAGAAAAACAATTCATAGTTTTACTTGCAATCAATGAATGTTTATTTGTTATCCTACTGTGTATGTATGTATTCCTCAACTGCATGGTCTTTTTTTTTTTTGTCTTAGGGTTTTTCGTATAGGATTCACACATGTATGCAATTACTCACAATTAGTTTATATGGATTTTTTTTACCTGTTTCTTTAATTGACTCTATGACTTCGATAAGGGTAGAACATTTTTGTTTGTCAGGAAGATCTGCAGTTTAATAGTATGTATACGTATTTGAGTGTAAGTTAAAAAAAAATCTAAAACGGGTGATGAAACTTTATCCTAACTCTACAGAAGGCTTATGAATATATTTATTGTTTAGGATTTCATATGGTTGGTTACGGTGGCTGATCCCCAACAAACCTGCTGTGGGTCACAATATGCGCTTTGGCACCGTTGTAAAACCATTTGCCCACCGAACGTTGAAATAATGTTGGCCCATACTAAGCCCAGCCCATAGAGCTTAGCTATCCTAAATATCAGTCGAATTTTCGAGTTTTCATTCGGTGTTTTTTTTGTTTTTGGTTCATATAGAGTAAACAAGTAGGCGATTAAACAAAATAAAAATTTTTTTGTTTCTGCTGAAAATTCCGGGCGCTATCGTTTCAGACGATGAGGACATTCAGAAATAAAAATGTCTTTGATGTAACATCACAAATCAAAATTCAAAGGTAACTTCACCAAATCACTGTTTTTAGTAGCCTTATACCAAGGGTAGCGAATAAAATTTAACAGAATTCGAGCACGTTAGGCTTATTAATGCAATGACATTTTGTTTTTTCTAAACAAAAGAACATATCAATCACGTAGTAAATTGAAATGTTTAGTTTAAATTTTATTAAATTGGTCCAGAAAAGTTAACTATAGGTACAGAAAATTTCAAAGCTAATCCTTTTGCCATAAGTACGCAAGTAACTAAACTCTTATCACAAATCAAAAAATGCTGTCCGGCTTAACCCTTTACACGGCAGTAGTTCTATTTACGCCCAATATTGTTTTTTTTTTTTTTGACAAGAAACTAAAATTAAAACTGCGCATATTTCTTTATTTATTTATTAGAAAAAAATCTCCATTATTTTACTTAACTCATAGATTAATCTGGCAATTTTTTTTGCAGACACAGCAGGAACTCGGCATTCTTTGCACTTTTATTTATATTATTTGTTATATAAAAATTTGTTTCAAATATTTTATGTATATTTTTATTTTGTTTATTTTCAAAATTTTTTGAGCACAAACGGGCTAATTTTATTTTGAAAATCAAACTTCAAAACATGCCGCCATGTTAAAAATGAGAGCGAAATGTTGACGTTTTTGACGCTCAATACATTGCTATGGGAATATGCGTGTGTAGAAGAGGCTGTCATTGCTACCCGTTCAACTTTGTTATTAATCTATGACTTAATTAACATTTTTTACAATTAAAAAACAAATAAGTTTTATTTCATTGAAATGTAAGCTTGTTAGCTTTTCCAAAAATCTGTAAACCTAGTGTTAAAATTAGACGGTATTTTACCCGGGAGGTTGCGGGTTCGATTCCCGTTCCCACCGGAACGAAAACGGAGGCTCATATTTTCAGTAGTGGACTCGATTGTGCTATATGCAGCGCCTATATGGGCAGGAATACACAGGCGCTGCATGATAAAAGTGGACTGTCCATATCGCATAATTTCCTATGACGCTTAAGAGTGTCCCTAGACAGCCTCTTCATTTAACCTAACCTAGTTTTGTAAGATCATGTTGGAAAAAAATTATTCTGGTTTAAATTGATTGTTTTAAAATCTAGTTTAAAAAAAAAATTGAAATAGTTGGGAAAATTTTGGTTGGTTGATAGATAAGTAACTGTATCTTGTAAAGGGTTAAATCACCAGCAACGACAGACAACAACACAAAATGAACAGCGACAGTAACAACAGCAGCTTCTAAAATGTCAGTTAACCATGCAAAGGTCGCTTATCGGCCTTTAATAATAATAATAACCATTGCGATCATGATCATTATTACCCTGATCATTATTAACATTATCATTATCGCCATACAACATTGAACTGAGTTGAAGTATAAACAGCACAGTAAGAAGCAATCAAGTGGAAGAAACTGTTTTGCTGCACCGTGCTCACTTGCACTTAGCCCCAAGTTCATGAGATGCCAGCAAACACCCTTCGATCAATCGGTCGGTCGGTGGTGTGTCCTTTTTCTTTGTTATATTCTATAAATTCACCAAGTATTCAAGGAATTTTTTTAACTCCAAATAAAAATAAAAAATATACATATATTTACTTTTTGTTTTTGTTTTGTATTGTTGGTGTTTGATGTAAGCGAGACTTGCTTAAGTAATCACAGAATTTGATACAGCTGAACCAGTTCAAATTTCTTGGAATTTTAAATAGTGATTGATAAATGATTTAACGCAATGTGTCGGTTCATCTTTCTTGTGTTGTTACTTAGCTGTAAGTGGATTGCATTGTTTGTGCTGCTGTTGTTACTGCACATAATCCTGCATTGACTCAGCTCAGTTCAAAAAATGCATAGTCATGATGAGATTGACTTGTTATTCAGAAGGACTTTATTATGTACGACTATGAGGTTTTTTAAATCTGTGGTCAGAAATTAAATTTTTGTTGTTATGTCATTGTTTTTTTTTTGGTTGTCCAAAAGGCCAATGATTGAAATTATGCCTACTAAGATGATTCGGAAAGCTGTGAGTATTGACGAAGTGGCTAAGAAAAGTCTACCTGTAACTTATTGATTAAATATATTTCTCCTGACAAAAACATTGAATGGAACTGATAAAAAAATAAATCTAATTTGGGAAAAGCTTGGTTGAATAGAATAAAATGATCCAATAATAGAATTACTATTGACCTTCACGATAGAAACTGAAAAAAGGACCAACTACAACTTAAACAGATACAATCGGAAAATCAATCCATAATTCATTTTTCTTATCTTCTTAACAATTACCTTCTGCTAGCTGATGAACTCTATTGAATTTTAAATTCGTACAGCTGTTCAAAACGACATAAAAGTATGTTATAAATGACATACTGAACAATGCTCAGATCAATCTCCGAGCACGGTCTCATAAATTGAGTTGAGCATACGCTTAACCCTCTAACCCGCAAGGTTGAAATAATAATAAAACAAACACCAGAATTTTTGTTTTTAGTCAACATTGATGAAATAAAATGAATATGAAGTCCATTTTTTGATTAGTCTTTGAGTTTAGGAGTTGAGCTTAGGAGTTAATAATAAAGATATATGAGGAGACTTAGAAATATGTTTTTTTTTAATTTTTTTAGATTTTTATATTTTTCGTCGCAAAACAACACTTTATATAAACAAAAATCGTGTGATCGCAGAAAGAGCAAACTGACCACAAATTGCGTATTTATTCTTTCTTCAGGTCTGCCAATTAATTAAAAAAATAACTAAATTTGCGCTTGTCCTTTAATTAAAATAGAGTGAAGGCTGCCTCAGGACGGCCTTACGGGTTAGAGGGTTAAGATCCGGTGTTGTCTGTTATGTCATAAACGAGATCCACAATCCTCAAATATCTCACTGGTTATGGACATGTCGAAAGAAGCAGCCAACTGTCTCAGGATTAATGGTGGAAATACATTACTCTGGCTCTCAGACTTAAAATTTATGTAAATGGTTGGGGAATGTGGGGAATGTCGAACCACACTTTGATTTTGGCTGATAACTCACCCTAAAATCGTAATTTTTCAAAATTTGAGAAATGGAGGTTAAACTAGAAGCAAAATGCCACGTTTTGGGAGTTGCAGAAATTAAAAATTCGAATTTGTTGTTAAGTTTTAAGAATTATAAAAAAATATTTGATTTTGTCATTTTAAAAAATCGTGGGGAATGTCGAACCACTTTGCAAATTGAGAAAATTCAAACAAATATTGATGTTAAACGTTTATTTATGACTTCGTTATGAAAAAACATATAGAGAAAAAAATCGATGTTATTTATTCGGAGTCGCAGTTTTTGCATGTGAAATAGCCACCAGTAATGTGTACACATCGCAAGTGAGCAGCTCGATCGCACTCGTTGCAGTGAATCGTGTTGTTTCGGTTTTGCTTCTTAGCCAATTTTTCGTCGCAAATGATGCAGGAATCATGATCTACGTCTTCATCAGAAGTTTTTAAAGCTTGTTCGATATTCCCCACAAAAAGTGATTCGATATTCCCCAGAAGCTGTGTTCTATAAAATAGCCGTCCATGAGTCACAGAACCAAATTTCATGCAAAAAAACTTTTTCGACTGTAAATAATATAATAAAAAAAAATCACACACAATGATTTGAAAAATATTTACTTGCTTGGTTTTACGCAAAAATGTTAAAAAACCAATGTAATTTTTAAAACGCAAAAACACTTTTGGAATCTCAAAAATCACTTGATTATCACAGAAAGCACAAAATACGTCTCATCGGATCGACTGCTAATGAAAAAATGAGATGAAGCTGAAATAGTACGATGGCTAAAGTTTCGTAGAGATCGAATGTCACATAATGCAGATAAAACTAATGGTTCGACATTCCCCATGGTTCGAAATTCCCCACATTCCCCTATTTATTAAATATATCAATTTTTTAAACACATATATGTATCATACAATTTATTTTCGGAAAGAAATATTGAACACATTTTTGGTTATAATTTTTTCATTAAAAATTCGTTTTCAATGTTAACAGCACTGTGCTCGAATCGAAAATTTTTTTCGTGACAACCGGGGCACCCAGGTGGTAAATCTAATTCGAATACAAGGAGCACACATTGCGTTAGGTTTTTTGCTATTTATTTAATGTAACTAAATCCAAAACTACTGTATTGACAAGAATACATTAGAAAAAAACATTAGAAAAAGCAATTTTAACTCATTTCCAGCTAGTGGTCGAAAAATTGACCAGTGACTTTCGAATTTTAGGTAGGTTAGCGGGAAATGGATATAACTTAGCAACCCAGCAAATATGTTATTTTACACCTTTGTAAACTAAAAATATTTTTGGTTTGGGTCAGTTCGTATTTTTACGTGTTTTTTACTACAGTCGCGTAAAGCGACTTTCAGAAAAAAAAATTAACGTTCGGAGAGAATATTACAAAAACTCGAAAATATTATTTCTTCGAATTTCAACTTGTATTTTAATTTACATTGGATTATTTGCTAGGACCATGTGGTTATATTAGACATTTAGGTTAAGTTAGGTAGTACTAGCTGGCCGAAGCCACGCATAGGCCTCTAGGTCCTTAGCGATACCAGTCCTATTGGTATTATTTAGCGAGTATATACGCCATTTAAGATGCGAGCATGGTTAGTAAACCTTAGAAGACAGTTCATCCACAGTTTAGCGACCTTGTTCAGATGCTCGAACTGTGGAGCACCTAAGTACATTAATCGAGTCCTAGCATGCGCGGGACAGGAACAAAGAAGTTGCTCTAGAGTTTCCTTCGCATCTTGCTCCATACATTTCGTGCACCTTTCATTATCGATTAGTTTTAGTTTAAACGCTTGCATTGACACCAAACAATGACCAGTTAGTACTCCAATTACTGTTGTGCAGTCCTTACGATTAAACGATATAACAGATTTTGCGTACCTCTCGCTGTAGGGGTCACACATGACTTTAGCGATTTTGCATGCGGGTATATTTCTTCACCTACCTTTCGCTTTCTTCCACATGCGTGCTTCAACGTTGCCATTAGCTACCTGAAGAGGCATCAGTACTTCGCTGATATAATCTTCCGGCAACTTAGTTCCATTTTTCGTGATTTTGTCGACAATTTCATTTCTACCTATGACTTTGTGACTAGGTACCCAATAGATACATAGCCTAAGCTTGGTAGTCAGTTTCTCCAATGCTACCCTGCACTGAAAAAAATTTTTGGATGATGTCCAGTCTTTATAGCTGTTGAGTCGATCGTGGCAACACTGTTTGCAAGGTCAGCAGCCTTCCTCGCGGCAAATATTTCTGCCTGGAATATAATGATGGGCTTTTTGATCTTTAGCTTAGCACAAACACTAGCGCTCAGCCCTTCAATCATTTTTGAGCCATCCGTGAAGATACTGAAGGATTTGTGTTCTAGTTCCATGCCCTTACGTCAGCCTTCCTGTTCAATAACAGGCTTTTATCCTCTTTCCAGAGCACAGTTTCGGGATCACATAATTTTTACATTTCCTTTCACATTTATAGTGACTACAAAGTTTCACTAATTTTTCCCAGCGGTTTTTCATAATTTTTTGGTAAATTGTTGTTTTCTTGCGAATAGTCAAATTGACTGAATTTATTTCAAATATTTTTGCTTTCGATATATTTTTATCAAAATAATATGAGCTCTATTAATTCTCATTCATTTAAAATGATTTCAAATTGAAAAAACCAAAAAAAAAAATCGAAAAAATCTGACCAAAAAATAGTGAAAAATCATTATGTTGTTTACTAATGTATTTTTATTGATATAGTAGTTCTCGATTTATATTGAATATATATTAAAAAAAAATTAATGCAATTTGTCATCAGAGGGACTCAAATATTCCAATTTTGAAGCTGAAATTTCTTGAAAACAAGAGCTAACCTAGAAAGATAGGTACCCATTGGATTAAGCGTACTCGAATTAGGTTTACCATCTAGATGCCCCGGTTGTCACATTTTTGAAAATCTTTCCGCGCGGCGGAAAAACTTCTTTCACATCCTGCAGAGCTCACTGGCAGAACTATAGCTGCTTGCAACAATTTTTATAAATTATTTTGTAAGTTTTCAATTTCCAATAAACGCATAAGTCCTAAATTAATCGTTTCTTTGGATGTAATTTCCTTTACTATATTATTTCTGCGCCAAAAGAACTCCGCCAGGCTTCTAGCTAGTTACTCCAATGTCCATATGCTCGCTAGAACTAAGCAAACGAATCGTAAGCGGAATTTATAGATTCCACTTGAACACGGACCACGCATTATAGAGTATTTATGAAATAACTTAAGTTTTGATCAAACATTCAAAGTTAGTTTTCCGATCAGTTTTATGGTGGAGAAAAAATGGGAGAAATACTATTTACAATTAGAGTCAAATAACATGAAATTCTCTTTGAAGCTGAAATCTGCTCAAGACTAGTACGACAAGGATGATAAGTAAATGGATTTTTCGATTTTATCCCAAATATAAAAAAAAAATACCGAACATTTTAAATGATCTATCACCGCGAATGGTAAGATATGTTCATCTACATAAGAACTGAGTCTTACCTTAAGGCTTTTTGCTGTTTGGGTTGCCGAGTCTACCGACGACTTAAAGCAATGATCTCATTAATTTTTGGCTTTGTGGTTTTCAGAGGTTCTATGTCGCTGAATATGTATGGCGAAGAAATGAGTCAACAAATTTTGACTTTTTCTAAAATATATTAAAAATAGAAAGGTAAAAGGAAGAAAAAAATTATCCCAGTTCACCATAGACAAGTTCAAACTATATATACAAGGGGCTAATTCTTCCGTAGCATATCTACTTCTAGTATTAAATGGGTTTCAGCACATTTTTGACACAAAGGTTTTGTAATTGTTGGAACTTTTTTCTAAATTATAAATAAAAAACCATTCGTTTGTGATTTTTTGTTTATCATGTACCAAAATGGATATGATGTTTTCACTTAATTTTCGACTACAAATTGTCATTATATTTGAAAAAAATACACAAATTCAGAAATGAAATGGGGAGTACTAAAAACTGCAAAACTTTTGTGTCGAAAATGTGCTGAAATCAATTTAATTCAAAAAGTAGATGAACTAGGACAGAATTGGCTTCATGCATATAGACTTTGAATCTTTCTTTTTTCCCCTTTTGCCCTTATATTTTCACATGTTTTAGAAAAAGGGTCTAAAAAATGTTTGTAACTTTACATTAAGATATCTCGTGTTATTCGTTACTCGTGTTCATGAGTTATTTAACCAGATTTATTATAAGTTAGTTTTAAGTCGTTTTTTTCCATAATTTTTCAGTGGATTAAAAAAAAAAATTCTTAAAAGTGACCAGAACTTTCTAAAATTTTCAAATAGTAATTACTCAAAAACCTGACCTGATAGCAAAAAACGGACTATAGATTCATAATTAGAGGGTGAAATTACCGTTAAAACATATGTAATTGAGTCAAAAAATTTACCAATATTTTTAAGGCAGGCCTGTGTAATTGTATGGTCTTCTCATACAATTCAGTGAATATTTGTGTGAAGTAGAAAAGAACAACTAAAATAAAATATACGCAGTACACCATTTTGAATACAAATGTAACATAACAGCTGTTGTGATAGCAATGTACCAAAAAAGTACAATTGTACCAAAAATATCATCTTTGACTGGTATTTAGGTGTTTTTGGAGTAAGGTCTCAAAACTAGTTAGTGCTTCAAGAAATTAGAATAAGATTTAGAAATCATATCTAATAGGGTTCCAATAAAATTGCATCATATTTTCAGAGCTTGTTGTTATTGCTGTTGGTGTTTTTGATGTCTTACACAATTTTCAAAACAAAACACACATGGTTTCATTAAATTACAATTAGTTATCGTTTATTGATAACAAATATTAAAGTTTTAAAAAAGGGTACTAAGCATTGAGTAATACAACTCAATTCAGCAACATCAAATGAAAATGAAAAAAGTTTAGAATCAATTAGTAAACATAAGTCCTATTTGGATTTTCGGTTTCAACAATCCACTATCTAACTGTTGTGAATATACACATACTTTACCTACTTTGTTGTTAGTTGGATATCACCATTAATAATGTTAGCTCAATTTTCTAAATTAGCGAAATCAAAGTATAGTAAATAAGCGTACAGCCAATCAATTAATCTAAAATTTGAGCGAAGAGAACACAAATTCATGCTCATGCTCTTCTAGTTCAAAACTGCGATTGAATAAATAATAACAAATAGACACAGAAGTGTAACTATTTTGTGAATTTAAAAAGTACGAGCATATATTTTCTTATCTCAAAGATGAAGAAATATTTCCAATTTAAGACGAGTACACTAACGTATACTACAAATACAATCAACATGTATAGGGCCACACAGATACTCACGCATACACTAACAAATATGCGCTCTTATAAAGTGAAGTCGAAACGAGTAATCAGCAGTGGGAATACTCCAAAAAATTGTTTAAACTCAGTAAAAAAAACAAATACAACAATAAATAATGACGCATTGCAACAATGTGAGAAAATCACATAAACAAATCAGAGAGCAGTCCATTCATTAATTGGAATATAGTGAGTACCTCTATTGAGAGAATGTACACATGAATGATTGAAAATCAATTACTATTGGAAAATGTAAATGTGTGTGTTAGCACACCTGTAAATAAACCAGAAATTCCACCTGAGCCAACTTCGGCTGTATGGCGTTAAAAGTACTCAACAAAATAAAGAGAGTTAGATAGAGATAGAGAGTAAATATATGCTCATTGCTGATGATCTTGTGCTGCATTAACACGCGGCGCATGTGTAGTGGAATGGAAAATTGAAATAGAAAAATTTTGTATGGATATGTGTGTAATATCTGTGTTAAATCTACCCAGTAAGAAAAATTTATAACTAACAATTCAAAAGAATTCATTCAATAGGTTGGAATTGCCTAGTCTAGTTTACGACAGTCTGAGCAATTCAGATGCGAGTTTTTGAAAAAATTATGCATTTTTTAAATGGATGAATGGGAAAGACCCTTGGAATTAAAGACTTTACTTAAAATTGTAAGGCGGGTTCAAGTAAGTGAAGAGGAGGTTATTTGTGAGAAAAATTTATATGATCGTTATCTATATAAAGTCGAAACTTTTTATTACAATCTTTAAGATATTTTCTTTTCTTTTTATTCATATAAAAAGAGATTGAATATATGAATTTATATATATTATTATAAAAACTCAAGCATTTTTATTGAAAGTTCATTATCACAATTATGTTCACTTACAATAATATAAGTAAGGACTGAATCGAAAAGAAACTGAGCACTTTCAATCCAATATTTCGCACAGTGCAGATGTTTGATGAAAATGCTGTAAACACCGTTAGAAAGAATGATGGATTCTACTTTTATTGTTACGTCTTTCTCCACTATATATAGAATAAGATTCTAGCATTCGCGATGCCTCGAATTGAAGATCACGTGCCTAAGCAAATTGTGCACAATTATTGTACTGAAAAAGGAATTTCTTACAGACGGCTGACAAAGTCTAGTGCAAATTATGTCAAACATATTATAATCAAGCTTAGAGATACCTGTTCTCGCAAAGATTTGCCGAAAAGTAGAAGAAAAAAATGCCAAGAGGTCCGAAATTTGAAATAAAATTACTGACCTTAATAAACAAAAACAATGTAAGGGATTTGACAAAAAAAAAAAAAAAAAAAATTAGAACCAGTACCTCTATGATTGAAAGAGTGAAGCGAAGAAAGTGAAAATTGGGAAAATAAGGTTTCGTAAACTGTACGACTGTTTGCTTCAAATGTTGCTGAGTGCATTATAATGGATGAAAAAATTCATATCAAAATAGATTCAAGAACATTACCAGGCCCCCAATTCCATATAAAACAGAAAGGTGGTACTCTTGGCCAGCCAGTGTCGGCAATAGAAGTGAAAAAATTTGGCGAGAAAGTTCTCATCTGGCAGGCTATTGTCTAACGGAACTGAAAGGATGGTCGAGTTGCTGGCAAAGTCAAAGAAATAAAAAAAAGCTGGCCGCAGTTAGAATTTGAAAAAAATTGTTTTTTTGTTTATTTCATTTTTGTAATGTACATATATTTAAGTATATTCACGTGAAGTTACATTCATATTTGTAAAGCCAAGTTCACTATGTGTAAAGACTTTCTATAAAGAACTGAATGATGTTGTGCTTTGCTCTGACCATCGTCAATAAACACATACGTTAAAGCCAAGGCTTTTCCGTTACAATTTTTCGCACAAACCACATAAGCGAAATGCCTAAGTTTCTAGGTAAATGAGCTTTTGAATTTGTAAAATATCATAGTTTTACACATTGAATTAGTTAGAAGTTTCTCAATGTCATACAAATAAGCTAAGTAATTTAACCTCGACTATTGCATTCCTAAGGCAATATATTACCTAAGCTTCCCTAATTAAGTGCAAATTGTAGGCATATATTTAAACTGGCTTGGGCATAACCACTTATGTGTTAATAATAAAAATAAATTTAGTAAACGAAATGCTTAGATTTTGATTATGAGCATTTTATTTGTAGAGGGCTTATTACTTGACATATTTGAAAGTTTCAGGTTTAAAAAACACCCGAATTTCAAGTTAAAGAATTCACCCGCTACATAGCACTGGAATAAATTTATTGGAATTTTCGTTACTTCTAGATATAAATATAGCCGAAATTACAAACTTGTTTGCTGGGTATTCTTAGATACTTCCAAGTAAGTGAGAGAGCCAAAGCAACTTCTGAGTTTCTCCACACAAACACACATGTATTCATTAAATGATGGATCGCATTATACACGATCATGGCATCAACACAAAGCGTACGCGTTTTGAGTTAGTTGTCTTGGAAGTGTCGAGCGTCTTAGTCGTGAGTAACGCGTAATGACGTTTTCATAAATATTTTTTTTTTTTGTTTTCATTTCGAACATTTTTACACAAATAATTTTATTTTGTGAATTGTATTAATTTTGGTTGAAAACGCACTTGAAAGAAAAACAAGAAATAAAAAATATTATAATTATTTTAAACATAAATTATAATAAAACATGTACAACGTGTGCTGAAAATTGCCTTTCATCAAACTACTTACAAAGTATGTTAAAATAAACTAATGTGCATGCGTGTGTGTGAGTGTAAATGCAATTTTTTTTTCTTTTTGTTTTTTGTTAAATGAAATTTAGTTTCGTTTTGTTTTTGTTATTTTTGTGGCTATCTTATCGTGTTAAATAAACTAAAATAGTAGAAATTATTTTTATTAGAATTAATTAATTGGAAAAAGAAAAGATTGAAGAAATTGAAAAATTAAAATGATAAATTGCAACTAAATAAAATTGAAAAACGACTTTTTTCTCTTTAAGATACAATTCTGTGGTCAATAGCAATAAACGCTTAAGTCGACTTAAGACAGAATCGAGTTATAAATGCTATCGTGTTATTCTTATTCCAACGAACATGCACGTGAAATCCCCGAACTTTTATGTTAAAAAAAAATATATATAAAAAAAGAAACGTATTCGCAACCAATTACATTAACTTCAACCCGTGTTTACTCGAAATGAGTTTTTCAGACTTAAGCGTTTACTGCTTTTGACCACAGAATTGTAAATTATTAAAAACCCAAGTGTGGCAAATGACATTGTGCGCGTATTTGTGTCCATGTACTCACACATATTAAATAAATGAATGTATGTGCATGTGTCTTTGGGTGTATGTGTTTGTGCTTTTATTTTCTCAAGTTGTTGTGTGTGATAATTTTGTTGTTTTTTTAATTCAAAAAGTATCAGCAAAATGGAAAAACAACAAAAATATTACAAAAGCAAAGAAAAAACAAATATTTGTAAACTAGTTGCAGGCATTTTCACTTTTCGGTGGCTATTTTTTTTTAACAAAGTTAAGAAGAAAAAAACAAACGAAATTAATTTCTAATTGTTTTTATTGTATATATGTGTCTGTGTGTGCTTTAAAATAGTAGCGAAAGTGTTAAAGCTTACATTTTGCAATAATTTTGTGGCAGTAAAGTGCAACACAACTATAAAAATATAGAGTGGTATCTATGTAGAAGATATGTATGCTTATAATTTATTAGTTACTGTTGCTTAGCTAATTAAATTCGAAATAATTGTGGAATATTTATTTTCATTTCTTTTTCGCTATTGTCAGTTTACATTAAATTGAAATTGCATTTGATTCGCACTCCAGTAGTTACAATATCAAATAAATATATAAACTAATTCGTAAATACAAAAATATACCTGCCTACAAAATAAACTTGCCAGGTTTTATCGTTTTTGTTTTTTTTTTTTTGCTATTGCTCGTTGTATCTCGTTTCAATATTTCATCACTTCAACACATCGCTTAACATTACGCATACAAAACGTGCGCTCTTAAGCTTTATTCATTAAAAAACAGTGTTGCCACAATTCACAGAAACTGTAAATATTTATCAATAGGTACAAAACTAATGCACAATATATCTAATAATATAAATCCAAGTCTTAGTTTAATTTTCGAAATCGAGAATACGAATTTAAGCTCAGGTTGAAGTTTTCTGTACAGATCTGAGAACTTTTTAACTCGAAGTCCGTATTTATAATTGAATCTACATTTTTAAAAAATCGCAATTGTAAATACTATAAATTTCGTAAAGTTCCAACAAAAACCGATGAAAATGAGGCAAAATTCAGACCAAAACCCAAACTAAAAACCAAAAATTTAGACTGGAGCCAAACCAAAATCGGTTCAAAATTCAGACCAAAAATCAAACCAAAGTTCAGAAAAAAAAATTTAGATCAAAATTTAGACCGCAACTCAGACTAACAACACTGTGCAACACATTTTTCTAATGGAGAATCGGCCAACAAAGGTCAATAGTACAGATCCAGAGTAACAAACTCCTAAATGGGTTTTGCAAAGTTAGCTCGCTTTTAAAAGTTATAGGCATACAAAGTTTGCTGCTTGAAGCTTATTTTTTAAAAATCATCTTTCGAATGATATTTGATATTTTTAACTACTTTCTTCATAATAAATTATATCATTAACAATTTTAACATTGTATTGGTTTTCCATAATATCAGACAAAACTTTAGACCAAAAGGACGCCAAATGCTGTACGAAAGCAAATCAAACTTTAGACTAAAAACAGTTGGAAATATCTGATAAATATTCAAATATACCAAAAAATCTCAACTCAAATATAGACCAAAAGTAAGCAAAACTTTAGACCGAATTCAGGCAATAAATTAAACAAAAACTGGATCAGAATTTCAGCCGAATTCAAACCAATATTTAAAACAATGTTCAGACCGGTTTCGAACCGAAATTCAGACCTCGTATCAAAATAAGCCCAAGTCAGACCCAAATTTCGACTACAACTCAAACTAAGAGTTAGATTTAAACTGAGACTGAGAAAATGAAGCCAAATACAAATTAAAAGCAAACCAAAATTTAGACCAAAAATCAGATCAAATGCTGAGTAAACGCTGGTCTGAGTAAAATTTAGACCAAAATTTAGACTAAGAGTTACACCACTCCGGCCAGAAGTATCTCAAATACAGAATAAAAGCAAATCAAAATTTAAACCAAACACAGATTAAAATTCAGTCCCAAAATTCGAACAAACTTCTGACTTACAATCAAACCAGAATTCAGATCAAAAACGGACAAAAATGGAAAAGTTGAACCAAATATCAGAATAAAATTCAGTGCAAAATTCAACCCAATAACTATATCATTATCAAACTTTATAAAAGTAAGGCATCAATAAACTGGCACTGTAATTGTAGATTTAATGTAGTCCGAGTGTGTTTAATAACCAGTTGCACTGTAATGTGCATCCTATAGTAGCGTGCATGGCGGCTAATCAGAATTGATTTATATATTCGACCCCATTTAAATATTTATATTAATTTATTCTTATTAAATTAAATTTTAAAATATGATATAAAATAATTTATTAAATCCTAAAGTTCTTCGTTTGTTGAAAGTAAATCAAAATAGGGAGAGGCTTCGACCCCCATGGCCCTCCTGTACCCGCCACTGCTTACAAAACTAAAAAATGCTTAAAAAATGAACCAAAGTATGTTTTTTAAGTTAATTCGAGTTCAACACGAAAATCACATTCATTTTATTTCTTTGGGTAAGTTTTTGAGATAAATATCTCGTGAACTATAATTTCGATCCAGCCGACCTAAATATCATTGGGAATATAATTTAATTATGCGTCTAACGTCTAACAAATTTTTTTTGCTACTGAAAGTTAAATTTTGGTCTGATTTTTAGAAATGTTCATACAAGTCTTGGGTTAAGTATTTCTTTCTCACAAAAAGTAGTCACAAAATCCATTCCAGTATATTTTTTTATGATTTCTATGTAATTTTTATAGAAATATGATATTTTCATACGTTTTTTTGATTTGTGATAATGTCATGGCAAAAAACATATATGTATAGGTAGTTACGATCAATTTAAAACCATGCTGTTTCATTATCATATTCAAAGTATACAGGAGTATTGGTCTGATAAATAGGTATATTTTTAAAATATATAAAGTTAAAAAGTTTCATACAACCATAAACATTTTACATTTATATGAAAGCATTAAACATTTCTTTACGCCATTCCATTACAAAAATTTTAAGCATAAGATGTTGGCAATCGGAGTAAAAATGACAAAGAAATCAATGATTGAGTGAAAATATTTAAATTTTTTCTTGATAATTCGAAATTTTTCTCAAAATTCTTTCTGCTGTAGGAAATGATAAACCACTTGAATTTTTCATGCTTGGCTCGATCGAAACTATAGTTGACTATAATCCAAAAAATCGCCATTTTGCCTTATCTCAAAAATTTACCCAAAGAAATATAATGAATGTGCTTTTCATGTTCAGCGACCACAAAATAGCTTAGAAAATATACTTTGGTTTATGTTATATGTTCATTGTAATCCGGTGTATTAGAAGAGTTTAAAAAATAAACTAGATCTCCGAACTCGATAATATAAATTTAACCTCGGTTAATTAGTTAAAATAATTTTTTTTTGCTAATTCTTGAAAAATGGAGATAGTAGCATTTTCTCATTTTTATACATAATCCCTATTAAGGTTTTTCGTACGGATTTGGGAGGTTTGTAGAGTTATATAGAAGCGAAAGTCTATTCATTTAAAATATTTGGTGCCAGTAATACATGAACTGTGGATATCCAGAAAAACGGAGGACAAAAACTGAAATAGGTATAAATTTAGTGAAAAAGCTGATAACATGAGTTCAAGCTCGGGCAATGGGTTTCGTAGTTTTACTGAGTTTAAACCTGGTTGTCTATTAAATGAAAATCAATGTCAAATCAATAATATCAAAATGTATTCTGATACCGAAGTGTATTGGTAAAGTCGACCTCGATAGCCGAGTGAAAAGCGCATTCAACTTTCATTCGTAAGGTAGTCGGTTCGGTTCCCGTCTCTGTGCTTAATTCTCAAACCTTTTTAGGTTGCTACTGACATATGAAGCGAATTATAATTATAAGAAATTGGAGCAAGTGCACCTCTTCGTAGGCAATGGCAAAACCATAAAAAGTTAATAATTCGTATTTGGCATAAAACTGTAGGTTCCTTTATAATTAAGCACATACGGTTGTCAGGAAAGCTTATGTGGTTTCACAATGGGACTTCGGCCTCAGTGTGTCGTATCTAAAAACAAACAAAAAACAAATAAAAAAGGGCAGCCACTCCAACTAACTAACTAACGCTAAACACCAATCAACACCAGTGCCAACTAAACAAATCTGATTTACAAACCGACACTTGCTAATATCGCAAAAATTAGAAAATTAGTTTAAAAATTTCTTTCTGAAATAAATTGGCAACTCTAGTTTAAACTTAATAAATACAAGACTCCATTCAAAACAAGTGCTGGTGTATGTATGCAAATGGATGATGATGCCAAGAATTCGCGCTTATATTCAAAAGTTGTTGTTGCTGCTTCTTCTACTGGTTTTTTTTTTCTCTTCTGTTGTTGTTGCTGTTGCTACTTGTTGTTAGTTCATACGTCGTCTATGATTCCGTGTTTATTAAAATAAATATTTATTGTGTTTGTTATTATCGATTTGCTTCTATGAATTTTGGGCTCACAATTTCAAGTGTGAGTGTTCTGTGAGTATGTGTGAGTGTATGTGTTAGTGAGTCTAAAGACATCGTGGATGAATGTGTTTTGAATACGAACGAACAAAAACAAACAAAAAAATTTCAAGAAACATTTTAACTGATTTTTTTCTTCTTTAACTTAGCTCTGTCTTTTTTTATTGCTTTCTTTTAGTTTGTTTTTTATTTCTGTATGTTTTGTTTTTGTATTTTTGCCAATAATTTAACAATCAAGCTTGAAATTTAGCGCGACAATAACATTTAAAGACAAGTTTTTATTTTTTGTTTGCATTTTATATTTTTCTATTTTTTGTACTTCAGACCACGTTCACATTGGAATTTAACCGCCGTCGCTGCTGTCGTTTTTGCTGTTGCTTCTATCTGTTGCCTGTTGGTGCTGCCTGCTGCTTATTACAGTGTTGAAAATTATTATCGTGCAAACAGCAAAAACCAAAAAAAAAACAAAGTAAATATCTAAATTAACATAAAAGAAAAACAACAATAATAATAATAATAAATTCAAGTTGGATTTTACATTTTAGTAATGCATAAAATGTCAATATTTAACTTATATTAAAAACTTTTGCATAAAAAATATTACTATAAATATATCGGGCATATTTATGTACAATCGCCAACTTTAATATCGTAATAGCAAAAGCAATAGTTGCTGACAACTGAGTGTCGTTCGTATCTACGTTAAAGTATGTGCAGTAATCTACGAGATTTTAGTATTTGTGGCAACAATTGAATTTACATATTTCAAGAAAAAATAATAAATAAAAAAATCACAACTTTACCTTTTGCATATAAATGTTTTTTGTTTGGTTTCCACTTTTTTTTAAGTGATTTTGTCAAGTGTATCTCTGAAGTGAAAAAGTATAGATAATTTTGCACTGTACTTAAAAGTTAATGCATAGCAGTTTTCCTAGAACTGACTATTTTTATTGTGATAACTTGATTGCAAATTGCATACCAACATCAATTTTGGAATTAACATAACGAAATAAGAAAAAAAAATTTTTTAAACGGATTTTACAAGGTTCAACTTTTCGTTATAAATTTTCTATCTGTGCTAGAAATTAAACTACAAGAATAAATATATATAAAAGGTGAGTTGTTTCTTTGTTTAGTTATTAAAATACTAGTTTATTATATTACCTACTTACAATTAATAAAGAAAACTAAAAAAATAACAGAAGTTTGAGATAATGAGGAAACCATATTTTGAACTTCATTCATTTATTTGATTGTTCTGTTTTCATCGTCAGAAAACATAATTTATTTCTTTTAGTGCACATTATATTTTTGTATTTTGTAAGAATTTATAAGATCTAATCTATAAAAATGAAAACGATAAAGCTAATGTAATTGCTACTAAAATATAAAAATCAATATGCACCCAAACTTGAAAATCAAAACGCAATTCTCGGTTACATTTTCAGATATTTGTAGTTTATTGGTGTTGAAATACCAATAAGAACCATGTACATTGTTGCTACTGTGACAAATAACAACAAAATAAGAATTCACTTAGAATTTTTAAAAATAAAAGATTCTTTTTCCCTATTTTTCCCTTAAATCATTTTAAGAACGTCTCCTGAAATTTCGGAGTTTATCCGATAAAATTTGTTCGAGTTACATGGCCGAAATTTTACATATGATTGCAAAATTTATTCGAAAATTCTTTGAACTTGAAATTTTAAATTTAAATTAACTGATTAATATAAAGTATGAAGCATATGTTTTATAGAATTTTTTCTCCGATTGAAAAATTTAATAGAATTTATTTTTTTCTTAACAAACACCGAGTTTTTACATAAATTTCAGCAAACGCCATTTAATCAAAAACTACATTTTCAAAAGCCCCACCTTCATCTACCAGATTCATTAATAAACAGACGAAACATTTTTTTTAATTTCAAATGATTATATTTAGAGTTGTTGTGCTCACCGTAAAACGCTTTTGTAAAAGCCTTCCACGGCCATTTTTTTTAAGTTTTCTCAAATATCATGTTATCAAACGTTTATAATTTTTTTTGTTTAATTTTCAGTAAATTCTTGAAGAACATAGTTTTTCGTGTTTTTTCAGTGAAAATTCTACTTAATATTCATTCATAACAGACCGTCCGGTCTGTTTCTCAGTGTTTTTTTTAGGTTCAAAATCACAAAAATGTGGCTCATCCTCTCATACCCTTTAGGGATATCGCTATAAATGTAAAGCATTGTGTTGGTTAGGAAAGGCAGGTAGATAATAGCGCGAAAGCAATTATGTTATAACATTTATAACTAGTTTCGCTAAGCGGCCTTTGCTAACTTTGGGTAATACATATACAGCGCTGTAACCTCCGATTACAATAGTGTCTACATTCTTCTTGATATACAAACCTTTATAATTTTTTCGATCGCATTAATATTCACTTTTATTAAGCATTCGTATTCGCAAGGAAAGTTTTATAATTTATAAATTTTTATATCAAGAAAATGCACTAATATAAGCTTAACTACTAAAATGCAAAAAAAATTACACTAAAGGTTTGTTCGATTTTAAAAATAGTGGTAAACAAAGCCATCTTTATGTTAGACTACGCATTTGACGTAAAGATGGCGTACTCTCCCATATAAAGTACATCTTTTTTCTGCTTTTATTCCTCATTCATGTGCTTTAACATTTCTTTGTGTTGTTTTTCTCATTGATATTTGGAGTTATGTAGATATTATTTATAAGTTTATCAGAACAAAAAGCCATGGGCAAATAATACGTCCATACTAAATTTTAGTACCATACTTCAAATTGTTCCAGGGATATTATAAAATGAATATTCAAATAATATGGAAGGTGCCACATCCCCTTTTCCAATCCCACCCACATGGCATTATGAATCGACGACCTTGTGCGAAATTTCAGTACTGTACCGTAAATGGCTCCAGAAAAGCATATAGTTTGTATGGAAGATGCCACACCCTCTTGCAATGTTGAACTCAGACTAATCCTATATTATGACCAGATAAATAGTGCACAAATATACACAACATATTTTCATTTGTATATATATAAAGAAGAGATGAGCTTACTTTACAAACAAGCGGTACGATAGAAATATTTTTTGTTATATCGAAATTTAATTTTTGGTAATTTATGTTTTTCTTATTATATTATAGATCATGGCGAGAGAAAAAATTACAAATAATAAAATACAATTTTTTTGTGTCAAGTGTTTTACATACTTTTGCAGAATCAATGATTATAGAAACAGAAAAATATTTTTGATTAAAACATTACACCAAGGGTAATGGGAAGTAAGAAGTTAGGTGTTATTATGTTTCAGAACATCCTGCCAGATGGTTTTAAAAGGACCATAGAAACATTGGGGGGAATGAAAATAATGTTTTCCTTTAATTGAACAAACACAAAAATACTAAAAAACTAAAATGAGTTTCTTCTGCACTCGCCAGATGATGTGATAACATACTTTACGCATTTTTTACTTTATTATAAAAGTTTTCTTAGTGTTTTTTAATTTATTCGTGCTTTTTTGGTCGTTTTTGTTTTTATGTTCCAAAAAGTACAATGCACTTTCTTCGCTTTTTGCACGTCTACATCGTCTAATGTAGATATTAAGTCCGTTCCCGTACTACAACGCGGGTGAACGCGTTCGCCCAAAACAGACCAGAAAGCGTTCCCGTACTCAAAAACTTAAAAACTTGCAAATGAGAGCAGAGATGAGTGAGTTATTGTCTTCTTCTTCTTCTTGCTCGAAATAGTCCGCACTTTTTCTTTGGGGAAAAATGTTAAAAGTGTCAAACAATCAGCTGTTTTGTATTTACCAGCTGTTTTGCTTTTGTGAAAATATATTGAAAATTTGAATTTAATAAATAAATAAAGAATTTTTAGAAAAATAGTGTTATTTAAAATGGATATTGCTTAAAAGACATTTGAAAGTGAATTAATAGTATATTAGTTAATTTTTAACTACATTCTCCACAAGTTCTGACGAGGTAGAAGCTACTGCTATTTCTGAATAATGAAAATGGTGATTGTGAATCAGAAGTTTCTACAAAAGTAGTCAGGGGAAGAATTCACGCTTAATTTTCATTCTTTATTTATTTTCTTGTACGATTTAACAATTTTCATTTTAATAAATATCACAGAAACTTTGTTTTTGGAGTTAAACTGTTGCTAAAATTTGACATTTTGTTTCGTGCAAGAAAAGTGGTTTTGTGCGTTCCCGTACTTTTGTGCATTTTTATGTATCAAAGAGATCATTTTTCGTTTACTCTCAGTTTACCAGACTTTACCCAAAAAGTACTGCAACGACCTATTATTTAACAATTTCAGTTAGGAAATAATACAATAAATAAAAACAATTTTTGATAAGTTCCACTATGCCATTGATAAGTAAGTATATTCCATAACCGTTTTTGATATATAAATTATGTGTTGCATACTTTTGAGCTTAAAGTAAAATATATATTTAAACACACACTTATATACTCACACATACTATGAAACCTCACACGACACTGACGTGAAATTTGATTTTAATGTCTATCAATTCATTCCTCCACTATAAATTTTCCTTCAGCTCTGAGTAAAGAAGTTATCACATCCATATACACAAATTGCTATAACTTACATGCAACCTAAATGTTTGACTTAAATTAATTATTATTAAAATCTACCCATAAATCCTGTTATTACTTCTGTAGTTTTCGATTTTTTCAATTGCATCACACTAAGTTTTTAGGATTTAGCTTAGTTTTTTGTTTTGTTTTGTTTTCCAAACCAGATTTGTAGCGTGTTTTATTAATTTCCCAAATATAATTTTATTCGGCTGTTTTTTACGCCAAGGTGCGTCAAGGAGTAGATCAAAACGCTATAACTTTAACTTTTAAATATAAAAATTGTGTTGAGGTGTGAAGAAATTTTTTGTATTGTAATTTTTTTAATCCTCTAAACCGATCCCTCCTCCCTGCGTAAGCGCCTGCAAATGTTTAATTTTCGGTTCATTCAGTTATGGCAGTGCGACAGTTTGAGATACAAATTGAAAAGTGAGAAAACCAACGTTTTTTAGTGAAGAAATTTATTTTTAAGTAGAGCTTCTATATTTGGAGTTATGTTCTCAACGAACAAATATAATTATGTGTAACCATAATATATGTGCATACATACATAGTTATTAACTTCACTTTAATTGATTTCGCTTTGAATTTTTCGATTTCTTTGAAAATTAGAAAGAAACAAAAAAATCTAGATAAACTTGTTGCGTTTTGAAAAACAATTTCACTTTTAACTGAATCATTCCATATGTGTGTTACAAAGTTGCAAAAGTTGAAAATTTTCTTGTATGCAAGCAAATGAATAAAAAACAGAAACAAAAAACTAAAGACAAGTTTTAAAACATTTGTAAAAATAATAGATTGATAAATATATTTTATCAGTACTCACTCTTGCATACACACACAGACAAATAGTCACATATGTGTATTTGAAATGCATTTGGCAATTATTGTAGATAAGTAGAATCACGCAATGGAAGTATGTATGCATACGAGCCATGTCCCCCTAGATGAGTGTCTGCCTACTTCACTTCATATTTCTCTTATTTTTATACTACTTCCTCCTCTTCATCTATGAAGTGGAAAAACATCACTTGCACTTCATCGTCGGCAACGCCGTTGTCGTCGTCATAGCCAATGGTGTCAAACATGCGCGCTTTCCACTACCCAACAACAACAACAGCAATAATACCGAAAAGAGCAGACTTCTTCTTTGCTTTTGTTTCTGTTCATTTCTTCATCCATATTTTATTTTCTACTCATTTACAGCACATAAAAATTATTTACAGTTGCCACACAAGAAATTCAAGTTTTTAATTATACCAAAGACAAAATTACAAATACAAGTTCACATACACGCATATGCATGGATGTGGCTTGCGTGTGTGTGTGTGGAAAAATGAAATAAAATTAAAACTTTCAATCATTGCAGAAGCAACGCAGACGTTTTACCTTCATTTGTGATTTTTGTCGATAGCTAGAAATATGGGCTGGGAAGCAAATATCTACAACAACAACAATACCAACAACAACAAAAGCACTACGTGCACTTATTTACATGTGCTGCATGCTTCACCAGAAACACCAGCAGCAAAAATCGCAACAACCAACAACAACTCGGGCAATTGTAACATTAATGCTATTTTCTTCTGCTGCATAGACTTCATTTTATAACATCAGCAGCGACGTCTGCGCTGTCTACCTCCAACACTGACTGCATACACACACAAATACACATAAATATATCTCTCTTCTCTTTTTTCAATATGGAGTGCTTCCAGTATTGTTGCTGATGATTCTGCAGCTTCTACCTCAACATTTTTGCAGGCACTCGCATCAAATTTTGTTTCATGCGCCTAGCTGTGTTGTTGTTATTGCTATTTCACTTTTATTTCTTGAGATTTGTATTTTTTACTTACTATTTTTAATGACGGCTTTTTGTTTTTTTTGGTTTGGTTTTATTTTCGTTTGTAATTTGTGTTGTTGCTCTGCTGTTATTGTTTTTTGCTGTTGTAGTTTCTGGTAATGTTTTTATTGCCATGTTAGGCTCGTTTTACTAAAAATAGTAATATTAAAATAACAAAACAGAAGGGAATAAAGCTGTGGAAAGAAAAATGCGTTTTAAAGAAAAACAAAAACATCATGCATTTTATTGTTATATTTTTCAAAATCGTTTGTCAACATTTTGAATAGACTTACATATATACATGTATTTATTTATATGTATAGGCACTTATATACAAATGTTTATATACCTACAGTTCTATAGTTACAAGTGTAGATGCTTTAATGTAGCTAAGATGCACAATAATGTTGCAACACATTATTTCATGTTTTTAGATTTTAAAATTTTTTTATTTATGTATACATAAATACATACGCATTATCTTAAGTGCTCATTTAACATTTAAATAAAATAAAAAAAATTCGGGAAATAGAACTATTTTTTATTTTCTTGTTTTTATTTAGTTTCACTTTCAAATGAATGAAAATTGTTCAAATAGTCTAGACATGCGAGAATTGAATTTGAATTTATTTCAATTTTGTATTGCAGTCACATGAAATAAAAATCACAATGTCTCAATGCAATGTAAGTGCGTTTATAAGTTCAGAGAAAGCGATATCCAAAAATAAACTCTCCCTTTAAGATCTGCAGTATGCTTCACGGAACTGCTGCAAGTGTTTATTATTAGAATGTTTTAATTTTGTGTCTTCGGCTAAAATTCTTTCAATTGAACCTTTTACTATGAGAAGCATTCAAGGTTTTGTTGTAACAAAATTGAAGAAAAGAAAGAAAAGAGAAAACAAATTTCCTTCAATTCGGATGAATTCCCTAAATAGGCAAAAATTCATCGTGATTGATCTCCAGGAAGCTGTCAGAGTTTATAAAACTTCACATTCTCTAATAAAAATATCTTGCTGCTTTGAACGGTAGGTGGACGAGATTATTATCTAATTTTGATGGTCTTGTCAAAAATTATTTTATTTGGCAGCCGAATTATGTGAGTGTATTGCGCCTGGTGAAACTCGTGTCACTATTTTCGTAGATATTGCTGTTTGAAGATTTTGCAACAATTATTTTCGCGGCTATTTGGAATTAATTAACTCATATCCACCCAAAATTCGATTAATCGAATAGCAACTTTGAAAATTCATCAAAAATACATTTATAAAATTTTTTTTTTAAGTAATCACTGTTTAACATTTCTATATATACTGACTCTAAAATTGCATTTGGATATTTTAGAAATATTTATTTCACAAAAGATAAAAAATCACATAAATAAAATAACAAAGTTGATGTAGAAATTATATTTTCACAGGTTTGTATATATTTTTAAAAGACTACAGCTGACCAAAGTGACCAAAAAAACATATGGAAGAATATGCGAAATTCAACAAAAATACTTGTTTTCCACATTTCGGTGTCTTTAGCCTACTAATAATAACTTCTAAAATAATGTTTAATTTTTTTACACCTTATTTTCTGGGGGTTATCAAAAACCTAATAAACTCTCTAAAATTCCGAAAGAAATTTCTTAAATTTTTTTGAGTACTGAAATATCTTATAATATCATATGGAAATAGTGTTTAAAAGATTTTCAATATTGAATCATGGCATCTAGTATATATAATATTAGAAGCACATCGAGAGATTACCTTTTCATTCATTCGTGGGCTCTTGAACTCTGCAACAAACACTTAGCCAACCTTCGCTGATACGCACGAAGTTTCGCTTGCATAAAGTAAAATCGTTTGATTTCAAAATCCGAACCGTGAGGGGCGCTTCATTTCCGTTAAATTTTCGGTGATAACTTTTAGTCTTTAATTATGGAATCTGCTGTTAACTCGGACACAGTATCTCAAAACCCAATGCTAATATTAACCCATTTCTGCCTGGTACCAGTTTCAGTCATACGATTTTGATAAAATTTTTTGCACGTCCATTGCATTGATACGAAATTATCACAAGAAAAATTCGGCATCATAAATTTATATCTCACGCGCAGAGTATACAAGTTATGAAATTGAAATTTTTACACAATATGAAGCGTGATTTTTGACTTATGACAGTCTTTTAGTAAATGAGCGATATGTAAAAATATTAAACAGTTTGACAAAGTATATAAATGCATTGTTGATAAATTTTCAAAATTGCAGATCGAAAAATCGTACAGTTTTTGCAAATGGGTTAATATCAAAAACGTTATACTATTTTTTTTATGACGTTCACATGATTATATTGGTAGATTGTTAATACATATTACAAAGACATGTCATTTGTTTTATTACTGTAAACATTCCCCTTTTTAAGATTAGATATTAACTTTTTTATTTATAGGTACCTATTTGATTTCATTTGTTTTAACTTCAGCTTTACTGTATTTCTCTTTTAACACGTGCAAAACAAAATGATCGAATTTCACCATTAATGCACCACATACGATTGTATCTAATTAATTAATGTATAGTACCTCTAAACTTAACTATTCTCACATCATTGTTTTTTGATTCCAATAATGTAAGTAAAACGCACAATTCTTTTTTACTATCTACCTACAATTTTATTTCATTAATAAAATTAAAAATTTTATAGCACCTTACGTAGTTTAGATTAATTTCAAGATACACACACACCATTAGAATATTAAAATAAGTATTATGGGCTTATGAAAGTTGAATACTCAAAAATACAAAAACAAAACTTTCAACCTACTTTCTAAACAAAATTTGGTGCAAACTTTGACATAATTTTAACATTTTATTTCTTAAAGAGAAATATATGAAGAAAACAAAATTAAATAGCTAAAACGTGAGTACATTTCATAATTAAGTAATTGAATAATTTTGAAAATACTGACATGTTCAAATGACCGTATATGGATAGGAGCCGGTGAATGGGTTACAACTGCAAACTAACACACGCACACATACCTGCTGTTAAATTAACAAAATACTTATATTCAATTTAATAAACAAAATGAACAAAAATTAACTTCTTGCGGTTTCCCTCCGGGGAAAGAGTCAGAATCAAAAGGATATACTCATATATTAACCCATTTTGAGCTGGTACTAGATGCCATCATCCAATTTTGAAAATTTTCAAAACACAATTTTCATATGTCTTCGATAAGAAATTTTAGTACTTAAAAAAAAAAAAAATAAATTTGTTTCTGAATTTTAGAAGATGTAGTACTTTTTGGCTTATTCTAAGAAATTAAGGTGACCAGGTTGAAAAAAATATAAATATTTCTACACCATATTATTTAACACAGTATTTTAGAAGTTATAATAGGCTAAGTACAGCGAAAGGTGGAAAATATAGATTTTTGTTGAATTTTGCCTGTTTTCCAATATATTTTTTTGCAAAAGTTTGGTCAGCTGTAGCCTTTTAAAAATATATAAGGACCTGTGAAGTTATAATTTCTACATTAAGTGTGTTTACCTGACCTTTAAGTCAGATGAAATAAAATATTTTTAAAATATTTAAATGCATTTTTAAAGTCAGTATAATAAAAAGTTAAACAGTGATTAAGTGACAAATTTTGGAAAGTTGCTGTTCGTTTAATCGAATGTTGGGACGATATGGGTTAACCAGTTAACCTAATCTTTGTTTGCCAATTAAAGAATAAACATAGATGCAATTTATTCTAAACTATCCATTTTTTTTATTGTATTATAAAATTATTGAACTTCAGAAAATTGGTTGTTAATTTAATAAATACAAAAAACAATATGTGCAAATTAAACAATTTTTTTAAAATAAAGTAAAAAAAGAAAATATGCAATGAAAGCATAATCCAGCACAGTGATGCGCTTGTAGTTTTATTTTTTATTTTTTTATTTTATAAGCTTACGTATATATGTACTATATTTATTATTATTACCAAGTTTTATAACATAATTTTCCAAGAAAATATATACATGGTTAATATGTGCATATGCTTATCATATATACAATATACTATATACATATATAGCCATATAAAATATGTAACTTAAAACACCAAATGCATAGGAAAAAGTTAAAGTAAAAATAAAAACAGAAAATAATATATGAACTATATACTCAGTATATATGTGTATATGTATGTAGTTATAGTTGTATATACCAAGCAACAAGTTGAAATGAATTTTTAATGAATGAAAATAAGATGAGAAACTGAAACTGGTATATTCACAACATATTGGACCACACCGTGATGTGAAAACAAGTTGTAATAATTGCAGCAGCTCGATGATTCGATGAGGAAGGTACAACAGTCAAGACGACAACAGTTAAAACAAGTTGATAAATTTAAAAAAAAAATATTTTTATATTTTCCAAGAAACAAAATGCATAAAATATTTTTTATCATTCATTTATTTTAATAGACTTTAAAATATTTTACTTTGCCACATTTTTTCCATTTATTCACAAATAAAGTTTATAAATTTAAGTATATATTTTTTTTGTATTGGAAAATTATTTAAAAACAAAAATAATGTGAATAAATATTCATATTACATACTTAGAAACTAGACTTTCCAGAAAATTTAAACTCCAAAGTTTGTGCAAAATAAAACCCCATTGACATTAGAAGATTAAATATTCCGTAGTGGTGGAAAGAACTGTAGAATCTAGTTTGGTACAGGGATGAAATTGCAAATTTCAAATTGTACCTAATTTACCAAAAAATTTGTACCTAAATGAGCATGAATGTACCTAAAATGGCATACTTCATTGGTTCATCGCTTTTGTAAGAAATTAAATTTTCATTTAATAGTTAACAATTAAAAAAAGTAAACAAAACCTGAAAACGCTATTTTTATATATAAATTAGGATATACAGAGAGTCAAAAAAATTGATCATAAATGATTACATTTTAGGGAACGACAAATCGGAAACTAAGAGAGGGGAAAAGTTTTTAGTCATTTAGCTGAAGACAAGGAGAAACAAATTTTTGAATCTGATAATATTGGTCATGAAAGTTCCGGAATTTTCATCACAATTTTAGATTTTTCAAAAATTTGCAGCTAAGATTTGTTTCAAAGCTCAGAGTTTTTATTACTGTTTTTAAAAGCACACATACATAATGGAAAAATAATTGTTGAAATCGGATAATGTTTATTAGTAGGTTTAAAGTCAAAAGAAGTTTACATTTTTGCCAAATTTTAAAAATCTTCTTATGACCCTTTTCGGCACTAATAAATTTATTCGTGTTAGAAAATTATTTTTTCAATATTTTTCCCTTCATGAACAGCAATATCAGAGCTGTGAGCTTTAAAGTTAACCAACACAGTACATCCAAGTTAAATTTAAGTAGGTAATTATTACAAAAATTTTTTTTTTTTTTGTAATTAAGTGTTAAATTTGTTTTGGCCAATTACAAATTGTACCTAAAATGTGTCAATTGTACCTAATGTACCTTGTAGTTCGAAAAAGTTGGAAAAAGGTATGACTCGCTTTTTTGAGCTCTTACTAGTACTAAAGTTGGTGGTGAAAGCTTCACATAAACCGGCTAGATCCATAATATTAGCGATGTGTTGTGTTAGGAGAGGTTACTGTCGAGAGGCATGGAATATGTACCTACTTTGGAATTATTTTTTTTTAAATATAAAATGAATACTTTTGGAAATAAGTTTAAACGTATTTTATTCTTCTATCAATGGAAAGTAAATTCCAGTTTAATTTATAAAAAATTTTCAGCCATGTACGATGTGTTGGGATTTGCACGGGGCGCTCCATTATAAAACTAAACTAAATTTGGGAGTCTTACAGTGTTCCTTTGCTGAAGAACGTATAGATAATAACATTGCAGCCTTTTGAAAAAACCTCAATTTGTTTACCGTTTTTTTTTGCTTCAACAAACGTAAAAAATATTGCTTAATCTATTTTTGGCAATCGATCCCTACATCCCCGAAAATTGAATTTTCTTCCAATTGAAGAGATTCATTTGAATTAATTCAACCGTTGGAGCTTGAAAGCGCCCCGCGTCCAGAAAAATGCTGTGTTCAGAAAGATGCATTTAAAGTTTAACATTATAAAGAATCCAGCTGTCGGACGGTTCCGCTCAATAAGCTGTAAATTATAAAATACTTGAGATATTGAAAATAACCTTTCACCCACGTGTTTTAAACTCTTTAAGGTTGCAAATGTAAACTAAAATAGAATTTTTCATCGTCATTAACGGTAATCTCCCCTTAATAAGAACTCTGAGTAGTGAGGCGCAAATGTTCGATTTTTTCGGAGGGCAGAGCACGGTCGCCGAACCAGCACACGACCTTAACCCTCGGCCATTTCTAGTGGGGGCAGGGATATTTAAATAGTACGCTACCCATAACAACAATTTATTGTATGCTCATTTAGGTGTCATGCCCTGTGCACAGACTTTAATAAAATACATTAGCGGCATAACAGTTGATGATCAAATTGAGTTCTAACATAATTTTAAAAATTAATAATTTCTATAAATTACATATTGCTAAGTAAGACGAAAAAAAAATGAAACAAGATTGTTTATCATTTTATGAAGATCATTCGATCTTTAGAAACTACATGTACATATGTACATACATATTCATATATACGATTGCAACATCACCTTTGTTGTTTTTGTTGCCACTTTGTGTGTTGCCCAACGCACTGATTGCATCGATTGTGCCAGCAACATTTGCAATTTTTTTCAATCTTTGCCGGAGATACTCGTACTCAACAACAGCAGCGACGACGCAACGTTCATGTCCATTTAAACCCATTTATAGTTTAACTATTTTGTTGTTTTACTTTTAAGTAAAGTGAGTATATAGTTGTTGCAGCTATTGCCATTGCTTCAGTTACTGCCACTATCGATATGGCATAACAAATTGTATGAATATGCAATATCATAAAAAGGAGGCAAAACTTTTTGAGATAAGATGCACATGCGTCATGCATACAAATTCGTTGAGTGTCGATTGTAGATTGTTATAAATGTACGTGCATCCATGTGTGTGTACAAAGTATTACAAGTATTCTATGTCTGTTGCAGTTGCATGTAGTACGTGAACAGTGGAGAATGGAGTGTAGTGTTGGCAGTGATGTTGATTATTTTCACATTTAAATAAGATTTTAGAAGTACCTACGTATATATTGGATTACAGGTACCTATCTAGGTACATAAAAATAAAAATATTGTAAGTAGTTAAAGATAGGTATATGTAAACTTAATACACAGCACGAAAAACATAAATAAATACTTTATTTTTATAAATTTTTAAAGTAAAACTCTTACAGGCGTTTCAAGCATTAAACAGAATTGTGGCATATCGACGAATTTACGTGGCGTAAAAAAGCTGTCACCATAAAAACGACAAGTCGACGTAAAATCATCGACAGCTGCAATTCCATCTCCATCTTCCATCTCATAGGATCATGAGCGCTTTAAATGTGACACCGTTTTTACGCCGCGTAAATTCGTCGATATCCCGCAATTCTGTTTATAACTTAAGGTATGTTTAAAAGCACAGAATCGACAGTATCAGTATCATTATTGATATACATTAGGCCAATAAAGTGAAGACTTCAACCTTGATATCTTGACGCCTTAGCTTCATACACTTTTGAATTAGAAAACATAAAGTTTTAGTGTTATTTCAATTAAATAAATTTTTTAAATTTATTCGCAGTGTATCCTTACTCCCAGTTCAAGCCAGAAGTAAAAAAAAAACCGATTTTAATAATTTTCATTTTCATTTGACATGCATGTGGTCGAACGTTTCGGTCTTTTAGATTAGCCTACACCAGCATTCCGCATACATATGCACATATCCCTGTTGCACTCCATTTAGTTGTAGACAACAAGTTTGTTGTTTTTACACATACATACATACGTCTACAAAATAGCTACAAACTAAAGTAGATACAAGTATAAAAATGGATGTTTCCTCGCCACTTGAACGCGCACGCACTAAAGTTTAATTCGATTTCTTCGATAGCATAAAAATAATAATAATAAAGAATATAAACGTAAAAGTTCCAGAGCAAAAAAAAAAACCAAAAGAATAAAATTAATATTTATGTAGCTATCCATACATACAAACATACATAATATGTACTATGTGTGCTTATAGTAGACTCATCTCTACATTGAGTGTGTGTATGTGTGAATCGAAAGACATACAAGTCTTTTACACTTATTTTTAATGGAATCAGCCTTAGCTCTAGTGTCTCAGAGTTGCATCTCTCAGTTCGTACTAGTTACATACATACAAATAGTCAGCCAAGTAGAGGAGATCTTCTTAAGTGATGGTACGCGTAGAAGGTTAAGTGGTTATCAACATCAGCACTTGGCGCTCTTTTATTTTTATTTTTTCATCATTTTCTGTTCCAACAACTGCTGACTCTGCTCGACTGACTTGTTGTCTTGGCCGCAAGTGTTTGCCAACTTCAAAGACCATGTGTCTCCAATCTGTTTATTACATTTTCATACTCTTGTAATAAATGTAATAATATTTTCTCAGTATGTACTTCATATTTTTTCATTATCGTTATTATTTGTAATTTATTTTCTGACATGCTTTTTTTCTCTTTTTTTTTGTTGCTTTTTTGCGGTGTGGTTCAAGTAATGAGAGTAAACCGCACGCCGCAAAAAAATTTACCTAAAAATGGAACGAATAAGGTGTATGTACCCATATGCATGTTGTAGACTGTATTGTATGCATGTACGATGACTACGTACTTGTGCTTTTGTACCTTTTCATAATTTGCTTATGATCGATAGCATGTATAATAGGAATGTAAATTGAGAAATGACTATTTTCGTAGAGCAGAGCATCATAATTGGATAAAGTATTGATAAATTGTTAAGAATATTTATTAAAAAATTATTAGCAAAATATGCATAGGTATACTCGCATATTGTAAACAGTATATTTCGAAAATTACTTTGGGCTATTCTGCAAAAATATTAACGTTCCACATTTACATTTATAACTTATGAGGCGTGGTATTGTCAGGGACTCTGAAATGTAATGATTGTTTGGTAAAAAAGTAATTCAATGAAATTGTAACTTCAAAGAGAATTGCGTGAAAAGCTTTTGGCAATTTTTGTTAATTTACATGGATTGTTTCATCAAGTGACTTTGCTTGGCATAGAAGTAAAGGTTATTCATCATATGGGAAAACCCTAATTTTTCATGAGAATTTAATTATGAAAATTTTTATCACTTTATTGTAGAAAATGTTCCTCACGTGATTTTTCTTAGGCTTTTAAATATAAATGTAAAAATCCGACAAGTTTGTTCCATCAAAAGTCAATATCATATACATATGTACATATTTACTTACATTGCAGCAAACTTCAATACAATAATTGAAATTGTGTTACGAGCACTTCAGCTAGGAAATTTTGGATAGATATTTGGAAAGGGAAGAACTTATTTATGTTTTAATTAATGCTTCTATGCTTCTAAGTATCCAAGCCTTAGTAGATCCGCATATCCGAGTGCGGTCTGGATCAGGATACAAATCCAAATTGGCCATATCCATTTATGTATGTTGTGGTTGTTGAAATAAATCAAAAGTTACTGGCAACAAAATAGCATCGTTACCCTCATTTAATCTACAAGATATGATACAAAAACTGTCGTGATAGAGAAAGACAACTTTTCATTAACAGTTTCAGTTTTTTGATATAATCTAAAGAAAAGTTGGGCCCCGTTTTTTAAAACAAAGCCACATATTTTATATGTGGACTTTAAAATATCTTTTAACTTCTTAAGCGGTTATATACGTTTTGGTACGGGAAACTTATGGCATAATTGTGATTTTTTTTTGGACTATTTGAAATAGTTTATTTGAAACTAGCATAACAGGTATACATAGTACATATTCTTACGAAAAAAAGAGTGGTCGGATATGAAAACATATTGAAAATTGTAGAAGTTGTAGCTCTTGTCCTGATGCGCGCTTTTTCTGCAGAGTCTGGCGGTGACCACGATTGAATGCCAACAACTCAACTGTAATCAAAAAGACAAAAAATTTCCAGTTGTGCACTACAGCGCCGAGTACTTGAACGAAAAATTTTGAAAAAACAACCTTTTTCTCATACGGAAACCATGATGCAAAAAAAAAAGTCCATTTTTTGAGTCTCAAAAATGTATTTAAAAAAAATTAGTTAAGACAAATACAATACTGCACATGAAAAAATTATCGTTCAAGTACTCCGTATTGTAACTAGGAAAAAAATTTAAAAAAAAAATTGATGAATTGGTCAAGTAGTTTTTGAGATATCGCGGTCACCGCAAAGGCATTTTTCAAAAAACATCATTTTTCAAAAAAATCACGTTTAAAGTTTTGAGTGCACTTTATTCATGAACAGTAGCGCGCTACAAATCGAGTTGCTACTTACGATCTACTGCTCGGATTGACTTAAAATTTTGAACATAAACTCTTGAAAGTATGTTTGTTCGAAATAAGTCATAAACATTTTTTCGATTTTTTGACTCATGAAAACGTATAAAACCCCTTAAAATGCTCAAAATCTCAGCTTCTTTTACTTAATTTTGAAAAATATTTGACAAATTCAAATAAAAAAAGTGGTGACAAAAAAAGAAGAAAAAAATCAAAATATGTAGACTCGAGTTATTTGAGTTTCGAAGATACTTCAGATCAATCCAAACAGGGGGGTTACTCTGTAGTTCGATTCGAAAGAAAATTTACTCGAATTCGAACGATTGGTACTCGAGAAAACATTTTCGGATAATATTAGTTCGATGTTCGATGAATTTCATTTTGTGCCTTTTCGGATCGAATTTGGCTTTCGAATAGAACTGCCTTTCGAGTAACCCCCCCCCCCCCCCCGTATTTGAAACTCTAATTTAGATCCATCATTATTGCAACAATTTTCTTTGTTTACTTAAACAAAACTGTGTATTCATGAGCTTAGCATTAGTTAGTATCAAGATACGAACGATCTCATACAAAACTATGATTCAATTCAAAATCCTTTGATACCCAGGACTTCGATTTTTTCCAGTTATAACAGTTACGACGATATATATTTTTCAGTGAAGCAAACAACTTGTAGAAGACGGATATTGAAATTTTGTAGCTATTTATATAATCATTAAATTACATAAGTAAGTACTGATTATGCCATTCACAAATTTAATCTTTCAACAATTGTCCTCAAATAATTTCAATGCGATAATTTATTTTTTAATGAGATTTAGCTCGAAAGCAGACGAAAAGCTTGTAATAACTTTAAATGCATAGTTTGTGACTTTCTCCTTCTACAAGTTTCAAAAACTTTTTAGTGGGTTATTTTTGGTTATTATATTTTTAGTAATTTTTTGTTGTTATTTGTGTAGATATGCTTTATTATTATTATTATTATTATTATTATTATTAAAAGTGGTTGTTGCTATTGCTGTTGATATTGTCATAACAATACAAAATTGTCATAAACATAAGAAAGCATTCATTGGAAACATTATGAAATACATAAGTTGGTATATGTCTAAGTAAATATGATTTCGGAGTTCTTGCATTCGTAATTCTTTCAAATTCAATATTTTTATTTTATTTTTTGTTGACTTTGACCGCCAAAGAAAATAACCATTTGAAAATAATGTAATTTCACTTTCGTTTAAGAAATATGTACATATGTACGTATGCCCTAATGTGTTATTGAAATTTGTAATAGTTTTAAATTTTCGAAATGTAAAGTAAAAATTTGTGTCATATGTAATTAACTTTTAAATGGGCGATGTATCTCTGAAGTTACAACCAGATGTCATACTCTATTTAACTAAGTTTTTGTGACATGGCACATAGAAACCGTATTATAATACTGAAAGAGCATGTCGGCATTTCAAGATCAAAGGAGGCAGTAATTAATGGATAACACTGTACAACAGCTAAATTGTGTCAGTTTTTCTGCAATATTTTTCGGCAGCAAATCGATAACAAAATCAGTACATCTGGCTATCCTAGTCAGGAATCCAAAAGAAACAAATTTTAAAGGGGGAAAAATTAAAACCTCCCCCTTTGGAAATGCCTGAATCCGCTAGTATATGACACTAAAGAGCAAATTTCGAATTTCTGCATTCGTGAATAAAATGTTTGCATATAATATCGGCTCAAAAAAAAAAAAAAAAAAAAACAGTTAAGGTGTTTTTAAGGTTAAAGTTTTTTTTTTTAATTGGCTTATTTAATTATTTTCCAATTACATTTTATTTTTTTTTTACTAAACTAATTACTAAAACCAGTAGAAAAACAAAAATGCTTTCATTCAGATTAATGTCCTGAAATACTCATATATAGGTACATATTTTTGTAGGAAGACAAAATCTTAAGTGCTTGCCATATTTACTTTATTACATTATTCGTTACAAACAACCACAAATTGTAGCTAACAATCAGAAACCAATTCACTTGTATCCATCCATCCAATCAACACAAATCAGCATCAGCAGCAGCAAACACATGCACACACTCACCCCAGAGTCAAAGTCACCAGCAATAAGCTGCAGCCAACTACTAGCAACCAACCACTAACCAAAGTCAACTATGTTTGTTTGTATGTAGCTCATGATGTGGTTACATACATACAAAAAGAATAACCTCCACACGCGCTCCATTACAACTCAAATTATAAATTGTAGGTTTTATTGTATTTGATGTTTGAAGCAACAACAACGTCAACAACAACAACACAAACAATACAGCAAATTATCAGCAACATTACATAGGCGAGCAAGTTAAATTGCAAAAAACGAAGGCTAAAGGATTGTTTCGACTTTGTGAAAGGGCAAAAATACAAAGATAAATATGTAAACGTACGCACGAATGTACATACATAGTAAAAGTAAACGTTGCACGCGTGCGTCCCTTTAATAATGCAACAATAATAACCACAACAACAAAATAGTAAATATCAGCTATGAACATAACGTAATGGAACTGAAACTGAACTGAGATATTTCTGTTGTACCGATCATCAATACACACACAGCGCTCGCTCACATCATCAACGTTAACTTACAACGGATACGCACTTTCCGATTTCTAGATGAGTAAAATTTTCAGATAAATACCTTTTTTTTTGCCAGGCTAACTACCCGTGTACCTACTATGCATACACTAGCTACTAAACTACCTACCTAGTTGCAGTGTTCGGTATGTTGTATACGTAAAGGAAATATCACAAGTTCAAATCATCATCATGTAGACTTAAATCTGAAATCAAGAACAAGTTGTATGTGTGTGTGTATACCAACTATGATGAGGAGCTTCATGTACTTTTAATACATGTAGTATGTAGTCATATAGAAAGAATCAAAGCAACAACATAATTATACATTATACGTAGGTAGTACGTTTTAGTTATTGTTGTTTCAATTGCAGCAACATCAAAAGTGGCAACATACAGCAGCAATATTAACAGGCAAGCAAGCAGGCAACATCCAACAGGCTGCCAGGCAGGCTGGCAGCATGCAATCACAGTCACCAGCAACAGTACAACAAAACATCAGTGGCGGTGGCAACATTAATGAAGAGGCTGTGTCTGTCGCTTTGTAAGGAACAAAAAAGAGTAAAAACTAAACTAATGCAAAGCGAAGTAAACGAACGAGCGAGCGAGCGAACGTCGAACAACTTTGTGAAGGCACGTACAAGTTTTTAAAGCTTGTTTAACATTGATTAAGTTAGGAGCTGATTACGATATTTAAGAAATTATATATATGGGACGTTTCACGTCAACCGGTACAAAATTCAGCGCAATGAAACGTAACGTAAACATTTATTCTTTCGAAGTGAACATTGCCTTTTGAAAAATTCAATATGGCGGATGCAAATGGCGCTTAAGATTTGAAAATAAAAAACATGATTCATCTCATCAAATCTTGCATAAAAATTGTAGAACATGACAAGGTGATTTAAAAATTACTTTTTAATTTTTTCGTGCGAGTTTCTGAAGTTTTTTTTTTTTTCTATGATTTTTGATATTTTTTGAAGTTAGGAAAAAATCCTAACGCTTTTAAGCATTTCTGATGTTTACGAGAAACTTCTTTCATTGTAATCGTGGGTTCAAAGGTTGGCTGATTAGATCAGCAAATAAGAAAAAATTTACTTTTAATTTAACTCTCCAATAAATTTTCTGGTAGTAATTTTCAGTTTAATTTGTCAGGTTTTGTTTGTTTAATTTTTATCATTTCTGTGTTAAAAAGGAATAGCAGCCGAGTTTGATATCGTTGATTACTGAAACTATAGCACTATTTCCATATATACAGTTCCAAAAATTTTCAAAAATTCTAAATTCATATATGTAAAATATATGAAAAAATATTTTCCTTCTTAAGTTGAGTTAAGTTGTCCTTTTTACTACAGATTCATTATTATAATTTTACTGAATTTTGGATTGGTGTGAAACGTCCCATATATATATGGATATATATATATATATGTATACATTACAAATGCAGAAAGAAAAATTTATAATTATTAAAAAAAAAAAAAAAAAAAATAACGCGAGCATAGCCAACAAACAGGAAAATTGCAATTATTGCAATTACGCCGACAGGATGTGATGACCACTAAAATTGCCGATAAAAAATATAATTTTAGCATATATTAATATTATACATACATATGTACACTGGCATGTACATATATATATGCACAATAAATGTATTTACATCCTCAAAGATCTATCCCGCTCGGAAAATCATTTACGTATTTTATGACCAAACGATTACTGTTGTCTACAAAATATTTTGAGTGTCCATATTTCTGTCTCTAACTTGACGCACAATACTCAACTTTTGAGTTGGTCCTACTTATTGTCACCTGTGTAGTTTTTTTTATGTGATTTAAAAAAAAGATCGTGGTCAGAAATAATCAATAACACTGTACAACAAAATGAGACTTTGAAACAGTGTCTGAACTGTGGTCAAATTTTTCGGCTGTATTCTTGGCCGCTAATAACGAATCTGTAAAATTTTTTTTTTCGGGTATGGTCAGGTTTCGTGTATATTGGTAGATCTTTGTTTTTCAAATTTTTTTTTGGAAAAAGTGCAACCATGGGTTTTTCAAATTTTTAATTTTCTCTTTTTAATGCAATTTCTTCGCACGTCTACATCACCTAATGTTCATATTATTTTACAATTTTAATTAGGAAAGAATAAACTATAAACTAAAATAAACTATGCAATAAATAAAAACCATTTTCCACTATTTCATTGTTATGTAAATATATTTCACAACCGTTTTTGATATAGAAATTATGTGTTGTATACTTTTGGGCTTAAAGTAAAATATAGTAAAATATAAACACACACTTATAAACTCACACATACTGTGAAACCTCACACGACACCGACGTGACATTTGATTTTAATTTCTATCAATTCACTCCACTATAAATTTTCCTTCAGCCTAGAGTAAATATATTATGACATCAAAAATTATCACTCGCTTCAGACCGGAACAAAATGACCAAATGGGCACATGGTATAAAAAATGTAAATAGCATTGGTTTTGATTTCAGGTTCTCGAAATACTTTATTTATCTTAATTTTTTATGTATGTACATTTTATATAGTTACTTACATAATTATTATCAATATTTACAATACATATATATGCAAGGTATTCACATATTCTAAGACTTTAAGAATGCCGACATCAAATTTCACTTAGATTAAAATTTATATATGTATCTTTCAAGTTTTCCATGAAAATTCCTGCGAAATGTATTTGCTTCTTCACATACTCGTATAATATATTATTGCTTTAAAATGTATAAAAAGCAAGAAATATGTACAAACTAAGTAAGACGGTCATTGCTTTCTTGGTATATTATAATTTCAAGATAACATTCACTAAAGATTTTGTGCATTTATGTACATACATAAGTATGTAGTTATATTTATTTTGTAATCACTGTCACTCTTCGGTTCGGTTTGGTTCAGTCGCAAATAAATGCGTTAAAGCTTATCGCATGTTTTGGCGGAAGAAGTCGACTCTTTGTCATTTGTAAAATATAATAATAAAAAATGTTACTTGCATTATCTTATCACTTTGTAAGCACTTTCCAAGTTGCAATAGTGATTTATGTATTTATTAATATATTTAATATTTAAGTAATGATAATTAAAACAAAGCTCATTGTAGAGCAGAAATGTTTGTTTTTATTTTCTTTTAAATTGGAACACATTTACATGTACTTAGTTTTATAAATACAATTGTACAAATATTTATTGTTATTTCTAGTTATTGTTAATTTTTGTAGTTGATAAAATGAGCGCTTGAGATAAGCATTAATGAAGATAGAAATAAAGGCAGAAAAATATTAATAATTAAAATAACGTGGGCAACAGTCAATCTCATACAAAGTAGGGCAAAGATAGCTAGCTGCTGACAGCTATGCTTTTATCAAACTCCTCTATTCTTAACTAGATATTATATTAAAAATTGATGAAAGAAAAAACTTGTCTTTCTAAGTCATATGGTGAACATGATGCGGCAGGTGGAAGGGTCAAGAAAACTAACCATATGGTTTTCAAACAACAGCTACAGATTATGTAATTTTCTATAATATAAATGCAAATAGCCACTCTATCTATCGCCCCTAGTTTAGTAAAATAACTAAAAATCATCTATGAACTAAACGACTCGTTTAGTTACTACTTCAAATTTCGCCTAGAAAGCGGATTCACCGACTCAATGCCGCATTCTCTTTTCATTTTTTTATATGACGTTATTTCGCACTCTCAAACTGAGAGCGTCAGAACACAACTTAATTTTAATTTTCGATCGGCACAGTTTTATTTGAATAAATAAAAATGGCAATTTTCAATAATGGCAACATTTAAAGGAAAATTGAAGAGGAGAACAAAACCCCATCCGAACGCAGTTGCCAAGAGGATTCGGAATTTACTACGTTTTTGGCCAAATTTTACTCCGCCCCTCCGCTTGAGCTAAAATCCATATTTAAATTTTTAAATGTACTATGGAAATTTTGGTTTTGCTACGTTTTTTTCTATTATTTACGACGAATATCGTATTATCCCAAGACGCGAAGCCTAGTAGTCGCTATATCGTATATACACACTCGCTCTGCGAGAGATGAAAATTATTATGCAACACTCGGTCGATGAATCTGTTTTTAATATCTGCAAATATGTAAATAAAAGTTGTTAAATAACATTATTCTTTTACTGGTTCGTTATACTGGTTGAAAATTACCAACTTTCCTTTTAAGTTATAGGTTAAATTATTTTAAACATAACCTAAAAGAGCAACAAATTACGTAGTTGATTATATTCAACGATTTATTCCTTCTTGAAGTTAATGCGAATGTTGGAAAAAATGTCTATAAATTTTATAGGTCGTTGGGCTGGTATTGTAAACAAATCCCTTTACTGTTATACATATTTTGGCTAAAGGAAAGAAATAATATATCCAAAACTACTTAAACGTACTTTTTGTCGCTCAGTGTAATTTTACCTCAGTAAGTACTTAAAATAAAATTGAAACAAATTTCGCATTTGTTCTGAAATTTTCTTTTATTTGTTTCATTTTGAGGGATTGGCAACAGAAGTAAATTAATAATGTAACTCAATTTGTTTTTATACCTGTTTACACCCAATGGGAAACCATGTAGTACTCGAAAAATAATTTGAATTCGGCATTATATGTGTATTATATTAAGTAGATGATGTCATAGCGAAAGAAAATCTTTCCTTTGCTTTACCCACTAGACAGCCTGCGAACTCATTTACAGGCAAGAAAACTTGCCTAGTATTCCTTTAATATTTTGGGAATCATTTTGATTGAAGAATTCAACGATTGACCTTAGTATATGTATATAACCTACTTTCCCGCTGGGTGCATATGTATATATGTAAAAATGTGTGTGTATAAATACGTAACTTTATGTACATATCACGACACTAACATTTGGCATGGTATGTAGATACCTTATTCATACTCATAAGTACATATGTACATACATAGGTATGTATATCTGAATGAATAAGTACGAGAGGTTCGGTCCATTTAAAAACCAGTCATGCCGATCAAAAAATCAAAAACAACTTAACGATCAAACGTCATTTACTTTTTTATAACGAATTTAAACACTAAATACAACAATATCAAGAACAGAAAACAGCAACAACAAAAGCGACATTAAAAATAAAATGAGGCATTTTATAAAGGACCTTGACAAGTATTTTGTTATTTGTATTCATTACATTTAAAGTTAAATAAATACTTGACAAATTTATTCCGACAAGTTTCTGCTAATCAATTCCAATATTAATAAAAATGATTGTATGTGTATTTAACTACCAATACATCTACTCATACGTGACAAATGTATCAGTATTTGTGGATCTGTAGATGTGTGCTTCACTGTATTCACATTTGTTATATTATTTTTATTATGTATTTAGCTACTTGCAAAGTGTTAAGTGTTTTCATTTATTTCTATCTAATTTATTGATATAATTTATTCGCTTATTTAATGAAAAGTTTGTTCACATTTTATTAATAATTTTTGTTACGTGTAAAATTCTTTAATTGATTAGTGAGTTTATTCGTATTTGTACTAGTACTTAATGTTTGAAAATGTGATATTTTAATTAATACCTATCTTGTAAGTGTTGCAACTTACTTTATCTTATAGTTATACTAAAAACGTTGAAAAAATAAAAAAACAACGTTCGTAGCTAACCTCAATTTTTTTTCTCATTGTCGTTCATCGTCGACGTTTGTTACGTATCTAGTAGTAGATATACATATATTTATATTTTCAACACTTTTTTTTCGTTTTTTATTGCTTTTTCTTCATTTACTTATTTGCGCATTAATTGAACATTTCATTTAACAACTTCATAATTGAATTAGCACCTGCATTTGTTTAAAAAAAATTAAAAAAATATTATTATTCACAATAGTAAAAATATTTTAAAGAAAACCGAGAACTAAGTATTTCTATTTTATGAAATAAAAAAGGAACAAACTGGAAGTAAATATGAATGTAAAAGATGAGTTTCCCAAATATTCTACTATACTCCAAGGGTTTTTTTTGCTGAATCTGATCTGTTGATATTCTATTTTTTATTCAAATTGAATAAAATAAAAAATTAATTGATTATGTCTGGGGAAACTTTATTGCCTGATCGTTCCAATTCCAATTAAATTCAAAAATATTTTGTAAATTTGTAACTGCAACACCCTAATGCATAGTATCCAAGTTGCTACAGCACAGTGCTACCTTTGTAATTACCTTTGAGATTATTAAAGGAAACTCTTTGTTTTTAATGAGACGACTGTTTATGTACTCTTTAAACTTATACATATGTACGTGAGCTATTCAACCATTCAGTCATATCATTAAATATTTGCAGTAATCATAATATTTCAATAATTTGTTTATACTTCAAGGAAAAAAAAAGACGGCGAAACAAAAATAAACAATTCACTGTGGGTAAGTCAGTGAAAATTTCTGTGTGTGGCCACAAACGCTCACCTTAATTGGCAAAATAAAACGGAAGTTGTTTGCTTATATTTATTCCAAAATAAGCGTGTAAAACAAGTAGAGAATGAGTTGAAATGAGAAAGAAAGATTGATTTTTGTTCGGTCTAGGCCGACTTTCATATGCCAAACCAGAAATTTCAGGATAAGAAAATAAAAACTACTTGAATGCTGAGAATCGACAATTTGTTCGTTTTGGTGTTTGGGCACCTGATAAAATTTATATTGGTTGTATCAAAACAATAGGTGCTGCCAATCTATCGCCATGCTGCTGTCTCGTGATGCTGTCGATAGGTCTTTGGATTAGAAAAGCAATACATTTTTGAATAGTTCTCGTTTGCTAATTTCCAGAGTGCATATTTGCACATGGTGTGTGGTCAATTTTTCAACGATTTTAATGCGCTGATAGCTAACTGGTCAGGTTTCTGAAAAAAGTGGGGTTCTTTTTGTTGCCATTTTCATGACGTTGTTGTGGATCAATTCCTCCTCAATTTCAATGCCTTGCAATTCTATTACGGGATTTTAATTTGTAGTTTATCAACATTTTCGCTTTCGAATTTCATCTCCAATTAATATTTAATGCATTCATTGTTTTAGCTCCTGACTCTATATAGTTATTGGTCATGGTTTCCTCAGTATTCATTATATACACTGATTCACATCTCAAGCTTTTTGGTAAATGGACAATGGTCAAATATTTATTCAATTTTATTTCAAAATATTTACTTCTTCTATTTTTAAAAAGACGACCTCATTTTGTTAGCACTTTTAAACAATATGAATACAAAAAAGAAATATAAAATATATGGCAATAAATATTTGCCCGAACTTTGACTTCGAGAAAAAAAAAATTAAATTATAATTCAATATAAGTAAAAAACTTTAAATGAATTACTGCGAAGAGTTTTGTTATTCAATACATTGTTGCTTAAATTTTTTTATAATATTTAATTAATATAAAATAGCATGTCAAAAGTTGATGAAGTTATAATCTACTTGTACATATATCATTCTGAAAGGAAGACACGAAAAAAGATTTGATGACATTTGTTAGGTACACTGGAAAAAAATATAATTTTTTTTTGCTACATGCTAAATTATTCAAAATTTAAATTCTTTGTTCTAGCTAACGATGTCAATCTGAAACTGAACGCATTTACAATACAGAAAACAAAAAACAAAGCAAGCAAACAGATATCAACAAAACAAACAAAAAGCAGAAAAAGCTTTCAGAAAATGTTACTGAATACTCTTTTTATTGTTTGTGTATTGGCATGCAAAATAAATCACAAAAAGATGAATTGTTTCCAAAACTAAAAAGTTTTACATACATGCAAAAAAAAAGAAACAAAATTGAGAAAGGAAAGAAACCTTCTTTAAAAAAAATTAACGAAAAATTATATTCATCTCAGAATTTAAGGTGTGTCATTTCAGTTTTTTTTCGCCTTTTTTTAAGATGGGTATTGTTTACACTCAACGAAAAAAGGAACTTTTTCATATACCATAGCAAAAAAACAAAACCAAAACCGCATATACGCATGCAAATTAATTCAGTGTAAATAAATATTTGTGTATACATATAAATTTGTTTGCTTTTTTTTGTACTGAAAGTGTGGAATTTGTTATTTTTATTTTTTTTTTTTAATTTCTTAACTTTGCGACTGACGCCAAGCACATTTAAATTCTGAAAGATAAAAATGCTAAAAGAAAAAATGACAAAAAATACTTTGCGAAAGTTGATATTCTTTAAAATACTAAAATACATACACTCGTACACAAGACATGCAAAGTAAGGTTATAAATATGATGATGATTGTGAGCTTACCTCAGAAAAATGTGTAAATATACATACGTACAAATTATAACTACACACGAGAAGTATTTAAGTGAGAGTCTATCTTCTTCTTATCTTTTCTGAAATGTTTGTATATTTATCTTCCAAGTGCTTGAAAGTTTTTAATGCGCACTTTTACGCATTTCTACATGCTGTTTATACATTTAAGAAGAAAAAAAAGGAAAAAACAGAAAATATCTGAATTTGTATACCATATATTTATTAATTTTAATGCTTCGGCATTATTGTTTTGCCGTATTTTTTGGGTGTGCTATAAATTTGTAACGCACAAAACATTAAATTCGTTACATCTTCAACAGAAGTTTATCCTCCTGGTGAAAACGCGTGCAACCACGATTTTTTGTATCGACTTTCAAAGGAAATTAAGTGAAGACTTTATGAAAATTTATTGATACTGGAATTAATTTTGTAAAATATTTTTAGTGGATTTGGAATAATATTTAAGAAAGGATGTCAAAGAATTTAAAGTGTGTCAATATACATTGCTTACCATATTTTAGTAGAGTGGCAAACGAATTGCATTCTATAACAATTTGTCTCTATATCAGGAACTGGTTAGAAAATATCTAGTCTTGTAAAAAATATTTTTTAATTCTATTCTTTTTTTTCATAAATGTCAGAAATATGAAGAGATCAAATCTGGAATTTTAGTTACACTATGCGACTAAATATGATTTGTTGTTTTTGACATGGGGTTTGAATTCGGATTCAAAAACTGAAGGTGATACTGAGCAATCTAGGTTAGCAACTGTTTTTAATATGAAGATTTCGTCCTGAAAATAAGTTTGAAAATTAATTAAATTATACCCAGAAAATTAATTAAAAATAGAATGGATTTTCGCGTCCTTGTAAATTCATACTTATTTGAAATGTATTAAACAACAGTGGTTGATTAGAGAAGAGGTTGAGCTTACGAAAAGAGGAAAAATGGAGATTATGATTGAGTAGTGAAAACGAGAGGCATATGATTTTCTTAAAAATGTTATTGATAACACTGTAAAACAGAGTCTTGATTTTAAATTCAATTTAAGAAATAGGAAAGAAAAATTCATAGCCCCCTATTCCACCTCTCCACCACTATCTCTTTTTTTGCTATTCATATAAGTAAAGTGGGTAGAAAAAATTGATTCGTGTTGGAGTAGTTTTCTATGGAGTTTTCACCGCAAAACTTGAGAAAAAATCATCTTAAATTAAAGAAAGAAAAAAGTTTCGTCAGGTAATTAATAAATGGCTGGTGAATTAAACGTTTTTGAAAAAATTATTATGGAAACGTGGTCAAAGCGTTTTAGGCCATAGACGTACCTAGTTATGATTTAGCTAATAGAAGTCTAACTCTGGGTGGTGTATAAAATTGCGTATGCCAAAGAGCTGTGTTTTTCTTCAAATATTATACCCAGATTTTTGGCTTAATTAAATTGTGAATTTTTAGCAAATGTCGTCATCGGAAATGGAAATTTATTTTATTCTTTTAATTTGTGCAAATTTCCGCTTGATCGATTGAACGGCTCTTGAGAAAACAAAGTTTTGGGAAAATAAAACCCTCTTCCTCCTTTTGGGCCATATTTATATTTAATTTCTTGTATTGTAATTATGGATATTTTTTCCAAAGATAATAATAATAATAATAGAGACTCATTCGGAATTAACAAATCTCATATATTTTGACCGTTGCTCATGAAATTTTTTTTTTATGGTAATTAATTTCCGCTATAATGATTCAGTAACAAATTACACCGAAGACACATATTGACTGCTGTCTTAATTTTTTTAAAGAATGTTCAAGGTGGTGAGCTGATTAAAATACATACATAATAAAGTAAATACGTATATTATTTTGAAGCCCTTCAACATTGACATTCGACCGGACCATTTCTAGAGATTACACAATTACTGAACTTCCCTTTCAATAGATCAATTGTTTGACCAGCTGTTGGCATGTGGCACCATCTTGTTGGAATCATATATTACTGATCACAAGTTAATCCAATTCTGGTTAAAAAAAAGTCTTCCCACTTGGCACTATAGCGAATTCCATTGACCGTAACATGGCGATCATTTTCATCGACAAAAAAATAGGTTCCAATTTCACCTCCAGCTTGAAATCTACACCCCACTGTCACATTTGGAATTTGCAATGGAGTCTCTTGAAGCACATGTGGATTTGGTGGTGTCCAATAATGCATATTTTTTGTATTGACAAAGCCATTAAGGCAAAAATTAGCTTCATCGATGAAGATGATTTTTCTATGAAATTCGGGATTTTCTTCAAATTTTTGCAGAGCCCAAGCGGATAAGTTTTGGCGCATAAAATATAATCTTGTAACGGTGTGGGCCAAGATTTTTACGCAAAATTCACCATAATGTGGACTGATAGATTCCCAATTCCTGTGAATGATGTGGAATCGACTGATTTGGCTCATTTTGAATTGAAGCACTTAAGCTGTGGTTATATTGCGAGTATGCTTGGCGAACACCATGAAATTGTTGTTGGACCGAACACAAAGAGAGAGTCTTTACTCACTCTCACACCGAACACGCTATGCTTGGTGTATTGTACACCGAGCACGCCAAGTACTCAGGATGGCAATGAGTTATTTTACAAAACAGTATCATTACATATAATATAGTATTAAACAGAGGAGAGCAACTCACCAACGAGCTGAATGTAACCACCTCAACAGCGTACTGGAGAAAATGTTTTGTGTTCGTCGAACACCGAGCACCAATATAACCAGCACTTAATGCTGCGATAGTGCGTTGTCTCACTTGCACAGGAACATTCAATAGTTAATATGTTGAGTTGAATTTATCCACTGTAGCACGCGCAGCCTGTCTGGTGGGACTATTATTACTTCTTAATCTTAATCTTTAAGTAGCGACTCAGAATTTCGGTAGTAATTTTTAATAATTTCCAAATGTTGTTCGTTCGTGAATTTTACCATCATAAAAATGTAAATCCTGAATGACGGTTTAACATTGCCAGATCACCAAAATTTTGTTTGTGTTTTAATACAACATTTTTATATCCGTATTGAAAACTTCTTTATATGGAATTCGGAAGGATTCCGCATCTTCTTGCTGATTTTCTTTGTTTGTATTATATCGTTCGTCTACGTATCAAGTTTGCCTCAGTGATTTTCATCACAGAACGCTTATCCTATTCAATCTTTTGCATTGGCTACAGAAATGCTTAAAATTCGTTTAATATTGAATTGCCTCATTTGACTTCGGATAACATCTGAGCAGAGCATAGTAAAGCGTTGAAATGACTATCAGCCATAAAAATTTGATTGCTTCTATCGTTATATTATGATCTGATTTGAACCGTGCCCAATAAGCAATTTCGGTACACAATAGACGACAATACACGCTGCATATGAAACTTTTCAGCTATTAATTAAAACTGAGGCACAGAGTTATACAGTTTCAAAGATTCGGTTACCGAATTTGAACTAAGCGTTCAAATTAGTTCGGATTTTAGTGAATCTGATAGTTTTTTAATAGATAGCATTTTAATCTGATGCACTATAAAAGGAACTAGTTCACTAAAGACAATTGTACTCACTCAAGTGAACTACACTCCCAACTCTAGCGATTCATTCAGGTTGGATGTAATGATCAAACATCTACAAAACATGTTTAACCACCGACCTTCTTAGGAAAAAATAATTCATAGAATTCTCAGTATTTGCTGGGCAAATATAATCTCAAAAATGGATATACTTCGAAAATTTATTAACCTACCTATAGAAATGCTTATATCGAAATAATTTTATGAATGCTCATATAAACCTTCCATAGCGATGTTAAAGCGTGAATCAAATAAAACTTCTTGAGACTTTTATATCAAATTATAAAAATTAAATAAAGAAATCGTAATAAATTTTTAAGCGGTCAAAACAATTACTCAGTTAACAAATGATTTATGATTCATCATTGAATTTTGTAGATTCTTGTGGTGTTTGTTGCTTATCAAAATGTTAATTTCCTTTCAACATATAAATTGTAGTTGTGTTGTTTTCCTTCCACAGTCAAAAAAATTTCTTATCTGAAAGAAAAAATTTAAAAAAAGAACTGTGCAATTACGATAAGAAACGACCTTCTCAAGAACATTTAAAGCTTTTGCAAATATTTTTATTATTATTTTTTATTTAAGCATTTGAATAAACTAAAAAAAAAAACTAATAATTTTTGTTTATCTTAATTTATTTTCAGGTAAACAAATGTCATAGAATTTTGATTATTATGTAAGTGATAAAGGTATATTTAATAATAAAAAAGTACTTTTTAATTTAATTAAGTAAGTAAAAGTTTGCCAAAGGTGGCCAACCTGCAGCAACCTGATATATGACCAGCTATTAGAAACATACAAATGTAATTATTTTGGGAGGGTTTAATAACCTTCTTTTCTTTTATCTAACTCCAAAAAATCCAAATTTCACTTTTCAATTAATACAAAACAAAAAAAAAAACAAAAAAATCAATGTTTCACACTTTCTCGCAAGTTCATTAGTTTTTTATTTTAACTTCAATACGTGTACAAAAAGCAGAAATTAAAAAAAAAAAGAGTTAACAATAATTAATAAAACTACAAATTGCGCAAAACTGAACAAAAAAAAACTAAATATAAAACTAAAAGATAAACGTATAACTAAAAAACTTAATTGATTATTGTAATGTCCGTGCCAGAGTAACTGCCACAACAATAACAGCGTCAAAAAGAAAAAGAGTAAAATTTACCAACAGTAATTATCGTGAAAAAAATAAACAAACATACATATATACAAATATTTTGTGTAAATATACATCTTGACTAAAAATAAAAGTTGTAGAATTTCAAATACATACAAGTAAATCGCGATTTGATTTTAATTTTCTTTCAACAAATAAACCGAAATTAATATAATAAATAATACATAAATATTTTAAATCGTTATTGCTGTTGATTAGCACTGGCGTAACTAGGACTCAGCGGGAATATGAAAAATCTTATGAAAAAGAATTTATTAGAATTAAATTGATTGCCGAGCTTTTCTCTTTGTACCTCTTTATTATATGGAAGTTTTACGGGCATCGCCATTTTTTATTGGCAATCTTGTTATAAAACATAATTTAAGCACAAAATTCGGGCATGAATCGGTTAAAATTAGAAAACGGTAGACTTTTTGGGGAATTTTTTTTTAAAACTATATTTTATAACAAAATTGCTAGAGATGTTATAAGTATCTAATGGAAAAACAACAATCCAAGATGGCGGCTGTAGAAGGCATTTCCAAATAGTCCACTTTTGGTGGTTGGATAATAAAGATAAAAACATAAACTGAAACAAAATTTGTTTGCTAGACTTTTTTTATACTCTGAACTACAAAAAAGTGAAATTATCCCCTTCCCCTTTTTTCCAGAATCTTCTTTTTCCAAAAATCGAAAAAAAAAACACATATTTTTACTTGGAATCGCTCTAGTAAAAAAAAAGAGTAGAGGGAATATTCCAATTTTAGAAATTTTATTTATAGCCATGATGACAACGAATCAAACGCATTTTGGTTTTTTCAGTCAGTTTAGTTGAACTCGAGATATCAGTCCGTATCAAAAACGTCAATTGGATAAAAACGTGTTTTTTTTTAAAATAAATTTTTATGTTTAAAAATCGAAAAATTTATTTTTTCAAGCAAATTACTTTTAGTCAATCACCCTTGGTGTCTGTCAACCTCTTTAGATGCTCTGATTGGGTCTTTTTCATGCTCTACGTGCTTAGAATGTTCTCCGTTCCATCTGTTGGCTTGAGCTATGCAAGTTTCGTCGATTTTCAACGTCCGAAAATGTATTTTTTGGCAATTTTGATGGAAAAAAGTATGCTGGTTACGGATCAGATGTAAGTTTTCCAAAATTTAAAATGGCAGATCCAATATGGCGAAATTTTTTTCAAAAATTGATTTGATTAACTTTCAAGTTACCTCGTTACCGGAGGGTTTTAAAGTCGCTGATTACGAATCTGACATTAGATTTTGAAAATTGAAAATGGCGGATCCAACACAATGGAAAAAATTTAAAAAAATAGATTCGATTCGCTTGAAACTCGTTACTAGGAAATTTTTGGGGTCACTGATTACGAATTTAATATCAGATTTGTATTCAGCGACACTGAAAACCTCCCCACAGAGCAGTCCGTCACGACCTTCATAATGAACTTCCAGAAATCCAGAAATTCGTCCAAGACTTTTCAACTCCACCAACAATCAGGAGCTTAAAAATGCCCTGAGTTACATCCACAAGCACTCCGTCCTGCACGCAATGGCGAACTACAAACCCAATCATGTGCTCCTCCCTGTATATGCAGTTCTGAGCGCTAACTGCCAGGAGGCTCACGTGCCACACTCTCACAACTTCGCTCGGGAGTGGGTCCAGGGCCCTTAAGTGCTACCTCTCGATGGTCAATCGTGACGTAGTAAACGCATGCGATAAGTGCGGTAACAGTCCGCATAACATGCCGCATATATTTCAATGCCCGGCTGATCCAACCGCTCTTACACTATAATCGCTGTGGACAGAACCGGTAACGGTCGCTAATATCCTAGGACTGGACTTAAGTGCACCAATCTAATCCTTGAGTTTGTTTTTTATTTCTATTTTTTCTATCAAATGCAACTTGCCCTACAGCCGCTACAACAACAATCCCCGAATGACCAGTTTCAAGCGAATCCAATGAACTTGAAAAATAGTCGGCCATATTGGATACGTCATTTTAAGTTTTGAAAACTTGAGTATTCTTGAAACTATAAGGAACTCAAAAATCCAAAAAAAAAAACTCGATGTTCTTAAAATTTTTAACTGGAATGTCCAGTTTTTGAAAAGCCAACTATGCATAGCTTAGACAAAAAACACATTCCAGGTTACGCTCGAATATTAATGGTTTAATTTTCGCTGTTCTTGTTTTTTCAGCTACATCAATATTATTCTCTATTGCATAATCAGCTATTGTATGATTCTCTAAGAAACAGTGATCTCTACTCTGTATGACTTCCAACCTGTTCCTCGTCCCCTCTCCTCCTTGAATCTAGCGACTGAAGTTACTGCTTGTTCTTAAAGTAACAATTAACAGAAAATGAAATTTTTCGTTTAACAAAACACATTAAAGGCAATATCCATCCACACTTTTAAGTTCATTGGGAGTTGGTAGTTTGCTAATAATTCAACAACAACAATGACAAGAGGGAACAACAATAACTATAGCAATAACAATAATACAACAATATTTTGCGAAAAACAAATTTGAGAAAAGCATTTTTATTTTTTATTTTAAATTCATTGTATTACATAGTAAAATAAAACCTGTCAGTGATTGCCATAAGCCATAAGCTATCATTAATCTTGATCGATCACAGAAGCGAAAATTTCATGTATTCGTGTATATGTATGTGTATGTGTATACGCGAATATATTAGTATAGCCGGCTCTTGATTGCTCATCAACGTGATTACGATGACGCACATTGTATTTACTGGAAATCAAAATAGCTTTATATTTTTGGTGTATTATTTTTGGGATTTTTAATGCTGATGATGATAGCTTATGATAGACGAATGATAATATTTATCAGTGATATTTGTCGCTTCTGTTGGCCATAACTTATGGGCGCTTATTGAGTTTGATTGCTGGTTGTTTGTTGTGCAGAGTTCTGGATTTATGTCTATTTTGTTTGTGGCATTACCGTCGATATTACACTTTTATCTCATACTATGTAGTTTTAGGGGTTTTGAATTAATAACATCAAAAGTAGTTTTGCTTCGTTCTATTATTTTTTTTCGATTATTTCTTTTACGAGAAGGAAGCATAAATCGCCTATAGCCAGAGCCATCTGTGTGAGACTTCGACATACAAAAACACCTCGCCGTTCAGATGGCTAGCCTTCCTGGGACGCCGACTGTGTCTCAATCGTTAGTTAATTAGTAAAACTGTCAATGACCATTTTCTCCATTTTTTCTTAATTATACCCTCAAGATCGTGTGTAAGGTAGCCGTACTGTATGAGCTTGCTGCTCGTTGATGATGCTACGCTCTATTAGCTGTGCAGTAGTAATTGCCATCCTAATTACTCCAATTGCTACCAAGCTCTACTGCTGACTATGTAAAACCTAGTTCTGCTACTGACTTAAGGCCGCACTTCATACAACGCGTTCTGTTCTTTCACTCATTTGTCATGATTCATAAAACACGTAGAACAGTTGTAAACATCTTAATTTTTAACGCACAGAAAGCGTAGAACGCTTAGTATGAAGTTTGAGTTTAACATACCTCTAGAATTAACCCTTAAGTACCCAAGCGTGTCTCTAGACCGCCTTCATCAAAACGAGTTGTAATTGCCACAATTTACAGTAGGTAAAATTTATCATTTTGCTTTGGGATTTCCCAAGTTAAAGACTAAAATAAATAAAATAGCAGAAAGCTAAAATTTTTAATGTAAAATATTTAATTACTTACATAAAACAAATTGATAAAAAGCTCATTCAACAAAAATTACTTTTAGGCTTTCGACCTTTATAAAACTACGCCCTTTAATTTTTTAGGGTTTCGAGAGAGGACTTACGCTTTTTGCACCAATATTAGTGAATTCCAATTTTTTGGGAACGAGAGGTTTAAACATTGATCAGAAATATTTAGCACGCCATGTCTGGCTACCAGTTATAATGACCAATCCAATATTCTAAAATCTATGTGGATTAATTTGATATCAATTTGCATAATTCTGGGCCATTCCGAAATAATTCTTGGGTATTTTTAGATCAATTTGGAATGTCCTGTAATCAATTTGGTGTACTCTGAAATAAATTTGAAATATACTGAAATCAATTTGGAATATTTTAAAATTATTTTGTTTTTTATGAAACCAATTGATTTCAGAATAACCTATTTGGAATATTTTGAAATCAATTTAAAATATTCCGAAATAAATATGGAAGCATTTGAAATTCTATTTTAACCCTTAAATACCCACTGGTCACTGCAGTGACCAACCACTTTAGCGGCTGCCTGTGCCGCCATTTTACGTTCGCCATTTAAAATAAATATCTGATTTTACTGACAAAAGATTTCTTTATCAATACGTACAAATAATAGTGCTAAAATGACAACTGTCGCATAGTTACAGTTATTTTTAACTCGGAAAGCACGTTTGGCAAAAATTTTGAACCATATACACAAAATAAGGTTTTTTATTTTCGAATTTTTGTATAACAAATATATTGCCGGGTTAAAAAATTTGTGTCAAACGGTATGGGATAACACTAAATAATTGTTTTTAAAAATTATTGCTCATGTACTTTAACTTATTCTCCAGATAATCCCCAAAGGGTACTACTGTGGCCAACTATGTAAATCGAAATTACGGCACTTTAAACTAATTTATTTGAAAACTCGTAGAACAAACGTTACTCGGAATCCCAAATACTACCTCTAAGTATGTTTTTAATTTGAATCAGACGTATTGGGCGTTTAAGGGTTAAAGTATTCTGAATTCTAATTGAAATTATCCTGAAATATATTGGAATGAACTATAATAAATTTGAAGTATTCTGCATTAAATTTGGAGAATTCTGAAACTATTTTATGCTAGGTAAAGAAAGTATTCAAAAACGTATTTGGAAGTATTCTCAAATCAAATATATTGAAATAAATTCAGAAGAAAGTTTGGTAATTTCGATATGAATTAAATGTGGGATCTTCTGAAATCAATGTGAAACAATCTGAATTACATTTGAAATGAGTGTGGTTGAGTATTCTCACATGTCTAATCATTTCACTTAATCTGACCTGCCTTTGGCTGATTTGACCTGCTCATGTCTACTTGACATGCATTCCAATCCAGTAAGAAAAAATTGGATTTTTGCGAGGGAAAAAAATAATGACGTTTCAATTTTCTGTAGTGATTATACGACAATTGCTCAGGTGCACATATTTTGTATAAAGCCGACTGAAATACGTAACGAACTTTTGGCAGCCCTATTCCATTTTTCATTTTATTTGTGTAGAAAACAAACAGAATTATAGTTTGTGAGGTATTTTATAAATTGTAGTTTTTCATTGAGTATCCTTTTTAATAAATATTTTCTTCTTGGCTCAAAGAGATCCAACCTGGTTTTCCAGCCTCAACTTGCTTTTTAGGCGTGCTTTCTTAGACCTGCTTTTTACCGAAAAATAAACAGTTACGTTACCTTTCACAGTACAAATATACATACATACATACACACATTACGTATTTTATACCCCGTAATCTTTCACATCAATTTCAATCAAAACAATTTAAGAGAAAGAAAGAAAAACATAACTGATTTTCGATTTCATTAAAGTTTCTGAAATATTATGAAAGTTTTAAGCAATTTAATTAACTTTTTTCATACATACTTATCAAACATATCAAAAAACAAACTTGAAAACAAGTGTACGTCAGTGTACCTTGCTATACTACACTTGTAAATGAATTTAAAATTTATTTCCTAAAATCGACATTAATCAGTAAATTTAATTAGTTTTGCTAAAGCTGCATACATGTTTGTATTTAGATACATAATCGTACATACAACAAACTTGTTTGCTAACATGACTTCATGCAAGAAGAAGCTTTCATTTCACAAATAGCAATACACAAAAACGTACGAAATAAAAAAGTGGTCAAACTTAAACAAACGTTGCTGACGATGAATCATCAAACAACAAAGATGAAGACGATGATTAGTTTCAATGGCAGCAATAGCAGAAAATATCATCAGCAACAAGTTTAGTAAAATTATCTAGCAGTACACGCTTCGGCAGCAATAGCAGAAGTAGCATCAGTAATAGTAGAAGTAGTATTGGCAACAATAACAACGGAAGAGCCTCAAACAATATGAACAGCAAGCACAAAAACGCTGAGCTTGCTCACAATTGAACGCATTCACAACTGCGTGAGTGAGTGAGTGATCGAGCGAGCGTATGCAATGCGACAATGCACTATAGGAAATTTTACCCAATTTCCTGGCCAAAATTCTAAAAATGGAGTTATCGATATGAAACTGGGTTCAGAAGTTTTTTAGATGATAGGGACGCCCTCACATGAAAATAAGATTGCCACGCCCACTTATTCTATAAGGGTGTGATATGAAGTGCTATAAAATTTGTAATGAGATAGCGAAAAAAATGTGAGGAATCAGCTCAGCAAAACGATTTTTGGCATGAGCCACTCTTAGATCGTGAAAAAGAAAAAAATATGAAAATGGGCGTGATCGATCAACTGCCACGCCCATCTCCCATACAACAGAAAAATTAAAATGGCTCTAAAATCCGTTTCAGTCAAGATATCAAAATAAAAATCATAAAAAACAGTTTTGACTGTTTCAACATTTTGGTTTGTTTCTCTTAAAAACTTTCAACCTGTTAATAGTTTTCCGTCAATATGCATTTAGTGTTTTGTTAATAAAAATTGGATCCACAGCTATCCGCAGCCAATTTTTTTTGTTGTTTTGCTAAGAAATTATTTATTTTACATTTTTATATACTAGAATGCATCGTACCGCTTCACAAGATAGACCAATCTTGAAAAATTTGGTTTCAAAACACCAAATTCTTTTCCAAAAAATATTGTTTTCTTTTTTTTTAATTTGTGAAATGCGTTCTTCATATATGAGTGTAATATATATAACACTCTCATATAAAAAAAATACTTTTAAGACTATAATTATAGTTAAACAGCAAAAGCTTCCGAAAAATGCTTCAAAATGCATGCTAGCACTTTGTGTTTAGCATTCATTAACTTTGACAGCTTACCCACAATTAATTGACTAATTAATGAACTAATTCCTCCAATTTTTTTTAATATGCTAATGAAATATTTATGAATAGAAATTAAGAAAGAAATTTCTAATGTCGACGTGTCAAAAAATAAGATTTTTGGTATTCGGTAGTTGTCTGAGAAAAAATGGAATTTTTCAAAAAATCGCAAAAAATCGCAGAGCGAAACGTAGTAATCTAACACATAACTGAATGTCCTAAATAATCCTCAAGCAAACCCAAGCAATTTTTTAAAAGTCTAAATAAACTTCCACTTTAAAATTGCACCATTTCAGTATAAGGTCACTTCAATAATATGGATTTATTTACCATAACTAATAAATTGACCAAATTTTTATAATTGATAAATGATCTGCTTACTATCATTATTTGTCTCTAGTTTTTATTTTTTTAAATTATAATTTTATTTTAAAATAAACGTACTTAAACTTTGCACACAATTTATTACTCTCAAATGTTATTTGCTAACTTATTGAGAAGCAACATATTTTACAGCTGCTCGAGCAACGGTAAATCGATTTACATAAAAGCAAAACTTACACTTATATGCTTTGTTGGCTTTATGAAAAAAAAAAATTATTTCGGACAGGTCGAAAAAATGAATCTTGGCCAGCGAATTGGGTAAAATTTCCTATAGTGCAACGCATTGAAATGTAATTTTCTGCTCGAGCGCTATGTCTATAGCGAAACAACAATAATAATCGGAGAGCTGTCAAGTCTATGTGACGTCAAATCAAATGTCAAATATTGTTGTTGTTGAGCAATAGAAAATGCAGCAAAAAAAAGAAGTCGAAAAGTAATAAAGAAAATAAGAATGAAATCCTTAAAAGTCATGCATGTGCATAATAATGACAAAGGCAACGTCAATTTAGTAGCAACTGCTGCTAATTCTCTGTTGATGGGTTCGGACGATTGAGTGCAGGAATGAGAGAGAGCGAGCGAGAAAGAGAGTCGCAGAGAACAAGTGACAGGCAATGGCAAAAGATTTGCTGCTATAAAAGGTAACTGGTTTAATGGACAACTTTTTTTACGTTTTCAATTATGATCATCGTTTTTGTTGCCATGAACAGCAACAACATCACCATCACTGTCACTGTCACAATATCACAGATGATCACTCACTTCTGCCGCGTACACACTGAATCAAAAAGAAAAAAATATATATGTAAGAAACAACGAAGATGAATAAAAAAAAAGATCGCGATCGTGTTCAACTCACAGTGCGCTCCCTCAAGTCCAAACCGGCAATGGCAGCAACTGCACCAGCACCAGCACATTCCTGCAAAGTGCAAATTGTGCACGATGTTGTTGCAAAGGAATTCACTTTTCAATGCAACGTTGTATGTGTATATGTGAGTATGTGTTTATTTGCAACAGCATTTTATCGTAAGTGAAATGCTGTTGCTGTTTATATTGCTGCTATTTCTAACGATAAATGTACCGCTTTGCCGGACATAATGGGTGTGTGCTGCGCTCATATGCACTCGTAGTTGTTGTCGCTGTTGTGGTAAAGAATTATGTTGCACTTTAACACATGAACAGCAACAACAACGGCGATAACAAAAACCTGTTGCTGTTGCGGTTGTTGTTTACTTGCGCATGTGCAAATTGCAACAGCAACATCAGTAGTAGGGATGTCAATCTTGGGATTGACTTTAACATTAGACTCAAAACTCCTGGGATTGAAAAGAAAAAAATCACGGGATTTTCGATATTCGTATGTATTTAAACAAACTTATTTGAACTCAAATTTTAATTTTATTGAAGTGAAACTTCTTTTCTCTTGTCCTAGAGTAAAACCAACCGGATGTGACGTCGCGCGTAAGTTTGCAATGCAATATAATTTTGTCGAGCAATGTGCATGAGGGGCTAAATATCAATATTCCGTAACTGAATTCACGAACAAACGATTAATAAATAGTTTTAATTCAATATAAAATATTAATTACACACACACACACGTCTATGGCAGAAAGAATAATGTGTAGCGTCGCCATCTTAAGGTTTATGACAGTTATACATTTCACATACAGATGGTGCAAATGTCCAAGGACTTACATGAAGATGTCGCACACAAAAAGAGTTCGTCTACAATTGTCATCGAAGTTACCGGTACAGAGTTGCAATTTTTGTTCTAGAATTAATCCCAAAAAATTGGTTGTGTATTAACGAACACAAGACAGAAGTGAAACTTCTTGTGAACTAAACGAAAAACAAGCAAATAACAAACAAATGAAATTAAAAAACACAAGCCAAACATGCCAGTGGAGTCTGGCATGTCTAGGCGAATAAGTGTCACAGCCAGATATACCACCAGTTGCCAGTATTTTGCCCACTGTTCTTGATGCCTGTGGACAAGAAAGATAGTTTTAGCTTGACTCCTGCAGAGCCGCATAGTATTTCGTGAGGCAATCTAACAGGAAATCAGCGGAAATTTTTCTGAAACTGAGAAGAAAAGACCTGAGATTACTGGTCGGTGTCATCACAAAACACAACACTTATGGTCAGCCAATGAATGACATGGGCGTCATCACCGATCCCACCTACCAATCGTGCCTTGTGGACGACGATACTACGGAACATTACCTTTGTAGCTGTCCGGCGTTTGCGAGAATCGGATTAAAGCAGTGGAGTAGTGATGGCTTGAGTATGTGTAACATCCATTCTTTTTGTCTTCCTAAGCTTCTAAGGTTCATTAAAGAAACTAATGCCTGGTTTTCATTATGACAAATTCAATCAAATTTGCCAGTATGCTGGCAAACTTCATATAGAAAATTCTCTCTTTGACAGGGAATATGACATAGTGAAAACCAAGCATAAGAAGTTTGGGTTCTTCTTTCCTGTCATTCTACTCTCCCATACTGGCTCTATCCCGGGTATAGTACAATGGTCCTTGAGACTGAGTGCTTTGGTTTAATCCAGCCCACTCTCAACTCTATGATTTGTAAAAGTGCGCCACTCTAATGAAATAAACATTAATTTATTTTATATCTTGAATCTTATCAATAATTTAGCTTTTTTTATTACATTTGATGAATCTATTAATCCCCGGGTTAATTCCGAAACTTGAATCCCGAAAAGTGTTTCGAGATCGACATCCCTAATCAGTAGTGTTGGCGATTATTGCTGTAGCAGTTTTTTGAATTGTTTTGAACAATTTGAGCCAACTTGAAAGCTGCTGCTAGTTTCGGATGAGCTCAAACTGGTGTATCTGTATGTATGAAGGTATTTTTATGTTTTACATGGACATGGCTTATACTCTGTTTGCGGATACATTGTAGTTATCTTGATTTACTGTTAGTTTGGGGAAATTATTCACGCTTATATGTGCGGCATTTGAGTATACATAAATACATATATGTATGTATATGTGGATGAGATGCTGGTAGCTACATTCATACCACATACATACTTGGATTTACGTTGTACTAACATTAAAGTTAGAAATGGCCATTATTTTGGAAGTCATTCTGGTTTGCATAATTCGAAAATTTTTTTTTTGGTCAATTAAACATTACTCGGCACTACAGTGAAATTGAAGTTTTCAAGTAACCTAGTGCAAGTTGTAGGTTTAGTCAAATAACAAAAAAACTGCAATCTCAAAAATCAGGATTTAGAATCAAAAAACCGATTTTTTAGGGGTCTCACCATATTTTTGCTTATAACTTTGGTATGGTTTAGCTGAATTTTTTTATATATCACATAAAAAACAGAGTACTAGCGCTAAATACCTAACAGTTCTCCTTTGGGTTTCTTTGTGCTTTGAATCCGAATCGGGTTGCAGAGGATTTCGAGAAATCTAAACCAAAGGGCGCGAAAATTACGCTTTTGGACATTGATCAGTGGTCTCATATAGCATTTGTTTTGTCCAAGTAGCTACCGCAATTGCATTGATTTCGAATAAAATAAAATAGCAAAAAATTTTAAAAGTTTAATGGATGGTTCTGAAACGATCGTCTGATCTGCTAGTTCTATGAACTTTTTGAAATTCTTCTGTCATCATTGTTTATTTAAAGCCTAACAATTGAATTTAATTAAATTTTTACTAAAAAATGTCTAATTTTTTTAGGCTTCATTCTTTTTTTTTTGTTTTCCATTTGTTGTACTTAATATTTTTGATTTTTTTTATAATGTATTCCTCTAATTTCATAAGACTTAAGTTTGTCAGTTAATGTAATTTCATCTTAAGGTAGCCAGTTTTTCTTCATTGCAATTATTTTTTCGCTTTTTTTTGTTTTACCAATTTTAATTTTCATCTTCGAAGTGCATTAGAACTCGTTGTGTGCTCAACGGATTCTGCTGCATGTTCATGTATGTAGAAAAAAAAGTTTCGCCTAATATGGTATGATTTTTATAAAGCTTGTAAAACAACTTCTTACCAAAAATAAAAATCTTGTGTGTTTATGTATGTGTGAAAGCGATTATGAAATATTTTAACACGTTTGGCAACTTATGAAATTTAATGGATTCCCATTTTTCCGAAATTTTTGTTGGTTTTTTATTTTTTTAAGTTTTTTTTTCATTTATATCGTAGATACTGATGTAATGTAATTTTGGGTTAATGATAATAAAATGATTTTAAATTAATTTTGAATGCTATGTTTTTATGGTGAAAAATGTGAGTTAAGTTTTATGAATCGATTGCAAATGTTCCAACGGCAGCTAAGTTCTCCTTCTTCTTTAAAAAATTACCTAAAAAATATTTCTAAATGAATCTTGGTAAATATTTGCAAATTGAATTTCATAAGTTTTTCACTTTCTCTAAGAATGATTTTTACAACTTGACTGGAACTACTCCAGTAAGCTTCTTGAAATTTTTAAATTTTCCCCTGAACGTTTAAGTTCTTGTTTTGGAAGAATTAGAAGTGAAAATGTTTCCAATATCATTCCAGCACGTAACGAGACTAATTCAAATTATAATAATTCAATTTTAATGTATATATAAATTTAAAACATTTAAATACAAATTTAATTGTTAAAAAGTGAAACTTTCACATTAAAAAAAAAGAAGTAAAATACATGGTAGCTCAAAAAAAAAAGAAAAATTTTGCAAAAATGCTACTAAAAATATTATAAATATATTTCATTTCTTTATTTTTAAGTTTTGTATTTCAATTGAAGCACGTAATTGAAATTTCACTTCCACTACAATTTTTAACAAAAGCAAATTAATTTTTTAAATGATATACTCGTATGTGTTTGTAACTTGTACAATTTCTGGGTTACCCGTTAACAGTAGTCACTACTACAGGTAGAAAGTGCATTTCCTCTTTTGTATTAGTTCTGAAAAAAAAACAAAAAAAAAAAGTTAAAACAGGTAAATTGTTAAAAAGATATAAAACAAATACAAATTATGCAAATAAAATGAATGGAATGAGACAACAGGCCAAAAACGAAAAAAAAATTTATCAGCTATTTATTTCTTCAAAATTCTGTTACTTAGCTATTTTTAGTTTTTGCATAATAATAAAACTGAAATTTAAGATTTTGATAAAGAGGAAAAAACAAAATTCAAATATAAAAACAAGTTTGAGTTTTCGATGATGGCAACTTACCCTACCTCACTTTAAATTTAAAGACCATACTTAGAATTGGTAAACGGATGTGCTAAGGATTGAGGAAGGAAAATATATATAATAACGTTTGGTCTGAACTAAAGAAAATTTAACCACTGGGAACACAAGTTGTCTACTTCAGTTATTAAACGTCGCCATAACCAAACCTAACGAAAGGCATAGGTAACATAAATCCCAGATTTTTTTTATATTCCACAATAAATTCTAAAATGCCCTGGGATAAAGTGAAATGTTTATATACAAGGGAGGGTCAATAAGCCCCTGAAAATTTAACTAAGGAACATTCTTTCCGGCAAAAGAAAAAGCGGTAGTTAGTTAGAAAAAGCATTTTATTTTTTAGCTGATACACTTCGTTCAATGTTTCTCCAATTTTTTGATGCCCTGCAAATAATACGATTTTTCGAGGCCCTCAAAATATGCATTTTAGACTGTACCAGAAAAAAAAAATTGAGCCGCACATCTTCGAATCCAATTTATTTTTGCAAGGTAATTTTGAAAAAAATTGTTTTTGTTTTTTTTTTCCTTTTTAAATTTTTCGTTATATCTTCAGCATTTACAGTCGGATTTTAAAGTATGATATATCGATGTTTTTGTCTCAGGGAGACCAATTTTTTTTTGCTCCAGAAGTCATTGACCTGAAGTATCCCGTTGAAGTATTTACCCATCAGATTCAGTTTTTTCCACCCTAATGAACCACCCTAATGTCAGAAAATTAAAATTCCTAAATAGTCATTAAACTTTTGCTAAGGAAGTTTTTCGATATTTCCAGCAGAAGTATTTAAAAAAAAATTTTTATTGTTTTTTACCGAACGTAGGGGTCGCCTTTTTATATTCGTCATATCTTCTGCAATTATAGTTGGATCTTAAAGTATGATATATCGTCTGTATATATATATGTATACATATATATATCAGACTGGCGATCTAATCACTAAATTTTGACTGCACTATAGTTTTTAGTGGGTATAAAAACTAACTACCACTAAACCTTTAGTGGTAGTGGAAATAAAATCCCACTGTCACTAAAACTTTAGAGTTAGTGGAAATAAAAATCAACTACCACTAAATATTTAGTGGTAGTGGAAGTAAAATACCACTGTTACTAAACCTTTACTGTTAGTGGAAATAAAAATTAACTACAACTAAACATTTAGTGGTAGTGCAAATAAGAAACAACTACCACCAAACCTTTAGTGATAGTGGAAATAAGATCCCACTGTCACTACTAACCACCCACTACCACTAACCATTTGGTGGTAAGTCTTGAGAGTTTAATTGAAGGGCAAATTGAAATGCATTGTAAAAGAATGTATAAATGTTTGAATTAATGAATACATTAATCTTTTCTTATACTAAATAATTTGTAGAAAGTTCAATTTCAATGAAAAAAATATATATTTTTCATTTTCTATAAATTGTTTACCATATTGCGGTGTTATTAATGATTATTTTTCTATTATATACAAAGTTATGTATTAATCAAGTGGGTTAGCACAAAAACATGGAGCAAATAGAAAATGGAGTTGATCACATTAGTCTATGAAAGATATTTGAAAAAAAAAACAACAGTTTGCAGTGGACATCGTCATCTAAAATCTAAAAAGCCGTAAATACACAAATTTTCAATATCGACGTTCCTGGAAAATTTTAAACCTCTACGCCCAAAAATAACGGTTTTACTAAGGAACTCCAAAAGACCGTAACTACAAGTACATACCACTAAAAGTTAAGTGGTAGTTTATTTTTATTTCCACTACCACTACAGGTTTAGTGGTAGTGAAATTTGATACCCACTGCCACTAAACGTTCAGTGGTAATGGAGCCTTACTCCCATTGGCACTAAAAGTAGTGAAGAGCGAAATTTATTCACTAAATCCCCAGTCTGATATATATACGTCTCAAAGAGACCAACTTTTGTGCTTCAAAAGTCATTGACCTCAAGTACCCCCTTCTAGTACTTACCCATCATATCTCAACTTCTACAACATTGATTAAAAAAATAAAAGTAATAAAAAATAATGGAAATTTTAATCGATCATATTTCGACGTGATTCAAGTTGGTTATATTTCTGGCGGCTGTCAAAATGTGGCCCATGCGTTGTTCATCGGTGACCGCCATGGCAGATTCATGTTCTACATGAAAAAACGCTCGGTGTTTTGAGAATGGCATGGATTTTATCAAAGATAACTATAAAATTAAGCTATTTTCCTTGTGGTTACCTGGTGATTCGATTATTTCTTTTGAATATTGTAATGCTTCCAGCTGTTCTTGCGTATAGAACTGCAAGAATGGCTGCTCAGTAAATTTGTATTTGTGTCATATGGTTTGAGCCGTTCATACTAGAGAATGCGATAAGAGATTAGCTTGCGTGAAGCCCGGTGCTATAAGCACATCGCTGGCTAACAACAGCTTCTCGAATCCATACATAAAAGGAGAGCTCATGAAGTCATTGTGCAAGTGTGGGTGGTCAGCACTTACATATATAGAATAGCTAGAAATCTCAAACACTCTTTCGCACGCGTTCACGTTCACGCGTCAAAACAAGAACAGTGTATACAGGCACAGGCAAATCAGACGATCTTTTAGCTCTTATAGGTCTTTCAACATCCTATATAAGTAACTAATTTTTGAAATCATAATTGTCCTTATCAGTTTCTCCTAAGGTCTTAACGGTGAATTGAATAAAACCGGTGGAATAATTTATTATTTCAAAGTTTTTGTACGTTGTTTTCACACCAATCTTCCATCTCCACTCTGTACCCTCTTTTTAGGGATTTGTTGTAGAAGTTCTTCCTCTATTTTTCATTTACTAAATTATTACCTACTTTTAAAAATTATGTTCATATTTGTTTTCTTATTTTCTAAAATTCGCGTTTAGCAAATGAATTAGCTTTATTTTCATTTCTGTTGGCAATTCAGTTGTCAATTGCCAAAGAAGTGTATGGAAACAGCTATAGCTATAAATATATCCCCAAAACTTGAACGCTGCTGCCGCCATTGCCATTTTTGCACAATACAATCCCAAAAGAGCAGAGGGGAGAGCAGAGAAAAAGAGGGTTGGGAAAAAGTTTTCAATGAAGCAGCACTCATAACGGTTTTCTTTAATGACAAATAAAGAGCGACAATTGGCTTCAATTTAAAATAGAGGAGAGAAGAATGAAGATAAAACTCAGGAACAAAGATAAAACCTCACAAAAAGATAAAACCTCAAGAAAGAAAACCATAAAGCAAAATAAATAAACAAATTCGTTTTTCTGTTATTTTTCTGCTGCTTCTTTTTTCTTTCGCTTTTTTTTTTGTCATGCACATGTACGTAAATAAAGTTTTGGTTAGGAAAGGTAAAGAAACAGTTTAAAGCTGTTTTTCTTAAGCGTTGTTCAATTTTTGTTGAAGTTGATGTTGTTGTTATTTCCGTAGTAGTGCGTGTGTGTGTGTGTGTTTTTTTTTGTTTCTAGGTGACTAGGCCAACGTTAGCCCAAAATCACACACATAAATGGATACAAAAACCATAATTTTTTATTTTCGATTTTTTAATTAAAAATTGTAAATTATTTGGTGCTTTTTTAAAATTTTATTAAATCAATATTTTGCAATAGTTCATAATAATTTTTTTAATAATGAAAAATTGTAAATTGTTCGTTTTTTTTAATTAAAATATTGCAATAGTTTTTATTTGTTGTTTTTTCTTTTTGTTTACTTTAACCCTGAATATTTTCTTTCAGCAAGATTATTTATTTTTATTAATAATATGACAACAAATGTACCTACTCTGTCTGCTTGGAGGCTTGTAGGAAGATGTGCTAATTTAACATCATTCATAATTGGTATGATTATTGTAGCCAACTGTAGGTGTGTGTGCGCAAAAGCGCATGCGCACTTGACATTGAAATTGTGTTGTTAGTATTGCACGCTCCTTCCCTCTTCTCTATTCGGTGCCTATATTTAATTTCAATCGCTGAGGTATTTACCTGTAATTAAAGTATAACCGCCTAATTTGAAATTACCATAGCCGTATTTTTCATCGAATTGGCGAATTGGTTATTTCTATTTCAATTTGGTTGACCGTGAATAATTTATTTCCAACACATTTGATTGTATTATCAATAGAATTATTATATTAATCTCACTAATTCGTTGTTAAATGCATTGTTGACCTTATTAATTATTGTATTAGTTCTTTTTTTCATATGGATGAAAATAGGAAGCCTGTTTTGAATATTATTCAATGAAATATCTACTATTTGCATTTACCATTTTGAATGAATATGTATTTGTAGTAGTTACTTGCAAAAAATATTTTTTATGCCATAAGAAAATAGAAAAATTGTTAAAAAAATGAGCACACGTAGATTTTAGCTTTGCGACTTCATTTAAAGTGGCAGTCGATTAAAAATCTAATTTGAAAAGCGGCAAAACAGAAAAAGGACAAATAGGGAAAAGAAACTTATTTCCTTCTTTTTATGGTACAACAACCCATGGAGGATCTAGACCGAGCTATTCGAATTCACACACGTTGTTTGATTTATATTTGTACACGAATGGAAAAGACGCACAGTTTTAAGTCGAATTCGCAAGGCGAAGTGAAAAGTTCTTCTGAATTAGGAGGCCAAGTCTGTAGCCTCTCTTTAGAACCAAAACAAACTAGCTCATCAAATATGCTAGTTCTTCAACTAGTTTATGCAATATCTAGTTTTTACTCAAGCTAAAGGTTTGTGCGGCTTCCATGTCGTTTTTGGAAAGCCCCGTTTTCTTCTTGAGGATTCGCGATTTTATCCGCTATCAACATAAATGTTCTGTTAAAAATGAAAACATGAAATTGCTCTTCAGAATCGTGAGACTTGCCGCTAATGCAGTGTTGTTGGACGACCCTCGGTTACCCTCTGGCTAAATGTTTCCATTTCGATTTTCTCTATGTTATATTGACAACATTAATATATTTCAATAATGTTTAAAAGGATAAATCAAAAATCTATGCTTATCACATTTATGATGACTAGGTTCGTGCTGGTAGTAGGCTTCATAGGGAATTGTGGGTACCATCGACCTCAGTGGTTGTTCTGCTACTATTTTTATTGCATCATAGATCATGTTCTGTCTGTTTAATTACACAGCCCAACAGCATTTTTGCAACATAATAGCCATCCTATAATCCGGAAAGAACATGTTGTATAAACCAGTTTAGTAAAATGAACTTATAGTCCAGCTTGTCTCAGATTTTCTTTATTGTGGATCAAAGTTTTTATTTTTTGGTCGACGGGTGCTGAATACTAAGTGCATTAAGTGTTATAAATTGATGTCTGAGATAAATCTTATCGGCGAAGTTTTATAGTAGAATTTTACGAGGATCATTTCTGTAGGGCATGGTAACCTTTTAGTTCCTCTTTTTATGGGACAATTTGACACAAAAACATTTGCCACTAGACTTTCATCTGGGAGGTTCGGGTTCGATTCCCGTCTTCGTCTGGTGGTTAATTTTCATAACTTTCTTATATTCACTATCAATATGAAGTGTATGAGAATTATAAAATAGTGTACAAGGACACACATTGGTTGGTAATGGCAAAACCACCAAGCCGATAAAAAATTGCCACACCGCCGTTCGGAATCGGCGTTAAACTGTAGGTCCAACTATGTGGTATCACAATGGGTCGTTCAGGCCTAAGTGTGTCTCTCGACAGCCACTCCAACCTAACCTAACCAAATTTTGCAACAAATGATAGACGTATTACACAATTACTGCCAAGCATGGGATCTGCAAATAAACACTGATAAGTCACAAGTAATAGTGGTGCGTTAAAATAGAGGACAGTAAACGAAGGAAGAAAAGTGGAAGTTAGATGGAGTTAATCTAGATGTAGTAAGGAAATATAAGTATTTAGGTGTAATTATCTCTGAAAATATGCAGTTTACCAAACACTTACAATAGAGATCAAAGCACGAGTGGAACTACTAGAACTAAACTGTTCCTCTCACCGGCGCAACCAGGACGATAATTGCACGCTTTGCAATATGAGGGACCGCGAGGACACAGTACATTTCCTTGTAGTATGTCCTAAACTAAAAGAGCTTAGACTTATTTATTTCAATAGGCCAACCCTAACGCTACAAGATTGCATCGAAATGCTAAATGGGACAAGAAAAATACCTAATCAATGCAATGCAGTACAAGCGGAAAATAATATCAGGCAACTTTTAAATAATTATTATGGATATTCACTAGGGTGGCCCTTATATTTCAACTTCCTAAAAGTTTAGCTCCCAGATCCCTATCTTGTTTCAATCAATAAAGAAACAAGCTGTGCAAAATTTGAGCTCAATCGGACAACTGCGAGGCGACCCTCATCGACCATGAAGTTGTACATTGCCGCCCGGAAAGTAATTTTTCAGATAAATCAATTTTTTGTTCTTGGATTTCTTGAACAACCCCTTTCTATGAACAATGATTTTTATGATTACCCAGAATTTTTAGAGTTAAAAATGATTTATGCTTTCAAGATAAACCTTTCTCAAGACCAGTTTAAGTTATCTCATAAGGGGAAGAACTCTTAAAAAGAATTTGTATTTTTCTTACTCGGGTGTACGTTTGAGCCTAGTTTCTGTAACCAGATGGAATTAAAGCACCTGATCATTACTTTTTGTTTATGCGTACATTGATAAATTATCAGGATATTGATCTAGAAATCAGAAAGCTGCTGCGGGCAAATGTGTCACCCGCCTCGAGTACTTAGCTCTCCAAACTTTGGCTCTGCCATTATTTGATGATGATTTTCTAACAGCGGTTAAGGCTAAGGTTATATTGGAAGCAGGCTACAAAAAAAAAAACATTTTTCTTTGTTTATAAACATCGAGTTTACATTTTTCGTAACTTTTGGTACAAAAATTTTCTTCGCGAAGTTTTCTATCAGCACCGAACTTTTAATATGGAAAAGAAAGAACTTTAAATATGGAAGGTTGATCCAGGTTACAAAAATGGAAATGAAAAACTTGGGAAGAAAGTTGTTGTCGATGATGTTGCAGAAAAAAATGTGAAACTCATTCTGAAATAAAAAAACATTTTCACAAAAAATTAAGTTGAGAAAAAATTAGTTTTACAAATCGTTACCGAAGACCAAAAGACACACTACAAAAAAAGAATTTCATTGAGAATCGAATTTTATTTTTGACTTTATAAGTTTGGAGAAGACGAAGAATTTTTGTGTGCAATAATTATACGTGTTATCTCTGGGGTTTTGTTGTTGTTTTCCCATACAATTATAGCTGTTAGTTATACATAACTAGAAGCAAATGGTGAATAAAACGCAGCTATTGTTTCAAACGACTTTATCTTCAAATTAAAGATTATTCTTAAAACGATATACATATAATTCTAAAAATTATTGTATAATTCGGTGGTGAATTATATTTGGAATTCGGTCGGGGTCACCCCCGTGGCCTGGTGAATGAGTGCTAGACTGGAATTCCAACTGCCTCAGGTTCGATTCCCAGATGGGGTTAAATTCGAAAAACAAAAATGTATAATTCGGTGGTGAATTATATTAGAATTATTTATATTGCATTCAAAACACTTTGGAATTCGGTTGTAAATATATAAAAAGAATTTATTGGAAAATGTGAAAATACAATATAGAAAGAGCGACCGAACGGTGGAAGAATATTCATAAGAATAGTAATAAGGATAAAGAAAAGAACAGAAAATAGAGTAAGAGAAAAAAGAAAAAATAGAAATAGAAAAAAAGGAGTATTGCGAAATGGTCCAAACATAGAAAGTGGTAGAATAGAAAATAGTAGATGGCTTAGACAATTATTTAAAAATTCGCCATCGGTTAATTATTTATAGACAAAAATATGTAATAAAATATTTTTCATTTTAACTCCAGTTATGCTGTTTTTCATTTTGACCACAGAAATTGCAACTGTTATGAAAACAAAATGCAAAATGCCAAAAAAATATATCACATTTGCCCTGTTTTCTACAACCATGTGTTTGTATGTGTCATAAAAAACATTTTCAGAACTAATAGAGTGCCCCTGAAGTTGGGAAAATCCAACGAAACGTCTGGCGAAATAATGGAATAAAGCCTTATTATTCGCATTTTCAACAAATTAGACCAAATAGCCTACGAAGCATCAAGCTTCTACATGCCAAAATTAATAAAATTAATATAAATATTGGTCACATATTTAACACATGTGTTTGAGGGTAGCTGAGTTACTTTCTGGATTTCAAGTGAATTTCGTTGAAATTCTTGTGAAATTCACAACTGATTCTATCGATATTATTCTTGTAAATAAAAGTACGTTTCTCCTACAGAAGTTGTGGGTGATTATATTTTTCATGCTGTTTTAGGGATTGTGCGGATTTACTTTTAAAAAATTTGAGTCAAAAGGTTTCCACACAATTTCCTGGATGTGTCCAAATAAATTTCTCTAAGAAGAAACAAGAAAATGGTTAAGATAGGGAAGACTATGCCGCTTTTGAAAGAAGTTAAAAGTTTCGTATGCTATGTTTCAACTTCAAGGCGTTTGAGGGTCGCCTAGAAGTTGTCCGATGGAGCTGAAGTTTTGCACAGCCAGGTTTTTTCTTTATTGGAACCAGATTAGTGCAAGGGAGTAGCAACAATTTTACTTTTGAAAAATTACCTATAGCTAAGGGCCACCCTGATATTCATTTAAATTCGCAAATGCCTTGCAAACCGTCAGACTGTCAGATTTTGTATGAAAATTCATTCGCACAATTTGTATATGTTCGTACGATGATTTATATGCGCAAACGACCTCGCAAACTTATGCGTTTGGGAACACAACACTGAGTATCTGAAAAATGGAAGAAGTACGAACAAAATTATTTAAATTATGAAATTGAACTAATTGCCAAAGTTTAATAAATTTTAGACTTTCGTTTGTTCTTGGCATTTTTAAAATAAAAGTTTTTTGACAGTTTACTCAAAACTATTTTATAGGAAATGTGCCTAAATAACTTGCGAGGTGCGTTCATGTAAAGTTGCAGATAAAAGTATACAGTTGCGCTTTGTTAAACATATCTGCTTATATGAATATCCTTATTATCTTTTTACAAATTAAAAATGCACTATTGTAATTTTGCTATATGTAGTTACATATATGGTCGACGACTCTGAGCCAAGCCATTTTTATGAATTGTTCTTCAAAACTAAAACATTCAATAATTTTTTGTTAAATATTTCAATAAAAGAACTACTACTAAAATAAAGTTAGGATTAAAATAAAATTACTTTTTTTAAATTGTTTCAAACTAGGGTTGCCAGACGTTGCATCCAGACTTATAATCCCGTGCCCACAGTCACGAATTTCTCAAATTTTCCCAGATAAAATTTTGTATTTAATTTTGAACATTTAATTATTAAACAGAACACATAGTTTTGGTGCATACAAGAAAATTGTAAAGTGTCCCATATATAATGTTGTTGTTGCTGTGATTTCCAGCCTTGAAAAAGATAAGGGCTGTTTAGATTTGGAGAGATTGTATTGGGTCCACATCGTTCTTGATAAGGCAAATTTACTAATCCTCTTAACGACCTCTATAGTCTAGAGGGTAGTACTCAAGATTTTCACCAGGGTGGTTTGGGTTCGATTACCGTTTTGGTCTGGCGATTAATTCTGATAACATTCATATATTCACTATCAATATGAAGTGTATGAGCAGTATAAGAAAGTGTGATGTGTAATTGATTTTGGTAGGCAATGACAAAACCACTAAGTGACAACAAAATGCGACACCGCCGCGATGTTCGGAACCGGCGTTAAACTGTAGGTCTAACCATGTGGTATCACAATGGACCTAAGTGTGTCTCTAGACATCCACTCCAACCTAACCTACAAAGCCTCTTCACCTGATGTTGGATTGTCACAAAAAGTGAGATAAAAAAAGCACTTCTAACCAGATACAAAAGAACTAAAACTTGAACTAACTGAGATAAGTCTAACGAGGACCAAGTTGATATGATGTCCATTTAAATTTTTGGGCATTCGAGTTAAAATTTAGTAAAAAAAATAATCACAGAATAGACTGTCACACATTTGGTTTGAAAGTCACAGAAAAAATATTAGTAAAAAAAATATTGATTTAAATCAAGGGCGAGTGAGTCTAAAGACAGCCACTTTACCTAACCTAAATCCAGAACAAAAAAAAAAAAACAAAAATTTGAATTCCAATAAGTTTGACCGCACCCCGAGATCACAATAACAAACAAAGCTGTATGACGTTTAGAGTTTTTCGTTTCAAAAAAAAAAATATGAAATTCAATCATTAATTTTTATACCTGAGCACGAAAATAAAACTTAAGAAATAATTTTTATTATTAAGAAAATATTAAACTCAAACAATAATTTTTATTCTCTAAAAAAAAAAATGGTTTTTTCGGTTGTGGAAAAACATAAAAATCAAACAATAATTTTATACCAGATCGAAACAATATCAAATAATCAGCAAATAATAATTATTTTTAATTTTTAGAGGTAATATTCGAAAAATTAAAATCTTTACTGGTTTCACTAAAGCATGCAACTAGTATCATTATGGTTTACTCAATTATGCCCGCCGATGTTTAGAACATGTCGATTTTTTTCATTTAATTTTATAAAACAATCATTATTTTTGGTCTCTGGTAAATACATATTTGCATTCATTGGACTCTTGAGCAACATTTTTTCGATTGGTTAGTTGAAAGTTAAAAGAAGAGAATAAGGTTACCATGAGGTAATCTGGCATAAAAGACGCACCAAGCATGTGACCCTTTAAATTGTACCCATTAAAGATAAAAGTATATAGTAGTATTTACACAAACTATTTGGCACTAATTTATTTATTTGCCATAGCAGCTACTGAATACTTACATACAATATTATTCTTTTGCTATTTCTTTTTATTAACGTTGGCAACGAAATGTAATTGCAATTGCGATTCCAATTGTTGTTGCTATTGCTGAGTATTAGTCAAGCCAGCAAGGAGTGAAATTTGTGTCAATGATGCACATTGTTGCATTTGAACGTAACAAAGAAAAACAAACAACAAACAAAAAAAAAAAACAAAAACTACATTTCTATAATTTATGTGCATAAAATTGTTATTGTTGTTTCTTACATTTGCAGTTACTGAAATTCAATATAAAAAAAATAAAATTTTTTACTACGTTTCTAAACTACATAAGCAAGCAATAAAAGAAAAAAAGTTGTTAATTAGGCAGAAATTGCGTTTTTTACTACTACTACTAAGTAAGCGCAGAGGGGCAGCCTTAGTGAAGTTATGTGCATAGTTGAGTACACAAAAGTGCACATTTTTAAGTTTTGAAGTATTGCAAAAAAAAAAAAAACTAATAAATCAAGCAGTTTTTGGGGGAAAAAATAATGTAGTTTAAAAATTAAAATAACGAATATAAATCAAAGTTAGTAATGAGTAAACAACAAAATCTGCAAAAATATTAATAAATATAAAAATTAATATAATATCGAAATCAATTTTATTCGCTTTAATTATTTTGATAATTCATTGATTATTTTATTTTCATTAAAAAATGCAATGCTAATCTCCCTGATATTCAAAAATTGAATGCTAATTGATGCGAGTTTTATTTTATTAGTATTCAAACTTTTATTGGAAATATGCACTAGCTCAACTGAAATTTTTCATATCTACTTGCAATGACTGCAATCCAAAAAGCAGCAAATTTCCCATACTTGAATGCGATAAAAACAAGTAATTATCATATAATTTAACGAATTGATTTTTTTAATAAAAAAATGTGATTCATAATTGAAATTTGCTTCAATATTAATGGGCCTGCACTCCACATATAACACTTAATTTCTACGTAGAGTTAATAGTTCATTGTCAAGCACAAATCTTGGATTAAATAAAACAATAGCTACAATTATAATTTCTACGTTTTGTTTATTTGCTATTATCGCAACAACTGAGGCTGATAATTACACAGTCGCACATACATATATATGTGGCAACATTAATTACAATGGTTGCCATAAATATGTACCCAAATGCATTAGTATAATTCTTATATAAACATGGTATCACAGTTAAATCTTAATACAATTTGTGAATACATATATATGAAGCTAGTAACTAACTATCTATGTATATACATTTAATAAGTTGTAGCATAAGATCTATGAGCTTGTTGCATGTTGTATACAACTGTTGCATGTGAATGTTACTTTTGTGAATGTTTTATGCGGAAAAGAAATTAATGAAAATGAGTTTATTTCATAATTATTCGTTGTTATGTATTTACATGCATACATATGTAGATATATTTATGTGAATTTCTAGATGTAATTATTGTAGTTTTTGTATGTTTTCAACGTAACGAGCTAATAAAATTAGTAAATTAACTTTAATACTTATGCACTTGCCTGTGATTAAAAGGAAACTGCTTTGTTTATATTAATTTACAGTGCAATTGCACGATTTATGTTAATCATTGTAATTATCAATAGAGAGACATAGAGAGATTTTAAAATTGTGAGGTTAAAATCTTAACGGTGATAAGTTTTTGTCTTTATTTTTTTGCTATTCATATTCGTGAGGTGACATTTTTTAGTTGTAGTTCTGTTTGGCTTGTAGAAACTTAATATAATTTCTTATGTACATATGAATGTTTGAATAAACAATGAAAAATGCAGGGAAAAATGTATTAGCGTGATTTATAACACTCTTTGATATCAATTTTCGCACATGAAACATTTTAAGTATATTCATTCATTGCCCTAGTGGATTCAGAGGTTGCCCAAGTAACACTGATCGTCATTTGGCCTGACTTGAAGACAGCCGACTAGCGGACAAACTGACTTTGTTTTGTGTATTGACTTATTTTAGTTCAGAAAACTATACCAACTCCAATTAATATGTTCGCAACTATTTTGTCAGGGACTTTAACCTTGCGGCTGTTGTGCCGACAAGAAAGTACGACTATATAAAAAATTAAAAAAAGAAAGAA